>JBAIAA010000467.1:0-604248 GCA_037893245.1 Crossaster papposus
GACCGCAGCCACATGTTACAACCCTTATACGCTCACTTTTAGGGCGAATATCCCAAATTTAAAAATCAAATTTAAAAATTGGCACTGCGCTAAAACCAAACGTCCCACGAAGTTGGGCGTGCACAAAAAAGTGACCGCAGCCACATGTTACACCCTTATACGCTCACTTTTAGGGCGAATATCGCAAATTTAAAAATCAAATTTAAAAATTGGCACTGCGCTAAAAACCAAACGTCCCACGAAGTTGGGCGTGCACAAAAAAGTGACCGCAGCCACATGTTACACCCTTATACGCTCACTTTTAGGGCGAATATCCCAAATTTAAAAATCAAATTTAAAAATTGGCACTGCGCTAAAACCAAACGTCCCACGAAGTTGGGCGTGCACAAAAAAGTGACCGCAGCCACATGTTACACCCTTATACGCTCACTTTTAGGGCGAATATCGCAAATTTAAAAATCAAATTTAAAAATTGGCACTGCGCTAAAACCAAACGTCCCACGAAGTTGGGCGTGCACAAAAAAGTGACCGCAGCCACATGTTACACCCTTATACGCTCACTTTTAGGGCGAATATCGCAAATTTAAAAATCAAATTTAAAAATTGGCACTGCGCTAAAACCAAACGTCCCACGAAGTTGGGCGTGCACAAAAAAGTGACCGCAGCCACATGTTACACCCTTATACGCTCACTTTTAGGGCGAATATCCCAAATTTAAAAATCAAATTTAAAAATTGGCACTGCGCTAAAACCAAACGTCCCACGAAGTTGGGCGTGCACAAAAAAGTGACCGCAGCCACATGTTACACCCTTATACGCTCACTTTTAGGGCGAATATCCCAAATTTAAAAATCAAATTTAAAAATTGGCACTGCGCTAAAACCAAACGTCCCACGAAGTTGGGCGTGCACAAAAAAGTGACCGCAGCCACATGTTACACCCTTATACGCTCACTTTTAGGGCGAATATCGCAAATTTAAAAATCAAATTTAAAAATTGGCACTGCGCTAAAACCAAACGTCCCACGAAGTTGGGCGTGCACAAAAAAGTGACCGCAGCCACATGTTACACCCTTATACGCTCACTTTTAGGGCGAATATCCCAAATTTAAAAATCAAATTTAAAAATTGGCACTGCGCTAAAACCAAACGTCCCACGAAGTTGGGCGTGCACAAAAAAGTGACCGCAGCCACATGTTACACCCTTATACGCTCACTTTTAGGGCGAATATCCCAAATTTAAAAATCAAATTTAAAAATTGGCACTGCGCTAAAACCAAACGTCCCACGAAGTTGGGCGTGCACAAAAAAGTGACCGCAGCCACATGTTACACCCTTATACGCTCACTTTTAGGGCGAATATCGCAAATTTAAAAATCAAATTTAAAAATTGGCACTGCGCTAAAACCAAACGTCCCACGAAGTTGGGCGTGCACAAAAAAGTGACCGCAGCCACATGTTACACCCTTATACGCTCACTTTTAGGGCGAATATCCCAAATTTAAAAATCAAATTTAAAAATTGGCACTGCGCTAAAACCAAACGTCCCACGAAGTTGGGCGTGCACAAAAAAGTGACCGCAGCCACATGTTACACCCTTATACGCTCACTTTTAGGGCGAATATCCCAAATTTAAAAATCAAATTTAAAAATTGGCACTGCGCTAAAACCAAACGTCCCACGAAGTTGGGCGTGCACAAAAAAGTGACCGCAGCCACATGTTACACCCTTATACGCTCACTTTTAGGGCGAATATCGCAAATTTAAAAATCAAATTTAAAAATTGGCACTGCGCTAAAACCAAACGTCCCACGAAGTTGGGCGTGCACAAAAAAGTGACCGCAGCCACATGTTACACCCTTATACGCTCACTTTTAGGGCGAATATCCCAAATTTAAAAATCAAATTTAAAAATTGGCACTGCGCTAAAACCAAACGTCCCACGAAGTTGGGCGTGCACAAAAAAGTGACCGCAGCCACATGTTACACCCTTATACGCTCACTTTTAGGGCGAATATCCCAAATTTAAAAATCAAATTTAAAAATTGGCACTGCGCTAAAACCAAACGTCCCACGAAGTTGGGCGTGCACAAAAAAGTGACCGCAGCCACATGTTACACCCTTATACGCTCACTTTTAGGGCGAATATCGCAAATTTAAAAATCAAATTTAAAAATTGGCACTGCGCTAAAACCAAACGTCCCACGAAGTTGGGCGTGCACAAAAAAGTGACCGCAGCCACATGTTACACCCTTATACGCTCACTTTTAGGGCGAATATCCCAAATTTAAAAATCAAATTTAAAAATTGGCACTGCGCTAAAACCAAACGTCCCACGAAGTTGGGCGTGCACAAAAAAGTGACCGCAGCCACATGTTACACCCTTATACGCTCACTTTTAGGGCGAATATCCCAAATTTAAAAATCAAATTTAAAAATTGGCACTGCGCTAAAACCAAACGTCCCACGAAGTTGGGCGTGCACAAAAAAGTGACCGCAGCCACATGTTACACCCTTATACGCTCACTTTTAGGGCGAATATCGCAAATTTAAAAATCAAATTTAAAAATTGGCACTGCGCTAAAACCAAACGTCCCACGAAGTTGGGCGTGCACAAAAAAGTGACCGCAGCCACATGTTACACCCTTATACGCTCACTTTTAGGGCGAATATCCCAAATTTAAAAATCAAATTTAAAAATTGGCACTGCGCTAAAACCAAACGTCCCACGAAGTTGGGCGTGCACAAAAAAGTGACCGCAGCCACATGTTACACCCTTATACGCTCACTTTTAGGGCGAATATCCCAAATTTAAAAATCAAATTTAAAAATTGGCACTGCGCTAAAACCAAACGTCCCACGAAGTTGGGCGTGCACAAAAAAGTGACCGCAGCCACATGTTACACCCTTATACGCTCACTTTTAGGGCGAATATCGCAAATTTAAAAATCAAATTTAAAAATTGGCACTGCGCTAAAACCAAACGTCCCACGAAGTTGGGCGTGCACAAAAAAGTGACCGCAGCCACATGTTACACCCTTATACGCTCACTTTTAGGGCGAATATCCCAAATTTAAAAATCAAATTTAAAAATTGGCACTGCGCTAAAACCAAACGTCCCACGAAGTTGGGCGTGCACAAAAAAGTGACCGCAGCCACATGTTACACCCTTATACGCTCACTTTTAGGGCGAATATCCCAAATTTAAAAATCAAATTTAAAAATTGGCACTGCGCTAAAACCAAACGTCCCACGAAGTTGGGCGTGCACAAAAAAGTGACCGCAGCCACATGTTACACCCTTATACGCTCACTTTTAGGGCGAATATCGCAAATTTAAAAATCAAATTTAAAAATTGGCACTGCGCTAAAACCAAACGTCCCACGAAGTTGGGCGTGCACAAAAAAGTGACCGCAGCCACATGTTACACCCTTATACGCTCACTTTTAGGGCGAATATCCCAAATTTAAAAATCAAATTTAAAAATTGGCACTGCGCTAAAACCAAACGTCCCACGAAGTTGGGCGTGCACAAAAAAGTGACCGCAGCCACATGTTACACCCTTATACGCTCACTTTTAGGGCGAATATCCCAAATTTAAAAATCAAATTTAAAAATTGGCACTGCGCTAAAACCAAACGTCCCACGAAGTTGGGCGTGCACAAAAAAGTGACCGCAGCCACATGTTACACCCTTATACGCTCACTTTTAGGGCGAATATCGCAAATTTAAAAATCAAATTTAAAAATTGGCACTGCGCTAAAACCAAACGTCCCACGAAGTTGGGCGTGCACAAAAAAGTGACCGCAGCCACATGTTACACCCTTATACGCTCACTTTTAGGGCGAATATCCCAAATTTAAAAATCAAATTTAAAAATTGGCACTGCGCTAAAACCAAACGTCCCACGAAGTTGGGCGTGCACAAAAAAGTGACCGCAGCCACATGTTACACCCTTATACGCTCACTTTTAGGGCGAATATCCCAAATTTAAAAATCAAATTTAAAAATTGGCACTGCGCTAAAACCAAACGTCCCACGAAGTTGGGCGTGCACAAAAAAGTGACCGCAGCCACATGTTACACCCTTATACGCTCACTTTTAGGGCGAATATCGCAAATTTAAAAATCAAATTTAAAAATTGGCACTGCGCTAAAACCAAACGTCCCACGAAGTTGGGCGTGCACAAAAAAGTGACCGCAGCCACATGTTACACCCTTATACGCTCACTTTTAGGGCGAATATCCCAAATTTAAAAATCAAATTTAAAAATTGGCACTGCGCTAAAACCAAACGTCCCACGAAGTTGGGCGTGCACAAAAAAGTGACCGCAGCCACATGTTACACCCTTATACGCTCACTTTTAGGGCGAATATCCCAAATTTAAAAATCAAATTTAAAAATTGGCACTGCGCTAAAACCAAACGTCCCACGAAGTTGGGCGTGCACAAAAAAGTGACCGCAGCCACATGTTACACCCTTATACGCTCACTTTTAGGGCGAATATCGCAAATTTAAAAATCAAATTTAAAAATTGGCACTGCGCTAAAACCAAACGTCCCACGAAGTTGGGCGTGCACAAAAAAGTGACCGCAGCCACATGTTACACCCTTATACGCTCACTTTTAGGGCGAATATCCCAAATTTAAAAATCAAATTTAAAAATTGGCACTGCGCTAAAACCAAACGTCCCACGAAGTTGGGCGTGCACAAAAAAGTGACCGCAGCCACATGTTACACCCTTATACGCTCACTTTTAGGGCGAATATCCCAAATTTAAAAATCAAATTTAAAAATTGGCACTGCGCTAAAACCAAACGTCCCACGAAGTTGGGCGTGCACAAAAAAGTGACCGCAGCCACATGTTACACCCTTATACGCTCACTTTTAGGGCGAATATCGCAAATTTAAAAATCAAATTTAAAAATTGGCACTGCGCTAAAACCAAACGTCCCACGAAGTTGGGCGTGCACAAAAAAGTGACCGCAGCCACATGTTACACCCTTATACGCTCACTTTTAGGGCGAATATCCCAAATTTAAAAATCAAATTTAAAAATTGGCACTGCGCTAAAACCAAACGTCCCACGAAGTTGGGCGTGCACAAAAAAGTGACCGCAGCCACATGTTACACCCTTATACGCTCACTTTTAGGGCGAATATCCCAAATTTAAAAATCAAATTTAAAAATTGGCACTGCGCTAAAACCAAACGTCCCACGAAGTTGGGCGTGCACAAAAAAGTGACCGCAGCCACATGTTACACCCTTATACGCTCACTTTTAGGGCGAATATCGCAAATTTAAAAATCAAATTTAAAAATTGGCACTGCGCTAAAACCAAACGTCCCACGAAGTTGGGCGTGCACAAAAAAGTGACCGCAGCCACATGTTACACCCTTATACGCTCACTTTTAGGGCGAATATCCCAAATTTAAATAGCCGATTTGACCGTAGGGAAGTATTTTTTGGGTCCAGCTGACTCAACTGTGGTGTCCAAATCAACAGTTCTCTTTGTGAAAGACAACAAGGTAAATGTAACTTTTATTAGGCAGTTAAATAGGCCGGTCAGAATTACATGGCTACGATTTTAAATAACACAATGTTATTAATTCATTCTGGTAATGAAACCAATAATTCCTCAAAAGCACCCTATGCACTGTAACTTGCAAACCTACAGAAACCCGTAGCAAACTCAAAGTAAGGGACACGATCCTTAATGGGACCGTTCGGGGAGCAGGCTCGCTCCGCTCGCTCGGCTCGCCCCCGCCCGCTACAAACACTGTGGCCACCCGGTTACTTAGGCATGATACTCGGTTGATTGATGGAGTGGCACTGTAGATCAACAATAGCTGCTATCAGCAATGAGTCACTAAAAAATAGTAGACCGCAGGAGCAAATGCCGGGGACGCATCCTTTGAATCGCCAGGGATTTTGTTCCGTGGCTGTAACAGTTATGTGGAGGGGTCATCTGAGAGAAAGGAAGCTGACGTGGGACGCAGGTGTCAATCTTGGTGTTTGGGGGCAGGGGAGGGCACACATTCTGTGTGCAGCCGGCCGCAGGAATACTCGCTTCCTAACACAGTGCGTAATGCACGCATTCATCGCTTGGTTGCGCGCACAACAGCGAACCCTAAATGCATGATTTTCAACATGGCGCTGTAAAGAAAGAAAACTAACCGGCAGTCGATAGCCTTAAAGGATAGTTGCTTTCTTGAGCATGATAAAAAGGCAAGTGGAGCGAAGAAACGATGTCAGTTTGGCCCACACCGCTATGAGGGCCTTTACTTTCACCCTGGACCAATTTGTTTACACTGAAGCCGTGTAGGGGGAAGGTTTTACTGAGACGATGGTAAAATAAAAAATGGTCAAATATTACCACTGTTCGCACTTGGACTTTATAAGTTAACGATCGTGTTCGTTATTTGGAGGGCCCGGTTCACTATTATAAATATTAGGGAACAAAATACAGAATAGTTGACCAAATAGCATACCAAACTGGTTATTGGCGACATTAAAAGAACATGCATGCATGTCACGAACGCGAATAGAGGGCATTGGTTTTAAATTGTTAAGAGATATTATTTATTATTTTTAAGGGGGATTATTTTAGGGGATTAAGAAAAATGTATCCCTATCGAGTTTTTCGTTTTCACGAAGGGACTAATTGATACATGGCCTTTTTCTGTTTTCACGAACAGACACTGCAAAATTAATCACAAAGTTTCTTAAAGTTTGCATCATTTAAACAAAGATTAGAATCTCTTATTTCCTCTGATACCTTTATCTTGCATATTCTATCCATCTTTATGTTTTAAACTGCTAAACGAAAAGAAAAAACTGTACGCGATATTATACACGAAACAGCCTATTTACACGATTCGAACTTTCCAGCGATCTTCGCGATCGCACGCATGCATTGCACAACTCGGAACTAAAAGCACGCGGGCCGTTTCCAAACCCCAGCCTGCCTAGGCCCTATGAGTGCACTGTCCTAATTCAAGCCCCATTGAAAACAGTGTAAAATCAACAAAGTTTAGGGCCAAGTTTCATGCAAACCAACATCACTGGGGTTTATCAAACAACAATCAGATTATTGTCTTGGCCTTTATCTTTCCATTTCTTTTCAAATTTGGGTGGGTTTAACCGATTACATTTTTTAATATTCACACCAAAAGAAACTCACCTCCCGAAAAGTGATACTTTCCCAGCCTGCACGCAGCCATTTTACAAATGGCATCCGTCCACGTTCTAGGGCAATTAGGACCCATTTTTCAACCGTAATTTTGTCAAGTCTGCCCTCAGATTGAAGCTCAGAAACCAGGGAGTTGATCCCATGCTATATTTACACAATCCCACCGTTTCTTTTACCAAACGGCCTCCTTTTTCAAAAGAAATTGTGGGGGCACATTTCATGCTAATGAGATCGCGGAGAAATTCTCCTTTCAATTAGGACAGTGCACCCCTATGCGGGCTCCATCATTATTGCCAAAATACAATTCCCGCTGGCACGCAATAATTCAAGTTGCTACATGTAGCTAGCTACGGGGAACACGACGACCGTTTATGTATGCACTCTGAAAATGCAGATATGGGACGCACAAGTAATTTTGTGTGGCACAACTTCCAGTACAGAAGTTTCTTCTCCAAGTTGATAAATTAAAGCAAACTAATTCTTCCCAATGCTGATGGTATGGTGCAAATCGTCGGTGTTTTTCGACACTGTAGCAGGCCTCTGGACGGATAATCAACGGTTGCTTATTATTCTTCCGTCCACGGTTTTCCTGGGCTGGCGACAACACTAGCTAGCTGCATGGATTGTCTGACCATTTTATTATACATGGTCTAACGAATTGTTTACATTCGCACAATCCGACCGCGACGGGTGTGGCGATGCCAAAAAAATCTGCGACAAGCCGCAGGCGTCCGGAGAGCGCCTCCGACGGGTGCAAAATCGTGAGATCTGTCTCAAGATTTTGTTCAAATTTCCCGGTTTTACCCATCGCCGACGCATCGCAACTGATTTGTGACTGGCCCATTAATGGTTAAAACGATCCGGAACTAGCAATAGAGATTTCGCTCTGTTGACGCATGGGTTGACGTCGTATTTTCGAAAAAAGAAGAGCTCAAATTATGAAAAGCAACATTTCTAGTATGTCCAACACTCGAGGTAGGAATCTTAAACCTCTTTTACTTGATTTTTGAGGATTGGTCTAGCCGAAAGCAGCTTGATTTTGTTTGCGATTCAGAACTCGTAAAACGACCGTATCCTAATTCATGTACTATTTTTGTAGTACGTCTTTCTGCGTACCGGCCGTCGGGATTCATGAGGTCTAGTGACTCATGTTTATTCATTATATCATTGTTGAGATGACAATAGCGCATGGCTGGTGGAGCTCATTAAACTCGCAGCGCTTGAACGCACACACCCGTCCAGTCTGCAGATTCTCGCCTCCCTTAAAGGCCCGGTCACACAGCCCTCCACGGGCGTATCGCGGCCGAATCACGGCAAAAAATTTCTGCCCGTGAAGCAGACGCTGTTGGACGCTTTGAGGTCGCGATAAAGACGCGATACAGCCGTACTTTACCCGTCGTTACACGCGGTAAGAAATTCACACGCGGTTGGCCGCGCGAAAAAGTTTTGGGCTGCCCAAAAATTTAGAACGCGGGTAATCGCGGGCGGTACACGTGGTACACACGCGGTAAAGACGCGGTACAGACGCGGAACGAACGTGCTAGGACGTGCTACGGCCGCGGTTAAGACGTGGTTACACGCGGTAGGACGCGAAATTTTCGCGGGTAATCGCGGGTGGAGCACGGTCATAGCACGTTTGTTCCGCGTCTGTACCGCGTTGTTATCACGTGCATTAGCGTGTGTACCGCGTGTAAGCACGGAAAAACGCCTTTCTCCGCGTAAACAGCGCGCCCCAATACCGGCCTAATCACGTTCAATTGCGTCTTGTACACGTCCCAAATACGATTGTCCACGGCCTAATCGCGTCCGTACAACGTCTGATTTTAGGTATATAAAAAGCGCGATTTGCCGAGCATTCGTCAGTTGTGCTCCAGACGTCAATGATTATGATTATGATTTCTACAGCCCGGTTCGGCTGCTTTATTATACCCGTGGTAGGCCGCGGTACCGCCGCGCTTCACCCGCGATAAGGACGCGGAACAGTCGCCGGCGTCTGTTCCGCGGGCATACCACGGGTAAACCGCGGGTAAGCCAATTTTGCACATTTTCCACCACGGGCAACTGCGGGCAAAACAAATTGCGAAATTTTACCCGCGATACAGACGCGAAAGGCTGTGTGACCGGGCCTTTGGCAACTGCAGACTTATCGGCCAGAACGCATACCGAACTGCAGAATCACGGCTAGTCAATTTCGGTAAGCCGCCTAAGCGGCCTAAGTATTGGATGTACATGTATGTCCACTGCTGCTTGCCATGCTCACTGAATGTGACCCCAATGTCAGTGTCCTTTTATATGGCACAGTGTGGGCTAAAGTAAATATACATGGGGCTGCACAACCTTACCATAAATGGGATGCAGAAGGATGCACTACTCCTATGAGAAAACTGTTTTCGTAATGTTATTTTACAGGCCAATAAACTGTTCAACAGGCAAGAGAATTACCCAGGGACCACACAGTTAACAATGGACTGGGTGATTCAACTGGAGTCCTATATGCATGGGCGGATACAGGGGGGGGGGTCCAAGGGGTCCGGACCCCCTTTTTTCTTGAGTGAAAAAAAAAAAAAAAAAAAAAAAAAACGGAAAAAACGAAAAAAACGAAAAAATGTATTTCACCTAACAAGCAACGTACATACATGTACACACACGCACACGTGTATTATTCTCAAACCACACACACAAAATAACAACCATATAGACTATGATTTGACTTTTTTGGCTTAGTTTTTCGAGCCGCTAGTTTGTTTATTCCTTCTTATTGCATTTCAGGCAATTACATATTTTAATTTTTTTAACGCTTTCATAAGCTTGAACGGGGCAGGCTTGCCCCAAATGCCATGCTTGGCTCACCACTGGGCCCATTTACTTGGCAGACTTGCCAATAAAAACACTGGAATTTCACCGTTTGAAGTGACGGTTGAGTAGCCCCAGCAGAACGAGTGCAATAGGCGCTAACCACAGTGTTTATATATTTGTCACGTGACCTAAATTTAAGCTAAATTTATGTAAATTACTAAACACTAAATTGGAACAAACACGCCGCTTTTTCCACCGTTTGTAGAGACGGTCGGAATAAACCCCGCTAGCACAAGCGGGCGTTTGGCGTGTAGTTTTTTAAAGATTAAACACAACTTGTAACATTTTATTTTAACATACAACTTTAAATTAAACTTACTTAATAACTATTAGGGCTTGTAATTTGTTTATTATTTTAAATGGAGTCACTGCCGGTCGCTCCCAGCCAAATCCTGCCTATGTTAAGTATGCCTAAGGTTTATGACCAATTAACCGTTACCTCATTTTACACGTAGTGTGAGTCAGTGTGCGCTGTTTTTAAATCCAAACTTCCAATACCGGTATCCATAATATACTCCTCTGGTCAAAATTTATTTCAAGTTATCATTCCAGCTAAAAATGGTAAATATTAGATTTTAAAAAAAAATGGTATAAAAATCAGGCTTCATATTGCCACAACATTAACAAAAAATAGGTAGAAATTGGCCTCAGATTGCGCCAGAGAGCACCTAATAAACCAAAAAATTTCAGGGCCCTTAAGCGGGCCCTGAACCCCGGCCGCAGGGACTTCGCGCTACGCGTTCGTGATGTGCGCTTCGCGTACATGCTTCCCAGTTACATGTACTCAAATTGTTACACACCAACATTTTTTTTTTAAACACCCAATTCACAAAATCCTGCCTAAGACCTTGGGTGGACCCCCCCTTTAAAAAAATCCTGGATCCGCCCATGCTATATGTTACTTGTAGAATAACAAATCAAATAAATGTCCACTCCACACATGCATCCGCGCGCGCACGTAAACAATGCAAAGAGCGCATGCGCGGTGTCTTGTGTAGCATGAAATCGCACTAGGGGGCCGGATGTACGTTTTCCTAAGCCGCTTTTACCGACTCGCGCTGTTCGCACTGGACTCTATTGTCTAGGGAAAAGTTACATGGGAAGTTTTCCCGGGCAGCAGTTCGGGAAAAGTAACTGAGAGGAAAACGTCCTATAGGCTGTCCGCATTGGACTTAAAATGGGAAAAGTACCCATCGTCTCTGTAAGTTTCATCAAAAAAAGTCCAGTGCGAACAGGGCTTAAGAGCACGCCACAAGAACAGCTTATGCAACACCGGGTCAACTGTGGCGGCTAAAACAGTTGATACATTCACGGCCCGGTTGAAAAATAAACTGACCAAGTACACTGTATTTACAAAGATTTATAGAGTAAACCCCCCGCAATTGGGGATCGCTGTTGGCAATCTGGCTCTGAAGGCGCGCGTGCTTAGCTTATCTTGGCAATTTTTGTCACTAGAACGCTAGACTACTTAGAAAAGGGTTTTTACTAGACCGCCGCTATTTTGACTAGAATTTGTCTAGCGGACCAGTGTTAAGGTCGAACCCTGGTTAAGCAGGTGGAGGTTGTTCCAGACCGTCTGAGAACTGTGCGAATTGGGATCGCGGGCCTAACTAGGGTCGGCGTCAGACTCATTCTGCTTGACCACATCACGTATTTCCCGTTGATGTTATTTTTTTTTACAGATCACATCCTGGTCAAACTCTTGAAGGAGCAGCCGTTTGTCAATGCCACGAGAACCCTCCTAGAACTCGGCCCTAGCGTCACCGAATCGGTCATTCGGTCATTACTCAATGTCACCAAGTTGGAGGTAAGAATAGCTTACAATGTTTTTTTCCCCTGATAGGCAAATTATCTTACAAACATACAAGTTAGCTTGAGCAAGTACCGCTAGTATCTCTGTCCTACATTTTCCTTGGACACCGGCAGCCTGACAGCATTCATATTTGGCATGTGTACCGACAGGGATCTCGAGCAGACAGTGATGGGGCAATATTTTTTTAATTACGTAATTAGGGAAGATTAAAATGGCAAAATAAATGACTAATTGACATTAGCGATAGATAGCCCGTGCAGTATGCCACAATCACTTAAAGGCGCTGTCCTTTTCAGGCGTAGTTTAAAACTTGCAACAGACTAAGAGCATGCACAGCCCCATCCCTAAAATAACCAAAAAGACTCAACAGACCATAGAAAGCTGGTGCCATCACAGCAAGGCACCAAAGCATGGTATTGCAAACTAGAGGATTTGCAAAAATAATCCTCTGCTCGCACCCCAATCACATTTACCCAAACATACACCGGTCAACCAGTCTATTAAATTTTGTCCGCACACCCCAAATTCCTACTCTATACAAGATTAACAGTATAACTTTGTTGACATTCATTACATTAGCTAGACAAATCTTTGAAATAGTGCTGCGCCAAGGTAGATATCTGTCGGCAAGCGAGGCTGGAAATATGGGTGTGCTATCCACGGATGCCGGCCTCATTTTGTCTTGGATCGAGGTTCGTGAAAAACAATCCCATGCTTGGGCCCGATGAATGTCAAAATAATCTCGGTTCGAAATGAATAAAAGGTGTGACGTGAACTAATGCAAAAAAGAATCAACCTCAAAGTATCGACTGAATGTCCAATGCAAGTGCAACAAACATCCTTTGGCCTTGTCCGAGTATGGTGTGGTTATCGGAGATGAGAGGGAGCAGTGGAGGAAGGTTGTATACTGCACATAGCCTGAATGGTTTATACTACAAGTGGTGCTTTATATCATGCACTATGTACTCTTGCCTACAACAGGGCCCTACCCCAATTAAAGGGATCGTATACGTTTGGTAATTACTCAAACAATTTATGGCAATAAAAACTTACTTGGTAAGAAGTAGAGCAACTTTGGATAGTATAATGCATTTTTAGAAACTTTTCACTTCGAAGTACTGCGGTTATGGAGGGAGATATCACTTTTTATCCCCAACAATTTGAATCTGAGAAGCGTTACTGCAGTGACGTTTCTCAGAGTGTGTATTCCAATGCAGATTTTTCTTCCTGGGTGGACAAAACCGCTCCAGAATTTCGGCAATATCTCAAAATCGCTACCACCTTTTGAAATGAAATTTGTACAGATTAGTTTTATGGTATAATATTTACAACTATATAGGTTTGAAACAAACAGTGGATTCCAATTACGAAACGTACGTATACCATCCTTTTAAAGTCCTCTAGCTGATAATATTTTGATTTGAACTGTGACCACGTAATTGAGCCTTATCTTGATTAAAAATAATCCTCACTGAACATAAAACAAATTAAAAAAATTGTATTAAAAAAATATTTTCTCTGAGTGATCCCTGTTTGCTATTTCCCAGGTTCGCAACAATGCCAATGTTGCTATTTGTCGTGACTAATTAGGCGTGATCCCTGGCCATACATGGCACTGGGTATAATTACCGCTTTTTGACTAGTGAACACTGATACATGTATTGACAAATTTGTCCATCTCATTACAATTTGGTGGAAGATCCGGGTACTGTATCTTGCATTATATCGTTTTGCTTATATACTGTATTTGTATGGACCTTTATAGTCATATTTATTTGGCAAGTGTTGTCAGTCTTTGTTAATGTATTTAGGCGGCTGTGCTTGTCCGAACCACACCAGGAAACTCAACGTGCAGCTCGAGCAGTTAACTTTTGCAGAATGGATGTGGAACGGCTCACAAAAGTGGGTAAGAAGGAGTTGGGATTGAGTGGTGATGAATTGAGAGAGTTTGTTAGAGAGGAACAGGAAAGAATGATGATAGAAAGAAAGGAAAGGGATAATGTAGATAGGGAGGCCCGTAGAGAAAAACTGGAACTTGCTCGTCAACAGAAAGAGGCTTATGCCTTGCAGATTCAGTTACAGACCATGATTAATGTAAAAGCTGAATCTGATAGCACCTCCACTAAATCTAAAACGGGGGTACCTAAACTTCCCCATTTTGAGGATGAGAAAGATGATCTAGATGCATATCTCAAAAGATTTGAACGTTATGCCACTGCGCAAAAATGGCCGAAGATAAATTGGGCTGTGAATCTTAGTGCCTTATTGAAAGGCAAGGCTTTAGAAGTTTATCTTAGGATGTCTGACGACGAAGCAGACAATTATGTCACGTTAAAAGATAACTTGCTCAAACGATTCAACCTCACAGAGGATGGATTCCGGAAAAGGTTTAGAACTGCTCGACCGGATAAATTTGAGAACCCCAAACAGTTTGTAGTTAGATTAGATAATTATCTTTGCAGGTGGACCGAGCTAGCCAAAATCGATCAAACCTTTGAGGATTTGAAAGATTTGCTGTTACGGGAACAATTCATAAATGGTTGTAATCTTGATTTATCGGTATTTCTGAAGGAACGACAGCCGAAGAGTATTACAGCCATGGCCGAGATAGCTGATCATTATGTAGAGGCAAGGGGCGGTGTATTTGGTCTTAAAAAACCTGGAAGTTTTTTCCCGCAGGCTAAAGTGAATCGGTTTCGAGATCAACATCCTCAGGTCCAAAGAGGTAGCAACACTGACAAACTGGTTGGTAAAGATAAGATGCCCAATACTGGATTTAAACCTGTTCAAATGGGTAAACCATCTGTTACTAACCGAGAGTTGAGAACTTGTTTTATTTGCCATAAGACAGGTCATATTGCCCCAAACTGTTGGAAGAACCCGCAGCGTGATGCCACCAGAATGGCAGGTCTGATGACCAGAGATGACCCTGATCGACGAATATCGAGTGGGACTCGAAACTACCAGCAGTCGTTTCAAGACTACGAATCTACTACATCGGAGCAGCCCATAGCATTCGAAGCTGAGAGAGTTGCTTGTATGTATATAGTTGATAAAAAGAATCTGGATAAATGCTGTGCTCATGATGGCGTAGTACCCTTGCAATGTGGTCACCACTTACCTTTAATGAGTGCTGCTTGCAGAGTAGAAGATCTTAAGGGTATGCCCGTTACGCGGGGTAGACTGGGTCATCAGAGTGTTTCAGTACTTAGAGATACAGGCTGCTCAGGGGTGGTTGTCCGTCGAAATCTTGTTTCGGATAATCAGCTCACGGGGCAATGTAAATATTGTGTTCTTGTCGATGGCACTATTCAACAATTACCAGTTGCCATTGTAGATATTCATTCACCATACTTTACAGGGTCGGTTGAAGCTTTGTGTATGGCCAGTTCCATTTATGACATCATAATAGGGAATATTTCAGATGCTCGTGCTCCAGGTAAACCTGACCCACATTGGAAGCAGAACACCGTGCCAATTCAACCATCTGAGGGTAAGATACTGGACAGCGTTGAGGTTCAAGCCGTGCAAACCAGAGCACAGAAGATAGCTTCGGAAAAGCCGCTATCTGCGCTGAAGGTTCCAAGTGCACTACCAGATGTTACCATCGATGAATTACGCCAGGCTCAACGAAGTGACGATACCTTGCGCCGTGTAAGAGAATTGCTGGATGCGGGTGAGCCAACTAATAAGGCAGGGGGAAGAGTATCCCAATTCATTCGAATGAATGGGTTAATACACCGGCAATACTCTAATCCGCGTATAGAAGGCGGGGATACGATTACTCAGTTAGTGGTTCCAAAACCTCACCGCTCATTTGTACTAAAGTTAACTCATGAATCTCTTTTGGGCGGTCATTTTAGTACTAGGAAGACAGAGGAAAAGATTTTGTCCAATTTCTTTTGGCCTGGTGTGCAAGCTGACTGTCGGCGTTACTGCCAATCTTGCGATATTTGTCAGCGCACTATTCCTAAAGGTAAAACCATAAGAGCTCCTTTAGGTCAAATGCCATTGATAGATGAGCCTTTCCGACGCATCGCAGTAGACATTGTTGGTCCGATCTTTCCTATAACGGACCGTGGTAACCGGTACATTCTTACTATGGTAGATTATGCTACTCGATATCCAGAAGCTATACCCCTAAAAAGTATAGAGACCCATAGAGTTGCAGAGGCTTTAGTTGACATTTTTACTAGAGTAGGACTTCCAAAAGAGATATTAACAGATCAGGGAAGTCAATTTACTTCTGGGGTTATGAAAGAAATTAGTCGGCTTCTTTCCATCAGACAACTTGTGACAACCCCTTACCACCCGTCTTGTAACGGCTTGGTAGAGAGGTTCAATGGCAGTCTAAAACAGATGCTAAAACGTCTGTGTGCCGAAAAGCCCAAGGACTGGGATAGGTATGTAGGACCTCTCCTATTTGCTTATAGAGAGACCCCACATTCAAGTTTAGGATTTGCACCATTCGAATTATTGTATGGTAGAACAGTCAGAGGGCCAATGAATATACTTAAGGAACTCTGGACAGGAGAGATCACAAATTCAGAAGTCAAGTCAACATATCAATACGTAGTTGACTTGCGGTCTCGAATAGAAGAAACATGCAAACTTGCTAGTGAAGAGCTTCAGAAATCTTCTCAAATATATAAGAAGTACTACGATAGGAAATCCAAGAAACGACAATTCAAGGAAGGAGATAAAGTATTACTTTTACTCCCAACAGATCGCAACAAGTTACTTATGCATTGGAAAGGACCATTTGTGGTTTTACAACGGACAGGTATTTTCGATTATAAAATCGATCTGAATGGTAAACCCAAGACCTTCCATATCAACCTTCTTAAAGGATATTTAAAAAGGTCACCCCTTTCTGATGAAGTTAAGTCTTGTTTTCTTAGTCAGGTAGATCGCATCTTCGAGGTAGTAGCAACAGCAGCCGTTGACCCCATGGACGAAGATTCTCTAGAAACAGCTGTGGCACCAATCAATGATCCTTTACAGCCACCCGAGTTGTCAGCTCAGGAGTCAGTTAGGGATGTCAAGGTCGACGATAGCTTGTCTCAAGATCAAGCTCAACAGGCGAGACAGTTGTTAATGAAGTATGAGATGGTATTAACAGATGTACCAGGTCGATGCAATCTTGCTGAGCACAATATTAGACTTACGTCTTCTGATCCGGTGCGCTGCAAACCGTATCCAATACCTCATGCTCTTAGAGATACTATCAGACAAGAAACTAAAAGCATGCTTGATATGGGTGTTATTGAACGATCCAATTCACCTTATGCGTCTCCTGTAGTCTTGGTCAGAAAAAAAGATGGATCTCCAAGATTCTGTATTGATTTCAGAAGACTCAATTGTTTGACAATATTTGATGCTGAACCACTCCCAGATATAGAAGAGTTGTTTTGCAAATTATCTTCCGACATGTACTTTTCCAAGTTAGATCTCAGCAAGGGGTACTGGCATTTAGTCGTATGATGAGAGTTCTCCTTCGTAACATGGATTGTGTTATTAATTTTCTTGATGATATTTTGGTACATACAGTAACCTGGGATGAACACCTGATGGTACTAGAAGCGTTACTGAATAGGCTACAACAAGCTGGACTTACCGCAAGACCAACAAAGTGCGTTGTCGGATCCAAGAAACTTGAGTACCTGGGACATGTAGTGGGACAGGGTTTGCTGGCACCAGTGGCAGATAAAGTTTCAAAAATTCAAAATGCACCAAAACCCACTACAAAAAAACAACTCAGATCTTTTCTTGGCCTGACAGGCTATTATCGGCGTTTTATTCCAAATTACGCCGCCATTGCCGTTCCATTAACTGACAAAACTAGAAAAGCTGAACCAAATCGCATCATTTGGGAGAATAGTCAGGAATCCGCCTTTCAAACTCTCAAATCTAGACTCGTAACCACACCTGTCCTCCACCTACCCGATCCAACAAGACCGTTTATCCTTCAAACGGATGCTTCTAATGTTGGGCTAGGAGCAGTATTGTTACAGGAACATGGTGAGGATAAGTTTCCAGTTGCCTACGCATCCCGTAAACTTCTTCAGCGGGAACAGGCCTACTCTACCATTGAAAAGGAATGCCTGGCAATTCTTTGGTCAGTAAATAAGTTTCAAACTTACCTTTGTGGACAAGAATTTGTTCTCCAAACAGATCATGAACCATTGACTTACCTCAATCATGCTAAAATATCCAATACACGTATCATGCGTTGGGCATTGCAGTTGCAGCCTTACCGATTTCGACTTCAAAGCATCAAGGGGAGTGAAAATGTAGGTGCCGACTATCTCAGTCGTAATACTGAATAAGTTCTGCATATTGATTTACCAGTAACAAGAAGTTAAGTTTACTTCGAATGTTGTTTTTCCAGAACAGAACTGTTCTATATATTTTTTATTCTTATTTTCTTTAACGAAAAGATTTTTTTTTTTCCTTTTCGATCCAGAGCGGAATTGCTCTATTTTCTATTACGTTCGTGATTAAATGATAAGATGCCTTCAGCGCCTGACTAATTGATACAGGCACTTTATACATATGTATTATGTTGTTGTTAAACTGTTATTGCTTGGATTTAGCATGTAGATTTGTTTTGTGGCAGATTTAAAAAAAAAAAAATTAAAAACAAAACAAAACAAAACAAAACAAAAACCCTAAAACAACAAACGCAAAAAAAAAAAAATATATATATATATATATAATATTTTTTTATTCCCAAGGGGGAGGGAATTGTCACAGCTGAATTTGAGCAGGTGCATATTTCTTTAATTATTCAGGGATTTATTGGTGGGACCATGATTGTTATGTTAACGGTATATTTAATCTTATTTTGTTAAGTAGGTATTTGTGGTTTAGCTGGCTGGAATGCAGTTGGCGTGCTTGAGGGATTTCAGGTATGCTGTGAAATTAGTTGGAGTTGTATAAAAGGTGTGAATAACAGTAGAGCGAGGTCAGTAGCTGGTATGAAAGTGAACAGTGGTTTTGAGTGCTGCTGGCGGAGCCATTTCTTGGCAGCTTGTGCTATCCCTTGACCCATCGGCACAGGAAAATTGAAGTCCTGTGAGGTTTCTCGGGTGTGGCTCGGACAAGCAGGTCAGCGTGGCAATTACAATCGTAAGTGATGTTTTCCTGTTAATTTATCTTGGTTATTTATGTGGAAGATTGTTTGGTTTAACTTTGCCCACTTAAAATATTTCAGTTTGGTTGCTTTTGTAGCACCGAATTGATTAATTATTGTATTTATATAGATGGTCCCTATGTCACGTTATGAGGCTACTTGAGCTGATGTTTGCGGGCAGTAATGGTGTTCTGGATCCTAGTCGAGTGATTGGACCTTGAGGATTGGATGCCGTATATATAGCAGATGCCTGCCCACTGAGTAATCACTGGACCTTGAGGGTTGGATGCCGTATATCAAATGCCTGCAACCAGAAACCAGTATTTCGGACGCCGTGCCGGATATCGTCCAATATTCTCATTCTCGGCTTGTGCGACGGGCGTCGCATCCTATCTAACCAGCAGAACTAGCAACATTCTGTATTGTATTAAATGTTATTGTTTTATTGATGTATTTATTCACCCCACTTGTATTTTGGATGTACCGAATCCACTTGTATTTTTGAATGTACCGTATTCGGTTGTATTTTGGATTTACCGAAATCACCTGTAATTTAGATGTATTGAATTTCCAGTTAATGTTCTTAATGTATGATGGAGATACTGTGCAAACCAAAGCATTCGTTAGCCTACATGTAGGCCTATGTGTGTATATATACAGTGGACTGAAATGGTCATCAGATAGGTAGAATCGGGAATTATGAAATTGCGTACTAATTGAATTGCCTCGAAATATATTTTTGATACGCTTTTAGGCTTTTAAAGTAACTTGAGATAATTCTAGACTGTAAAAACAGACAAATGATGTAACCATAATCGAGATAATAAATTGGTTTAATTGATTAATTGTTTAATTCATAAATGTTAGAACGATATAAGTTGTATTTATTGCAAGTATCCCGGAAGTTGTGTCAAATTGTCCATCTCATTACAATTTGGAACTGGTATTTCTTGTGGAAAGTAAGATTAGTAGATCGATGACACTTGGCCAGGAAACAAAGTGTAAATAAATTTATAACAATGTAAGTGTAATTTATTTGTACATTATGTAATACTTTACTTTGAAAGATTATTAAACACTACTAGATCGTGTCTCATGGAGCTGGTTTGGTTTCTAATGTTGCATGAGACACTGTAGCCTTGTAATGACTATACCCGTCCCCCATACCTATAGACTATTGTCACCTAACGCACCCCCATCAAAACTTTAAAAGAATTCGTGTTAAAAAAAAATTCCGCAAGCGCAATGATCACCACAAAGGAGAAAGGAGGGGGATTGTAAACTTTAAAATTGTAACTTTATCCATCAAAGAAAATATATAGTGTGAATAACAAAACGATGAAAACGATTGCCCATATTAAAAGCGAATAAGAAAATAAAAGATGGTAATACATGTACAGTTTTGTACATGTGCGTCATATGCGCACCGACGTTCGCTAATGCGTCAACTGTTAAAAGATATCCCAACACTTTATTTCAGAATGCTACGAGTTGAAATTGAAGGCCCCAACAATTACAAATGAATATAATTGAGCAGATGTGTAAAAATCAGTCAACATTTAATGGCTGTTAATACAAAATCCTGCTTATAACAAGGAATCCTGAATCTTTGTTTTTCTTTGTTTTCCATTACTGATAATACAAGATACCGTATAACAAGGTAATGTAAAGTCTCGGGGATCTAATTGCTATAAACGTGTTTCACGCAAAATAAAAACACACAAGTCTTAATGGGTTAATCAGAAGTACAAAATTAATGTACAAATTCATGCACATTTTAAAAACTAATCTATTTCTTAACGCATGTTGCATACATAAAGCGATTTAGATATACATGTATAACAAAAAAAATACCTTCTTTATGTTAAACAATACAGGTACATCTACATAATTACTTGTTTGCGTGATTGATTAACTGTACATATTGTTTGGATATGTGTGAACATTCCGATTAATTTGCTCGAGACTTGTATACAACGGGCTGAGAGGTTTGAGACAACATTCATGTTGAGGACAGCTGAGACGAAACCACCTCGGGATCATGGTCAAGAGCACTTTGATCTTGTTCAGTGCGAACTGCTGCCCGATGCAGTTCCTGATGCCGGCAGAGAACAGAACGGAACGGAACGAAGGCAAAGGGGTCTATCTTGGCCAGGTTCTCCGGCAGGAGCACCGAGAGGGGTTTAACTCCACGTGGTCGTCTCCCCAGACGCTCGGGATGGGTTCTGGTGAAGCTGGTGAATGCAGCACGGTTCCAACATATTAACAGAGAGCGTGACGCCGTCAATGGTGCAGGTCGCAGTAAGGACGCGACTTATGTGAAAGAAGTAGCGATCGCCATTCACATTATTATAGACTCCTTCAATATGGTGGCCCACAACTGTCACGGCAAAAAGGCCACGGCCAAAACAAAAGCGCCGCGGCGAAAGCAAAAGCGCCGCGGCGAAAGCAAAAGCGCCGCGGCGAAAGCGGAAGCGCCAGCGCCGCAGCGAAAGCGGAAGCGCCGCGGCGAATTGATTGATATAAGACGAATTCGATCTCTGAATACTGCCTTTTGGCAAAGCTTTGACTAATTTGATCTGTAATGACACGAATCAATACTCTCGAGAGTGACCAAACGTTGAAATCTAATGATAAATAACTGAATTGGTTTAGTAAAAGCGTGTGACTTTTTTTCTCGAACGAAATTGAATGTGAGATTTGGTGAATTTAAATAAAAATCGTTTAAAAAATAGCAGGAAAACCTATTATTCCATTTCAAAACACACTTATATATAGGAACTGTCACAAACGGGACAAGTCGTCAAAGTTCGCAGTGTTGGCTTATCACAAAACAAGTATAGTCTGCGAAAATGTAACTCGATGAGAAATAAAGTATTTTATAAAAGTCCTGTTAAATAGTATATCACTAAATGGGTATACTATGCACAAACAATAACAATACAATGTACCAACAAATCTACCATATAAAATTTATGTTACATATCTGGTTAAATCCATGTCAACATTAATAAACTATACAGGACACATTTACTTATAACATAACCCTAATCTTACACTACCCTTTACAGGAAGTGACACAAACTATTTCAAAATATTTATAGCTATACAAAATGGCTGTATCAAATTGATGCCATGGGTGGTATCATCGTAGTAATCTATTTCTAGTTAACATTATACATGTACTTCTACATGCACATGAAGATTACGCGGTTTTAATGAATTAGACAGCAGCTGTCAAAATTGTCTGTACTTCAAGTCCATTGTTAAGAATCATGCATGTCCAGGATCTCGCGAGATCTTGTTGTCAACTCTCACAATTTCTCGTTCGTGCCTTCGATCAGTGTTACTTCGTAGATGATTTCATCCAGCTTGTTAATTGTGATGTAATCCTGTTAAATATTCAGACAATTTCAGTAATTTTCACAAGCTCGACTTTAATTTTTAAAGTGATAGCAAGGGACAATTGTTTAGGGATGTTTCTAAGGATTCAGATTTTGGGTTTTGGCACAGGCTAAACTGCTATTGTTTTTTAAAATCCTGGATCGCTTCTAATGACGACAATAGCTATCTGTTTGGCATTCTGCTCTGTGTTTTTTTTTCACTGTCTTTTTTCTACTAGGAGTATGAACTGAATGTTATAGTTTAGCTCATGACCGAAGAGTAAATAGTTCGGTTGCTGCCATTGGTTGTGTGTCCATGAGCAAGTCACTTCCCCACAACCAATTGTATGAAATTGTAAGAAATGATAACCGTATGGTATCAGTGGTAATAAATGGTACAGTCGAATTTGTTCAGGGTAAATGTACGGTAAAAATGGCAAATCATGATTATTACCGGTCACAAGCTACGTGGTAAACGTAAAGGTTTATTCAACATTGGTGGTATTTTATCAGTGGTAACAAATTATCGTTCAGTGGTAATTGTGCTCCGTAATACCACACCATTCAAATAGTAAATGAGTGGTACCGGTATTTGAGAATGTTAATTTGAATAGCTGATGCAGTTATGTGGTAATGGCTCATAATATCTGATTGTACCAACCTCATCGTCAGACAGCATATCGCCCAACTGCTTATACAACATCTGGAAGGTAGGTCGATCCTTGGAAATTTTTTGCCAACATCTGCACATCATGTCATACCTGAAACAGATGCCGATCATCAAGTTAGCTAAAAAAATACACTCAGTGATCTTTCCAACTCCCTGTTTACTTTTGTTATATTCCAGCACTCTAAAAACTGCTAGTTAAAATTGACCGCTAAATCTGAAACTATTTTTTTTCAGGTTATTTAAAACATTGTTCGTTCAAATTCATCAACTCTCACATTCAATTTTGTCCGAAAAATATATTTGGACGCTTCTACCAAACCACTTTAGTCTTTAACCATTTAATTTCAAATGTTTGCCACTCTTTTTAAACATTGGCTTGTAAATATTCGTCAATCTCATCAACATCGTCTATAAGAAGGCAGCATTCAGAGATCGAATTCGTCGTATATTCAATTTCAAACTTATGCTAAACTTATGTCAAACTTATGTCAAACTTATTGTTTGTATATGCCTAATGTGTGCTGAACTCAATCACCCATTCAGACTAATTAACTTAGCATAAGTTCGAAATTTATTTATATAGGCCGAAGACTAAATGGATCTCTGAATGTTGCCTTGTTGCAACAGCTCAGACAAATTTGATCTGTAATGACAAATATTCCCCTCAAAAATGTTCAGCATGAGCATGAGTGGCCAAAATTTGAAATGGTGAATCACTAAAAAGATTTGGCTTCCGTGTATACCACATTTGGGTTGACTTTGTATACTCTTCAGTTTCAAGATGTAGACTCTATGTTACTTATATTTTCTCTATAGTGCCATTAGACATTTAGGCTTAGGTGTTTATGTTTATTGATTATTCCATTGTATTTTACATTTAATTTGATTTTAATTAATTACACCTATTTCTTTATTGCTTTCCTTTAATATGTATTGATTATTAGTTTTTTTCTTGTTTTATTTGTTGTATGTAGGATCACGTGCACCAACCTTTTTTGTTGTGGGTTATAATAAAAAGCACTCACAAGCCAAGAACATCTGTGTTACAAGCGTCGTAGACAGGATTGTGAGTGCCCTATCAAAAAGGTTGGTGTATCAGTGACACACTGCAGGTCGTGAAGATGGAGGCTATACAGGAGCAGTTGAAGGCTCTGACCACCCGCCTGTCGGAGTTGGAGAATGAAGAGAAGGAAAAGGCGCCAAAACCGGCAAGGATTGTCGTCGTGCCACGAGACCGGGGGTTGAAATTTGCAGGCAGGCCACTTACCGACAAGGACCCGGAAGTACTAGAGTGGGCAGAGGATATGCACCGCCTGACAAAAGACTTGTCGGATGCAGAGGGGGCACAGCTGGTACTTGACCATCTGTCGGGACCAGCTCGGGATGAAATCCGCCTTTGCCCAGCCGAAGATAGAAGCAGCGCGATGAAGATAGTAGGCCGAGTCACAAAGGCGTACACTTGTCATGAGACACCATCCACCCGATGGGAAGATTTCTATGGAAGAAGTCAGCGTGCCGGAGAGTCCATCCAGGAATACTCCCTCCAGCTGATGAAGCTGCTCAGGAAGGTGGAAATTGCATCTCCGGAAGGAAGTCCTTTATTCCAGGACAAGGATGCCATTCTGAATGGAAAGTTCTCGTCGGGGCTGAGAGACCACTCACTACGGAGGGAGGTGCGCCGGTACACCCAGGAGAATGAGGGAATCTCCTTCACAGACCTGCGTGATAAAGTTCTGTCATGGGAGAGTCCCCCACCACCCCCAGTGGCTGAGGCCCGATCGGCAAAAGTGCGGTTCAGTGAGGGGGACAAGTGCATCCAGGAGCAGTTAAAGGAGCACGCCAGCCAAATCAAGGCAACTCAAGAGGCCTTGAGTCAACTGTGTGAGAAGGTGTCCTCTCTAATGTCGCACCCAGCCCGCCCCGTTGCAGCACCAGTTACTCCCCTTCGGGCTGGAGGCTATCGACCTGTGACCTGCTACAGCTGTGGATGGACAGGCCACATAGCCCGTTACTGCCCCAACCCCCCACGGAGACAAAGAGAAGGGGAAGCCCAGGCACCACCGCCAGCCAGCTCACGTACAAGCTGGACTGATGCACCCCCCCATTCAACCCAGCCCCACGGGAGACCAGGAACACCAGTTCTCAATACAAAAATGCCCCAAAAGCCAGCCCTCCATCGTAAAGAGCCGAGCGTTGGAGGGGCGGGAGGATGGCTCTAGGAAACGAACAAAGGAGGAGGTCCTTGGCAGGGCAGTTGCGAAAAGCCCGTAAGTCTGTGTTTCGATTTATGACCAACTGGTGAGGGTTGTCTTAGACACAGGCAGCGAGGTAACTGTCCTGCCAGATACTATCTATACGAGTCTGTCGTCCAGGAAACCAGCTCTACAAGATGTTACTAGGTGGCTAAAGGTGTATGGAGCGAACGGAATTGAGATCCCTTACGTGGGCTATGCAGAGTTGGATATGGATCTACTCGGAGTTCAACTCAAGGGGGTGGGAGTCCTGGTTTCCAAATCGACAGAACTGAACACGACACAGCCCCTAGGGCTACTTGGTTCGAACATCCTCCGCGAGGTCTGGAAGGCTTTGAAGGAAATCCATGGCGAGTCCTACCTGCATCAATTACAGAGAGGGGATGGTACGGCCTGGGCAAACGCACTTTGTACCTACGATATGTCTGAGGCGTCAAAAGCACGGATGGGGTTCGCAAAGGTTAGTGGGACTAGACCCGTGTGTGTTCCAGCCCGTTCAGTCAAAGCCGTAAAGTGCTTCATCCCCAGGTTCAATCATGATTCAGGACAGGCCCTCATTCAAGCTGTCAGTGGGGTGACTGGTAACCTACCACGTAATCTGGCTGTGGTCGACACGTTGTTTGCTGTTGAGCGGGGGTTTGTCCACATCAAGGTTGCTAACGTCAGTCAGGAGGATGCTTGGCTCCCAGCAAAGAGCAGAATTGGTATAGTAATAGATGAAAGAGAGCTTCAGGTTGACAGTGGAGAAGTCAGAATCACCGATGATGGCATCCAAGTTTGAATGTTGCAGGAACTGCACGAAGCAACCGTCAACTCAGTCAGTGCTACCAGAGCGGGGCCGGCAGGGAAGTCTGCTCTGCCTATTGACCTAGATATGGGTGGCATGAAGTTAACTCCAGAACAGCAGGGGAAACTTACAGATCTCCTGCTTCGGTTTTGAGATGTATTTTGCAAAGACGAGGATGACTTAGGACACACTACAACGGTAACACACAAAATCCCCACCACTAATGACCAGCCTGTATGTGCCCCCCCACCGGAGAGTTCCCCCACACCAGATGACCGAAGTGAAAGCTCATTTGCAGAAGCTCTTGAAGCAACAAATTCTCCAGCCCTCGTCTAGCCCGTACGCAGCCCCTGTGGTAGTTGTACGCAAGAAAGATGGAAGCCTTCGACTTTGCGTCGATTACCGAATGTTAAACGAGCGGACACGCAAAGATGCCTACCCCCTTCCTAGAATTGACGAGGCGCTGGATTCCCTTGGAGGGGCAAAGCTCTTCTCCTCTCTTGACTTGGCCCAAGGTTACCACCAAGTAGCGGTAGCACAAGAGGATGTCCCCAAAACGGCGTTTAGAGCGGGCACCGGTGGCTTGTTCGAGTATGTCCGCATGCCATTTGGCCTGAGCAATGCTCCAGCAACCTTCCAGCGGCTAATGGAGGTTATCCTTGGGGACCTCAACTATGGGAGTCTGCTCCTGTACCTTGACGACATCTTTGTGTTTTCGAGCACGTTTGATGAGCATTTAGAGAGGTTAGAGGTGGTCTTCCGGCGACTTAGGCAACACGGACTGAAGATCAAGCCGAGTAAATGCCGTCTCTTCCAGGAAGAATGTAACTACTTGGGTCATGTTGATTCAGCTAAGGGAGTTGCCACTGACCCAGCCAAGACGGAAGCAATCCGCCATTGGAAGCAGCCACGGAGTGAAAAGGAGCTTGGGGCCTTTCTCGGACTGGCGGGATACTACCGGCGCTTTGTGAAGCATTTCAGTCAGGTGGCAGCACCACTTCATGCACTCTTGACTAAGCAAGGGTGCAAAAAGGGAGCTGCTTGGCGACGTCCCACTTCAGGCCAACAAGACGACTTCTGCCGCCAATGGAACAGTGACTGCACCGGGGCATTCAAAGAGATCAAGGCAAGGCTTACATCACCGCCAATTCTTGGCTACCCTGATTTCACACGACCATTTGTTGTGGAAACAGATGCATCGTTCAACGGTCTTGGTGCAGTGCTGTCCCAAGACCAGGAACATGGGCGTGTGGTTATCGGTTACGCCAGTCGCAGCCTGAGGCCGCCCGAGAAGAAAATGGAGAACTACAGCTCCATGAAGTTAGAGCTCCTGGCCTTGAAGTGGGCCGTAACTGAAAAATTCCGCGAATATCTCTAGGGTGCAGAATTTGTGATCTTCACTGACAACAACCCACTGTCGTACTTGAAGACGGCTAAACTGGGAGCAGCTGAGATGAGGTGGGCCAGTCAGCTGGCGCAGTTCAATTTATCGATCAAGTATCGATCTGGGAGGGCCAACGCTAATGCAGATGCCTTGAGCCGACAGCACAGTCAAGCAGAGGAGACCCTTCAGCAAATCTCCCATTCAACATCTCTCCAGGAGGTTGGCTTAGCAGATGCAATGGTTGCCCAAGCAAAAGTTCGTGCAGCAGCTGCCATGGAGGTCCCCTATGCATTAAGAACCCTACCGGGATACAGCCCAGAGGAGCTGGCAAGGATGCAGAAGGAGGATGAGGTGATTTCGCGTTTTCTGGTCTTCTGGAGGATGGGTGCCCGACCTAGGCCAGGTCTATTGAAGAAGGAGAGTAATGCCACTCGAGCCCTGTTGAAAAGGTGGGACCGGATCCGGGAAATGAAGGGCGTCTTCTTTGTCTCGACACAAGACCCAGTAGAGGGAGAATACTGCCAATTACTCATCCCAGCCAAATTGCAACCAGCTGTACTGACAGCCCTCCACAACCAGGCAGGTCACCAAGGTCGAGAAAGGACCCTGGCGCTGTTGAAGCGACGGTGTTACTGGCCTGGCATGGTATCCGATGTAGAGAAGTGGTGCAAGCAGTGTGAGAGGTGCGTTTTGGCCAAGGCTCCCGTACCAGCTGTACGGCCCACGATGGGGACGTTGCTGGCGGAACGACCTCTGGATATTCTGGCCATTGACTTCACGACACTGGAGCGGGCAACAGATGGCCGAGAGAATGTGCTGGTCATGACTGACGTATTCAGCAAGTTCTCCCAGGCAGTTCTATGTCGCGACCAAAAATCCACTACCGTTGCCAAGGTCCTGGTTAAAGAGTGGTTTCATAAGTATGGCATTCCCAGGCGAATACATAGCGATCAGGGTAGGAATTTTGAGTCCCAACTTGTGAAAGATCTCTGTACTGCCTATGGGACGTCGAAGAGCCGCACCACTGCTTACCACCCGCAGGGCAATGGGCAGTGTGAGCGATTCAATCGGACGCTGCACAATCTCCTTCGAACCCTCTCTACAGAGCAAAAGAAGCGATGGCCAAAACACATTCAAGAGCTTGTGTTTGTGTACAATTGTACACCCCACTCCTCCACTGGTCTTTCTCCCTTCTTTGTCTTCATGGGACAGGAACCAACCCTACCTCTCGATCTTCTGCTAGGGCTGACTGACTTGGAGGCTGCGCCCCCATTAGGGTTGGACACCTGGGTAGACCAGCACCTCCACAAGCTGAAAAATGCTGCTGAGACTGCTCTGTCGAGGATGGAGAGGAGGAGTGCTACACGTTGCAAACGGAGTGATGCAAGGGCCAACGATCAAGGGATTCCCGTAGGAACACGAGTCCTCCTTCGTAGCCATCATCAAGGAAGAAATAAGATCGCTGACTACTGGAAGCCTACCCCATATAAGGTGGAAGAACGTCCACTTACCAACGTATATAAGGTAAAGCTAGCAGATGGCACCGGACCATCCAGATACGTGTCGAGGACCGAGATACTTGACACTGGTGAGATAGTCCCCAGTGACCTAGAAGAGAGCAACCCAGAGGCGACAGGTGCAACACCCCAGGAAGTCACTCTGATAACTACTGCAGATCCCCCATTGCTTAGAAAAGCAGAGGAGACCATCAGTCGGGAGGTCTCACCCCCGGGTCTTCTTCACCTGATGAAGTACAGAAAACGTCTGAAGCGCAGCATCTGAACAGCAGTGCTGGTGGCCCTGATGATCCCCTGGAATTCCATGACTTTCTGGTGTTGGAATATGACCCCAACAAAGCTGTAGATGTTGTCCAGTCCGCTGGTACTTATAATGGTACAACACCATCCCCCACCAAGGAACCCCAATCTCCGTCATGTTCAGCGGAGGATACTGTGGGGCCCAAAGTCAGCCTACCAGCCTGTCAATTGACTACTAGTACCCCTAGCGGTTCGCCTACTGAGCCACAGTGTCAGCAAAGTGCTGATAAGGAGACGGTAGTTCCAGCAGCTCCTACCCCAACCCTGGAGTCTCTATCGTTCAAAGACGTTAGCCACACGTCACCAGCGGAGTTGCAGAGCATAGGTGATAATCAGAAAAATCTCTGAACACATCGCAGGGCCAGTAATAGATGACAGCGCAACATCTATCACAAGCAAGCCCCCAATCAACCCTGTGAGAAGATCCAGCAGACGAAGAGCTGGTAAGCACTCCAAACTTCATCTTGTTCCAAGGTCATCCTCCAGGCTCATTCAAGTAGGGAGACGACTGTCTTGCTTCAGGATGCCGTCAATCAAGGGTCCCGGTCCCAAGGAAACACCATGCACCGAGATCAGCCTCGTCAGTGATAGAGTAGAGGACTGGCTTCAGGATTTCCTCCAAGGAGACGTGCGACTGGCAAGGCCCCTTGGAACAGCCACAATTGGACAAGTAGCGTAGTTTTGTTTTGTTCTCAGTGTTTATAAGTTTAGTTAGTTTTTCAATCAGTTTAATTTGTTTGCTTTTATTCTAAAGTTGTGTAATATGAAGACCCGTTATTGGTGTGGAACCCAATAGTTTAGCAGAGGAGAGTTGTGACCAAGCACTTTGTGCATTGGCTTATTGTAGACCATCCCTTACAGTCCCTTACAATAAAGTAACTATAAGTCGTAAAAGTGTTGACAAGTAGCGACCATGTGCAGGGGCCCTGGTACCCCTGTTATCAGCAGGCCAAGTTCACTTTCACTCAGCTCTCCTTGAGAGGCACACGCAATACCAAATGTATCCATTTCTTGAGAGACACACACAGCATCAAACCTATTTATTCATTGCTGTCACCTGGATACCTGCACAGTGAGTACACACTTTTGTTCTATTTCCTTAAATTACGGGGATAGACCCACTATTAGTGAGATTTACAAGGTGGTTGTTAACAGTTTGCTAGAAGAATTTATGATGAAAAGTACATGTAGCTCCTTCTTGTACTTTGTAGAAATTGACTGCTGTTAACCTGTTTACTCTTTAATATAATCTTTTGGGTGCTTAGATTAGTTTTGTTTTATATAATTAGTCATAGGCCTATAAGAACTTTATTTTGAGTTGGGATATGTTACTCCCTTGTAATGCCAGATTTCCTGAAGTTCCTTTCTTAGGTTCAGTTTATATTTTATCTGGATCTTTTTAAGTATTTTGTTTGAAAGGTTTAGAGACGCATTACTATCATTTAGCAACATGCATTTTGATAGTTTAACGATTACTCTTAAGTTCAGACAACAGTTTAAAACTCTGTATTATTTTATAAGGTTGAAACTGTACTGTATTGTGTGTATCGATTGGTTGCAATTGTGCTATTCATATAACTTATATCGATATTATTGATATTGGAGTGCCTTTGCTTAGTGGTTACTTACCTCAACTGAGAAACAATTGATATGTGATCATTGTATCATTGTCAGCCTTGTATCGGCTAGGGTGGGTCTGTCCACCAACTTCTTTCTAAGTTCATGGAAAAGTCATTAACCGCAGGTCAAAGGTTTGGCCACAGGGTCACTTTATGGGCCTCGGTGCTAGCTAGCCAGAGTTATACTTTTCTTTAAAGTTCAGTTAAAGTTTATCTTGTTTTCTATAAGAACAGTCGATAGGCTACACCTGTTGAAGCTTCACATGTCAAATGGGGCAACTACCCTTTGAAGTTTAATGGGATTGTTTAGTAGACTGAAGGCTTTAATGTTTTTCCTTTAATTTTATAAGTCAAGGTCAGTAATCTTGTATACCACATTTGGGTTGACTTTGCATATACTCTTCAGTTTAAAGATGTATACTCTATGTTACTTATATTTTCTCTATAGTGCCATTAGACATTTAGGCTTAGGTGTTTATGTTTATTGATTATTCCATTGTATTTTACATTTAATTTGATTTTAATTAATTACACCTATTTCTTTATTGCTTTCCTTTAATATGTATTGATTATTAGTTCTTTTCTTGTTTTATTTGTTGTATGTAGGATCACGTGCACCAACCTTTTTTTTGTACTGGGTTATAATAAAAAGCACTCACAAGCCAAGAACATCTGTGTTACACAAAGCACAACTTACATTATTTTGAGTTTTGCGTTTAAGCGGTAAGTACTTACAGCCGTTTCTTGCAGTGTTGAGGCTTTGGCATACGGTATCCCTGCTGCAATTGACTGCCCATTGTCTTTGTATTCATCATCGGATACGGCCGTGCACCTGTTGGAAATAGTGGTACATCTATTTGTTTGACAGTAGAGACTAGCTAGCCATCGTAGAAAACACCTGAGCCTGTTGTTTAAAATAGGCTCAGGTAAAATCATGGAAACCTGGAAACCTAAAGGGGCATGTTGCTTGCCCCTTTTACAGTACAGTTTCAAACATAAAACATGATTGATCACTATTTTAAAAACCTTGTGGATATTTTCAAACCATTTCGAACTAAAATCAACCAAGTTTAGATAATTTTGTCAAGGACAAATACATTTTGAAAACATATACAAGTGGACCTACTAAGCATTCCAAATCTGTTTTCAGATCACTTCTATAGGACCCTGCCAAGGTGCATGAACGAAGCCAATTAAAGACAGAGACAAAGCTAGGGTTTGTAAAACGGCCTCAGCATATAAATCTAAATGTTGTGCACACATGCTGTAACTAAAGTCGTTCCATACACACGAAGCTCACGAATTAGGTCGTCCGAAGCGGGCTTCCCGCGATACGGCTACGGGTGTTACTAGCCTGTTCATGCGCAGTTAATGGCGAACACCGAGACAATAGCCCTAGACAAGAGATTTAGACGAGCGGCCTTATAATCTTGTGGCTCACCAAGTGTCACAATCTCCCACAGCAGGATCCCGAAAGACCACACGTCACTCTCCGTTGTGTACACGTCATCAAGAATGGATTCCAACGCCATCCAGCGCAAAGGAAGAGAACCCTGTGGATAGACGTGATTCTCCTCAGGCCAATTAGTAAGTCGCTAATTAGATTTAGTCTTTAAACTTTGGCAATTGGATTGTCGGTTACATTGATCAATAACAGTAATAGAGTCCACAACCATCTATGAATGTACAGTAATTAGGATACAATTGGGACTGTTTTATTACCAGGGTCCTTGGTTATTGGGGGGGTTTAAACTGCTCACAGCAGTGCAACAACCTCAGCAATGCTTAACAAAGTCGCCAATGTATCAAAGTATAAGTACCGATACACATTGTATAACAATTATTAACAAAGCACATACGCCCGCGTCAGCACTGCACACGCGCATCAACACGGCACATTATATACTTCAGCAAGTCGCATAAGCACGAGCTGCACAATAGCATCAGCATTGTACAACCGCATCAACATTGTACAACATCATAAGCAATGTATAATCCGAACAGCTTCGTATTCGTTCCACGTTTAACCATGCAAGCAAGCGTCGGCAACGTATAACTTTCTTTTCACATCTTTTTACTTCAGTCATGCCCGCTAGTGCAACATTGGTACAGCTCATACAACGTTGTATTGAACGCGCATGATACGCACAAACGCAGAACACAAGTATTGAGCTCCCTTCTTGCCCACTTGCCAGCGCTATAGTTCCATTTATTTGGGGGCCAACCTGTGACATATGTACCCAAAATTCAAAATGATTATATTTGTTTAAATATTTGTTTTTATTTGAATAAAACTTATAAATTTTCAGAAATTTTTAAAAATTTTCAAATCAAAGGACATTTTCCCACACAGGAGCAGATCAACTAGACATGCGCCGGTTAGGTTCACCGTGTAAACGGGTACACCAAATTTTTAAAGTTATTGTGAAATTGTTGTTACAAATGATTGAAATCAGTTGGAATTTTTACTGTTGTAATACTCAATTTTAATCACTTTTGACATGTAACAATATTTGGTTATGGTTAGTTTGAGAAATTTTTTAATGGAGGCATGTTACATTTTTACAATTTCGGCCAGAAAAGGTAATTTCTGACTATTCTAGATAAGAACAAGTTTTCAGGTCCAATAATTAATCATACTTAAGAAAAATCTGATTATAACTTGTGGCATATGTAGTATAGAATTATTTTTTAATAACATCAAATGAGTACATATAAGGTTTATGCTCACAACCGACCCCAAAGTTAAAGTTCCCCGTGTAAATGGGACACCACAAATATTGGTGTCCCTTTACACAGGGAACTCAAAGTAAAGGGGTGTGTTTTAGACTTTAAATTATCTATTTGGAATACGATGAGCACAATTAAACCACTAGCATAACTCTTTGCAACACAATTACTACTAGTTACTACACGTTACTACACATTTGGACTTCTTTAGTGCTCAAGAAATGTGATTTTGGTAGTCGCTCTTTAAAAGAAGAACTTTGCCCATTTCCAAATTTAAAAAAAGGGTTAAGCTAAGGTAAATATCATTTATTGCATAACATTTGATGTTGCAAGTGCTAATTAACATTTCTTTTACTTTGGCAACACAATAAATGTCATTACTTACCCTATAGCAAGCAAGAAACATGGACACAGGTTCCCCGTGTAAAGGGGACACCAAAATATTGGTGTTCCCTTCTATGTGGAACTCAGAGTAAGATATGTGTTTTAGACTTGGACATTATTAATTTCAAATAAGATAAGGACATTTAAACTATTAGCATGACTGATTGCAACATAAATACCACAATCATATGCCTTATAACAATACTAGAACCTGCAAAAAGGTTCTCTGTGTAAGGGGGACACCAAAACTTTGTACGTTCACGAATTGTTTTCAACTTTTCTGAATTTGTTTTTGCAATTCCGTCTTTTCCAATGTTAGTCTTTGATTTGCGATTCTTTGTCTGCCTTGAAGTTGACTGGGTAGGAACAGAGCCTGTGTAAGCATCTTCAAGATCACTGTGTTCACATCTGAATCGAATACGTAGTTGATAAGGTGGTGGCATCTTTTCCTCCTTTTCCTTAGATGGTGATGACATCTTTCCTTCTTTTCCTTAAAAGAAGTACATATGAGTGCGGTACAGATGAGTGCGGTACAGATGGGTGCGGTACAGATGGGTGCGGTACAGATGGGTGCGGCACAGATGGGTGCGGCACAGATGGGTGCGGCATGTTAAAGGCTGGATGGAATAAATCTTTAAAAAATACATATTTAAGCAATTAATAAATACAAAATGTCTCATAGCACCATACTACACACTATCAAACTTATTTCGTGTAGATGTCAAAATGTACACAAGATGTTAAAACCAATATCAAAAAAAAATCTTGTTTATAATTAATAATTGAAATGATACCAAAACTGCTGAAAATATACAAACTACAAAGGCAGGCACATAATACCTGAACACAATAATTAATTAGACTAGAGACTAGAGACCCCACTACTACTAGGTTTGAAAAAATTGTAAACCAAGCATCACAATTTGTTTTTGCTGCAGCAACCAGCAAGCCAACAAAATCTTTGCATCTTTTTTTAATATAAAGTCATTAAGAAAAAAGAGAGAAGAAAAAATAACTTAAATAGTGACAAATAACTCGTCCAACTCGTCTCGTTTTTAACTAAAACTAGTAAAAGTTAAAAAAAAAAATGTTTTCCACTCTAGGTTGGTTTCCATTATTGATGTGCTTTAGGGGTGAACAATATAAAACTGAACAGCAACATCAAATAATCTTTGGCAAAAAAAATGTCTTTGGCTTACAAACAAATATTAAACCCTCCAATAATTGTACAATTATAAAAATAACCGGAAACAAACATTTACAAACGCGAACAGAAAGTTGTGAAATCAACAACCCGCCAAGATGACCCCTTTGTAATAATGGAATATCCTACAATGTCAATACTCCACAACGCTAACGGTGAGACAATTCGACCGCTAGACAAATCGTGCACCGTGCGCCGCGGCACGTACCGTGCCCGAGAACGGTGTGGTCGACCGGTCATGAATGCAATGTGCGCCTGCATTGAAACACGCGCTGCGCTGTACATGTACACAAGTGTACGTTATACAATTGTTGCCTGCTGTGACATGGTCCATGGCGTTTTGTACACCCGAGGGGGCAAATGGCACCCGAGGCGAAGCCGAGGGTGCCATTTTCCCCCGAGGGTGTACAAAACGCCATGGACCATGTCACAGCAGGCAACAATTGTTTTGTTATACCACGGTAATAGATTCTTACGGAGAAAATAAGGCAAAATTGGAACAGCATAAACGAAAGCCGGTGTAAACAACAATGGCGGTCGTCAGTCGTTGCCGAAAGTGCTAACTTCACTGTTCCCTGTTTACATCGCACAGGAACATACATCAATTTACGTAGTACCAGCTAATATAACACAGCGCCATGTCAAAGGTTGCTAGACTCTAATATCTGTCGCTTCCATGGTATTTATCACAGAAATGGCCGGCCAGGCTATGCGCTAGCGTGTAAAAAAACATTCCGCGGCCTGGAAAAAGAAAGTTCATGTACCCCGTGGGGTACATGAACTCATGTACCACGCGTACTCAGCGTACATCACTCATACCATGCTCAAACATCGGCACACTCGGATACAGGGGGGGGGGGGGGGGGGGGGGGGGGGGGCGGAGGGGGGGCCCCTTCGAGACTGTGATTGCGCAACGCTGACGTACCGTCCATTCTCAAAATAGGGGGAAACCATTTTCTCACGCGAAAAATAAAGAGTTTTTGGCATCCAATCTTAACATCTTGTCTTTTGTAGTTGTAAAAGGTTGTTATTTACCTTAATGTTTATCATCCAATGACAACAATTGTATTGAAAATGAAAAAAGCAGTCGAAAAAATTAAGCGTTGACGTACCGTTGATGCGCGTGGAGATTGTGCACAAATACTCAAACGACGTTAACAAATACCTCCCCTAAAAAGGGCAATAATAATCGATAAATTGTAAATAAAGCGTGCTTTGACCCCACTCATTTTTTTACATGGATACGTTAAAAAAGGATGTAGCAGTGATATACGGAATTTAAAAAAAAATCTGCCTGTGACCCCCTTGCGTTTTATCGTGTTGTTTTTGAACGAAAATGGCAGAAAATGACATCGCCCCAAAACAAATTCGTGTAGATCGTGCCGGTGTACCTGGCTTTGCGGACGTTGTATGAATCACTGAATTCGGGGAGCGAGCGCTGAGCAAATTTGTACGTGTTTCAATGGCGCGCTTCGAGGTAGCGATCTATACGTATTTACTGTGTGAGATGTGCGACTCATGAGCGTGGAAGAACGAATGAGATACATTTCAACGTTGGTGGCGCACTTTGTTGGGCCCCACCTCCGCCCCCCCCTGCTCGGATACATGCGTTTTTGTGGCATGTCACGTGAACGCTTCTCGACCAATAAAAATTCACAATCTATTGCCGTGGTATAACAAACATGTATGTACAATGTACACACCGGTCGAGTTGTCTTAATACAACAGCTTTAGCGTCGCCGCTATTATGTTTACGTCGAGTGGATACACGCGCTAAACTGTCACAACACCACGACTATATTGTCAATAACTGGTCACAAATCACTTCAATTGTTATAACAAAAACTATTTCGTATCCCTCTGGCTCTACCGTGTCAACTTACAGATCATAACACGATCAAAAATTCGATTAGTCAGCTAAAAAATCGCCACGTAAAACGGGACCCGAAAATAGCGGTGTCCCATCAGACCGCAAAACACCTATTGAGCTGGCTGACGAGTACAGCTACGTTCGTGGATTATTTTGCTATTTTTTAACAGTTCTAGACTATCAATATCTACAAAAATACGATGAAATTGTTACCAAATTTTCGAGCTTACCTTCGATTCCACGACAAAAGTCTACCTGCAACGTAAATTGCAAATCAACGTAAATGAAGGGACACGAAATTCTTTTCTTTCTGATTTTGTCGACTGGCAAATGGCGAGAGACGTGAGCGCCCTCAAGGCCAAGAGGTACATCCGGGGCATTGGATCAGGTGTTTTTTTCATTTCTACATTTTCCAGATCGGGTATGACGCAAGGGCAAATGTTCGCTACGTAAATAAAACTGGGGACACTACTTTTTACTTTCGTACTTGTTTTATTATTTTTGTGAAAAATTAAAGCTAACTGCTGCTGTTTTTTTATTGAAATGTAATGTATTGATGCATATTGATAACAAGAAAACAAGAACTTGCCGATTGTCAGCCTTGTCTTTCTTTTACACACCTTCCAAAATACAATTCTCGGCGTAAACAAGGGGACACGAAATTTTACGGGTTTTTTTTTGTTTTTTTTAACACAAACTGAAAATTACGATTGACAACAGGAAAATGAAAACTTACAAGAACTGATGTTCGTTGTTGATGTTGTGTTTGATGGTACAATCATTAAAATCGAACAGTTAACCAAAATTATACATGACTAAAAAGACAGGGACATTTTCATGTCGCAAAAAAACCCTCAAAATGTGGGGGACACGAAGAATAAAATCGGGGATTACCACCAAATCATCTGATTTTTTTTATTTTTTTTTTGAATGGTGGAATACCCCAATATATATGCCTAATAACAATGTTAATATGAATAATGAATATCTCTGGCTTAGAGCACCAAGCATACAAACAAGTTGAATACCCTTGTCAAAACACTTGGCCCCCTAATAAATGGAACTACCCATATATATAAGCTCCGCTCAGCCTGCTTACACGCAACTACAAGTCACGCACAGAGTCCTACAAATTAACAATTACTGCAGTGTGATTTGTAATAATCTGCTATTGAACTGAATCGTACTATTAGGCTAGCAATATTGATTACCTATAGCTCCGCCCATCTCCGATCTATGTATTAACCACTGTATGTCGGGCTGGCTGTCTGTCTGTAGGGGGGTTGGGGGCTGTATGTTTGTCTGTTAGCAGGATTAAAGAACATTACTGGAGGGATTTTAACGAAACTTGGTTGGTAGATAACTTATATGTGTCAATGATGACGATTCCATTACATTTTCAGATTGTTCTAGGTCAGGATAATAAAACTGGATCACTTTGAATGATTTTGTTTTAACATTGGGAGATAGAGCGATTTGCAGTTAGGGCGGAGGTCTGTGCTCTACCTAATGCCATTTTTTAGTTGCAACTGAATTTGCGAAACTATAATTGCTGTATTCGTCTGGTACCTGTGATTCTCGTTGGTAGATACGGATGTTCATGACGTCCCGGGCCAGTCCAAAGTCGGACACTTTACACACCATGTCGTCTCTCACCAACACGTTACGTGCGGCAAGGTCGCGATGCACACACTGAAAATTTAATATTACGCAACTGAAAATACATACTAATCCCTTATACCAGCTAACAGGTTAGCAAATAAAAAGCTAAGAATCAAGACGCCGCAAGTAGGTTTCTTTGCTGGGCCAAATTAAGGGTCAGCTTACTTATCTCATCTCAACTGTCATTGATAATTAGGATATTTATCGTACTGACTGACTAATCTGAGACCACCTTTGCAAACCCTGTCACGTCGTAGTTTGAAATGGAATTCGGCTTACACTGCAACGAGCTAATAAAAGATGGCCAAAATGGCCGCCTGCTTCTAACTCCATTAAAGCACAATGAGTGTTGCTGGAGAGGTACAGGCTATGCATGACCAAATCGTAAAGCACAATCTGGTTTTTGAAAAAGTTTGGCCGATGTTATCAGCACAGATCTTGTTTCCTCTACGATCCTAAGTACAACATAAAGTACTGTAGACGAAACCTAAATCTAAATGCACACAACTAAGCATAGGTTGTTTGTGCACTACTTTGAAAAACAAATGTGTTTCGGTAGTCGATATTGCTATTTGAATACATCTCTCGATAGTCGATATATTGATAACAATTGTTGTTTTACCTTTTTTGAGGATATGAATGCCATTCCGTTTGCCACATCCCTAGCAAAATTAACCAACGTCCGAGACAGGATACTCCAACCTTCCCGGCTGGAGCAAATCACTGTCTCTTCGTCCGAGTCTCGATACTTCATCAGGACACTCTTCAAGTCCCCCTTAGCGAGGTATTCAACGATTACGTACACGGGATCTAAAACAAAGCCCAGAATCAATTAAACTCATTCACAACATTTTGTGTGTATGCTCCAGTTAGCCTACCTCTCTTTTACGGAGGGTCAATGAAGTTTGGGTCGTATATTATGAAGTATTATTTTCACTGAATAGGAGTTAATTTCAACGTAACAGTTCATTTTTCCTCACTGGAAATTAGAGAGCATATTCGTGGTGTCACGACATTTGTATTGATTATTATCACTGATTTGACCAGTACCTCAATGAAATATATCGGTGGCATGCGAGAAAACGTTTTATGGCGACTTGCTTAAAACAAACAGGTGCCATCCACATAGCAGTACCAAGTTGTACCTTTTTCTGCGCAGTATCCCAGCAGCTTAACCACGTTCGGATGAGACCCGACTGTTTTCATTATCTTCAACTCGGCCAGAATCTCAATCCTGGCCTGCCTGTCAGCGCCCTCTATCGAGTGATTAAACAAATGTGTAAATCAACCATATTATACAAATATTTAATGTTTGTTAGTTCGATGGTAAAAATAATTTCATTCTGTGCTCGCACGAACGTGTAATATTCATTATTTGTTGTATGCAACGCCTGAATAAATCCTCGCCATCTGGTTGGTCAGAGTGCGACCGTGCAACGCAAGTTCTGTTCATCAGTAAATACAACCAATGAATATAACTTGGCGGTGCGGCCGTACCGTGTGATGGAACGAATAGTTTAATGTATTGTTATCAACGGTATACAAGTTAATATCTAACCTATGTCTTGGTATACCCTATTGTTTTGTATTGGCAGGTAATCACCTCTTTGCCAATCCACACATTACAGAAAACATAAATCATACAGGGTGTCCCATAAGGAGTAGGCCTATGCACCAATTCTGGCCGTAAATGTATACTTTTTCAAAGGTTATTAACAAACCTTTGGGAGTCTTAACGGCAACCGTTGTTGCTTTTCCGGCTTCCTCGATTCCAAGCGTCTTTCCCAACAGCACCCTGCCGAACGCCCCCCGCCCTAGCTCATTCTCGACCACCACAAGATCTCGCGGGAAGGAGAGATCGGGGCCTATATTATCGTACGCCACGTGGTTTGATGCCTTCGGCTCAACCGCGCCCTCATTGGGAATGCTCTCATATACCGCTGCTGTGGTAACTTGGCTTAAAGAAATATCTGAAACACATGTTAATGCTGATAACAATGTTAAACAATTAAAAGTTTCGTCCACCCCCACCCCCCACAAATTAATAACAAGTATATATATCCTATAGGCCTATAGAAGGAAAAAAAAAACAATACACAAAATAGCGTGTTTACCCAGAATACTCTCTGGTCTAAATGTTACACAGAATCAGGGTTGTCGAGTGTCATATTTTACCCGGGACTTTGAATAATCACAATAGTGATTTTTTTTATAGCGCACGTATCTATCAAATCTGGCACTCAAGGCGCTGTGTCATTATTTAGGATGCTTCATCTTTTATTCAGCCATTAGGGCACAATAAATACAAAAATAAATAAAGCCTGTTTCGAGCAATATGACTCATAATCCAAGGCCGGTAACCACCCAGTAGCATGAAACGACTGAGAATATATATTGTCCATGGCACGTTACTCCCCAGCTAATGCCAGTACCCATTTGTACTCCTGGGTGGACAAAGGCAAGTGTGAGTGAAGTGGCGTGCCCAAGGACACAACATATGGCCAGCAGCTGGATTCGAACCCGACCCTCTGATTATGAGTTACAGACTCTAACCACTAGACCAGACTCCCCATAAAAATAGGTATAGTTATTCTTAATTTTGTTTTGTCCTTTGGTCTTATTTACCCTTCTTAATTAATCCCCTCTCTGGTGCATGCTTACCGTTTGAATGAGGACAATCTAATACATAAACAGCCTGGTCACTGGAAGGCAGTGGTGGGGTGTCATTATCTTGTCGGTGTGGAGTCAAGTAATTTCTGAAAGATTAGAAATGTTACAGTATCTTGTAATGTTGGTCGGTGTGACTTTTAATGCTAGGACAATTGGTATTCGTCAACGCTTACCACTCATTGCATCAGTTTATTTTACCCCATGCCCAACAAAGTGAAAGAAAATCACCTTTAAAGGTTGATTCTGCAATCTGCCCAAGGTGTGCCCAATTCTACACTTACCCAACATCTTGCCCGCCTGTTTTCGTTTGTCCTTTCTTTTGTTTTTGGCGACGTCTCCACACAACAATGACAGTAACACGATAAGCAACAGCCAAAATAACAATGGCTGCCGCTGTAAGCCCAACAACAATGGCACCTTCATTTGAAGAAGCTGTATGACATCAAGATATAATATCAGATTATATCAATATGCATGTACTCTCCAATTGTAAAAGGAGTGAAAACTCACTCTCCAATACAGTAAGTCTCTGATACAACCCCTCCGGTTTTCCTCCATCTGCCCAAATTTAGCAACATTTGCGATCTTATTAGGCTGTGCTCCGTGGTCATATGTGACCTGTCACCACAATATGAGAGGAAAGTCGCACAATGTGATTTGAAGATTATGGCCATCCCAAGTCAAAATATGAAGAGGTGGTCAATTGTGAGATTTTGCTTAATTTGGAAAGCTTAAGTTCTCTTCTACATATTCCCATTTTTAATGGCAATCAGATGATCGAAAACCTTTTAAATTACGCGATTTTGCGTAGTGTTTGCGTAGTTAGTGTTTGGATTAAAGTCAATCAGTGGTCTAATTAAAACGGTAATTAAATATGCAAATTAGGTCTTCGTAACTGTCCCACGTTTGCGAAATTTTAATATTTTGTTGTTTATACAATAGTTCGTATAGGCCTATGTGAAAAGTTTCAAAAAGAAATAATGATTAGAACATAGCCGTTGTTATGCTCAACCAAACCTTACTTGTCCTGTTTTGCAATCTTTTGTGTGTTTTATTTAGAATGTTTATTAAAGGGATCGTATACGTTTGGTAATTACTCCAAAAATTAATGGCAATAAAAACCTACTTGGTAAGAAGTACAGCAGCTTTGGATAGTATAATGCATTTTTAGAAACTTGTCACTTCGAAGTACTGCGGATATGGACAAATATATCACTTTGTATCCCCCACAATTTAAATCTGAGAAGCGTTACTGCAGTGACGTTTCTCAGACTGTGTATTCCAATGCAGATTATTCTTCCTGCGTGGACATAACCGCTCCAGATTTTCGGCAATATCTCAAAATCGCTACCACCTTTTGAAATGAATTTTGTACAGGTTAGTTTTATGGTATATATCTATAACTATATAGGATTGAAACAAACATTGGGTTCCAATTACCACACGTATACGATCCCTTTAAGTAAGTTTTTTCACAAACACGTTTTGTGAAACCAATGACTTTCTGGAGCGCTGTAAAATTTATTTATTGCAAAAACTCCAAGTGTTATATACCATTGGAAAGCTCTCTTTCGCAAGAATTTGAAATACCAATATCTCAATTTTCAATTTGTACTCTCATATTGTGGTGACAGGTCACATAGCCTATATGGGTCGTATTATATTCGGCTGCTAGGCGCCTTTACTTGCCATTGACTCGACCACGTGTAGCCGCGTCCTTCGCAATTCAGCATCCCAGCTACGAGTAAGGATGATTAGCCGCCCCAATTATCCTTATTAATTATATTTTTAAAAAGCACAAAAGAAAACACAAGGAAACAACCAAACACCTAATGTCGTTGTGGTATCATCCGTAGGCTTGGCAGAAGCTGGAGTCGTTGGTTCCACATGTCTTGCATTTAAGACAAAAGTGCAGCACTGTGGGAAACGTTTTAACCTCCAAGTCATCGTCGCTGCCTTCGAGAGTTCCGGTGTCCGGCGTATCACGAAACTCGTCCGATATGGATAGGTACGGCGGGTGTGATTCTGTTCCATGTGCAATGTTCACGGGTCGCATTGCCGCCGTTCGAACGCAGTTTTGCGTGTCAAGAACTCCCCGCCCAAACACATCTTATGTCCCGTCGCGCACCCTCCCCGTCTTGTCGCAGTTCTTCGTATCTATTAAGGTTCTCTCTCCCTCGGTTTTTTTATCTGTTTGTCTCTCTCTCCCTAGGCTGTTATATTTCAAGTTATATATACTAGTCTGTTCAGCCATCCTGCACTCAAAGCACGCTACCCCATTGTAGTCCCCCGATCGAGGGGAAGTCGTAAAATTTTACGTCAATATTGACGTCAATATTCACGATCTGAGTAGTCTCTCCAGGGCCATCATAAGTCCGCCCTGAACACAGATATTAACACATTTTTGGTAGCCGCCAACATAGGGGGGCTGGATAGCTCAGTTGGTAGAAAACCGGGCGGAAGTTCAAAGTTTTAAACCCCGCCCAGTTCTTTGGGACAATTTAAAAACATAAACATTATTAACTAATTGAACCATTATATTTATTTATTTTATTTGGAAAACCCACCTAGACAATGTGGTTGTTGTTTATGTGCAAGTTGCCGTGTTCCTGTGCCAACCGCGTTGGTGGCGTTACAGCTGACCTCCGTGCAGTGATTCTCATCGACGTTAAATTGCAGAGTTTTACCGTTAGGCGCTTTAGGTTTGGTGCCATTCAGAATGATGTAGTACTCAATGCCACTGATTGGATTGGCGTCAGCTTCACAAGTGATCAATCCGTTACTGTACGAGAGGGATGTCACCACCGGCGCAACTGCCAACAAATTATTGCACATGTTCAATTTAATATAGTAATGGTTGTACCTTTGATGAGACATTTGGCTCTATAGTATTACATGAGAAAGATATTTGGATATAGGGCCATTGCAGCTTTGTCCTGGAATAAGAAGGTAAAAGAAAAGAAATTGCAGCATTTGGAAATACCCAGCACGATTTCTGGTAGAGTAGGACCACCCTCCCTCTAATTGTCCCTATAACTCCAGACTTTACAAATCCCCTTCGGAGCACAATGGGAGACTTTTGAGATGATAGCGGGCGCCCCACCAACCGGTCCTTTTCTATTGTTCCCAGTGACGAGAACAATAGAAAGGGACCGGTTGGTGGGGCGCCCGCTATCGTCTCAAAAGTTTCCCATTACCAGCACAAGGGAGGGTGGGGGTGGGGGACCCTCTGCCTATATCTTGCTTCATAGTGTGTATAAACAACTTACAGCGAACATTGAGCGTAATGAATTCAGACTGGATAGTCTGGTGTCCACCGGTGCGACATTCTATCCTGCTCCCGTCATCATATCTCGTTGGGTTTAAGGGGCTGTATGTACTCCGTGTATCGGTTGCCTCCCCACCAGGTGGGACGGTTTCGGTGTCAGGGGTAAGAGGATTTCCACCGTGGAGCCAGTCTATGGACACCTTTGGTTTGGCTCCCAGTGCTGTGCAGGTAAGGGTGGCTGTGGTATCCTCAGTCACGGTGACTGTTGCACCGGAGGGAGGGTTGGTCCGCACTATCAACCGCTATGGTGAGAGTGGTGGCCGAAACTGATAATAGAAGTTAGGGAAGCAGAGGACCTTCAGATGTGTCAGAAAGGTCGAAATGAGGATTTGCAGGTATTAGAAAAGACATGAAAGAGAACACACAGTCGTGAACCACATAACGACCGAGGATCGATATTGTGTTTTCCTTTCTTCCTTTACTTAACCCAATCCCCATTGCTTAGCGCTTGCACCGTCGATCGAGGACAGAATTCGGACAAGCAAACCGTCGATCGAGGATCCTTTGTTCCCTTTGTTCTCTTTTGTGTTTCGATCCTCGATCGTAATGCAAGACAAGAACACACATTCCTTCCAATACTGCTTGTTGCACTTCAATGGGGAATTCCGTTCTGGTTCTGGCTGTTTAAAATGTGCATTTGTCGATTAAAACAATACTTAAACAAAAAACGCATTTAGATTTTTTTTAAAGGTTTTTTTACATAAAGCCTGTACCCAGTTCCGTCTGTCTTTGCAAGAACGCCTCACCTTTCTTGAACTAGTAAAATTGCTTTTGCCGACCAAAACAAATTACATATCGGCGCAAAATACAACAAAACTGGTTTTTTTGCAGGTTTGCAAACGCCTTTTAGACCCAGCTATAGACAAAGGTTTGAGGGGGCTAAAGCCCCCCTCTCCTCCCCCCAACTGTGGGTGGAGCATGACTAGCAAGGCTTTTCATTGGCTGAGACGTAATGACATGTGTACGTTCAAAACGAATGAACATAGATTGCTTGCTTATAAACCTACTGTGCAAATATTCATTATACCTATACACCCCGTGTAGGCCCCCATATACTATATATTTAGTGCAATTGGCCAATGTATTATTGCGACTAAGCCCTTAATATATTTTTTTTTAACTCACCTTGTACAGTCAGTATTGCAGGTGTTTCACTGGTTCCACCAAACTGGCAGATATATTCTCCTCTGTCTTCATATTGGACATTGTTTACACGGAGATCATACTGACCATTTGCCGTATTAGACTGGTTTGATTTTGAGAAAATATGACTGCATGAGGCATTTTTGAGGAAAAGCAAACAAATAGGTGATTCTGAACGGTAATTTTGTGCTGAATCTGAATATCTTGTTTGTGTTTCTCAAAATTGTCTAATTAGGTCAGTAATTAAGGTCAAAGGTCAGTAAGTGCAAATTTCATTTTTTCACAAGAAATGGTTTACTTTACCTTTTGTATACAATGGTGTAAATAATTTTGCAATTTCTCTTATAATAAATCACGCACAGCATATCAAAATATCTAAAATAATGGAAATTGTTAAAGAATTATTTACTTCTTTTGCGAATATCTCTGTAACCATTGGAATTTCTCTTTTTCTTCACGGGATGAGTTTGTACCTGCTTTTCACACCTAAATGCACCTTTAATCAGTGTTCTCTGGCTGATTTACATTGTTTTGGGTATTGAGGGACAGGAATATGGTATTTGGTTTCATAAATTATTACAATTAGGACTGTAATTAGAGCCAATGGTCAATTAGTGCAGAATACCCAATTTTAAGGGAATTCCTTTTATGTTCATTTTTGGTTTGGAGAGAGGGATGGCACTATCACATTTATTACTCTGTGACCTGTGTGGCTTAAACAAATGAATTTTAAGCATGACTTAGTCTTTGCCGGTTATGTCCGATTGAAATGTAGGTGGGCGGACATAAGAGATTGAGTGACTATGATAACAAAAACTACTTTATTTATTAAAACAGTTAGACATCAAGGCCCACTGCTCTGGAATAAAATCACCCCAGTACCTTAGTTTAGAAATATAAACGGTTATAAAAAGTTCCTTAAGAATATTCTTATTTCCTGTGAAATATAATTTATTTATCCCGTAGCACGTAGTACATATATTTCATGTCTATTATATTATTGTACGTATTGCATTGAGTTTTAAACATTCTTGTTTTTTAAATCTGGACTTCAGCTGTACTTACAGCCAGTTATTTGTTGCACGCAGTAATGATCGGGTCCTCCGTTATACCCTAAGTATTAACTGGTAATAGACCCCAGTTGTCAATACTCGGACTTGCAAACGTCAGGAAAGGTATTCACAAATCTCCAAAGTGTTTGGCTGTCAAAAGTGTTCAGACACGCATTAAATTAAAGACTATTATTACCAAAACAAGACTATTTAAAAACACGTTAAAAACATTTTGTAGGGTTTAGTTAACAAACTAAATCACACTTGACTACAAAGACACGCCACTCAAATGAAAGATTGTCCCCTTTAATTTAACACTATGTTCGATGGTATGATGCTTGTAGTTTAGAACATATAAATTTCCACTTTTCAACAGCGTCCATCTTTTCATGGAATTGCGCTGGCCAATAAAAACAAACTAAAAAGGACGGTGTCCTATCCACACGGTATTATATACTAACCCGCATTACTCGGACACTCTCGATAGAAGTGACATTTAATTGATTGTACACGAACCATCGGTACCGATGGTTCGTGTACAAACCAGAATGGGCCAATAACGACACAGCGCCCATAGTTTGTGCGCTGACAGATAGAGCCAATAAGAGAGCACACAATCACCCACGATCCCTGACCATTGCAGCGCTTAACCTCGAGAATTACGCAACTTTATCTAAACAGCAGATGGCGTATACGACTGCAGAGTTTGCGAGCGCTGTGAGCGCGCTGTTTAGTAATTCACCAACATGCACTGACCTTCTATCTAGCTTCTACATGTATTTAGGCTGTGGGTTGGCGTGCATGTCCTTGTAACTTGACTCTCTGAATACCAACAGCGTTAACTTGCACTGTAAAGCGCAGTACCTATGGGTTATAGTTTATGTACAAAATATGAATTGAACGGCAAACTAAACAAATTATGTTCTAAACGTTATGCTGTCCTTTCCTTTCTGGCAAGAGAATGTCGGTGCTTACCACATCAATAATACAACTTTTATTATGAATTTATATATGAATATATGATGCCAGAGAGACATGAAGACGAAATGAGTGACGAAGATAATGAGGTTGACCATGACATATATACTAGGTCATAATGTGCAAAATGAAGACAATGATGAGGTATACGAAGCTAAAGCTAGTCACTTTGAGCAAAATGGGCAAAATTACGCCGGGAGGCGTACGTCGTACTCTATCGTCCGGCGTGACATTAAGACTGAGAGCTAGAGAGCGATAATTAGCCAGCTCTCGAGAACATGGGCGGACAAAAGCTCATATTACTTTTAGAAAACGGGTCTAAAATCGCTAATATTGCAACAACAGTGCACAGCGGAGATAAAGGAAGATTTTTGTTTGGCTTTGGCAATGGGCATCACATAAAATACCCACGATGGAACGGCAAACTTTGCACTGATGATGTCCTAAATATTAAAAAAAAACATTTCAGTAAAATCGACTGGAAGTCAAATTAGCTTCATATACAAAGAACTGTTAAATGTTCACGTTTCTGTATGTCAGCTGAAAACAATTCTGCAGATGACAGACACTGATGAAGTTTTCTCCGAGTGCCAAAAGTGAAGTCATAACATTCTGCAAATTTGCGCTCGCACCCCTCTTTTGCTTTATCGCACCCCTTTTTCTCCGAGTGCCAACAGTGAAGTCAAAATATACTGCAAATTTTCGTTCGCACCCCTCTTTTGCTTTATCGCACCCCTTTTTCTCCGAGTGCCAAGAGTGCATGAAGTCAAAACATAATGCAAATTTGCGCCCACACCCCTCTTTTGCTTTCTCGCACCCCTTTTTCTCTGAGTGCCAACGGTGAAAACAAAACATACTGCACACTTTGCGCCCGCACCCCTTTTTTGCTTTCTCGCACCCCTTTTTCTCCGAGTGCCAACCGTTAGGTCAAAACTGTTTGCGCCCGCACCCCTCTTGTTTTCTCGCACCCCTTTTTTCTCCGAGTGCCAACAGTGAAGTCAAAACTATTTGAGCCCGCACCCCTCTTTTGCTTTCTCGCACCCCCTTTTTATCCGAGTGCCAACAGTGAAGTCAAAACATACTGCACATTTGCGCTCGCACCCCTCTTTTGTTTTCTCGCACCCCTTTTTCTTCGAGTGCCAACATTGAAGTCATAACTATTTGCGCCCGCACCCCTCTTTTGCTTTCTCGCAACCATTGTTATCCGAGTGCCAAGAGTGAAGTCAAAACATACTGCACATTTGCGCTCGCACCCCTCTTTTGCTTTATCGCACCCCTTTTTCTCTGAGTGCCAAGAGTGAAGTCAAAACATAATGCAAATTTGCGCCCACACCCCTCTTTTGCTTTCTCGCACCCCTTTTTCTCTGAGTGCCAACGGTGAAAACAAAACATACTGCACACTTTGCGCCCGCACCCCTTTTTTGCTTTCTCGCACCCCTTTTTCTCCGAGTGCCAACCGTTAGGTCAAAACTGTTTGCGCCCGCACCCCTCTTTTGTTTTCTCGCACCCCTTTTTTCTCCGAGTGCCAACAGTAAAGTCAAAACTATTTGAGCCCGCACCCCTCTTTTGCTTTCTCGCACCCCCTTTTTATCCGAGTGCCAACAGTGAAGTCAAAACATACTGCACATTTGCGCTCGCACCCCTCTTTTGTTTTCTCGCACCCCTTTTTCTTCGAGTGCCAACATTGAAGTCATAACTATTTGCGCCCGCACCCCTCTTTTGCTTTCTGACAACCATTGTTATCCGAGTGCCAAGAGTGAAGTCAAAACATACTGCACATTTGCGCTCGCACCCCTCTTTTGCTTTATCGCACCCCTTTTTCTCCGAGTGCCAAGAGTGAAGTCAAAACATAATGCAAATTTGCGCCCACACCCCTCTTTTGCTTTCTCGCACCCCTTTTTCTCTGAGTGCCAACGGTGAAAACAAAACATACTGCACATTTGCGCCCGCACCCCTTTTTTGCTTTCTCGCACCCCTTTTTCTCCGAGTGCCAACCGTTAGGTCAAAACTGTTTGCGCCCGCACCCCTCTTTTGTTTTCTCGCACCCCTTTTTTTCTCCGAGTGCCAACAGTGAAGTAAAAACTATTTGAGCCCGCACCCCTCTTTTGCTTTCTCGCACCCCATTTTTATCCGAGTGCCAACAGTGAAGTCAAAACATACTGCACATTTGCGCTCGCACCCCTCTTTTGTTTTCTCGCACCCCTTTTTCTTCGATTGCCAACATTGAAGTCATAACTATTTGCGCCCGCACCCCTCTTTTGCTTTCTCACAACCATTGTTATCCGAGTGCCAAGAGTGAAGTCAAAACATACTGCGCATTTGCGCTCGCACCCCTCTTTTGCTTTATCGCACCCCTTTTTCTCCGAGTGCCAAGAGTGCATGAAGTCAAAACATAATGCAAATTTGCGCCCACACCCCTCTTTTGCTTTCTCGCACCCCTTTTTCTCTGAGTGCCAACGGTGAAAACAAAACATACTGCACACTTTGCGCCCGCACCCCTTTTTTGCTTTCTCGCACCCCTTTTTCTCCGAGTGCCAACCGTTAGGTCAAAACTGTTTGCGCCCGCACCCCTCTTTTGTTTTCTCGCACCCCTTTTTTCTCCGAGTGCCAACAGTAAAGTCAAAACTATTTGAGCCCGCACCCCTCTTTTGCTTTCTCGCACCCCCTTTTTATCCGAGTGCCAACAGTGAAGTCAAAACATACTGCACATTTGCGCTCGCACCCCTCTTTTGTTTTCTCGCACCCCTTTTTCTTCGAGTGCCAACATTGAAGTCATAACTATTTGCGCCCGCACCCCTCTTTTGCTTTCTCGCAACCATTGTTATCCGAGTGCCAAGAGTGAAGTCAAAACATAATGCAAATTTGCGCCCACACCCTTTTTTTGCTTTCTCGCACCCCTTTTTCTCTGAGTGCCAACGGTGAAAACAAAACATACTGCACATTTGCGCCCGCACCCCTTTTTTGCTTTCTCGCACCCCTTTTTCTCCGAGTGCCAACCGTTAGGTCAAAACTGTTTGCGCCCGCACCCCTCTTGTTTTCTCGCACCCCTTTTTTCTCCGAGTGCCAACAGTGAAGTCAAAACTATTTGAGCCCGCACCCCTTATTTGCTTTCTCGCACCCCCTTTTTATCCGAGTGCCAACAGTGAAGTCAAAACATACTGCACATTTGCGCTCGCACCCCTCTTTTGTTTTCTCGCACCCCTTTTTCTTCGAGTGCCAACATTGAAGTCATAACTATTTGCGCCCGCACCCCTCTTTTGCTTTCTCGCAACCATTGTTATCCGAGTGCCAAGAGTGAAGTCAAAACATACTGCACATTTGCGCTCGCACCCCTCTTTTGCTTTATCGCACCCCTTTTTCTCCGAGTGCCAAGAGTGAAGTCAAAACATAATGCAAATTTGCGCCCACACCCCTCTTTTGCTTTCTCGCACCCCTTTTTCTCTGAGTGCCAACGGTGAAAACAAAACATACTGCACACTTTGCGCCCGCACCCCTTTTTTGCTTTCTCGCACCCCTTTTTCTCCGAGTGCCAACCGTTAGGTCAAAACTGTTTGCGCCCGCACCCCTCTTTTGTTTTCTCGCACCCCTTTTTTCTCCGAGTGCCAACAGTAAAGTCAAAACTATTTGAGCCCGCACCCCTCTTTTGCTTTCTCGCACCCCCTTTTTATCCGAGTGCCAACAGTGAAGTCAAAACATACTGCACATTTGCGCTCGCACCCCTCTTTTGTTTTCTCGCACCCCTTTTTCTTCGAGTGCCAACATTGAAGTCATAACTATTTGCGCCCGCACCCCTCTTTTGCTTTCTCGCAACCATTGTTATCCGAGTGCCAAGAGTGAAGTCAAAACATAATGCAAATTTGCGCCCACACCCTTTTTTTGCTTTCTCGCACCCCTTTTTCTCTGAGTGCCAACGGTGAAAACAAAACATACTGCACATTTGCGCCCGCACCCCTTTTTTGCTTTCTCGCACCCCTTTTTCTCCGAGTGCCAACCGTTAGGTCAAAACTGTTTGCGCCCGCACCCCTCTTGTTTTCTCGCACCCCTTTTTTCTCCGAGTGCCAACAGTGAAGTCAAAACTATTTGAGCCCGCACCCCTCTTTTGCTTTCTCGCACCCCCTTTTTATCCGAGTGCCAACAGTGAAGTCAAAACATACTGCACATTTGCGCTCGCACCCCTCTTTTGTTTTCTCGCACCCCTTTTTCTTCGAGTGCCAACATTGAAGTCATAACTATTTGCGCCCGCACCCCTCTTTTGCTTTCTCGCAACCATTGTTATCCGAGTGCCAAGAGTGAAGTCAAAACATACTGCACATTTGAGCCCGCACCCCTCTTTTGCTTTCTCGCACCCCCTTTTTATCCGAGTGCCAACAGTGAAGTCAAAACATACTGCACATTTGCGCTCGCACCCCTCTTTTGTTTTCTCGCACCCCTTTTTCTTCGAGTGCCAACATTGAAGTCATAACTATTTGCGCCCGCACCCCTCTTTTGCTTTCTCGCAACCATTGTTATCCGAGTGCCAAGAGTGAAGTCAAAACATACTGCACATTTGCGCTCGCACCCCTCTTTTGCTTTATCGCACCCCTTTTTCTCCGAGTGCCAAGAGTGAAGTCAAAACATAATGCAAATTTGCGCCCACACCCCTCTTTTGCTTTCTCGCACCCCTTTTTCTCTGAGTGCCAACGGTGAAAACAAAACATACTGCACACTTTGCGCCCGCACCCCTTTTTTGCTTTCTCGCACCCCTTTTTCTCCGAGTGCCAACCGTTAGGTCAAAACTGTTTGCGCCCGCACCCCTCTTTTGTTTTCTCGCACCCCTTTTTTCTCCGAGTGCCAACAGTAAAGTCAAAACTATTTGAGCCCGCACCCCTCTTTTGCTTTCTCGCACCCCCTTTTTATCCGAGTGCCAACAGTGAAGTCAAAACATACTGCACATTTGCGCTCGCACCCCTCTTTTGTTTTCTCGCACCCCTTTTTCTTCGAGTGCCAACATTGAAGTCATAACTATTTGCGCCCGCACCCCTCTTTTGCTTTCTCGCAACCATTGTTATCCGAGTGCCAAGAGTGAAGTCAAAACATAATGCAAATTTGCGCCCACACCCTTTTTTTGCTTTCTCGCACCCCTTTTTCTCTGAGTGCCAACGGTGAAAACAAAACATACTGCACATTTGCGCCCGCACCCCTTTTTTGCTTTCTCGCACCCCTTTTTCTCCGAGTGCCAACCGTTAGGTCAAAACTGTTTGCGCCCGCACCCCTCTTGTTTTCTCGCACCCCTTTTTTCTCCGAGTGCCAACAGTGAAGTCAAAACTATTTGAGCCCGCACCCCTCTTTTGCTTTCTCGCACCCCCTTTTTATCCGAGTGCCAACAGTGAAGTCAAAACATACTGCACATTTGCGCTCGCACCCCTCTTTTGTTTTCTCGCACCCCTTTTTCTTCGAGTGCCAACATTGAAGTCATAACTATTTGCGCCCGCACCCCTCTTTTGCTTTCTCGCAACCATTGTTATCCGAGTGCCAAGAGTGAAGTCAAAACATACTGCACATTTGAGCCCGCACCCCTCTTTTGCTTTCTCGCACCCCCTTTTTATCCGAGTGCCAACAGTGAAGTCAAAACATACTGCACATTTGCGCTCGCACCCCTCTTTTGTTTTCTCGCACCCCTTTTTCTTCGAGTGCCAACATTGAAGTCATAACTATTTGCGCCCGCACCCCTCTTTTGCTTTCTCGCAACCATTGTTATCCGAGTGCCAAGAGTGAAGTCAAAACATACTGCACATTTGCGCTCGCACCCCTCTTTTGCTTTATCGCACCCCTTTTTCTCCGAGTGCCAAGAGTGAAGTCAAAACATAATGCAAATTTGCGCCCACACCCCTCTTTTGCTTTCTCGCACCCCTTTTTCTCTGAGTGCCAACGGTGAAAACAAAACATACTGCACACTTTGCGCCCGCACCCCTTTTTTGCTTTCTCGCACCCCTTTTTCTCCGAGTGCCAACCGTTAGGTCAAAACTGTTTGCGCCCGCACCCCTCTTTTGTTTTCTCGCACCCCTTTTTTCTCCGAGTGCCAACAGTAAAGTCAAAACTATTTGAGCCCGCACCCCTCTTTTGCTTTCTCGCACCCCCTTTTTATCCGAGTGCCAACAGTGAAGTCAAAACATACTGCACATTTGCGCTCGCACCCCTCTTTTGTTTTCTCGCACCCCTTTTTCTTCGAGTGCCAACATTGAAGTCATAACTATTTGCGCCCGCACCCCTCTTTTGCTTTCTCACAACCATTGTTATCCGAGTGCCAAGAGTGAAGTCAAAACATACTGCACATTTGCGCTCGCACCCCTCTTTTGCTTTATCGCACCCCTTTTTCTCCGAGTGCCAAGAGTGAAGTCAAAACATAATGCAAATTTGCGCCCACACCCCTCTTTTGCTTTCTCGCACCCCTTTTTCTCTGAGTGCCAACGGTGAAAACAAAACATACTGCACATTTGCGCCCGCACCCCTTTTTTGCTTTCTCGCACCCCTTTTTCTCCGAGTGCCAACCGTTAGGTCAAAACTGTTTGCGCCCGCACCCCTCTTTTGTTTTCTCGCACCCCTTTTTTTCTCCGAGTGCCAACAGTGAAGTAAAAACTATTTGAGCCCGCACCCCTCTTTTGCTTTCTCGCACCCCCTTTTTATCCGAGTGCCAACAGTGAAGTCAAAACATACTGCACATTTGCGCTCGCACCCCTCTTTTGTTTTCTCGCACCCCTTTTTCTTCGATTGCCAACATTGAAGTCATAACTATTTGCGCCCGCACCCCGCTTTTGCTTTCTCACAACCATTGTTATCCGAGTGCCAAGAGTGAAGTCAAAACATACTGCCCATTTGCGCTCGCACCCCTCTTTTGCTTTATCGCACCCCTTTTTCTCCGAGTGCCAAGAGTGAAGTCAAAACATAATGCAAATTTGCGCCCACACCCCTCTTTTGCTTTCTCGCACCCCTTTTGCTCTGAGTGCCAACGGTGAAAACAAAACATACTGCACATTTGCGCCCGCACCCCTTTTTTGCTTTCTCGCACCCCTTTTTCTCCGAGTGCCAAACGTTAGGTCAAAACTGTTTGCGCCCGCACCCCTCTTTTGTTTTCTCGCACCCCTTTTTTTCTCCGAGTGCCAACAGTGAAGTCAAAACTATTTGAGCCCGCACCCCTCTTTTGCTTTCTCGCACCCCCTTTTTATCCGAGTGCCAACAGTGAAGTCAAAACATACTGCACATTTGCGCTCGCACCCCTCTTTTGTTTTCTCGCACCCCTTTTTCTTCGAGTGCCAACAGTGAAGTCAAAACATACAGCACGTTTGCGCTCGCACCCCTCTTTTGCTTTCTTGCACCCCCTTTAGCTCTTGCCAACAGTGAAGTCATAACATACTGCACATTTGCGCCCGCACCCCTCTTTTGTTTTCTCGCACCCCTTTTTTAGCGAGTGCCAACAGTGAAGTCAAAACTATTTGCGCCCGCACCCCTCTTTTGCTTTCTCGCACCCCCTTTTTATCCGAGTGCTTTCTCGCACCCCCTTTTGCTCTAAGAGGGGTGCGGGCGCAAATAGTTATGACTTCAATGTTGGCACTCGAAGAAAAAGGGGTGCGAGAAAACAAAAGAGGGGTGCGAGCGCAAATGTGCAAAAGGGGTGCGATAATAAAGCAAAAGAGGGGTGCGGGTGCAAATGTGCAGTTATGACTTCACTGTTGGCAAGAGCAAAAATGGGTGCGAGAATGCAAAAGAGGGGTGCGAGCGCAAATGTGCAGTATGTTTTGTTTTCACCGTTGGCACTCAGAGAAAAAGGGGTGCGAGAAAGCAAAAGAGGGGTGTGGGCGCAAATTTGCATTATGTTTTGACTTCATGCACTCTTGGCACTCGGAGAAAAAGGGGTGCGATAAAGCAAAAGAGGGGTGCGAACGCAAATTCTCAGTATATTTTGACTTCACTGTTGGCACTCGGAGAAAAAGGGGTGCGATAAAGCAAAAGAGGGGTGCGAGCGCAAATTTGCAGAATGTTATGACTTCACTTTTGGCACTCGGAGAAAACTTTATCAGTTGACATACAGAAACGTGAACATTTAACAGTTCTTTGTATAAGCTAATTTGACTTCCAGTCGATTTTACTGAAATGTTTTTTTAAAATATTTATGACATCATCAGTGCAAAGTTTGCCGTTCCATCGTGGGTTTACGGCCCCTATTCTGTGTGTATTTTATGTGATGCCCATTGCCAAAGCCAAACAAAAATCTTCCTTTATCTCCGCTGTGCACTGTTGTTGCAATATTAGCGATTTTAGACCGTTTTCTAAGAGTAATATGAGCTTTTGTCCGCCCATGTTCTCGAGAGCTGGCTAATTATCGCTCTCTAGCTCTCAGTCTTAATGTCACGCCGGACGATAGGGTACGTACACCTCCCGGCGTAATTTTGCCCATTTTGCTCAAAGTGACTAGCTTTAGCTTCGTTTATTTATACCTCATCATTGTCTTCATTTTGCACATTATGACCTAGTATATGTCATGGTCAACCTCATTATCTTCGTCACTCATTTCGTCTTCATGTCTCTCTGGCATCATATATTCATATATAAATTCATAATAAAAGTTGTATTATTGATGTGGTAAGCACCGACATTCTCTTGCCAGAAAGGAAAGGACAGCATAACGTTTAGAACATCATTTGTTTAGTTTGCCGTTCAATTCATATTTTGTACATAAACTATAACCCATAGGTACTGCGCTTTACAGTGCAAGTTAACGCTGTTGGTATTCAGAGAGTCAAGTTACAAGGACATGCACGCCAACCCACAGCCTAAATACATGTAGAAGCTAGATAGAAGGTCAGTGCATGTTGGTGAATTACTAAACAGCGCGCTCACAGCGCTCGCAAACTCTGCAGTCGTATACGCCATCTGCTGTTTAGATACAGTTGCGTAATTCTCGAGGTTAAGCGCTGCAATGGTCAGGGATCGTGGGTGATTGTGTGCTCTCTTATTGGCTCTATCTGTCAGCGCACAAACTATGGGCGCTGTGTCGTTATTGGCCCATTCTGGTTTGTACACGAACCATCGGTACCGATGGTTCGTGTACAATCAATTAAATGTCACTTCTATCGAGAGTGTCCGAGTAATGCGTGTACCGGTTTGCGATTTGTTGTCAGTTGCTGGGTGTGCGTGAATGTATATTCATGTGTGACAGGATTTGTTTAATGTTTTATTAGCTAGCTATTACACCTGTGCTTAAACCATGGAGGAATAAGAGCAGATTCCTCCATGCTTAAACCTACAATGGTATTTTTAATGCTATACCTTATACGCTCTTATTTTCTTACTTTTGACTCATGATTGCTGAATATAGTTCATTAGTTAGACAACATGGCAACACATTATCCTGGTACTTAACTTCTGTGACTCTTGGCTTATCTAGCGACATTACCATTTTGATGCACATGCAGTACACATGAGCAGTCACACAGTGGGTTCCTCTCATGCAGTCATATATTGTTTTGGATAGCCAAGGTCTTAACCTGATTATAAAGTTGTCCTCATTGAAGATTTTGGCTACCTATGCCAACTGTTTTGTTTAATATATATTCCGAGTGAATAAATAAGCCCGAAAAGAACATTTTGCTGTCGCACATGAAAAGAACAATGGCAACTCAGCTACATTAAAGAACTGTTAATAACAACAGTTCTCAACCAACTCGCCAAATATCTTAGTTGGTAAGAAAGGCGAGCTATATGGATCAAAAGGTCTGCGGTTCGAATCCGGCTATTGTTAACGGGTTTTTGTGAGTTATTTTAACAGAACACTGTGTACTGTACGGGGCTGACTGGCTACCCATGTGAAGTCTAATCAGCTCCACAGGCAGCGATGTATATTTGCACTCTTTAGCCCCATTGTGTTCAAATCTTCACAGGGTATACATGTATAGCATTTGTGGAATCACCTAAAGTGCCCACAATCAAAATTTGGGGTTTATTTGTTTATGCAAGCTAAAAAAGAGAAGTTTTGCCAACGTTTTCTTAACTAATACAAAGGAATGTCCACAGTACTTTGGAACGTATAAGACATGGTTTGGGGGATGTATGTGTCAGTGTGTGCATTTTAACTCGGCTGCACATTTCGTTGAATGTAAATTGATATTTCAAAGCTTGGGTCGCCGGGTCAAGGGAAGTCGATGGTGGTAAACATGTTACCACTTCCCGCGCGCGTACGGATATCCCTGTATATATTGTTCTTGTCAGTTTCTGTAAAATGTACACCGATCTACATGTATTATGAGGTCGTTGCCTTTCAGTATACAGCAGTATACTTTACCCGGAAAAGTTTTGGGTTTTTTGACAGATACTTCGAAACATGTATAATTATCTGCGTTTGGGGCGTCATATACAAAATGCACATCGTTATATTCTATTCTATACCCTAACACTACAGGGACACACATTCCTGGGCTTAGAGAGGCAATTTCAGTACGTCTCTTACCCAAGGGCACCGTACACTATGTTGCTCATGGCAGGGTTCGAACCCACACACCAAACACCGTACATGTACAGATCTTTAATTATGTTCTTAAATTATAGATACATAAAAAGTTCCAGTATGAGCACTGATTACATTTGCATTGTAATATGGCCACTATGATTTTTTTGTGTGCGACTGGTCGTGAATATATTCACGACTAGTCGTCAATTTAAATATTTTCCTAGTAACTTGAACTTAGGGTTCAACAGTAAGTGTGCACATTATGGGATTATTTGCCGCGTATGTGATGTGACGCGCGGGTGCTCAACGAATTTTGTGTTGTAACCTATGGTTGTAATAACTAACAGGCATACTATGTATGCCTGTTAGTTATTACATTACATTACATTATGTATGCCTATCCATATCCACATAGGCCTACTATCATTATACAGTATACTACTGGGCTTTGTTTTGTATTCTAGTGCATTTATTACTACATTTCCATTGCCGGTCTCGGTCGGTCTCGGCACCGAGACCCGAGACCAGACATCCGAGACCAAGACCGAGTCATTAAGATTCGAGACCAAGACCGGCTAGTCTAGACCGAGACCAGGCCCCGAGACCGGTCTCGAGACTGAGACCGGTCTCGAGTACTACATCACTGATTCAGACAGTGGGTAGGGATTCCCACCCTGTAGATTTAACAAAAGCATGTGAGGTATATAGGGGCCTACTACAGCACCAGCATTTTGTAGGGATGCACAAAAATGAAATTTCCTAATAATTGGTATTCTGCACTAATCGACCCTTGGCTCTAATTCCCGTCCTAATTATAACAATTTATGAAACCAAATACCATATTCCTGTCTCTCGGTACCCAAAATAATGTAAATCAGCCAGAGAACACCGATCAAACGTGCATATATTTGAAAAACTGCCTGTAGAAACTCATCCCGTGGTGAAAAAGAAAATGTCCAATGGTTAAGGAGATATTGTCAAAAAAAGTGAATAATTCTTTACAAATTTCTATTCATTTCGATATTTTGACATGCTGTGTATGATTTATTAAAAAAGAAATTGCAAAATTATTAACATCATAGTATTTAGGAGGTAAAATAAACTATTTCTTGTGAAAAACTGAAATTTGCACTTAATGACCTTTGACCTTAATTACTGACCTAATTAGGCAATTTTGAGAAACACAAACAGGATATTCATATTCAGCACAAAATTATCTTTCAGAATCACCTATTTGTTTGCTTTTCCTCAAAAATGCCTCATGCAACTTAAATAGGCACATTTCTGGATTTTTTGCCTAGACTATATCATCTTTGACAATTGCAAAGTTGTTATATTTGGCAGCAGCGTCAGGAAATATTCCGTTTATATCAGCAAATACACCATTATTGTCAGACCACGCTACGAAACCACTCAAAGGAGCTCCCAAACTACAAGTGAGAGTCGCAGTATCGCCTTGTTGAACTGTGACGTCAGATGGACCTGTGGCACACCGCACTACTGAAAGGAAATAACATCATTATGGAATATTACCTTTTTGAACTCCGCTCTTATTAAGCGAACAAGCACGAATTTGTGCAAAAGCCGCATCGTTGTGTATTGTTCTATATCTCCTTAGAAGCTGAAACGACATCCGTTTTACAAATCTTTCGTCTGCAAATCTGCGCCAGTGGGTTCACTGGCGCACCCAGGATTGTGTATTTGTATAAAGATGCGAGCGAGTGTACAGCTCGAAGCCCTATATGACGTGGGGTCTGGGGCCCTTCAACATTTGAATTTTAGATGCATTATGATCTGTTTTTGACCCCTTGAATTGAAAGCAGAGTTATACATGTTAACCTTATTTTATGGCATGTCTTCATTAAAAAGCGCACCAAATGCTATCCGAATGTAACCTGGTCATTAGGCCTATCCCAAATATTTTTTTAAAGATGTGATTTTCGTAACGTACACAGTGAGATTCTGTACTTTGTAAGAGTCGTCGCTGCCTTCATGAGTTTTAGCGTCCGGTGTATATCGCGCACGTGAAACTCATCCGATACGAATAGGTACGGCGCGCGAGGGTGATCCTGTTCAATTTTATGTGCAATGCTCTCAGGTCGCGTTGCCGCCGTTCGAACGGAAGAACGAGTTTCGCGTGTCAAAAACTCCCCGATTGAACCCATCTTATGTCCCGTCGCGCACCCTCATTGTCTCGTCGCAGTTCTTCGTCTCTATTATTGTTTTATCTCCCTCATTTTCTTATCTGTTTGTGTCTCTCTCCCTATAGGTTTTGTTTTTTTGTAAGATAAAAAAGGGGGCGTTCGCCCCTCTCCCTCCCCTTCCACACCACCAACCGAATCCGCCCATTATGCATGTTGTATAATGTATGTATATTTGTGAATCCCCCCCCCTCTCTTTCTCTCTCCCTCTTTCTCTTTCCACCTTTTTTTCGGTGGCTCAAGTCCCCGATGCGCCCCCCCCCCCCTCTCCCCCCCGGGTGCGTCACTAAGTGTGCTTCCATATCCACCAAACTTAATTACTTCTGAATTCTACACAGTTTATAAACAATGGCCAGCTATGGGGAAAACAGTACTGTACTTGTGTGAAATAGTGTAGGGTACACCGGAAAGGGAAGGCGCAGTTGGGTCGAAGGTTACACACAGTAATCATGGACAGCGATCAAACTGTTGTTGGGCAAGCAACACTGACTGTTTATTAGTCCCAAATCAGGAAAACAATACTTGGGTTGATGATATACATATGAAATGTACTGCAGGATACAATCAGGAGTACGTGTGGTTCAACGGAAAACCTGTGGTTCTGCAGAATAAGGGAATATAAACCACTTATGAGTTCACTAAAACGTACCTACTGCAATGAGGCGAGTCAAACGTGCCACATGTGTGAAAATGTACGATGTTCGATTACAATAACTTTCATCAAATTAGGTCCATAACTTTAGGTCAAAATCATGCCAATTTAACAAGATATGAGTTAAAATACTATATCATGCATATCTCTATAAAGGACTGACTGTACTCACATTTCGTCAATGACGCACAGAAAGGGTAAATTATGGTAAATTAGGATGTAATCAAACGGAGGTTTTTAACGGCTTGCAACGAACGGAAATGAGAAAACGGGTCTAAAACACTCTGTCGATTGAGGGCGCTATAACGTTTTCGGAGCGCGTCAGGGACTTTCTGACAGCCGCCCCCACATTTGGATACTAAATGTGTAAGACACAGAAAGTTTTGTTTTGTTTCAGTCACTACTTGTCCTTGGCATCAGGTTCTTGACCACCGTCGTCCTCGTCTTGGCACTCGGGTAGTCGGATAAGTCGAGCGACGGGCCTGGTGTATACTCTGTCACGGACTCGTACTTGGGCAGCTCGTACACGACCATCTGAGCTAGGGTGTATCTCACATACTCTTCCGACTGGCCACTGAGCTCGAACAAGCTGGGGGTCCACGATCATCACGACATCGCCACAAGTCAGGTCCCTTGCATCTTTCCGCCACTTTTGACGTAGCTGCAAGCCAGGCAGGTAGAAGTTGATGAAATGTGCCCAGAACTGGTCGGCGAGCACCTGAGTATGACGCCATCGTCGTCGTCCCATCAACTCGTTGGAGGTGTAAACCACTTGGGGAAGTGATGGATCGAGCCGCCCCATCAGCAATAGGTTGGGAGTCACCGGATCCACATCGGCTACATCAGCAGAGACATAGCCCAGGGGTTTAGAGTTGAGGATGCCCTCTACTTCCACGAGAAGAGTGTAAAGGACTGGTTCTGCCACTGACTGATCGCCTAGAACTGTTCGGAGACTATCCTTGACCGACTTGATTTCTCTCTCCCAGACTCCCCCAAAGTGAGGAGCGTTTGGTGGGTTAAACTGGAACCGTACCTTCTGTTCAGCTAGCTGTTGGGTGAGAGTAGGCTCCATAGATGTGAACGCAGCTTTCAGCTCTGCCTCCCCTCCTTTAAAGTTAGTGCCGCAGTCTGAAAGAAGTTCGTAGGGCTTCCCGCGTCGGGATATGAAGCGTCTGAAGGCCATGAGGAATGCATCGGCGTCCATGCTTTCCAACAGGTCCAAGTGCACAGCTCTTGTGGTCATACACTTGAAGATGATCCCCCATCGCTTCTCGGTTCGGCGGCCTATCTTCACGGTCATGGGGCCAAAACAGTCTACTCCGGTTGAGTAAAAGGCTGGCTTGAAGATTCGGAGTCGTGCCGGAGGTAGGTCAGCCATCTTTGGTATATCTGGTTTGGAACGCCATTTACGGCATTTGAAGCACTGACGCTGATGACGGCGGATTGCTTCACGGCCACGTAAGATCCAGAACACCCGTCGAACCTCAGCAAGGACGCGTTCAGGACCACAGTGCAGGAGTTTGTCGTCATAATTTTGGATGAGCAGCCTGGTTATGTGGTGACTTGGATCGAGAACAATTGGGTGCTTGATATTGTGTGAGAGGCCTTCTGCTCGTCGCAATCGCCCTCCAACACGGAGAAGTCCTGAAACTTCATCATACTCTGGATCGAGCTGTCCCAATCTGCTCCCTGAGTGTAGCTGCTTTCCTGACTTCAGGGCCTGGACCTCCTGTGAGAAGCAGTCTTGCTGGACTCGGCAGTAGAGTTGGTTTTCGATGGCCACTGTTTCCTCAACTGTCATCGGTGGAGAGTCATCGGTTGGGGCCGCCCCATCATGGAACTGTTTGGTTGCCTTAACAAGGCTGTCCCAGGTATTGTAGTGCTCAAGGTCTGGCATCTGTGGTACTGGAACAATCACAGCTCCGCAGAATGTCGACTTCTTCAGCTCTGTAGGGTCGTCAAGGTAATCTTTCAACGGGCTCACTGGCCATTGGTGAGGTGGCTGGGCAAGGAATGAAGGGCCGTTTCGCCATCGTGTTTCGTCGCAGAGTTCGGCAACGGTCTTTCCTCGAGTGATGTCATCTGCAGGGTTGTCAGCAGTGTTGACATAGTGCCAGTCGTCAACCTTGGTGAGAGTCTGGATTTCACTGACCCGGGTACCAACAAACACCTTATATCTGCATGACTCGGACTGCAACCAGCGCAGAACTGTGGTGGAATCGCTCCACAGAATGACCTTCTGGATCGGTAGGGTCATCTCCCTTATGAGTAGGTCCGCCAACTGTGCACCTGTGAGCGCTGCTGACAGTTCAAGACGTGGCATTGAGAGTTGCCGCTTGGGAGCCACTCTGGAACGGGATAGGATGAACGTAACATGGATATTTCCTTCTGCATCCTCTGTGCGCAGGTAAGCCACTGAGCCGTAGACTCTTTCAGAGGCATCGCAAAAGATGTGGATCTGTCTGCTTGCATTGGTGGTGTCAACGTCAGGCGGTGTATGACATCTGGGTAGGCGAAGGAGTGGAAGTCCGCAGAGTTCACTTTCCCAGGTACGCCACTTCGTGAGTATCTCCCCTGGTTCGATAGGATGATCCCAGTCTCTCTTGGATTTCCATAGCTCTTGCACTAGGATCTTTGCACGTGCGGTGAAGGGTGCAAGATAACCAATGGGGTCGTATTGACTCGCAAGGATCCTGTAGATGATTCTCATGTTGAGTACCTTGTACTCAATTGGTCGATGTTTGTAGCTCAGCTCGTCTGTGTCGCACTGCCAGCGAAGTCCAAGTGTGGCTTCCGGAGAGTTACTCTGACCGAAGATTAGCCATAACTCGTAGCCATCAGAGCGGGCCTCTGAGGGTAGGTCTTCAACAACTGACGGTATGTTGCTTGCCCACTGACGAATATTGAAGCCACCAGAGGAAAGCAGTTCACGCATCTTTGCTACCAGTTCTTTGGCTTCTGAAGCGCTGGGGACGCTATCGAGGCAGTTGTCCACATAGAAGGACTGGTTAATGGCACGACAAACATCATCATTTCCCTCCTGGTTGTTAAGTACGTGCTTCTGCAGCGCAAAGGTGGCACAACAGGGACTGCACGTGGTTCCGAATGGCAGAACTTGCCATTCGTACACATTGGGCATCACCTCTCGCTGGACGTCACGCCAAAGAAACCTCAGTAAGGGTTTGTCTTGTGGGAGAAGTTTCACCTGGTGAAACATTGCTTGTATGTCGCCAGAGATTGCCACTGGATGCTGGCGGAATCTGATGAAGACCCCTAGCAGGGAGGCACCGAGTTTGGGCCCTGGTAAGAGGTGTTGGTTGAGGATCTTCCCATCATGTTCGAAGGAACAGTCGAACACTCATCGGTGCTTCCCATTGTTCTCAACAACTCGGTGTGGACAGTACCATGACTCATCCGTCTGGTCAGCTTCTTCTTCACTGAGGATCTTTACATAGCCTGCATCGACCAACTTTTGGACCTTCTCGTTGTGGATTTTGGCAACGTCTGGCTGCTTTTGAAGTCTCCTCTCGGTGTGTTTTAGCCTGGACATGACTGCGTCCTTGTCAGCATGAAACTGGACCCCATCCTTTGCACGAAGGAGAGGTGTAGCATAGCGCAGTGTTCCTTTGTCGTTGACTCTGATGGTCTGGGCTTCGAGGAGGTCAATTGCTTGCTGGTCTTGTTTTGAACGAGAGGACAATTTCTCGTTACAATAAGGGAGGACATCGGCCTGCCACAGTCGTTCGACATGCTGCATGATGTCCTTGGTGTCAGGAAAGACTGCAGTTTTGAAGCACTTCTGCTCGGGGAACTGTTGCTTCAGGATCCCTGCGGGTCCTTGGAGAGTCCAGCCTAACTTGGTGTTTACAGCCACTGGTGCTCCACTTGGTCCCCATCTGACAGGTTGCCTTGGGATGATAAGATCTGCGTTGTCTGAACCGATCAAGATCATGGGAACAGCCTTGTTGATAGATGGCAGTGGGACTCCACAAAGATGTGGCCAGCGTTTCTGTAAAGCTGTCACTGGATAAGTGTATTCTGACAGGTGAAGGTTGTCAGCGGTGAATGCTCCCTTGATGAGAAACTTATCATCAGGGTTTTCGCCGGGTGAGACATGAAGATCAATGGATTGGCCTTCACATCTGAATGGTTCTTGCCGAATTGTGGACAGAAGAATACAATCCTTCTCCCCGGAAAGGTTAAGCTGCTGGACTGCCGGTGCGAGAACCATTGTTCGCATGGAGCCGTCATCTAGCACAGCGTATGTTTTGAAACTCCCAGCTGGACCATGAAGGAGAATTTGGACGACCTTCAACATGACGTTGTGAGGCCTACGGGGCTGGTCAATGTACACCATCTCTGTAGTCATCGCTAGTGTGTAGATTTTACTGGCCCCCTGCTGGATTGCTTCATGCAGCACTGTCAAGTGAACTTCTTTGCAGTGGTTGCATGGCTTCTTCAGTGTACAGTTTTCTGGCTTGTGGGTACGACCACACTTCCAGCATCGGGTTTTCTCCTTCAGCCATTCGATTATCTGGTGAGTGGTGAATTTTCTGAAATCTGTGCAACCATTCAAGTAGTGTTCGCGGCTGTCACAGAATGGACAGAAGGCAGTACGCTTGTTCTGCTTCCAAGGTGCTGACTGTGGGTAAGGCTTCGACTTCATGTGCATTCCATCGTTAGTCTGAAAAACTGCTGTGGGGGAACCTTTTGGTCTCTCGAAACCTCTCCCTCTCTTGTCCGATCTGGAACTGTCATCCCTGTGGGCAGTGACTGCTTGTCCAGCTATGCGTTTGGCTCGGGACTGGACTTGTAGCCAATCGGCGAAGTGGTGCAGGGTATACGTTTGGTCGGAATCAGCTTTCAAGATTCCTCGGTTGATGGAATGTTCGACGAACCTGTCCCGGTAACTGGCTGGAAGTTTGCAGAGTAGTCTATCGACGTGGGAGCCACACTTCAGCTCGTAACCGTGCTCTCCTTCAAGCGAGCGGAGCATACCCACCAGGGAATGGACGGAGAGGGCAAAGTTTTCAAAGGCATCATGGTCGCCTGTCTTGACGTGAGGCATGTTGAGGATGTAGCCTAACTCGCTCTGAACCAACTGTCTTGGCTGGCCATATTTGTCCTTAAGTGCTCGGAGTGCCGCTGAGTAGGGCTTTGGATCATGCATGTAGGCCTCGGCCAATCGCAGGATGTTGCCTCCGAGTCTACCCAGCAAAACTTGGTACTTGTACTGCTCTGTCAGGTGGTGATGAACATTGACGAGATTGTCTAATGCCATCTTTAAAAGCGCAAAGTCACGCTCTTTGCCGGTGGTGAAGGTAGGCAAGGTAGGTCGGGGTACACCATAAGATGAAGCAATGAGTAGCTCTGTCATGTTCGGCATAGCTGGTGGCATGGAGTGCAGTCCTGGCAGAGCAGATGCTTGTCCAAATGTTGGCATAACAACGGAACGGCAGAGCTGGAGGATACGGAGCTGCACTGGGTAACGATGTGGAAATGGGAATGGATGATACTGCCGTTGACATATTCATCGAAGGAGAAGACCAGGTCATTGATGTGGTCTCTTTGGGTTGTCGGCAGGGTCCACTTTCTGTGGCTAGTGACATCACTGGTGCATTATGGGAAGTAGAGTGTGGCATTTGTCTGGTAGAAACAGCAATGGTGTCCGCTGGATGAGTAGGGTAGGGTTGAGGCAAGGCATCCTTGGGACTTGACAGTTGCTGTGGAGGGATTGGAGGATTAGCCACACTTACTTTGGTGCTACTCGGTGAGGGGATCTGCATGCTCGCAGTATCGTGGTCCACATAAACAGCAGGGGTTTCCCTTTGCTGAGGTGGAGGTTGGCTTTCAGTGTCTGGTCCTGATCCGCCATTGGCCATTGTGAACATCAGTTGAGCTTCATTGAACTCCTTTTCTGCCTCTCGCAATCTTCTCTGTCTGGACAGCCGGGTGTTGATAATTTCCCTGCGTTGGTGGGCTTCGCGTGCGATGGCATCAGCACGTTTCCTGGCTGCGAGGGCTTCCTCTTCTGCTGCAATGCGTGATGCGTATGCTGCCTCGTCCAATTGTCGTAGCTCTTTATCTACTTCTTTATCCTCCTCAAGCTGACGTTTCAACTCTTCTAATTCTGTTTTCTTCCTTTGTTGTTGCAAACGCGCTTCTTGTGCACTGCTAAGGGATATGGAGGCTTCACTGGTGGAGGTTGTGGAGCCTTTGTGCGAACATAAGTCTGCATCCTGGTGTTCTTTTGTTGGTGCACCTTTGGCAGGGATTTTGCAACCGACTACAAAATCGTCAAGGTGTCCAGGAATTCTTGTTTCTCGGATGGGTCTCTGATTATCGGTGGGAATTGACCCAGCTATAGCAGAATGATTGTCAATGTTTTCTTGCTCCATTGGATCCATAGGTCGCTGTGTGATATCAGGGCTCGAAGGACCATGTGAAATAGTGTAGGGTACACCGGAAAGGGAAGGCGCAGCATAATGAAAACTTTAACCCGATTTCAAGCAAAAGCTCTGACTGGTTTGTGTGTGTGCAGTGAGCAGGGAGAATTGACCTTCCTAATTATAATAACACCCGCAGCGCGCACAGACCATGGAAATCTCCCCACGTGAGTTATTCCATTACGATTTATAGGGGAGTTTAAACGACAAATACACATGTAGTACATCATGTACATTTGTACAGAGTCGAACAATTACCCTTGGACTTCTTGTTAGGCATTAGGCTATAACATGTTTAATTCACTACAGTAAACAGAAAGAAATACATGCTAATTTGTAATGTAAAACAAACAAGCGATAGAAATGAACATTGACATACACGATCGTAAAATCAACAGCACGTGTGCACGTACATGTACATATACGTGTGTATGTTTTCATAAACCTACGGGGAGAATGCAGTAGTCCTAGCGTGATTCAAAAGGTCACCAAGCCGGGTGCCGAAGTAGAAAATGCGTGATTGGACACTATTTTTTATCATGAATGGGCGGCCGAACTAAACCACCAATCAATGTATGTCTTATATCACTGGAAAGCTATTGAAATCGGCTACACACATCCGTTCACCAGGAGTCTGTACGACAAGCGGTTATTGATATACGACCTGCTGAACGTAAAAAAGTGTACCCAAAAGGGCGAAATGTCATCGCGTCCCATTGAAAACGTGGCTTGAAACACACACTTCCCTAACATTTGGCGGTACCCCTGAAGGTATCATGATATCGAGAGTTAGATTTTAAAAAAGCTTAATGTGTCTATTTTTAGAAACCGTTCACCAGAAATGTACAGCTCATTTAGTTTTAAAGATACGTTCGGTTTTGTAAAAAAAATGCTGCATTTTTGGGTCATTTCCCGTGTTGAAGCGCGCGTGCATTGTTTTGGTTGAGCAGATGACCGTAAGTTTTCATTATGTTGGGTCGAAGGTTACACACAGTAATCATGGACAGCGATCAAACTGTTGTTGGGCAAGCAACACTGACTGTTTATTAGTCCCAAATCAGGAAAACAATACTTGGGTTGATGATATACATATGAAATGTACTGCAGGATACAATCAGGAGTACGTGTGGTTCAACGGAAAACCTGTGGTTCTGCAGAATAAGGGAATATAAACCACTTATGAGTTCACTAAAACGTACCTACTGCAATGAGGCGAGTCAAACGTGCCACATGTGTGAAAATGTACGATGTTCGATTACAATAACTTTCATCAAATTAGGTCCATAACTTTAGGTCAAAATCATGCCAATTTAACAAGATATGAGTTAAAATACTATATCATGCATATCTCTATAAAGGACTGACTGTACTCACATTTCGTCAATGACGCACAGAAAGGGTAAATTATGGTAAATTAGGATGTAATCAAACGGAGGTTTTTAACGGCTTGCAACGAACGGAAATGAGAAAACGGGTCTAAAACACTCTGTCGATTGAGGGCGCTATAACGTTTTCGGAGCGCATCAGGGACTTTCTGACAACTTGGCTTCTCATATCACTATAGGCTAAAACGTCTGGTGTTCTACGCGTTGTGTCCCCCCCCCCCCCCCCCCCCCAATACCCCAAACTGCCCCCCCCCCCCCAATACCCCAAACCCCCGTCCCATGTTCCAATTCCTCTACGGTCTACCCATGTTAAAAGGGTAATGATTAAAACTATGGCCTACCTGATGACGTGAGCACCAACCACAGCAAAGCAGCAAGGGACGATCAATTTCCAGCATAAATCCATGGCAATATACACGCCACTAAAGAGCTTGAATGTTCTCCTCAGCTCAGTGTTCGAATAAAATCTACACAGATTACTCAATTCTTTAATTTGCACATTTCAACGCGGAAGTACATGCCTATTCAAATTATGTGTGTTGTGCTTGCTTAGGTAAGCCGGGCAATTTGACCTTTTGCAATTATACACTGTGTGCCTACATGTGACCTATGTTTGCAAAGTTTGTAAGTACATGTAACTCAAAATACGTCGTCGGTGTTAAAGTATTAAATGCAATAGAAAGTTTCACTTGAATTGACTGAGTGAATATCTATGGAAAGTTTAACATAAGCGAGTTGAGACTCGCACTGTAGAATCTGCATTAAGACTTATAAAATGTAATGAAATATCTTGAAAAACTTTGTTTTGACGTTGTTCCTTTTACTGAAAGGTAGATAAAAACGTTTAAATAAATATTATTTTTCATTTTAGTTCCCAAAATGTGAACGATGTATCAAAAGGGAAAAAGAGAACAAACAAGTACAGTAACGTCATTACATTGTTCTCGTTCAGGCACTAGTCTTTCTAAAAGCGCAGACTATACATTGCAGTATACGGAGATCGTCGCAAATAATATTTTATACATTATTTTATACATTCATATTTTATACTTTAAGGCTGGCTAACACTATGACGAATAGGGGGGTACCGCAAGCTACGTTAAGCTGCGAATTGCATTTTTGGATTTCCCGCCAATCATCGTGTGTTGCCTTCAATTGTCGCTGACGAATCCGCTAGCGACCGCAGACGGCCGAAATTATCAGTTGCGTCCGTCGGAAAATTTTGAGCATGTTGAGAATTTTGTGGTGGAAAAATAATTCGTTGTGACTCCGTTCAGATTTCGTTGGAGACCGCAACCCTCATTTCCTTGACGTTTCCATGCCGTGCGATTCCGTCTCTAGTCTTGTTTTGAGGTCGTCACAATTTCGTTGGTAGTCGTTGTCAACGACCATTGACGGCAAAACAACGGCAAGTGACGTCACATCTCGAACCCTGACGACACATTGCGGCAAGTAACGAAATTGTAACGATCTTGGTGCGACGATGGATTGCGAATTTTGACTGTTGGTGGCGGGTCGTTTGCGAGTACCTGCGGCATTGCAACGATTTTTCATGTTTTGTGACGCCAGAACGTTGTGAAGAGTGGGAACGCCAAACTCGACTATTTATACGACCCGCACACACACAGGCTTTGATGTCGGCCGCTGAGTCACGTCATCGTCGCCGCAACCCACCGTCAGCCGCCGTTCCTTGCCGCCAGCCAAACCGCTGCCAGCCGTCTGACCTCGTTCCTTGTTGCCGGGCTCCGTCGAGACATCGTCACTCGCCGCCCAGACAACGTCCGATTTTGGTCGCGAGACTCCGTTTCCTGCCGCAGCCATTCGTCCCTTGCCGTCGTGTTGTCGCTGAAGGTCGTTCCCACCCGTCAGCTAATCTTGGTTTTCCCCTTTCGCCGTCAGGTTTGCCGCCAACATTTTGTGCTTTTCACGCCCGTCGCCTTTCGCGGGGTCTTTGCCGCTACTATGCGAGCCAGCCTTTACCAAAGACGACTGAATTCTATATTTGATTGTGCACGTAGCGTATTATTTTCTTACTGTGCGCGTGCCCACAGCTACAACCTCGTTACCATGGCTACGATCTTGCTGCGCCATGTTTTCCCACCATGCCTTGCGCGATCTTAACCCCTAATGGGTGCGTTCGTTTAGCTCACCCGGGGCGCCCCGGGTAAGCCCCGCGCCGTTCTTTTAGCTCTGACGTGTACTCGTGGCTAGGCACGGGTCAGCCACTAGAAACCCTGCTCCCGTAGCAGGGTCTCTGGTGGAATAACGTCACACGCATGCGTAGTCGAGTCGACGACGTCTAGGGCGGCGTAATGATGGCGGAAAGATAAATACTTTGTTGCAAAATATTCCGATTTTTTATTTATTTTGTAGGTTTTTTTTAGTTGTAGAATTGTATTTGAAATTCATGCAACTAAAAAATACAACCATGCAGAACATTTAGTGCGAAAACACGAGTGCGTTCGATTAGCTTCCCCTCGTGTCATCCCCCGAGTGTTAACCCTAACTCCCCCGGGTGAGCTAAACGAACGCACCCAATATAAATGTGTCAAATATTGGCAAATTTAAATTAGGGCTGCAGTCGATGCGTTTAACGCGCGACGCAATCTTTAACATTTTGTAATTGTTATTTTGCAGAATCAATCCTCTCAAACATGATATTGTGACCTCACGATATTTTATCAAGGATTTATATTAAATGTACGTACGGTACCTCTGCTGTCCATTTATTACGTTAAAAACGGGGTTTTGGGAAAAAAACGAGGCTTCCAAAATCCATATTGTACAGGGTAAGGCGCAGACTTGAAAAAAATGTTCATACGTGACGTGCGTTCAGGAACACGCGCGCGCATTACATTCAGGGCGTGCAGTTTACGAAATACGCGCGCAGTACGCACTAAATAGCCAGTCAGCGTCGTTTACGCATTCCTCAAGGCCAGAGGTTAGTGAAGGAACGCGCACGCGCTCATAGAGTCGAGGCTGCCGCACCTATGAAAGGCTGTTCATGTCATTGAAGCGCCATCCTTATTGGTCAAGAAGAGTTGCTGCGCGCAACTCAATAACCAATCATAATTTAAGAAAAGAAAGTTGCGCGTAACACAATAACCATAGGTATTGCAAACCTGAAATCATCGGAGGGAAGATAGATTTATATTTGCCATTTCTTTGTACAATTGTTTGAACATCCTGTCCACACGTACGTGTACGGCCCGGAAATGTTTATCATTCACCACGCACCGTGGACCCCACAATGCATCTGTTTCAATTACGCGCAACTTCCTTTTCTTGAATTATGATTGGTTATTGAGATGCGCGCAACCACTTTTCTTGACTAATAGGGAGGGCCCTTCAAAGACATGAACGGCGCCTTATACCGCAGCTAACGACACCATTGTAGAACAGCTTTTTTTCTTTTTCGGCAGGCTTTCTTAGGGAGCCAATCAGCGATCGCAAATCTGCGATTGTCAACACATACTACGCGCACGCACGAAATTCCTTTGTGAAGCAGCGCTAAACAGATTTGTAAGTCGGTCACTTCGACACCTAGCCAACTAGACACCAACCAACTCGACACCTGCCCAACCTGACACCTAGTGACGCAGGGGAGCAAACAAAAAGCTGTGATATAAAGTTTCAACACTCCGCTCGGTGATCACACGGCGAAAAGTTTAGCCGAAAAAAAACCCCAGATGCTAATTTAATTTCCACATCCATAAGCAAACCTGCAACTTTATTTCCTAACAACTTTATTATAGGTTTTCCCAGGTATTATAAAATATTTTCATTCAAATTTACTATTTCTTACTTTCAATTTCGTCTCAGAAACAATATTCTCACGCTTTTACAAATCAATTTAGCAATTTTACTATTTAATTTTTAAGTTTAGTCACATTGGCTTAAGAATATTCGTCATTACAGACCAACTTCGTCTAAGCTGTTGCCAAAGGGCGGCATTCAGAGATCGAATTCGTCTTATCAATCAAAACCTATGTTAACCAGTTCGCACCAGATGACGTATATAAACGCAAAGTTTTCCCGAAATTTTAAACGGATGACACATAAACACGCCACGAGCACGGCCGGAAATGCGTTGGTTGTGCTTCCCGGTACTATCGGCCTGAACCCGCCTAGAATAATCCCGCGCGTCGGCGCGAACTGGTTAGTCTGATGTGTGCTTGAGTCAAGCACATATCAGACTAATTTAATTAGCATATTAAAGTTTGAAACTAATTGATATAAGACTAATTCGATCTCTGAACACTTTCGATCGGCAACAACTTTGACGAATTTGATCTATAATGACGAATATTCTCGAAACGGTGTTTAAAGGGGTGAACAATAATATTTTTTGAAAATTGAATGGGAAGTCAGGTTGGCGTAGCGGTTTTTTCTTTGTCTTCCACCACTATGGCCCGGGTTCGAATCCAGCCTGGGCCAATATGTGGATTGGGTTTTCTACTGAGGTCTTCCTGATGCCTCTAAAACTGAAATTTCTTCACATTGTCTTCACTCACTGGCCCCCATGGGAGAACAGTGAATGCCACCCAGTATACATAAATGACTAAAATGGTTGGTAAAAGCGTGTGAATTATTTTCTCGGACGAAATTGAATATAAGGATTTGTGGATTTGAATGAATAAAACAAAAAATGAAGAAACAAAAATAGCCATAGCCGGGGAAACCCATATTACAACTGCAAGATCATAGGCTGCCAAAACAAATCAGAGATTTTCCCTTGGTATCTTTTTCCTGTTGTAAGTCGTCGTTTCAGTAAAAACAGTCAGTCAATGAGTACACTTCATCTATGCACAGATGTTTCCAAAGAGCATAATTGGGGTTCTCAATATGAACAATTAAAAAAAAAGTGGTTACAAAATTGTCAACAAAGGATTTCTTATTTCATACATATCACAGCAATGGATATTACAAAACAATACCCGTCAGTGTAAAATTCAGACGATGTTATAAGATAATGAATGACCTCTCACGTTTACCCAACTCGATCAGTGGTCAGTACATAGTGTCGCATGATGGAGCTTTAACACAGGCCATAATGTTTATGTACGTCTACACATATAATACAAAATAGAGCCTGAAAGTACGTCATTTTGTCCTTGCGCTTCTGGACCCCTCTGTGACAATTTGTGTGCATTTTACACGCGGTTACCATTTATCTTAAGGAACATTTCATTTATGTTTTCATTTTATCTTGGCATTCCACCAGAACTAAAAATATATATGAGAAATCAGTTGGAAATGGGTAAAAACGAATTTTACTTATGATCTTCATATCCGGATGTTCGTTCCTAGGTCTCCTTGTTCGATCACGTTTGTTTTCACATCGTGAGGACGAAGATGAAAACGACGTGAAGATGTACCTACCTACATCCAATGGATTGTAGATTTTATTGAGGCTCGTTTTGGATCCTCTTACAAGTACAACCATTATTATAAACGGCCATTTTATATATATTTGTAAATGGAAATAAGTCCTTCAAGTTTATGTTCAAAATGTATATGTCCCAAAATACATTTTAGTCTTCTATTTAGGTTTAAGTTTTTACCCGATGACCGCCATTATTTCATAAAATTTCATCTTTGTACGAGTGTTTCGAGTCCACATGTATATTAGATTTTCGAAAGTGAGAGTGTAAGTTTTGGATCAATATTTCTCTTTTACGTCCTGCAATTTCCATATATTGAGATGCTCGCAACAATTTTGCAAAGGCCATTTCCGAGGGTGGTTTTCATAAGAAATCAGTGCACCAAAATAATTTCAGAAACTTTTACACGCTAGTTTTCCTATTAAAGGTGTCCGGATGTGCGCCACCAGGGGTCAACATTCAGGCTCTAAAAGAGTCACTTTGAATTCCAGCGCGGCCACTCCTTGTCCACAAAAGTAGAAGAATCCATGGTATCAATATAGAGTTTGCCACGCAGGTGGTCGAGCTCATGTTGGATGATACGAGCGGAGTAGCCAGTGGTTGACCAAGTAACCGGCTGGCCAAGTTCATTCAAACCTGACAATAACCCAAATAAATAACAAAACAAACCAACAAACCTCAGTACCATAATGATTATAGAAGCATCAAGATATAATGGAAAACTAGTATGTAAACAAAAAAATAAAGGTCGAAAGCAAAAACTACAACCGAATTTAATTACAGTTCAGAGTTAAAGGTAGGATACACCATTTGCAGATATCGAAACAAATTGACTTCCGAATTATTAGGAAATATCTTACTTATTTGAAAGTAAATAATGAATGTAGGCATCCAGCAAAATGATTGCGCTAGATATGCGCTAAAAATGAATTTTATAAAACAAAAATTACCCAGCGATTGCGAATTTATTTTATAAAAATAGCATAACTACTGCCTGGCGTCGGTTCAAAACGAACGCCATTTTTCTTGCTTTTCTCAGCATCCATGATTGCAAAACTTCGGACAGGTCAGTTAAACAATGTTTACTATAAAATACCACCCACCCCCAAATCCACCCATTCAGGATAATTCTAGCAATTACCAATGGTGTATCCTACCTTTAAACGTAATCTTGAATTCGTAAAAAAGTTGGGCAAATAAATTACCCATCCGTGAGCTAATATGTTCAACAATTTGGTAAAAACAATTGCCCATCTACAGTGGGAATTGTTATCCACTTTCTGTATGAATTATGCTCATCTCTGAATGCCTTATGAGGGCAACAAAAACAGGTAATCATTTGTTGAGCGATGCATTTTCCCCATAGTTTAGCACTTGTTGTGCCTAATGTGGATAGGCATTTGTTTGCTTAACGTTGAGTATGCCTTATTTATTTGCCCAAATATTTTACAGTGTATGTATTATGCCACTTGTAATGTTTGTTTCTTGTATATAGACCAAAATATTAGCATTCTGTAACAGTTCAACAGTTGGCAGCCTTAATTCCAGTAAGTAAGTAGACAATTCATCAAAATGTAATCAGTTAGTCAATGCAAAACTTATGGGAGCAAACAAAGAAAACCTTCCACGTTATCAAACCATATACCCCAGGGGCCAATTTCATAGAGCTGCTTAAGCACAAAATGTTGCGTAAGCACACAAATCCTTGCTTGATAAATCAGGTTAGGTGCCAAAATTCAATGTGATCGTTACGCTAAGCTAACAGCAGCTAAATACCAATCACAAATAATATACATCACATGGAGTTGTGGCTGGTAATGTGTAAGCTGGGTTTACTAAGCAAGAATGTTTTGTGATTAAGCAATTTGTATGCTTAAGCAGCTCTATGAAATTGACCCCAGGGGCTCCATGTAACCAATTTTGAATCACTGAGAAAAATCTGAACTTACCTGTGATCTTTACTCCATAAGCTCGCGGAACACAGGCATCATACCCCGATATACTTAGGCAGCCTTCTAACAAGGTCACGACTCTAGGATCAATGACCTTCAGCTTTGGATTGATGAAGACCTTCAGAGGGAAAACTGTAACTTCTCTTGCCTTCTGGACCTGTGGTAGTGTGTCGAAAGATACATGTATGCATAATTTGTTGTTGTCATACCAAGTTCAAGAAAAACAATTAACATTGAAGTTTTAATTATCCTTAAAGGGTGAACAAAATAAAAGTCGATATTTTGGTTGATCTGTACTGTTAACATGGGATCACCTCGTAAGATCACGCTCAGCATTTGTTAAGCTTGTTTCTCATCTCGATATTTCTCTTATATGCTTTTCACCATCGGTGCATCATGACTTATTTGTCATTGTTGCAACTTGCACGAGACAGAAACTGTTATGACGCCTTATATCGGTATCTTAGATGATCCAGATCAGTGTATGAAAGTCTTGTTGGTGAACAATGCTTCAAAGTTGGTGTTTTGGCGTAGTTAATAGACATATCAAACCCAGCTCAATCTACTTAGGCATTGTAATAACCACAATTGCAACCTCAATACTCACCACTTTTTCTTGTTTTATTTTTATTTTTTCCCACTTTTTCTCCTATTGAGTACCCTACCAAAATCTCCTTAAAACAACTGTCTTTCTTTAAAACATCATCATTGTGTCAATGTTCTTAATTCTGGCATCGCTATAATTGCTACAATTGGTTTTTGTCATACAAAATGTGTTTTTTTATCAATGATGAAGTTGGCATAATATTATGCACTTTATTAACCCTAAGCCCCCCAATGGTTTCACATGACGTACCTGCTAAATTCAACAGGATCCAACTGGTTTTTTTTGTTGTTGTTTTTTTTGGCTTTTGGATCCAGTATAGAGTCCAACTTAGCGTTTTTTACTAGTAACCCAACAGAATGCGATTCTGAAGGCTTTCCGGATATCAAATGACTTGCCTGCTAAATCTAACATCTTCCAACGAAAATGTGAACTAGTTGGATCCTGGTGGATTCAGCAGGGTTAGGGTTAATTATCTCACCTCTTTCTCCAAACTCTCCAGATGTTTGTTTGTGTATTCCATCACTACAATTTGTTTGGCCACGCCCACCTGAGGCGCCGCACAACCGACACCTCCGGCGCTGCGCATCACCTTGGTCATCGTCTTGATAACCTTTTGGATTTCGGCTGACTTGATCTGACGGGGATTGACCGGTGAGCTCTGTCCACGCGGGATTGGGTCCCCAACCTGGCAGATATGGTCATACGGGGGAGTCTTCATCTTCAGCTTGGAGAATCGGTAACGAAGTTCACGCAAACATATTTTGCCCGGGGATTCTTCGACGATCACTCTACTTGCGTAGTGTCTTGCCTCGATGCCCTGGTGGCACGTCATTGGGGAACACATCAGGCACCGTAGACTGTACCTCCGTAGCCTCAAGCAGGTTTCCATGGTGTTACAAAAGGTCTTGATCAAGACACCGTTGTTACCAGCCATGACAGAACTACATATGTCAGCAGCAGGTCCCATGTCAAAAGATCAAATTACAAATGTCAAAAATACAATTGCTTAATTGATGTAGAATTAAAAAAACACGAAGTTTATTAAAAAACGACGTGTTTATTTGACCAGTTCATGCTCTCATGTTGTCTTTTTTGTTTGTTAATATTCCGAGAAAACGTAAAGCGCCCTCTTACACGTCGTCACCGACACCACAAAGTAACACTCGACCATACTTCCATGCAGTAAAAAATTTTGTTTAATGCATTAAATATATTAGTAAGACAAAAACTATTATATTGTAAATTCTACAATTAAAAAAGTTAATTATTATGGTAATTAGGTTAATGAGTGTAAGTAAAATAACGCGGTTTGGTGGATTGTTCGTTTTCACGAAGTAACACTCTATAGAGTGTTACTTCGTGAAAACGATTATGAGCACTTTGTATGTCTGTGTAGTTCCACGAAGTAACTCTCTACTCTCGTCCCTAGGGGTACACGCACATGTACATGTACATATACACGGACATTTTACAGTGTACATGAATTGTACGCGCGCTCAATCAGTGCATTACGGCGCTCTACATGTATCATGACGAATCTATATAATGTGAGGACAGCCCATAGGTTTGTGTACTTAACGAAAATCTCTCTATACTCACACCATGAAAATGTTTTCGACCCAAATTTGTTTAACATCACCCTAATATGTATTTCTCTCCATTTCCTTCCATTATACCCTAACCCCAACACTACCTCTAGACCCCCTTTACGAGAATATTACTGTCCTCACTTTTCCAAAGTGTCCTCACTTTTCCAAAGTGTCCTCACTTTCCCACCTGGTAGGTGTTTGTGTCCTCCTTTAGACGGCGTTACCACGACGGTCATTATTGAAACCGACGTTGCATTCAAAGATTTTGTTTCCACGAAGTAGCACTGATGCTTGTGTGCGCGCACTGTACGTATTTCCTGCAGATTTCGTTTCCACGAAGTAGCACTGATATCTTTGTGTACGCGCACTGTACGGATTTCCTGCAGATTTCGTTTTTACGAAGTAACACTCTTCTTAAATCTTTAATTAATTCGTAATTAATTAACCCATGGAAACATAAGTAACACATTCACGACGTTTTAATGTAGTACTTTATATAAATCCCAAACAGGTTTTCAATTCACATTTTATTTGCAGGATAATAACCTTGCAAACATTCAAACGCGTTTATCTTCAAATCAAAACTATTCGCTGTGCATTGACGTGGTGTCGGTGACGACGTGTATACAAGTACGCCAACTGTCCTATTACCGCTCCCGTCGCGCCAGTACGGAGAGGTAGCAGTGGTTAACGTTCCGATAGCTGGCTCAGATTGATACACAATTAGAAATGTTCATTTGATGATAAAAGCATGACATTTGACACACAATCACAGTATGCCATGATAAAGATATTTTAAAACAACTGTAGCTAGATTAACATGCCAAATTTCATGCTTTTATCATCAAGCGAACATTTGTTTACCAATCTGCCTGACTAATATGCAATGGCCCTTGGTTCAAATCCCGGCGGTATGTTTTTGACCCCCCTCTCCTAAAAAAACCTTACAATTGACAATGTTAAAATCGGCAGTACCTGCATTTCTCCATGTTTTTCTGTTAAAAATCTCGAAGTCTGGTTTCACTCAAATTATTATTATTAATTGAATCGTAATTTATTTGCAGATTCATTGATCTGGAAGATTTTTTAAAGGGAAATAGGACTAAAGTCCCAAATTGCACTTGTCTGATTGCTGTCCATCTCGATCGTGAAGGCAGTCACAATGACAATGAAGAGATATGGAACCTAAACAATTCGGTCTAAATTTAAAAGTCCCCAAAACACTCTGAGCACCGGGCCGATCAAATAGCTAGAATGAAACTAGTTAGGTCGGTTTACGGTGAAATATTAAAGGGGCCATATGTCCGGGAATAGCCCAATTGAGCTACAAAATAATTTCCATTGGAAATTTAAAAGGGTATAAACGTTATCACAACCATCCTTTAAAAACTGGGCAATTGCTATTCTTCGGGGTCCACTTTTGTGACCCACAAAACTCGAGCTGTTTGGTGTTGTCATTATTCCAGCCGGAATGTGTAAGAAGCCATGTGCATAATTGGTGCTGTGTTTATGGACGCACATACAAAACTTGTATTGTACATGTACATTGAATGAAAACTACAGGGAACACGCATGCTTAACCCGTCGTGTCCGATATAAACATTACAACCAGCGGGGTTTTTTTTTGCTCGGATTTTCTCTTTCAACCAGATGTTTAAAATAAGCTAAGAAAAACAATCTAAAACATAAGATTTTAGGACTTCGGGACTTAGTACCTCTTTAACCATTCAAGGCGCATGCATTTTTAACCAACGCGGAATTGATTCAATGTCAACCATAATAAAACATATAGCCAGAGTTGCATTCAAGTCCTTGCAAGTCCATCACAACTGTCACAAGTCAGTTTCAAGTCAAGTCACTAGCATGACTAGCTATTCAAATGAACTGTGTACATGTATATGTTAACCAAAACATTCCATTGTCATCGTTTAACCGGTATGGCCTACATGTACTTAAGACTTACTTACAGATTAACATGTCTGCCCAAGGGAGTTAAACCACACACACAATGTACATGTATAACTATGAGAGAAACAAATATGTATGTAACCATTTGTGACCTGCTCCCACGAAATCAGAGTAAAGTAGATATTTTGATATTTTTAGATATTGGTATACATGTATTTCCGGATTCCTTGAATTCTTAGGTTTAAAATGATATATAATTTATTGGGTAGGGTATTTACAAAGAATTTAATATTGAGCAAAACCAGCGATCATTAGGGGCCTACACATATCAAATTAAGAATAGTTACTGAGAAAACACAATAATCTTACTTCTTGGGTACGCTCGGTAAAATCAAATTTATATTTGTTCTGCTAATCTTTTGCAAAAAATACTTGGTAGTTCGAAAAAAAAACATAATTGGGAAAATGTATCATGCCAAAACCCCCAAAACGATTCCCCACTGTCAAATCGGCTATTTTCAATCATAACTCAATATATTACCGCATAGCGCGACTTTACGCCGTTTTTATGGGAGCAGGTCCCATTTGATTTGGGATATTTCGAGAGAACATTAGATTTAGGAAATCACTATAATTATATCAGTTGGTATAGGAATGGATACATTAACTTTGTGGCTTTAGGTCAATTCCACAACAGTGAAATCGTTTTTGAAAAACAAATCAGGTATGTGATAGAGATAGGTGTCACGACATCTGACCCAGAGCTTGGGCCTTTTTTGACAATAATACTAATTTTAGTAATAAAATTTAAGCTACTTTTGGAGATTCCGCGAATTAGTGCAAGTCCCAAAAGTCCTCTAAAAAAAATTAATTACACAAACAAAAATTTCAATGATGACGAAAAGCTCTTTTTGTAGATTACCCCAGCCAGCAAAAGTGCGTCAAAAAAAACCATCAAATGTTGTATCCGTATACAACTTGGGTACGTGTGAAAAAGAACTTTTCGTCACTAAAACAGGAATTTCTTGACGTAAAAGGCCCAAACCCGGGGTTAGATGTCGCGACACCTATCTGTATCACTTTTGTATATTTGATAGACAACACAAAAAGTGATGATTTGTTTATCCCACCTCTGTACCTTCTTCTCAATGAATTGTCTTCTTTACAAGTTTTTTCAGGCTTACGAGCTAGAGTGCCGAGGGCGCTTTTAAGGGGATCCTTGGTTTCATTACAAGAAACATCAATAATAATAATAATAATATCGAGATATAAATGCTGGGTTGCATGTCTACATCCTCCCAAATCCTCAAAATAATGCAATGATTAATATTGGAGGATTTTGGAAGGTAAAGTTTAAACCGGAAATTTCGAATGCACACTTTTCCTTTACATATTTGACTCGAGGGCTTGTTCCGACATTAGGTGTCTAGTTTTGTGGAATTTTGGGGCAAAAAACCACAAATTTAAGCTGTTATTTACAATACAAGCCTGAAATTATCATTTTTGACCTATAAGACTGGACATTTCTAATGCACACTTCTTTTCCTTTACATATATTTGACTCAACGGCTTGTTCCGACATCAGGTGTCTAGTTTTGTAGAATTTGCGCCACCGGTGCGGGTTTTGGGGCAGAAAACCACAAATCTAAGCTGTTATTTACAATACAAGCCTGAAATTATCATTTTTGACCTATAAGACTGGAAATTTCTAATGCACAGTTACAGCACAGTTTTCCTTTACATATTTGACTCGAGGGGTTGTTCCGACATCTGGGCCCAATTTCATAGAGCTGCTAAGCAAAAAAATTTGCTTAGCACAAAAAGTCTCGCTCATTAAAAACAGGTTACCAGCCAAAATTATACCTGTTTTTCATGCTAAGCAAAAAAACAGCTGATTATCAATCCAGAACAATAAATTTCAGGTGAAAATTTGGTCTGTAACCTTGTTTTTGCCAAGGACAAATTGTCATGCTCAGCAAATTTTTGTGCTTAGCAGCTCTATGAAATTGGCCCCAGGTGTCTAGTTTTGTAGAATTTACGCCACCGGTGCGGGTTTTGGGGCAGAAAACCACAAATTTAAGCTGTTATTTACAATACAAGCCTGAAATTATCATTTTTGACCTGTAAGACTCGGAATTTTTAATGCACACTTCTTTCTATTTACATATTTGACTCAAGGGCTTGCATGTTCCGACATCAGGTGTCTAGTTTTGTGGAATTTGCGCCACCGGTGCGAGTTTAGGGGCAGAAAATCATTAATTTAAGCTGTTACAATACAAGCCTGAAATTATCATTTTTGACCTGAAGACTAAACATTTCTAAAAAAAATTAAATGAAAAAAACCCAATTATGGCGCATTAAAAAAAAAAAGTAAACTATTTTGACACCTTCAAATATAATTGCCAAGGTTAAATTGAATGTACATTTTTTATAAGCCTCTCGTATGAAAAATATAGAATTTATCGAAAGGGATCTTTTTTTTTATTCTATAATTTAGGCCTATAAATATTAAATCGTTAAACATTCGTTTTGTGTAGAAATGACACCACGTTTCAGACATTTAATGTCTAAAACGTAAGTCTATTGTTCACGTTTCAGACATTTTTAAACTAACAAAAGCGTTTCAGACATTCTTGGTTCACAGTGATTCCGCAACAAAGTGTATTTTCAGACTAATTTCCTACCCACGTACCTCCATTCCTCAAAGCCGTTTCGCGGATACCCTCATCTTGGATCTGCACGAGTCAGGATCACTGATCTCTATAACTGGATAGGTCGAGCGGCTCTGCACGTGAAGCCATCAGCGGCCATATTGGGATATTAAAGACATTGCAGGCGTACACACGTTTGTATAGCGCACGACCGAGAAAACGAATGTAATATCACAGGAAACGAAGTTAACGTTACAAAAACGATCCAGTTTGATTAGGAAAATTAAGTTAAACATAATAACACCCAAGAATTACATGTATACGCCAAGTTTCAATGTTAAATAGGCCTATTTTTTGGAAAAGATATGAGACATTCGTGTGAGACGATGCAATGCAGTGCAAAGTCTATGGGATATGTCGGACAAGTATTTTCAAGAATTTCCAACTTCTAATTTTTTTGGTGGGGGGTTTTGTTGGTTTTTTTTTTTTGGGGGGGGGGGGGAAGAATTCCACATCATAACCTTATGCACAAACCATAGGAAAAGGCAAAACGAGTTTTGGGGGATTAAGGAAATTCTTGAAATTTTTTGTTAAATTTTATATCCAGACACTAAAAAGTGCCAGTTTTATGATAAAATAAAAAAATGTTGAAAAAATTAAAAAAATGTCAGTGTGTTTCAGGAAAATTTAATTGGCACATCATGGTTTGTTCGTGGGGTTTTAAGGCAGTGTCCAGATTTAGAATCAACCTAATGTTTAGTAAATTTTTTAGAAAGGGTCCCAAAAATTCTTGCTGGACAAGTGGACAGAAAAAAATAATTATGTGGTTTTGAGCTCTATGGCTTAAACTATGAACTTGAGAAACTTGAAATAAATCACAATTAAAAATATCAATCACATGTGTAAATAATGACATAAGTCACACAATGGATTCAATTTTGCTTAATGCTTTTATTTTACATTGATACATTACATATAACATGTAATAACTACTGCCATAGTAACAATATGCTTATTATGTATTGTTTACTGATGTTAGAAAACCAAATAAAAAACAATTAACCCCCGACTGTTTATGAATTGAAAACCAAAACAAAACTTGCGATGTCATTTTAGAATAATAATTGTTGATACTATGCAAAGATACATTTGACAGCATTCTTCACAGGCCAAATTTTAATAGGACATCCTTGTACGGCTTTAACTTTGAATTGTGAGTGTTTCTAGATATTTGTGCGATATGAACACAATATTTGTTTTGTAAGAAAGCAAAATAAAACCATGATTGAAAAGCAAAATTTGACAGCATAAAAATATGACAGAACAGCGTAACATGCACACAGGGCGGCCGCTACCCAGTGATTGTGGAGAACACTGACTGGGTAAATCCATGTCATTTTAACATCTGTATAATTTGCTTTGAATATTAACACTACAATTTTAACCAGATTTGTCAGTTTTCATAAAACACATGTTCAATATATTTCCATGTTACAAAGATAGGTTTGTGACTGTTGCGACTGTTTTATTATCTGTACTTATATTGTTGAAACATGAAATGCCAAGATGCAGAGTTCTGCAATATATTTGCAGCACATCTATAGGGATGTGGAACACCGAGATAGCTTAGCTTGGAAAACGTAGTTGGTCAATTAAGCTTCCGTATTTACTGATGGTTAAACAAAATAAGTTATGACATTCGCTGTCATCTGTTGTCCCTCTGTCATAATGGGAGCAGTTCGTCCTATGACTTGTCCAGCCGTAATAAGCTGTACAGACTGACATCTTAGTAGCAAGAAGTGGACTTGGGTAAACCAATTAGCTGTAGTGTACAAAGAAAAAAAATATACAGGTATAAATTAAATGCCAAGGAAAGAATGTTGTAACATGACGCTATTTTAAAAACACAAAATTCTCAATTTATTTGGCATACCCATTTCTTCAGAGAGTGACATTTCATTTGAGCACTGTGTAAGGAATGTCATCAGGACTACTTTTTTAAGAGAGATTTGTGGGCGAAAATGAAATTGTTCTGAAGTATTGGAAATACGTGTCTACATCCAAGTTTCACCATGATAGTCTTGGCCTACACCATGCATTTAATAATACTATTATTATTATTAATAGGTGGCTCTACACTTCCAGAATTGTGAGAGAAAAAACTGTGATCATTGCGATATTGGGATAATTCTACAGAACATTAAATTTATGCACGTCAAATAGTTCATGACACAAAATGTTGTGTACGAATGTGTACACAAATTACCACCATGAACTGTTTGACGTGCAAGTAAACGGGACAGTCTTCACGGAATGGGTATAAAATTGGTCTGAAAATACCTGTATTGTGGAATTCAATGATCATATTGTAAGGTATCCTAGACCAACTGATTCTATAAATCTACTGTTCTTTCGAAATATCCCAGTTAGGACCACAATATGAAAAAATCCCGCTGGAATTCATGTGGAAACAAAAATATCGTTTTCGCCCAACAATGTTCTCCTAAATCTCTCTTAAAACCGTAGTCCTGACATTTTTTACAAAGATAGATACTGATCGCACAGTCTGCGAGTTTATTTAATAAATTTACTTATTTACAAATGATTTTAATGCATTTTTACCCACCATCGCTGCTGCCACTGTCTCACTCTCGACGTGTCTACGCGTCTTTTGCATGCACGAAGGCAATGTTTTGAATATCCCATCATGGCCGCCGGTGACTTCACGGCTCGCTATCCCATCAATGTACGCTCGACCTATCCAGTTATAGAGATCAGTGGTCAGGATTTATCATTGTATATCGGATCATGTTGATCACATGTTCTGATGATAGACCTTTAAATACACAGTATTGAAAGTACCTGCGACTGGCTTTATTGCTGGACTTGTGAACGGACCCACAGGGACTCGAAAACAACGTGGAGTTATGCACTATCTACATGTACATGTACATGCATGATATGTGCAGTACTATGGGCGCGGCCATTTTCGAAATGTCAATATGTAGACATTGAGGGCGCTATATACATTTACCTGGAGCAACTTGAGTATGGGCTGCGTTTTGGCACTGTATCCTAAACATGTTTCTAGTTCGGGACCGTTTGGACGCGTCGGTTATGACCAAAGTCAAACTGAGACTTGGGATCGGCCAACAACCTGCTCGTACTTTCGTCATGTTTGTTTACAAGTCCGTCACGAACAATTGTTTTAGGTCAGAGGCGTGTCCATAAATTGACCTAAAAAGTAGGTAAGGGTTGCTTAAGGTGAGAGACTTTTAACAATTAGTTCAAGGAAACCCCCAAAATTAAAGATTGTTGTTGCTTACAATAATCATATCTACGTTAAAATGTATTTTTGGGATTTCCTTGAACTTGTTCAAGTCTCCCATGTTAGGCAACCCTTTAACTACTTTTCCGCCCAATTTATGGACACACCAGTTTCCACAGTTTTTTGTTTGCTGGGCTAAATATCACAATGTTATCATTGTTCATATGATTTTTCCATAAGTTTTTAATATGATAACTGTGCCAGTAAGCAACTTGGTGAATTTGAAGCTCAATACTGACTACTTGATGATATCTGGAGACAAGGTAATTAAGTGCAAATTATAGTCATTTTGGACCATTACTATATATTTTCATAAGTATTCAGTCGCTTACATGCTTTAGAAAATGTCATTGAAGTAATACGTAGGATGCAGTAGTATAACACCAAAATAAACATTTAACAACAAGATATATATACATGAATATATACCCAAATTATGGGACTAAATATATTACGCGGCAGGGATTAACGATTTATGCAAATTAGTCATATTTCCACCACTTGGATTTTTTGGGATTTTTAGTATGTTATTCTAGGGAGCTTATAGAAGCCCAATTTATGGACACACCATTTTTTCCCCAGTTTTTGTTTGGTGGGCTCAATATCACAATGTTAATATTGTTCATATGATTTTCCATAAGGTTTTAATATGATAACTGTGCCATTAAGCAACTTGGTGAATTTGAAGCTCACCAATCATACTGACTACTTGATGATATCTGGGGACAGTGTAATGTGCGCACATTTTGTGGGTTCACGAAGTTGTCATTTTGGATAATTACTATGTTCACATAATTATTCAGTCACTTATATGCTTTAGAAAATGTTATTGAAGTAAGGATATGTAAGTAGAATCACCAAAATGAACTTTTCCAAAAAATAATAATAATAATTATACCCAAATATAGGAATAAATATATTACGCGGCAGGGATTAACGATTTATGCAAATTATTCATATTTCCACCACTTGGATTTTTAGATATTTTTAGTATGTCATTCTAGGGACCTTATAGAAGTGCACTGTGGTGAAAAATATTCTATTGCAATTTGTGTGAGGTCAAAACTTATTTTCCCTGGACTAAATGGCTTTTAACAAAAGCTAGGGTTTTATCGATCACTTAATGTCAGCGCATCCCCAAAACGTACGGGCTAGCTGCTTGTTATGGGTCAAACGTTTTTCTCAATAGAGTAACCTCCTATAGGTATTCTTAACACTGCGAAATGCATTCATCTGTACTTTCTGTGCAGGAATATAGTTAATATAGCTTTCATAATAAGAGATTTCAAGGCTACCAGAACCATAACTGTACTGGTTAGCGTATAACAAACATTTGAGTCTGCGACAGAGCAAACAGCCACCATAATTACTTCGCCTCAAGATTCGTTTTAAAGAAGAAAAAAAAAGTGCTAGCAAGAAAAGTAAGTTAAATGTTAGTGGTTTGTGTGTGTGGCTGGGTGTACATTTATGTGATGTAGTGTATTTTTCCGACATGTAAAAGCATGCCTCAAGATATGATTCACCACCGTCGTTGTTTTATGCAAAATTCAACAAGAACTTGATTAGGCAATGTTTGTTGGAAAATCGACAATTGAATTATGTATGTGCAACATTTAAATACTAAAATGGGAGTTCTTCAAACATGTTTCTTGCTAGCTTGGTTATTAATGTCCAAATTACATTTCAACCTACATGTCAACCGCAGGTTTACACGATTATTACGGTACTTTGATTGGCAGGCATCCCTGTTAAAAAACATATACAAATATTTAATGTTTCGAGTGGTGGTATTAAAACTAGCCTTCCTAGGTGGTCCATGGAGCATTTCATTTGTCCACGGCTGGTTTTACTACTCCACGAGATATTGTTTATAACACTTCACCCACATTTCCGTTTGGTTTTAATAATAACCAGGAATGGGTAGAATTTATTTATTATTATTGTTTTTAATTTTTTTGGGGGGTGTATTTTATAGTAAATAATTATCGTTTAACTGACCTGTCTGAAGTTTTACAATCATGAATGCCGAGCAAAACATACAAGAAAAACGGCGTTCGTTTTCAACCCGCGGTGTCGGGCATTTGTTCTATCTTGTTTTCATTTGCCGTCCGGCGATCGGAAATAATTGTAATTAAAATTCAACTTTCGGCAAAATTACAGATGATATCTAGCGCAATCATTCTTTCTATATAGATGCCTATAGGACGTTTACTTTCTAATAAGTAAGATATTTCTTAATAAATCGGTAGTGCAATGGTTGTATCATACCTTTAAGACTGTCAGGAAAACATTCTTTAGACTTTAAATTTCAATTTGACGCTAGTTTCGAAAGTAAAAACCCTTTAACTGAACGCGGAGGCGATTTTCGCAATTCAAATGTACAATAACACACCAGTATGCGTGGTTCACAAACAACTCCCACGCCGGCAGCGATTGGGCGTGGTAGCGCCTGCTAGTATTGGATTTGTGCAGATAACGCAGTTTGTTTACTATTCTGGGGGCCAAGTTAAAACGAAACCTTATTTCTTTTGATCGTTTCACCCCTAACGGGTGAAAAGGTGTGGCACTTGTACACAGAAAAAGGGTATCTAGTCAGGTCGCAGCGTACTCGATATATGAGGCGAACATCGACGTTTTATTTGCAGCGAATTGACGGTCTCGCGGTAACGAGGTTTCACGAGGTTTTGAGCATGCAGAAGTGCCCCGCGGGCGATTTTTTTTCCCACTACGGGAAAGGCCAGTATTTGCATATTAAGCTCCTATTGGCTGAATTGTCGTGAACAAACTTGTCATTGTAATATCAAATCTGCACAAGGATCACTCAGCAGCACCTCAATTAGCGCACGTCAGCACCAAGGCCATAGCTAAAGCTAGAGTGACATTTACATGTACATGTACAATGTATGGGTACGGGTATTAGTCCAGGGAAAATAAGTTTTGACCTCACACAAATTACAATAGAATATTTTTCCCCACAGGGCACTTCTATAAGGTCCCTAGAATGACATACTAAAAATCTCAAAAAATCCAAGTGGTGGAAATATGACTAATTTGCTTAAATTGTTAACCCTGCCGCGTAATATATTTATTTCTATATTTGGGTATATTATATTATTATTATTATTTTTGAAAAGTTTATTTTGATGATTCTACTTACACATCCTTACTTCAATAACATTTTCTAAAGCTTAAAGTGACTGAATAATTATGAAAATATAGTAATGGTCCAAAATTACTACAATGGTACCTTTCAATTTGCACGCATTTACCTTGTCTCCAGACATCATCAAGTAGTCAGTATTGGTGAGCTTCAAATTCACCAAGTTGCTTACTGGCACAGTTATCATTATTAAAACCTTATGAAAAATCATATGAACAATGATAACATTTAGCCCAGCAAACAAAAAATGGGGAAATTGGTGTGTCCATAAATTTGGCGAAAAAGTAGTTAAAGGGTTGCCTAACATGGGAGACTTGAACTAGTTCAAGAAAATCCCCAACATACATTTTAACGTATATGATTATTGTAAGCAACAACAATCTTTAATTTGGGGGGTTTCCTTGAACCTGTTTAAGTCTCTCTCCTTAGGCAACCCTTCACCTATCTTTTAGCCCAATTTATGGACACGCCATTTTCCCCCAGTTTTTGTTTGCTGGTCTAAATATTACAATGTTATCATTGTTCATGATTTTCAATAAGGTTTTAATAAGTTAACTGTGCCAGTAAGCAACTTGGTGAATTTGAAGCTCGTCATAACTGACTACTTGATGATATCTGAAGACACGGTGAATGCGTGCTAATGATAGGGTATAATTGTAGTCATTTTGGACCATTACTATATTTTCATAATTATTTAGTCACTTACATGCTTTAGAAAGTGTTATTGAAGTAAGGATGTTTAAGTATAATCGCCAAAATAAACTTTTCAACTAATAAAAATAAAATAACCAAAATATGGGAATAAACATATTACACGGCAGGGATTAACGATATATGCAAATTAGACATATTTCCACCACTTGGATTTTTGTAGACTTTTAGTATGTAATTCTAGGGATCTTATAGAAGTGCACTGTGGTGAAAAACAATTTGTTGCAATTTGTTTGAGGTCAACAAAACAAAATTATGTATTTTGCCTGGACTATAACAGGAGTTATCTGATACAGAGTTTGACTTGTCGAGATTTCACTGTATTATGGTTCTTTTCAAATGTATGCTTTTCTTTACTCTAGTACGTGCAACTAGGAAGCCTTTTCCTAGCTGCAGCCTTATTTCCTTAACAGTTTGCCGAATTGCTATTTTTGTAAGAATTCATTTCGGATATTATAACATGGATCAGTGCACATCAACTGGCCCATCCAGCTCCAATTAATGCACAGCCAGACGTACCAATCCAAAATGCAAACAAGTTAATTTATTCGTTTAAAACAACACAATCTTAAAAAATTCATTGAAAGAAAAAAAACATGTTTTTATTGGGAATCCATAGCATCTTTGTGAAATTGCATGTAGTAATAGTTTAATTAAAATTTCCACTACAACATTGAACATTAAATTTGCATACGCTTTTAAGTTTTCCGTGTTTTAGGCTGCTTTCGTTTCGGTTTTTTTTAGGGCACAATTTGGACAATGGCAAGTGACCGGTCATTTAAACGATATTTACTAAACAATGCAACACCCCAAATCTACCCATTTATGACACATCAAGCAATTAACAATGATGTATCCTACCTTTAGGTACGTAATTGTATTAATATTTTCGCTATACAATACTAACCCAATAAATCTGTCAATTTCTGTAAATTACACCAACAGTAAATGGTGTATACTACTGTTGATGATAATACTTCGTAATTGATACATGTATTTCAATAATTATTTAAATATTTAGTAGACTGACAAGGCACGGTGGTGGGGATTTGTAGAGATTGAAAAGGAGAATTCTTACCTGCTTCCAAATTGCGGACATGTAGAACCAGAAGGAATACTATCGCCAAGCAGCGAGACACGATCAGCAGTCGTCGGGGCAAAACACACACGGCTGCCATACTTCCGAGTTACGGTCAACAAAATGTATATAACAAGCCCAAATACGTGCACGAGCCACGTCGTTGTGTATTTTGGTCTAGTTTAAGTGTACAATACAGCAGAAAAACATCTCCACTGTTCGACTAGAGATCTTGCGTTTTAAACCGTCAATTACCGTTGTACGCAAGCCTAGCCAATCAGCACTTGCGAGTGTTCATGAAGTCAGCCGTGCTTGCGTCCCATCCAGTGAACTATCGGGACTGTACCTTAGCTTGTTGTTATTCGTAATAAGGCCTGGCATACGATCTACATGACTTTTCTAATTATTAGTATAATACACGCCCTCCTCCCGCTGGTGACTGACTAATACCTCAGTCACAATTAAAGCGGAGCCCGGGCGGCGTGTGCGATTTCTAGGCATCGGCCGGCGTGTAGAGGTCGGCGAAAGATCGTGCGATATGGCGGTCACAGTCACAATTAAAAGTGCTCCGTTCGCTGCCATGACGGGGCCCGGGGGGTCGCCGACCAGCGATCGGCCGACTTTCTTGGAAATGGGGTCTAATTATTGGCCCGTTTATCGGCCGGTGTCCGGCAGGCACTCGTCCGGTGCCCTGCTTATGTCCTTGCGATACCCCTGCGGTATCCGGCAGGGTGCCAACCAATTCGTACAGGTCGTACGGCGGCCGGACGGGCATCTGTAGTGTGCCTGTCGAGTGGCCAGCGATCAACGGCCGGCGGCAGAAGCTCTCCTCTGACCTTCTTAATGGCCCTGTCACACTAGAACGTTTTAGGCCAACGCGTGAGTAGCGCGTTAAAAATAGTTGATATGCTGGCAAACGCTGAACTTCCACAGAAAAAGTCAAGTTGAACCGTGATTTCAGCGTGTCCATAACGCGTTAATAACGGGTTCATAGCGTTCGCCAGCGCGTGAATAACGCGTTAGTAACGCGCTCGACGACTGATGAACGACTGCCCAGCGCGTGAGTAGCGCGGTCCAACGCGCGCCAGCGTACGGCAACGAACACATGATTAGTTGTACAAAAAGATGACGCGCTACTACAGTAATGGCCCTGTCACACAAGAACGTTTTAGGCCAACGTGTTGAAATTTCGGCAACACGCGGGTAAACGCTGACCAACGCTAGGCCAGCGTTCGCAACGCGCTGAGCGCGTTACCCACACGCTGGAACACGCTGTCACACACTGAGACAAAAATACGTTTTTCAACATACCTAACAAAATTGAGCGTTTGCCAGCGTGTGACTGCACACGCTAGCGGCGCGCAAGAAGGCCGTTACTTACGCGTCGAACGCGCTAGACGATCGTTACCAACCCACTACTCTCACGCTGGCGACCCGCTGTCGTATTTTTTATATAAATCAGTGATGCGTTCATTACACGCTGAGCGCGTTCCTCACACGCTACTTACGCGCCGGCATACGCTATGAACCCGTTATCAACCTGTATGAACACGCTGAAATCACGGTTCCACTTGACTTTTTCTGTGAAAGTTCAGCAATTGCCAGCGTATCAACTATTTTTAACGCGCTACTCATGCATTGGCCTAAAACGTCCTGGTGTGGCAGGGCCATAACCAGCGTGTCGCAAGGGTACGCCAGCGTACGCCAGCGTGTGAGTAGCGGGTTGATAACGATCGCCTAGCGTTTTCGACGCGTGAGTAACGAATCTAAAACGCGCCGCCAGCGTGTGCAGTCACACGCTGGCAAACGCTGGAAATTGTAGCTATTTTGTAAAAAAAAAATCCTCAGCGTATGACAGCGTGTCCCAGCGTGTGAGTAACGCGCTCATCGTGTTGCTAACGCTGGCCTAGCGTTGGTTAGCGTTTGCCAGCGTGTTGCCAAAATTACAACACGCTACTCACGCGTTGGCCTAAAATGTAGTACTTGCACTATGAAACTTGTGTGATAAACTGTGTGTAGATGTAGATGAGCCGCTTTTTTTACCCTGCGAGCCCCGGCCGATGCATGACCGATTTCAGGCTGGGCGCCGGCAGGGCGCCGTCTGGCCCCCGGCCTATTTCCGGCCAGGCACCGCCAAGTCGGCCGGACGCCTGGCGGGACCCGGCCGGCGTGTGGGCGGCACCTGGCCGATATATTGATTGTCTGGGTTGTCACAAATTTGGCTCGGCGCCCGCCCGACGTGTGCGATGCCCTGCCGGACATCGGCTAGGCATAGACCGATTTATTGGCGAACAGTTTGCGATGCGAAACGCCGCACCAGGTTTTAAGTCCGAGTTAAAAGTAACTCGATGCCCGCCCGATGCCAAACAATGACCCGGCAGCCGCAAGGAGTCTCGTGGGGCCCCGGCCGAAAATGCCTAGAAATCCGCCGCAAACTAATCGCAAACCCATCGCAAGCCAATTGTGACTGGGGTATAACTGGATGTGTACAGTGGCGCTTATGTTAGGTTCCCACTGTCACGATTGGCCATTCGTAGCTGATCGTGGAATTTTTGTTTCCTTTTCTGAAATTTCACGTTTGGATACGAGTTGATGCGAGTCAATACATTCTGGTACGATTTGGTGAGCTTGGATGCGATATAGTCACGATTGGTAAATTTCCGGTGAGACGATATGTCACAATTGAGCCAAGGTTGGACCCCGACGGGTATATATACAGCCCAACTGACCATGAACGTTATTGTTTCTTGAACTTCTACAGAGTGAAGACTACAATCCACAATCAGATCGTAGCGCATCTCAACAGAGGTGATGTTTGTTTTGTCCAAGGTTTATCCCGATCACCACGATTTGGAAGCACGATTAGATGCGATCTGTCGCGCTTTGTTACGATCCATTACGATAAGATGCGATGATCACGATTGAAAATTAATCGTGTGGATCGTAACAAATGTTTGAACCGTCAAAACATTGTCTACGACCAACACGATTGCCACGACTGACCTAAAGATCTGATAATATCTGATAGGATCACCACGATTACTCCACGATTAAGACCACAATTTCAATCGTGGCGCGAATCGTGATAGTGGGAACCTAGCATTACACTGACGCCCGGTCCGCTTATATTGTTACAAGGTACAATGGGATACGTACATGTACTCTACATGGCGTGAGTTTCAATGGAGTATTGTTAACATGCGGGTTGTAATTGTGAGGATCAAACCACAAGGCCTGGTAATTACTTACACCAAGTAAGGAGTATATAAACCAAGTTTCCAGAGGGGTTTTGGTCCCTGGTGATTATTCGTGCCGTCCACGCAAATACCTCTTTTTTATATTACCGTCAGACGTACCAAAACGCGGATGCCCTAACTGGTGTATTCCATTTCCACCACAGGAAGAAAAAAGAGGTATCAGCACCTATAAACGTGCACCCCACCTGCAAACATACCGTAATATGGGGCAACTTTGTCATGCTGGGTACCTTTGGCCGCTACATGCCAATAATTGTTTGTTGATGGTTTTATTTGTATTTTGAGACATTTGGGTTTTTTATTTATGGAAATAGTTAAGAATTGAAAAATAACATCAAACTGGATTTTAAACTCAACAGGACGAGACATTTTCGTTTGCGCGCATGGGCGGATCGATGTTTTCGCTTGGCTTGCCGTCTTCTTCGTCTTTCGTCTCGAAGCGAAAGCTCCCTGTTAGCTCGAAGGACGTACCAATGAATCATTATGGTCAATGGATTCGCCTGAATGGGAGCAATAATCGAGCGGCCAACACCAACCGAAGTGCTACTAATGTCAATTAAATGGTAACATGTCATAGGCTGCATTATTACAACAATGACAAATAAAATATTAATTACGAGTTTGAGACAGAATGCTTATTTTTACTATCGTCTTTTTATGCAAACCTTGAAAGATCATTATTGTTCTCTTGTGGAGTTTTATGCTAATGCAAAATTTCGGAGCACTTGTACAAAGACGACAATTTATGAAATAATTTTGTAGCGGTCATTTGCTTAAACTTAAACATGATGACAACAATGTCAACAATTTTGTTGAATAAACTTGAAGGGCTTTTTTGGTTAACAAACAAATCTAAAATAACCGTCGATAAGAATTGTAGCATGATCTAAACGAGCCTGGCTGAATCTAAAATATATCGGATGTATAGGTAGGTAAATCTTCGCGCCGTTAATTTTGTTCTAACGCAAGTCCGCGATGTGAAAACAAACGTGATCGAACAAGAAGACTTAAGTAAATGAAAAATAAAGTAGATGAAGTATTAAGTGAATCAAAATGTCTCCATTTCCAACTGATTTGTTTTCTATCCTGTTCTTACTTAAGTTGATCCAGAATAACTATATAGTGTGTGTTGTTATGTTGCAATTAACAGGGGAGTGAACCTTTTATATAGAATCTTGAAACTGGTACTTATTGACTTCTTTAGATCACATAGGACTCAAAACCACCTGTTTCCAATTTTTCCCAGCATGGATACGCACTAAATCCAAGATGGCGGCCATTTAACACGATAATCGCTTAATCGCCAACTATTTTGGACATTTGTAATGGATATAGTTGTCCAGTATATCGTTTTATAGTTTTTTTTGGTCACTGAATTCATTGAAATACTTATATCATCAATAACACAAAGCATAAAGTGAATAATCATCCAATATGAGGTATAATTGGCGTCATATGGCATGGCACACCCATAAATACCCAATGAATGGTACACAAATATTTTGGTTATAATAATGTATATTATTTAGCAAAATAAATCTGTCCTGATCGTTCTATGGAAGACTGCATGGCATGAGCCATAATAATGTAACCACAGGAATGGATGCATGGGTGCAATCTGCCATGAAATCAGAGTTGACCGGTTAAGAGAATGATGGCGCTTTTCCATTCAGTGACATTTCTTCTATGGCTTAAATAATCGTGATTTAGTCTATGCCAATTATGTCCGTAATAAATGAAATGGGCAGACATAATGAACTGGATGACCGTTGTAGGTTTAGGTAAATCAAATGTGATTTGTTTTGGGGGTGCCAGAAGAGGATCGTGTTCATAAATCCTCTTGTAACAAGAGCATGCTTTCGTGCCTGCTGTCGTGGCACTCGTCAGTTGCATATGGGTGATTCCATGGGGAATCGGTAATAACTCACAGGGTGTGTGGGTTTAGTGTGGTCCAATCGATTATCGTGAATTGGAAGTGTTTGGAACATAGCCATATGTTTTTAGTTGGTTCCGTGTTGTTCCTCTAGTAAAGAGAGCAGTATGTTGAGGGTTTCATCATTTTCAGTAGGTTATTCAAAGCCTGAGTCGGATGGGAGTGGTTCGAGCACTTGTTTTTGTTGTTGTAACTTGGCTCGTATTAGTTTTTCCCGGATGTTCTGGGCTTTTCGGAAGGCAATGAATGGGGGTTTTGGAAATATTTCCGAGAGTATTTTATTTCCTTGGATTAAGTTCCAGTGTTTGTTTATTGCTTGATGTATGTCACCGTGGTTTATGGTTGTTGGGTTGTATGTAGTGGAGAAGACAAATACAAATGGAATTTGTTTGGATTTGTTTGGATTTGTTTTCAACCTTGGTTCTGTGTATCAATTTTGTTCCGTCAGTATGCGATACTTTGGTCTTTGCTTTTTCAACATGGGGCTTTATCCTCTTTTGACTAGTTTATCTGAGAAATATATGACTTTGTTTTGGTAATCATCCTCCGTTGGTGGTGTTTTAAGCGCATCGGAGTGTTTCTCCGTAGATGAACGCTTTGAAAACGTGGGGTGGGTTGGATGTAGATATTAGAAGGTTTCCGTTAGTTTTGTTTAGACTTTGGTGTCTAGGATTCCTTTTTTTTGGAAACGATCTCCTTTGAAGATGGTTAAGTCAAGGTAGTTGATAGATGATTCAGAGGCTTCGTATGTGAACTTTAGTGTTTGGTGCATCTTGTTTATTTCTGTGACGAGATTTTTTAATTCGTCCAGAGTTCCATTGTATATGACCATTATGTCGTCTCTATAACGCCACCATGTTAGGACGTTATCCGCTTTTGGGGTTATTTTTTTCTCGAAATCGTGTAGGGTGATATCACATATTTCAGGGCTTGATGTGGAGCCCATTGCACAACCAATTTTCTGGAGAAAAAAAATTGTTTCCGAATTAGAAGCAGTTTCGGCCGAGGATGAGTTCCAGAGGTTTTTGGACATAGGTTGATGGTGGCTTTGTGATGGTATAGTTGTGGTTGGTATTTTTTTAGGGCATTGCATACACAATCGATTGCTTTCGTTTGTCGGAACATTTGTGTACATGGAAACAACGTCTATGCTAGCGACGAGAGCATTTTGTGAGAATGTTTTTCCTTCTAGTTTGCGCAAAATGTCTGCGGTGTCGCGGACATTATGTGGATTGCGCGGTTACAATTGGAAGGAGTAAAATTTACTATTTAATAGTCTATGTATTCTAAAAAATAAAAACAAATTGGCTGTAGGACTTGTGCAGCCACTTATGATTGGTCGTCCAACAAATAGTTCTCCCCTTGGTGGAATTTTGTGTATTTTCAGGAGAAAATACATTGTTGGACATAGGCTCTTCTGTGGAAGTGGGTCGAGGTATTTCAGAGTATTGGTGTCGATGTGCTGGTTGTTTCTCATTTGTGTTGTGAACCATAGTTGTGGTTTGATGGGTAATATCCTGGTCCAGTTGGGTGTAATGATGGGACTCAAGATGGCGGTAACCCACTTGTAAATAGTCTGTGTTATTCATTATGCCTGTAGGGGGCCTACCTTTGCCATATGGTTTGACTACGACATCGGGATGGTTTTTGAGGTTGTTTATGGCGGATAGTTCTTGTTTAGTCAGGTTCCTTTTGTTGTTTTCCTAGCCTTATTTCGAATTTGGTGGCTTCCAGGTATTCTTCTAGTGTTGCACTAGGTGTTGATTTTGGATGCCAATTAGATGGTGGGTTGAACGAATGTGTTTTGGAGCGTTTGACGCATTAGGAAAGCAACTTGCAGTTTTCGATTGATTGTATTTATTTCACTCACGAGTTTTGTGTTTAGTAGGGACGAAGTTGAGGCCTTTTCCTAAAACAATTTTCTCGGTATGCGATAGTGTTGCTTTGGATAGGTTTGTTATAAATGACTCGCATTGTTCTGCTAATAGTTTTTGTTGTTGTTGATTGGATTTGGCTTTTTTGCTTTTGCATTTGCAAGAGAAGGTTTGATTTTAGTTGGCTAAGGGATCTCTTTGTTTCTTTATTCAATTTTCTTCTTGCCATGGCTTTCCTATGCGGAAAGTTTAATTCAATATAATAATTGTTTTCGGATGGTAGGGCACAATGTAAACAAGAAAAACGATTTTGTCTCTTTTGAGAAGTTGTGGTGGTCTTGAAAAAGACCGTTTGGTTCGATGAGATTTTTAGCAGGGATGTTTCCTCTTGATGCCTCTTGATTGTCGGGGCCTTGTGAAGAATCTTAGCGGTTGTTGTGCTGTTTGGTGGTCTTGGCCTTGGTATTCAGCAAGCTTTTCCTGATCAGCTCGTCTTGATTCGGTGTATTTCGCCTCCGCCAGGTCGAGTTGATGTTCGTACTCTTCTAGTGCGACTTTTGTGAAGAGTAGCGATGTTCGGCTTTGCAGTTTATTCCAACGTCCTGTGAACGATTCTTGAAGTTTCACCGATCGTTGTGTTCTTGGTTGCCTTATTCTGATTTCCAGGTATGGAGGTGGTCTGGAGGTCTCCAAGTGTCGGGACAAAGACTTTATTTGTCGAGCGATGTGATCCTTAGCAAAAGTCAAAATGTTGATCTTTACTGCTAAAGTGTTCACTTCTTTGAACTTTGTCGCTGGTAAACGGTGAGAGACCGGTGGTGTGTTACTTGATGTGAATGGGCGGGGTTGGTCGTCTAGTTCTAATGATAGAAGTAGAGACTCATCGTCGGTGCCAAGTGGTGTGCGTTGCCCGAAAGGTATACTTGAAACCGAACTGTATGGAAACGGAGGCGGCTGGCTGGACTTGCTCTTGCTCTTGCTGGATTTGCTTCTGCTGAGTTTAGACATTATGAACATCTGATGACTAATAACGTGGCAGGTAACTAGCATCCGGATACATGTATAATTGAGCATCCAATTTGATATGTGCATGAACACCATTTTGTTTTCCCCATGTTTGTTAGATACATAACATGCCTAGGTAAATTTCCATAACACAAGTATGTTGATAAATGGTTTGATTTTTCTGTATATGGTGGCCAGCATCTTTGACTGATTCTACGACATTAATGAAAACATTTAAAACTTCTTAAAGAAGTAACATACTTGGTAGAAAAGAATATTGTAATCACAAATATGTCTTTAGCTTATCATTATACATGTATGCACTGTAAAAAATAACCGTAAAATAACAGGTTTTTTCACCTGTAAAAAAAAAACAATCGCCGTAATTATTTTTTAATGGATTTTGGACGTAAAATTACGGCAGTGTGCCTTGAAAATATCACGCGGACGTTAATTTATGCAAAGATTATATAAATTTACAAGAACACTGTCAAAATACAACATATTTGTGTAAATATACAGCAACACCAACAAATTGTTGTTTATTTACAACGATTCTACTGTTATCGAACATGAATCTTATTACGCAGCAACTGACCAATCAGAACTCACAAAATATGTCACGTTAAATGTTGTTGTTTTGTCCAAAAAAAACACTTTCTTGAGCGAAATGTATAATTATTATTCTAAGGAATCTATGATCAAATTTAGATTTGTTGCAAACATAAGTGAAAAATCGCATGAAATTTCTTTTCGTATTTAAATATTTAAATATTTATGGTGAAACCGTGACTTCACCATGGCCAGAAAAGCTGAATATAAAACAATCAGTCGCATTCTAAACAATGATTACTACATCTTGGTAAATTGATTTGAGCAATTAACTAACAATGGTGTTGATTTGTTGGCAAACAAAGGCCTCATGTTTACTAGAAAATCTAGGCAAAAGAGGGATACAAGTGGAGGAGGATGGACAGAAAGATCAAGTGGATATAGGATTGATTCCTAAAATACTGGAGTCGCCAACAATTAGGCCAATGAAATTAGATTACTAGTTTCTCGTCAACAATTTTTTTCAAATTTTGGTGAGGGTTTTATTTCATTATTCATTATGCATTATTTTCATCGAGGACAAAAACAGCCTCTTACACATGTACCCAAACTGCCAATTTGAAACTAATTTAGTGTGAATGCGTGCCATATGCAGCAGAAATATGACAAACGACCAACCTCGCGACCACGGCAACTATTAAAGCCCCAGTCCCACTGAAGCCGGATATGCTACGGATCGCCCCGAATGGCTCCGGATGAAACAGACGTTTGATCCAGGGTCATCCAGGGTGGTCCGGGAAGGCAATCGAAAAAAAGTGACATGTTTTTCGGTCCTACCAGGTTCTACTACGGTTTGACTACGGTTCCGCCACGGATGGGCCCGGATCATTCCGGTTCAAGCCTGTTTTTCCCCCATGACCCCGGATGGTCACGGATTCACCACAGTTCCGCCACTGTTTCACTACGGATGCGCCACGGTTTCACTACGGATGCGCCACGGTTCATCCCGGTGGTGCCACGGTTCAGCCCGGATGACTGTAGTGAATCCGTGATGACACCGTAGTAAATTTGTGGTGATTCGTAGTGTATCCAGGGTCATCCGTAGTGGAACCGTAGTAGAGCCGTGTGTGAACCAACTCCCGTTTCATCCCGGATAAACACGGTTACACTACGGTTACGATACGGTTTATCCCGGATACACTACGAATCATCACGGTTTCACTACGGTTCTCTCCTTTCCCGGATGTTTACATGTTTACATGTACTGATGTACATGTACACGTGTATGCTTTAAGATACATGTACCTACTAAAGTAAAATCAATGAAATACATGTACAAAATTGACAATTTAACTTACCCAAAGGCTGTCGATGATTTCTGAATTAAGTCTCTGCAGCTGATTGGGGCCCATGGGCAGCAACATAGAATCGCTCTTGAGTGGTTTCTTGGTGGCTCATATGGTGAGCAACCATTGAACGTTGTGGAGCACTTAGAGTACTCCATGACTGAGGGCAGAAGTATATAAATGTAGAAGTACATGTAACAAGGATATACTTTGCTTAACTTTAAAAGAAGAACATGTGTAGTCATGTAAACAACATCGCGCTAATAGCTAATAGCGCTCAAACCCCTGCGGACAATTCGGCCAGATCTGTGGTTATTATAAATGGTGGTTTTACTTTGATGACTTTTAAAGCGTCGAAATAGCAGTCAAAGTACATATAACTTCTAAAATTCTGCTAGCAAAAAAATGATTTTATTAAAAACGGGGTCGGGTCGGACTCGACTACTACTATGACAATTGCGATGGTTTTACGATATGATAACGATTTGTATTTATTTTCAATTGCTGCAGAAGTCGCTGCGAAAGTATCGTTCTGCTTTAAATGAAAACACACAGTGATAAACACGTGTGTGATCGTGATTTTACACCTTGTGGAGAACTACTCAAGAGTAATTTCTTTGTGAGTACTTAAATAGGAAAATTTACAACTGGCTCAGCACTATTAGTGGGTGCCCTGTCAAATAGTCGTCTTTGGCCTAATGATACACACAGTTGATCATTAGGGGTCATTCCGTGCCCAGTATTGTTTTCAGATGGATTTTTTTTCACAATATCTTACCTGCGTAGCTACTGTTTTCTGAATGATAGTTGGTCCTGCTGCACCCTTCATGCCTTTTTCCTCCCACAGTCTGTGAACAATGTGGGACACGAAGATGATAAAACACCTTTTGAAAACTAAACAATAGTCACATTTGTACAGTTTTTAGTATGGGAAAAGGGGACCTATTGGACTATTTCACAACTTTGGACTTCAGTGTTATGCATTCATTCGGCTTGAATATGCACAAAGTTCATCCACTTAGAAAAATCACAATCATAATGCCCAGTCAATTTCAAATTTCAACTACTGAGCTGAAGCTTCCCTGTGGGAGATCCAAATACCGGTACATACATTTGTCTGTGTAATGTGAAAGTACAAGTACCATAGCAGAAATGACAAATTTGCAAATGTTTTATTCTTAGAGATTGCCTAAAACAGTTCCGTGGTACTGTATAGCCATGTGGAGCCTGTCATGAGCATTGTAAGCTGGAGTTACATAAAAATTATTCTCATTTGTGACCCAGCGTGAGTAAATGAGACACTAAGACTTTGAGGCAAAAATTAAAATCTCAATTTTTATTTTTGCCTTGAAAGTGTATCATTTACTCGCGCTGGGTCACATTTATCCCCCCCCAAAAAAAAATTAAAATGTGAAGATCGTAAACAAAAACGACAGTTTGTTTTTGCCTCGAACGACAACAAGATTTGTGATTCCTAACTCCCGGAACAAAGAAAACTACTTGCTTTACATGTTGAAGCTCTTTTTTTAAAGCTTACTACATTAACAAAAACAAAAACATACCTGGTCATAACTCGGGAGACTTTCTTCACTGACTGGCCACCCGGTCCAATGAATAGGGTACGGCTCCTGTCTTTTAGTTGTTTGGCAGTGCAGTGAGGCGTACACTTCCGACCATGAATGGCATAGATGTACATCCATCTGTAGAGGGCCCCGTCTACAGCAATACGCTGTGGGCCATACGTTCCCCTTGTCTTATGGTCATGTACCTGTCGGACAAGAAAGGCCGTCTTGAAAATACAACAAAAGTTTTATCTTTAACAAGTTCGCACCAGGATTATTTTAACATCACCGAGTCGAGACGCGGGATTATTTTTAACAAAACTCTGTCTGAGGTGGGTTCAGGCGATGGTACCGGGAATCCACTCGCACATTTCCGGCCTTGCTCACTGCTGACAGACATTTCCGGCCTTGTTCGCGACATGTTTATGCATCATAAATAGAGCGTGTAAATTAATTTTGAGAATGTATGAAACTTAAACAAAATAGAAGCTTCAACATGTAATGTAAAGCAAGTAGTTTTTTTGAAATATTTCGTTTTTATGTTGTTCTTCTACTAAAAAGTAGATAACAACTTTTATAAAAATAAAATTGTTCATTCTGATACAAAATGTGAAAGATAAGTCGAAGTATGGCATGTTAGTAAAACGAAAAAGAAAGTATGGTTATGTTACGTGTGTCATTCAATTTGATTGCTTTCAAAAATAGGGTTGGTCGAGTGACCTGATTCAAGAGTAATTATTTAGTTTGCCATAATTACATAAGAATTCAAAAATTGCACATTCAGGAACCTACAAGTCAAGCTACCGTATCAACTTTAGCCTGACCTGAACCGCTGGGTTCGAGTAATTTTGTGGCTTTTGCGATTGCCGGTAACTCTAAACAAATTTAGATGAGGATGAGCCACTGCTCTCTAGTTGGGAAGAATATGAATACATGAAGTTTTGAAGCAACACATCTGCCCACAAGTCCGCTACCCAACATAGAAGGCGGATGGAAAAGGCTGTTCAGCTTCTCAAGCTAAAGCATGCTGCCGAACTTATACAACCACAAGTAGTAGTAGAGCTAGTCGTGCTGACAGCATATACAATTTGCGAACAATTTTTAGAAATTGCACTTATAGAACATTTGAAATTATGAGTCAGGAAACATACTACATGTATCTCAGAAGCCAAAAGAATCAAAAAATTCCTATGAGGGGTTGAGGAAGCAGTGCCCTGTGGAGAGTTGTTATATGTCGAAGAAGGGATACGCCCGTCTCGACCACCATTTATGGTATAAACATGGATTAGAGGCAAGTTGTGTATGTACATGTACTATAAGTACATGTACATAGTACATGCCCTCACTCAGTACTCTAAATGCTCCACAACGCTCAATGGTTGCTCACCATGAGCCACCAAGAAACAACGACTTTTGCAGCAATTTGGTTTCCTTTATCGCTCAAGTTCCAATTCAGAATGTGTTTTGATTCCTCCATTCCTCCATTAAAAATCTATAAAATTTATATCGTAAAACTATTGCAATTGTCTTGGTTTTGAAACCCGGTATGGCTTCCATTGTACAAACTCTGCAGGCTGGGGACATCTGCGGTCAGCAATTTTTGCTACATTGCGTGTCGGCTCACTCAAAGGATTTAGTTTGTTTAACCTTATTTATTTGAGAAAAAGACGTGCCATTTTAGGCGTGCAATTGTGGGGAGCGGCAAGTCGAATCATTATACGTCGTTCCATCATACGACCACAACTTAATCGGTACTTGTCAGAGTTGTATTCGAGTCACCAAACATCGAGTCAGAGTCCGAGTCCCCCCTCCCGAGTCACGAGTCACAAAGGTCGAGTCCGAGTCATGAGTCACCTTTAAGTACCGCGAAACGGTGTAAACAGTTCAATTTTACAGCTTTCCTCTACTTTAATAAACTGTCAAATAAACCATTGAAATAAACCCGAAATTCACAACTCTTAGGTTGGAAGCCATGACCGCGAATGTCTACTTTGAGTTTGAGTATTGTTGTACTTCACATTCGGTCACAACGTTTTACTTTACATGAACAGCATAGCATAAGCATTAGCAGGACAAGCATCACTGATATGAGCGCGTGCAATATAGCTAGCAACACACAGAAATCAAAGCTATTGCCTGGAACAGCGCCAGTCTAGCAGTCTGTGCCTGAACGGATAATCCGGACAATCTCAATTTGCATTACGCAGTATCACCGTATGTTGACGCCGTGATACATGTACATGTTTCGATACATTGATTTCGCTAGTCAATATATCGGAAACTAGTCTTTGGGCAAGATGTCAGATACGCGATAACGTCCTCTCGCGGCGGCTGGTTATCGCGTTAATCATAAATATCAGAAGCCAACCGCACAGTACGTGCATTTCTAGAGAGATGCGTTGCGTCGCGTTGCGTCGGATCTGCGTGAACAATCTTTATTCCCTCTTGGTCAAACAAAAAGTGAGTTTCTTGTTAACAATAGTCTGAAAATAGTTGTTATGGTATTTTTTGGTCATGTCACAAGTCACGCAGGTCGAGTCCTAGTCAGAGTCCACAAGGTCGAGTCCGAGTCAGAGTCACTTGTCATCGTGACTCGAGTCCGAGTCCGAGTCACGAAAAATGGGACTCGAGTCGGACTTTAGTCCGAGTCGAGTCACGAGTCATACAACTCTGGTACTTGTCATCAATCATCGCTTGCTAACAATCACTACTCGCGGGTATTTAGTTCTACTCGGGCTGGCGCGAGTAATCGAATAGTTACAAAAATGCTAGTTGTGCTACGAGTAGAACAAAAATAGTCACGAGTATTCGATTCACTCGCCCAGCACTAAACTCCACCCACACAAAGGTGGATTAAGTGGATACCGCGTGTGTACGGTCATTGTTGTTGACACCGTGCTATTGCGGGAATTTATAGGTGAATGAATAGTTGCAACTAGTTCACTAGTCGCAACTTTTTGTTTATACACGCACAGGCCTAATATATGTCGTCCGGCCCGAACTGGTTAAGTACAGTTAACGGCACAATAAATATCAATGGATTTAGTTCATTGAGTGTTTTTACTATGTGTAGAAAGTGTCCTGATTCTGCCAAAGCCAATCAAGTTTGTCACGGACAAACTGTTGGTGTTTCGAGTCTATTTTGCAGGGTTTCTCCACAGTCTTCACGGACTATGGGCAAGGCATTTTGTCACTCATTCCTTCTCTCCACCCAGGAGTAAATGGGTACCTGTAAGGGCAGAGATGGTTATTGTGCTTGATTTAGCTGCTTTGTGCCGAAATGGCAGCATCCAGCTGTATACTCCCCAGGGAGCTGAGATGGTATTTGGAATGTTTCATTGTGGGAGTCTAAAGTGCTATATAAGAACTACATGTAACATTATTTGTATTATTAAAATCCATCACCCAAAAATTTATTTTGAAGTATTCACAATACTGGTAGTGTGCTACAAGTACGTGTTTCATTTTATTTTATTGCTTTTAAAAATAGGGTCAGTCAAGTGACCTGAAGCAAGAGTAATATTTTGTTTGGCCTAATTACATATATGTATGAATGCAAATTGAGGAACCTACAAATTATTTTATTAACTTTAGACCTGACCTGAAAATTGAACAACTGGGTTTCAGTGAATTCGTGGCTTTTGCGATTACCGGTAACTCAGAATTTTTGTTTAGATGAGGATGATTTACTGTACTGCTCTTTAGTTGGGAAGAGTACATGTATGAATACATGAAGTTTTCTTGAATGTTCGTTGTTTATTTTTTTTAAATGTATAAACTCCACCCACACAAAGGTGGATTAAGTGGATACCGCTTGTGTACGGTCATTGTATTGCGGGATTGATAGGTGAATAAATAGTTGCAACTAGTTCACTAGTCGCAACTCTTTTTTTTTTACACTAGTCGCACAGGCCTAATATCCTCTGGCACGAACTGTTTAAGAACAGTTAAAGGCACTATAATTATCAATGAATCTAGTTCATCGAGCGCTTTTACTATGTGTAGAAAGTGTCCTGAATCTGCCAAAGTCCATCAAGTTTGTCATGAAATGGTGAATAATTTTGATAGACTCGGGACACCATCAGTTGTCCCGCGTCTATCATAATTATTCACAAGAGTACTTTCTTGAAAAATTGTGAATCCATCAACAATTGCCAGCAAAAGTATGATTGATTATGATGGAATCATGCAGGAAACAAAGTAACATGCTGGCATATCACAGTAGTACTGCTAGGCTTGAAATCCTGAATCCGTAAGATTCAACTATTTTTTAAAATAAGGAGGTATCCTGAATTCGCCGAACTCCTCCAAAACAGGGCATGGATTTTAATGGATTGAGGTACGTTAGGGTCAATATAAAGCACATGAAAGCACGTTAATGGCTACAAACTTTGAAGATGTTAATCTCCTGGAGGGAATCGGTTGTGACTGTTTCAGTGTCCATAAATTCCGCAACTGTCAGGTTGACAGGAACCCCAGCTCTAGGTGCACCGCGGAAGTAAAGTTCTGCCATGAGGCAGTTGCGGAGGTGCCTCACATTTTCCCAGGGAATGGGAGTCTCCTCTTGGAGCAAAGCTACAAGAAAAGAAAATGTAAATTATTCTAATTACTTGCCTTAAATTACTTTAACTAGTACTGTAGCACCTGTGGAAATCATTGGGATGCTGGTGTAGTCTCTTCCCTGCCTGTATGTGATTTATCAGTGACCACTTAATGATTGTAATATGACCAAAGCAGTTTGAGAGTGAAGTGAAGCTGCAAATATTCGAAAAAGTGTAGGTAAACTTCAACAAACCGACCAACATAATCAGGCGATTGAGTTTTCGCGTACTTCATACACGGTGACACTTTTAGCACGCTTTCCAACAATCATTTCACAGTCGAAATTAATTTTTAGCTGTTTCGGCCTTTCAGCCGAAACAGCTTTTGTTTTCGTTAAAGTTTTTAGCTGTTTCGGCCTTTCAGCCGAAACAGCTTTTGTTTTCGTTAAAGTTTTTTTTTTTCTTTTTAGCTGTTTCGGCACTACAGCCGAAACAGCTATTGTATTCCTTCTGATTTTTTTTTTTAGCTGTTTCGGCAATTCAGCCGAAACAGCTATTGTATTCGTTCTGATTTTTTTTTTTTTTTTTTTTTTTTTTTTTTTTTTCTCCTTCAGACTCTTCCCCATAGGGTTTGTACACGTTTTTTGTTCGGACAATACACTTTGGCACTTTGTTAAATCCGATCGACTTGAGACTTGGCATACACTTAGACCACCACCCACAGATGATCCTAGAAGAAATTTGTCACGATTACGTCATTCGTGGTCACGTGACGTCACGTTAAAGGTGCAATTTTTCCCCATAGGATTTGTACACGTTTTTCTTCAGAATATTGAATTTGACACTTCGGTAAATCCGATCGACTTGAGACTTAAGACACACCTCAACCACCATCCCTAGAGGGGCCAGAACAAAAATCGTCATGATGACGTCATCGTGGGTCATTTGACGTCACATTAAAGGTGCAGTTTATAAGACCCTCTATCTCTGGAAGTACAGGCCCGATTGGGGACAAACTTGATATGCAAGTATCCCGGGATGTGTTATAGACGAAAATTAAGATGACATTACGATGACGTCATCGGGTGTCATGTGACGTCACATTAAAGGCGCAGTTTCCCTATAGGTTTTGTACACGTTTTTCGTCAGACTATTGAATTTGACACTTTGGTAAATCCAATCGACTCGAGACTTAGTACACACCTCGACCACCATCTCTAGGAGGGCCACAAGGATAATCGTCATGATGACGTCATCGTGGGTCATGTGACGTCACTTTAAAGGTGTAGTTTTTAAGACCCTCTATCTCTGGAAGTAAAGGTCTGATTGGGGTCAAACTTGGTATGCAAGTATTCCAGGATGTGTTATAGACAAAAATTAAGATGACGTCATGACGACGTCATCATGGGCCATGTGACGTCACATTAAAGGTGCAGTTTTCCCTATAGGTTTTGTACACGTTTTTCGTCAGACTATTGAATTTGACACTTTGGTAAATCCAATCGACTCGAAACTTAGTACACACCTCGACCACCACCTCTAGGAGGGCCACAAGGACAATCGTCATGATGACGTCATCGTGGGTCAGGTGACGTAACTTTAAAGGTGTACTTTTTAAGACCCTCTATCTCTGGAAGTAAAGGTCTGATTGGGGTCAAACTTGGTATGCAAGTATTCCAGGATGTGTTATAGAAGGAAATTAAGATGACGTCATGACGACGTCATCGTGGGCCATGTGACGTCACGTTAAAGGTGCAGTTTTTCCCATAGGATTTGTACACGTTTTTTGCAACCAAGATATATTTGGCACTTTGGTAAATCCGATCGACTTCAGATCTGGTACACACATAGACCACCACTCACATATTCAAAGTCATTTTAGACAAGCGAAACAGCTCTGTGTTTGTCCACAAACACATTTCTAGTTTTTTTTTTTTTTTTTTTGGCTTTTTCGCAAGTTGCGAAAAAGCCTTTGTTTTTGTTCTGATTTTTTTTTTTCTTTTTTTTTTTTCTTTTAGTAACCTAAACCCCATAGACTTTGTACACGTTTTTTTGCACCAGCACTTCTCATAGACAACAAAGTCGTATCCAAACAAAACTTTACCCAAGTGAAGACCCTATGGTGAGCTCGGTCCTAACAGACATACGTCATGGTGACGTCATCAGGGGTCACGTGACGTCATCTTAAAGGTGCAATTGATTTAATATTTGAAAATCAATAACAAATCAACCGCAAAAGACCGAAACTTGATTTTTGTGGCAATAGATAGAATAATTAAGGATCTTCATTTTATCTCGTGTGCGTGAAATCACGTGACCCCTCCTTCCGGTCCAAACCGGAAGTGCCTCATAATTTGAAAGTGAAAAATGATATGAACTTACTTTCAACGATGTTAGTGTCTGGCTAGAATAACCTTTTCCAAAAAAAATCAGGCGACGTCATAATATGTTATAGCGCCCTCTAGCGGCTGGTTGAAAAATGGTTAAAATGAATAATCTGTTGATGTGTGTGGCGAAGTTTGCTGAAATCACTTTTTAACCGGTGTATATAATCAGCTTCGTGCTAAGAACATATTGGGAAAGAAAAATATTGATGACGTCACCAAACCGGAAATTACAATGAAAAGACCTTTAAACCTTAAATAAATGCTGAAAAATCAACCGCGATAGATATAATCCAGATTTGTGCTTCAAATAGCAAAGTTAGGACAGCTCTCGAGCTTTCTGTTAATCACGTCACGATGACATCATCAAGTGTCAGATTACAAGAAATAAAATATTTCTAGATTTAATCTTTGAAAATCAATATAAAATCAACTGTAAGAGATCCGATTTAGATTTTTAAGGGAATTGGTAGATTAATCCATGGTCTTCATAATTTGTAGTACATGCAAAAAGACCTGACCCTTCCTTCCGGTCCAAACCGGAAGTACCTTATAATTTAAAGTTTTCAAGGATTTTAAATTGTTTTGATGGTATAAAAGTTCAATTTTTGAAAAATTTAATCTAAAAAATTGCGAATGCGAAAAAGCCCTATGTTCTGTTCCTCGAACAGACGTAGTTCTAGTTTCTCCTTCAGACTCTTCTCCATAGGGTTTGTACACGTTTTTTGTTCGGACAATACACTTTGGCACTTTGGTAAATCCGATCGACTTGAGACTTGGCCTACTCTTAGACCACCACCCACAGATGATCCTAGAAGAAATTTGTCACGATTACGTCATTCGTGGTCACGTGACGTCACGTTAAAGGTGCAATTTTTCCCCATAGGATTTGTACACGTTTTTCTTCAGAATATTGAATTTGACACTTCGGTGAATCCGATCGACTTGAGACTTAAGACACACCTCGACCACCATCCCCAGAGGGGCCAGAAGAAAAATCGCCATGATGACGTCATCGTGGGTCATTTGACGTCACATTAAAGGTGCAGTTTATAAGACCCTCTATCTCTGGAAGTAAAGGTCTGATTGGGGTCAAACTTGGTATGCAAGTATTCCAGGATGTGTTATAGACGAAAATTAAGATGACGTCATGACGACGTCATCATGGGCCATGTGACGTCACATTAAAGGTTCAGTTTTCCCTATAGGTTTTGTACACGTTTTTCGTCAGACTATTGAATTTGACACTTTGGTAAATCCAATCGACTCGAGACTTAGTACACACCTCGACCACCATCTCTATGAGGGCCACAAGGATAATCGTCATGATGACGTCATCGTGGGTCAGGTGACGTCACTTTAAAGGTGTAGTTTTTAAGACCCTCTATCTCTGGAAGTAAAGGTCTGATTGGGGTCAAACTTGGTATGCAAGTATTCCAGGATGTGTTATAGACGGAAATTAAGATGACGTCATGACGACGTCATCGTGGGCCATGTGACGTCACGTTAAAGGTGCAGTTTTTTTCCCATAGGATTTGTACACGTTTTTTGCAACCAAGATATATTTGGCACTTTGGTAAATCCGATCGACTTCAGATTTGGTACACACATAGACCACCACTCACATATTCAAAGTCATTTTTAGACAAGCGAAACAGCTCTGTGTTTGTCCACAAACACATTTCTAGTTTTTTTTTTTTTTTTTTTAGCTGTTTCGGCACTACAGCCGAAACAGCTATTGTATTCCTTCTGATTTTTTTTTTTTTTTTTTTTTTTTTTTTTTTTTTTTTTTTCTCCTTCAGACTCTTCTCCATAGGGTTTGTACACGTTTTTTGTTCTGGCATAGCACTTTGGCACTTTGGTAAATCCGATCGACTTGAGACTTGGCATACACTTAGACCACCACCCACAGATGATCCTAGATGGTACTATAAGTACATGTACATAGTACATGCCCTCACTCAGTACTCTAAATGCTCCACAACGCTCAATGGTTGCTCACCATGAGCCACCAAGAAACAACGACTTTTGCAGCAATTTGGTTTCCTTTATCGCTCAAGTTCCAATTCAGAATGTGTTTTGATTCCTCCATTCCTCCATTAAAAATCTATAAAATTTATATCGTAAAACTATTGCAATTGTCTTGGTTTTGAAACCCGGTATGGCTTCCATTGTACAAACTCTGCAGGCTGGGGACATCTGCGGTCAGCAATTTTTGCTACATTGCGTGTCGGCTCACTCAAAGGATTTAGTTTGTTTAACCTTATTTATTTGAGAAAAAGACGTGCCATTTTAGGCGTGCAATTGTGGGGAGCGGCAAGTCGAATCATTATACGTCGTTCCATCATACGACCACAACTTAATCGGTACTTGTCAGAGTTGTATTCGAGTCACCAAACATCGAGTCAGAGTCCGAGTCCCCCCTCCCGAGTCACGAGTCACAAAGGTCGAGTCCGAGTCATGAGTCACCTTTAAGTACCGCGAAACGGTGTAAACAGTTCAATTTTACAGCTTTCCTCTACTTTAATAAACTGTCAAATAAACCATTGAAATAAACCCGAAATTCACAACTCTTAGGTTGGAAGCCATGACCGCGAATGTCTACTTTGAGTTTGAGTATTGTTGTACTTCACATTCGGTCACAACGTTTTACTTTACATGAACAGCATAGCATAAGCATTAGCAGGACAAGCATCACTGATATGAGCGCGTGCAATATAGCTAGCAACACACAGAAATCAAAGCTATTGCCTGGAACAGCGCCAGTCTAGCAGTCTGTGCCTGAACGGATAATCCGGACAATCTCAATTTGCATTACGCAGTATCACCGTATGTTGACGCCGTGATACATGTACATGTTTCGATACATTGATTTCGCTAGTCAATATATCGGAAACTAGTCTTTGGGCAAGATGTCAGATACGCGATAACGTCCTCTCGCGGCGGCTGGTTATCGCGTTAATCATAAATATCAGAAGCCAACCGCACAGTACGTGCATTTCTAGAGAGATGCGTTGCGTCGCGTTGCGTCGGATCTGCGTGAACAATCTTTATTCCCTCTTGGTCAAACAAAAAGTGAGTTTCTTGTTAACAATAGTCTGAAAATAGTTGTTATGGTATTTTTTGGTCATGTCACAAGTCACGCAGGTCGAGTCCTAGTCAGAGTCCACAAGGTCGAGTCCGAGTCAGAGTCACTTGTCATCGTGACTCGAGTCCGAGTCCGAGTCACGAAAAATGGGACTCGAGTCGGACTTTAGTCCGAGTCGAGTCACGAGTCATACAACTCTGGTACTTGTCATCAATCATCGCTTGCTAACAATCACTACTCGCGGGTATTTAGTTCTACTCGGGCTGGCGCGAGTAATCGAATAGTTACAAAAATGCTAGTTGTGCTACGAGTAGAACAAAAATAGTCACGAGTATTCGATTCACTCGCCCAGCACTAAACTCCACCCACACAAAGGTGGATTAAGTGGATACCGCGTGTGTACGGTCATTGTTGTTGACACCGTGCTATTGCGGGAATTTATAGGTGAATGAATAGTTGCAACTAGTTCACTAGTCGCAACTTTTTGTTTATACACGCACAGGCCTAATATATGTCGTCCGGCCCGAACTGGTTAAGTACAGTTAACGGCACAATAAATATCAATGGATTTAGTTCATTGAGTGTTTTTACTATGTGTAGAAAGTGTCCTGATTCTGCCAAAGCCAATCAAGTTTGTCACGGACAAACTGTTGGTGTTTCGAGTCTATTTTGCAGGGTTTCTCCACAGTCTTCACGGACTATGGGCAAGGCATTTTGTCACTCATTCCTTCTCTCCACCCAGGAGTAAATGGGTACCTGTAAGGGCAGAGATGGTTATTGTGCTTGATTTAGCTGCTTTGTGCCGAAATGGCAGCATCCAGCTGTATACTCCCCAGGGAGCTGAGATGGTATTTGGAATGTTTCATTGTGGGAGTCTAAAGTGCTATATAAGAACTACATGTAACATTATTTGTATTATTAAAATCCATCACCCAAAAATTTATTTTGAAGTATTCACAATACTGGTAGTGTGCTACAAGTACGTGTTTCATTTTATTTTATTGCTTTTAAAAATAGGGTCAGTCAAGTGACCTGAAGCAAGAGTAATATTTTGTTTGGCCTAATTACATATATGTATGAATGCAAATTGAGGAACCTACAAATTATTTTATTAACTTTAGACCTGACCTGAAAATTGAACAACTGGGTTTCAGTGAATTCGTGGCTTTTGCGATTACCGGTAACTCAGAATTTTTGTTTAGATGAGGATGATTTACTGTACTGCTCTTTAGTTGGGAAGAGTACATGTATGAATACATGAAGTTTTCTTGAATGTTCGTTGTTTATTTTTTTTAAATGTATAAACTCCACCCACACAAAGGTGGATTAAGTGGATACCGCTTGTGTACGGTCATTGTATTGCGGGATTGATAGGTGAATAAATAGTTGCAACTAGTTCACTAGTCGCAACTCTTTTTTTTTTACACTAGTCGCACAGGCCTAATATCCTCTGGCACGAACTGTTTAAGAACAGTTAAAGGCACTATAATTATCAATGAATCTAGTTCATCGAGCGCTTTTACTATGTGTAGAAAGTGTCCTGAATCTGCCAAAGTCCATCAAGTTTGTCATGAAATGGTGAATAATTTTGATAGACTCGGGACACCATCAGTTGTCCCGCGTCTATCATAATTATTCACAAGAGTACTTTCTTGAAAAATTGTGAATCCATCAACAATTGCCAGCAAAAGTATGATTGATTATGATGGAATCATGCAGGAAACAAAGTAACATGCTGGCATATCACAGTAGTACTGCTAGGCTTGAAATCCTGAATCCGTAAGATTCAACTATTTTTTAAAATAAGGAGGTATCCTGAATTCGCCGAACTCCTCCAAAACAGGGCATGGATTTTAATGGATTGAGGTACGTTAGGGTCAATATAAAGCACATGAAAGCACGTTAATGGCTACAAACTTTGAAGATGTTAATCTCCTGGAGGGAATCGGTTGTGACTGTTTCAGTGTCCATAAATTCCGCAACTGTCAGGTTGACAGGAACCCCAGCTCTAGGTGCACCGCGGAAGTAAAGTTCTGCCATGAGGCAGTTGCGGAGGTGCCTCACATTTTCCCAGGGAATGGGAGTCTCCTCTTGGAGCAAAGCTACAAGAAAAGAAAATGTAAATTATTCTAATTACTTGCCTTAAATTACTTTAACTAGTACTGTAGCACCTGTGGAAATCATTGGGATGCTGGTGTAGTCTCTTCCCTGCCTGTATGTGATTTATCAGTGACCACTTAATGATTGTAATATGACCAAAGCAGTTTGAGAGTGAAGTGAAGCTGCAAATATTCGAAAAAGTGTAGGTAAACTTCAACAAACCGACCAACATAATCAGGCGATTGAGTTTTCGCGTACTTCATACACGGTGACACTTTTAGCACGCTTTCCAACAATCATTTCACAGTCGAAATTAATTTTTAGCTGTTTCGGCCTTTCAGCCGAAACAGCTTTTGTTTTCGTTAAAGTTTTTAGCTGTTTCGGCCTTTCAGCCGAAACAGCTTTTGTTTTCGTTAAAGTTTTTTTTTTTCTTTTTAGCTGTTTCGGCACTACAGCCGAAACAGCTATTGTATTCCTTCTGATTTTTTTTTTTAGCTGTTTCGGCAATTCAGCCGAAACAGCTATTGTATTCGTTCTGATTTTTTTTTTTTTTTTTTTTTTTTTTTTTTTTTTTCTCCTTCAGACTCTTCCCCATAGGGTTTGTACACGTTTTTTGTTCGGACAATACACTTTGGCACTTTGTTAAATCCGATCGACTTGAGACTTGGCATACACTTAGACCACCACCCACAGATGATCCTAGAAGAAATTTGTCACGATTACGTCATTCGTGGTCACGTGACGTCACGTTAAAGGTGCAATTTTTCCCCATAGGATTTGTACACGTTTTTCTTCAGAATATTGAATTTGACACTTCGGTAAATCCGATCGACTTGAGACTTAAGACACACCTCAACCACCATCCCTAGAGGGGCCAGAACAAAAATCGTCATGATGACGTCATCGTGGGTCATTTGACGTCACATTAAAGGTGCAGTTTATAAGACCCTCTATCTCTGGAAGTACAGGCCCGATTGGGGACAAACTTGATATGCAAGTATCCCGGGATGTGTTATAGACGAAAATTAAGATGACATTACGATGACGTCATCGGGTGTCATGTGACGTCACATTAAAGGCGCAGTTTCCCTATAGGTTTTGTACACGTTTTTCGTCAGACTATTGAATTTGACACTTTGGTAAATCCAATCGACTCGAGACTTAGTACACACCTCGACCACCATCTCTAGGAGGGCCACAAGGATAATCGTCATGATGACGTCATCGTGGGTCATGTGACGTCACTTTAAAGGTGTAGTTTTTAAGACCCTCTATCTCTGGAAGTAAAGGTCTGATTGGGGTCAAACTTGGTATGCAAGTATTCCAGGATGTGTTATAGACAAAAATTAAGATGACGTCATGACGACGTCATCATGGGCCATGTGACGTCACATTAAAGGTGCAGTTTTCCCTATAGGTTTTGTACACGTTTTTCGTCAGACTATTGAATTTGACACTTTGGTAAATCCAATCGACTCGAAACTTAGTACACACCTCGACCACCACCTCTAGGAGGGCCACAAGGACAATCGTCATGATGACGTCATCGTGGGTCAGGTGACGTAACTTTAAAGGTGTACTTTTTAAGACCCTCTATCTCTGGAAGTAAAGGTCTGATTGGGGTCAAACTTGGTATGCAAGTATTCCAGGATGTGTTATAGAAGGAAATTAAGATGACGTCATGACGACGTCATCGTGGGCCATGTGACGTCACGTTAAAGGTGCAGTTTTTCCCATAGGATTTGTACACGTTTTTTGCAACCAAGATATATTTGGCACTTTGGTAAATCCGATCGACTTCAGATCTGGTACACACATAGACCACCACTCACATATTCAAAGTCATTTTAGACAAGCGAAACAGCTCTGTGTTTGTCCACAAACACATTTCTAGTTTTTTTTTTTTTTTTTTTGGCTTTTTCGCAAGTTGCGAAAAAGCCTTTGTTTTTGTTCTGATTTTTTTTTTTCTTTTTTTTTTTTCTTTTAGTAACCTAAACCCCATAGACTTTGTACACGTTTTTTTGCACCAGCACTTCTCATAGACAACAAAGTCGTATCCAAACAAAACTTTACCCAAGTGAAGACCCTATGGTGAGCTCGGTCCTAACAGACATACGTCATGGTGACGTCATCAGGGGTCACGTGACGTCATCTTAAAGGTGCAATTGATTTAATATTTGAAAATCAATAACAAATCAACCGCAAAAGACCGAAACTTGATTTTTGTGGCAATAGATAGAATAATTAAGGATCTTCATTTTATCTCGTGTGCGTGAAATCACGTGACCCCTCCTTCCGGTCCAAACCGGAAGTGCCTCATAATTTGAAAGTGAAAAATGATATGAACTTACTTTCAACGATGTTAGTGTCTGGCTAGAATAACCTTTTCCAAAAAAAATCAGGCGACGTCATAATATGTTATAGCGCCCTCTAGCGGCTGGTTGAAAAATGGTTAAAATGAATAATCTGTTGATGTGTGTGGCGAAGTTTGCTGAAATCACTTTTTAACCGGTGTATATAATCAGCTTCGTGCTAAGAACATATTGGGAAAGAAAAATATTGATGACGTCACCAAACCGGAAATTACAATGAAAAGACCTTTAAACCTTAAATAAATGCTGAAAAATCAACCGCGATAGATATAATCCAGATTTGTGCTTCAAATAGCAAAGTTAGGACAGCTCTCGAGCTTTCTGTTAATCACGTCACGATGACATCATCAAGTGTCAGATTACAAGAAATAAAATATTTCTAGATTTAATCTTTGAAAATCAATATAAAATCAACTGTAAGAGATCCGATTTAGATTTTTAAGGGAATTGGTAGATTAATCCATGGTCTTCATAATTTGTAGTACATGCAAAAAGACCTGACCCTTCCTTCCGGTCCAAACCGGAAGTACCTTATAATTTAAAGTTTTCAAGGATTTTAAATTGTTTTGATGGTATAAAAGTTCAATTTTTGAAAAATTTAATCTAAAAAATTGCGAATGCGAAAAAGCCCTATGTTCTGTTCCTCGAACAGACGTAGTTCTAGTTTCTCCTTCAGACTCTTCTCCATAGGGTTTGTACACGTTTTTTGTTCGGACAATACACTTTGGCACTTTGGTAAATCCGATCGACTTGAGACTTGGCCTACTCTTAGACCACCACCCACAGATGATCCTAGAAGAAATTTGTCACGATTACGTCATTCGTGGTCACGTGACGTCACGTTAAAGGTGCAATTTTTCCCCATAGGATTTGTACACGTTTTTCTTCAGAATATTGAATTTGACACTTCGGTGAATCCGATCGACTTGAGACTTAAGACACACCTCGACCACCATCCCCAGAGGGGCCAGAAGAAAAATCGCCATGATGACGTCATCGTGGGTCATTTGACGTCACATTAAAGGTGCAGTTTATAAGACCCTCTATCTCTGGAAGTAAAGGTCTGATTGGGGTCAAACTTGGTATGCAAGTATTCCAGGATGTGTTATAGACGAAAATTAAGATGACGTCATGACGACGTCATCATGGGCCATGTGACGTCACATTAAAGGTTCAGTTTTCCCTATAGGTTTTGTACACGTTTTTCGTCAGACTATTGAATTTGACACTTTGGTAAATCCAATCGACTCGAGACTTAGTACACACCTCGACCACCATCTCTATGAGGGCCACAAGGATAATCGTCATGATGACGTCATCGTGGGTCAGGTGACGTCACTTTAAAGGTGTAGTTTTTAAGACCCTCTATCTCTGGAAGTAAAGGTCTGATTGGGGTCAAACTTGGTATGCAAGTATTCCAGGATGTGTTATAGACGGAAATTAAGATGACGTCATGACGACGTCATCGTGGGCCATGTGACGTCACGTTAAAGGTGCAGTTTTTTTCCCATAGGATTTGTACACGTTTTTTGCAACCAAGATATATTTGGCACTTTGGTAAATCCGATCGACTTCAGATTTGGTACACACATAGACCACCACTCACATATTCAAAGTCATTTTTAGACAAGCGAAACAGCTCTGTGTTTGTCCACAAACACATTTCTAGTTTTTTTTTTTTTTTTTTTAGCTGTTTCGGCACTACAGCCGAAACAGCTATTGTATTCCTTCTGATTTTTTTTTTTTTTTTTTTTTTTTTTTTTTTTTTTCTCCTTCAGACTCTTCTCCATAGGGTTTGTACACGTTTTTTGTTCTGGCATAGCACTTTGGCACTTTGGTAAATCCGATCGACTTGAGACTTGGCATACACTTAGACCACCACCCACAGATGATCCTAGAAGAAATTTGTCACGATTACGTCATTCGTGGTCACGTGACGTCACGTTAAAGGTACAGTTTTTTCCCATAGGATTTGTACACGTTTTTATTCAGAATATTAAATTTGACACTTCTGTACATCTAATTGACTTGAGACTTAGCACAGACCTCGAACACCATCCCCAGTAGGGCCAAGAAGAAAATCGTCATGATTACGTCATCAGGGGTCATGTGACATCACATTAAAGGTGTAGTTTTTAAGACCCTCTATCTCTAGAAATACAGGTCCGATTGTGGTCAAACTTGGTATTCATGTATTCCAGGATGAGTTATATACGAAATTAGGATGACGTAATTATGACGTCATTGTTGGTCATGTGACGTCACATTAAAGGTGCAGTTTTTGGAACCCTTTATCTCTGAAAGTACATGTCCGATTGGGGTCAAACTTGGTACATACAGGTATTCTGGGATGTGTTATGGACGAAATGTAGGTGACGTCATGATGACAACATTGTGGAACATGTGACGTCGCCTTTAAGGAGCAGTTTTTGATGATGTCGTGATGACGTCACCGTGTGATTTGTATATGAAATGTTGTGTTTTGTGACCTTTAAGCCATAATTATGGTGGCCTTGGAGGGACTACACAGAGTGTGAATATTGACATCAATATTTGCAACAAATGTTACGACTTTTTCCAAAGTCGCGAATATTGACGTCAATATTGACGTCAAATGTTATGACTTTCCCCCAAAAGTTGCTAATATTGACGTCAATATTGACGTCAAATGTTATGACTTCCCGCAAAAGTTGCTAATATTGACGTCAATATTGACGTCAAATTTCACGACTTTCTCCAAAGTCGCGAATATTGACATCAATATTGACACCAATATTGACATCAATATTGACGTCAAATTTTAAGAGTTTCTCCGAAAGTCGCGAATATTTAAGTCAAAATTGACGTCGATATTCGCAACAAATTTTACGACTTGCTCCCAAAGTCTTGAATATTGTCGTAAATATTGACGTCAAATTTCACGACTTTCCCCAAGGTCGCGAACATTGACATCAATATTGACGTCAAATTTCAAGAGTTTCCCAAAAAGTTGCAAATATTGACGTCAAATTTGACGACGATATTCGCGACTTTCCCCAAAGTCGCGAATATTGACGTCAATATTGACGTCAAATTTCAAGAGTTTCCCAAAAAGTCGCGAATATTGACGTCAAATTTGACGTCGATATTCGCAACAAATTTCACGACTTGCCTCAAAAATCTTGAATATCTACGTAAATAGATAAATGTCCGATTGGGGTCAAACTTGGTACATACAGGTATTCTGGGATGTGTTATAGACGAAATGTAGGTGACGTCATGATGACAACATTGTGGAACATGTGAAGTCGCCTTTAAGGAGCAGTTTTTGATGATGTCGTGATGACGTCACGGTGTGATTTGTATATGAAATGTTGTGTTTTGTGACCTTTAAGCCTTAATTATGGTGGCCTTGGAGAGACTACACAGAGTGTGAATATTGACATCAATATTTGCAACAAATGTTACGACTTTTTCCAAAGTCGCGAATATTGACGTCAATATTGACGTCAAACGTTATGACTTTCCCCCAAAAGTTGCTAATATTGACGTCAATATTGACGTCAAATGTTATGACTTTCCCCCAAAAGTTGCTAATATTGACGTCAATATTGACGTCAAATTTCACGACTTTCTCCAAAGTCGCGAATATTGACATCAATATTGACACCAATATTGACATCAATATTGACGTCAAATTTTAAGAGTTTCTCCGAAAGTCGCGAATATTTACGTCAAATTTGACGTCGATATTCGCAACAAATGTTACGACTTGCTCCCGAAGTCTTGAATATCGTCGTAAATATTGACGTCAAATTTCACGACTTTCCCCAAGGTCGCGAACATTGACATCAATATTGACGTCAAATTTCAAGAGTTTCCCAAAAAGTTGCAAATATTGACGTCAAATTTGACAGCGATATTCGCGACTTTCCCCAAAGTCGCGAATATTGACGTCAATATTGACGTCAAATTTCAAGAGTTTCCCAAAAAGTCGCGAATATTGACGTCAAATTTGACGTCGATATTCGCAACAAATTTCACGACTTGCCTCAAAAATCTTGAATATCTACGTAAATATTGACATCCAATTTCACGACCGGTTATACATTTTGACCTGATTTTTTTTCCAGCAAGCTAGGTTTCTGTTGTCGGTTATTATGCGCACGCGCAGAATAATTGGGCGTTTGTACTTGCAAACATCATGCGTTATGCATGATGAACATTGTAGGATTTTGGTTGATTTCAATCGTTTCTCGCAGTGTGCATATATAGTATCCCTAACTTAAGGTTCATTTGTGAACAAATTTAACAGAAGCTAATTTCAACTGATTTGGGTAGGTATGGGTATGGACAACTACCAACAAAAAGGAAGGAGGGATAGGGGTTGGTGATTTTTTTATTAGAGGTCAAAGGTCATTGACCCCTGCCCAAATCACTAAAAATTATATTTTAGCAACAAAATATGGTATATAGATGATCTTGGTGTCAAAATGCACAGAATTACAATAGAAGATGACATCAAATAACTATTGACCCTTGGGACCAAATCCTGACCTCCGAAAATGAGGTCAAAGGTCACAAAACAATTTTATTACTAAAATGTCATATTTATAGCAACAAAATATAGTATATAGATGATATTGGTGTCAAAATGCACAGGATTATGAAAGAAGATGACAAATAATAACTACTGGCCCCTTACAGAAAAAGGTCAAAGGTCAAAAATAGACGTATTACTAAAATGTCATATTAGTAAAATAACAGGAAAATTACCATGAACAAAAACAAATCTAAGAGGCTAATTTCAACTTATTGTGGCGGGTATATGGGGGTTATTATTTATTCCAAGAGCAAAGAAGGAGGGGAAATTCCCTTTCTGAGGGTCAAAGGTCTTTGACCCTGCATTAAAACATTATAAATTGTATCTCAGCAGCAGTATGTTTTTCATAGGTCTAAGGTACAATTTTCCCCATAGGATTTGTACACGTTTTTTCCAACTAATATATCTTTGGCACTTGTGTAAATCCAATCGACTTCAGACTTGGCACACACATAGACCTTACACACACATCTTGAAAGTAAGACAATCGAAACAGCTCTGTGTTTGTCCACAAACACATCTCTAGTTTTTTTTTTTTTTTTTTCTCCTTCAGACTTTTCTCCATAGGGTTTGTACACGTTTTTTGTTCTGGCATAGCACTTTGGCACTTTGGTAAATCCGATCGACTTGAGACTTGGCATACACTTAGACCACCACCCACAGATGATCCTAGAAGAAATTTGTCACGATTACGTCATTCGTGGTCACGTGACGTCACGTTAAAGGTTTAAATTTTCCCCATAGGATTTGTACACGTTTTTATTCAGAATATTAAATTTGACACTTCTGTACATCCAATTGACTTGAGACTTAGCACAGACCTCGAACACCATCCCCAGTAGGGCCAAGAAGAAAATCGTCATGATGACGTCATCAGGGGTCATGTGACATCACATTAAAGGTGCAGTTTTTAAGACCCTCTATCTCTAGAAATACAGGTCCGATTGTGGTCAAACTTGGTATTCATGTATTCCAGGATGAGTTATATACGAAATTAGGATGACGTAATTATGACGTCATTGTTGGTCATGTGACGTCACATTAAAGGTGCAGTTTTTGGGACCCTTTATCTCTGAAAGTACATGTCCGATTGGGGTCAAACTTGGTACATACAGGTATTCTGGGATGTGTTATGGACGAAATGTAGGTGATGTCATGATGACAACATTGTGGAACATGTGACGTCGCCTTTAAGGAGCAGTTTTTGATGATGTCGTGATGACGTCACCGTGTGATTTGTATATGAAATGTTGTGTTTTGTGACCTTTAAGCCATAATTATGGTGGCCTTGGAGGGACTACACAGAGTGTGAATATTGACATCAATATTTGCAACAAATGTTACGACTTTTCCCAAAGTCGTCAATATTGACGTCAAATGTTATGACTTTCCCCAAAAAGTTGCTAATATTGACGTCAATATTGACGTCAAATTTCACGACTTTCTCCAAAGTAGTGAATATTGACATCAATATTGACACCAATATTGACGTCAATATTGACGTCAATATTGACGTCAATTTTAAGAGTTTCTCCGAAAGTCGCAAATATTTACGTCAAATTTGACGTCGATATTCGCAACAAATTTCACGACTTGCTCCCAAAGTCTTGAATATCGTCGTAAATATTGACGTCAAATTTTATAACTTTCCCCAAAAGTTGCGAATATTGACGTCAATATTGACGTCAAATTTCACAACTTTCCCCAAGGTCGCGAACATTGACATCAATATTGACGTCAAATTTCAAGAGTTTCCCAAAAAGTTGCAAATATTGACGTAAAATTTGACGGCGATATTCGCGACTTTCCCCAAAGTCGCGAATATTGACGTCAATATTGACGTCAAATTTCAAGAGTTTCCCCAAAAGTCGCGAATATTGACGTCAAATTTGACGTCGATATTCGCAACAAATTTCACGACAATTACCTCCAAAATCTTGAATATCTACGTAAATAGATAAATGTCCGATTGGGGTCAAACTTGGTACATACAGGTATTCTGGGATGTGTTATAGACGAAATGTAGGTGACGTCATGATGACAACATTTGTGGAACATGTGACGTCGCCTTTAAGGAGCAGTTTTTGATGATGTCGTGATGACGTCACCGTGTGATTTGTATATGAAATGTTGTGTTTTGTGACCTTTAAGCCATAATTATGGTGGCCTTGGAGGGACTACACAGAGTGTGAATATTGACATCAATATTTGCAACAAATGTTACGAATTTTTCCAAAGTCGCGAATATTGACGTCAATATTGACGTCAAATGTTATGACTTTCCGCAAAAAGTTGCTAATATTGACGTCAATATTGACGTCAAATGTTACGACTTATTTCCCCCAAAAGTTGCTAATATTGACGTCAATATTGACGTCAAATTTCACGACTTTCTCCAAAGTTGCGAATATTGACATCAATATTGACACCAATATTGACATCAATCTTGACGTCAAATTTTAAGAGTTTCTCCGAAAGTCGCGAATATTTACGTCAAATTTGACGTCGATATTCGCAACAAATTTTACGACTTGCTCCCAAAGTCTTGAATATCGTCGTAAATATTGACGTAAAATTTTACGACTTTTCCCAAGGTCGCGAACATTGACATCAATATTGACGTCAAATTTCAAGAGTTTCCCAATAAGTCGCGAATATTTACGTCAAATTTGACGTCGATATTCGCAACAAATTTCACGACTTGCCTCAAAAATCTTGAATATCTACGTAAATATTGACATCCAATTTCACGACCGGTCATACATTTTGACCTGATTTTTTTTCCAGCAAGCTAGGTTTTTGTTGTCGGTTATTATGCGCACGCGCAGAATAATTGGGCGTTTGTACTTGCAAACATCATGCGACCGCATGCACTGGTACTTATGCACGATGAAAATTGTAGGATTTTGGTTGATTTCAATCGTTTCTCGCAGTGTGCATATCCCTAACTTAAGGTTCATCTGTGAACAAATTTAAAAGAAGCTAATTTCAACTGATTTGGGTAGGTATGGGTATGGACAACTACCAACAAAAAGGAAGGAGGGATAGGGGTTGGTGATTTTTTTATTAGAGGTCAAAGGTCATTGACCCCTGCCCAAATCACTAAAAATTATATTTTAGCAACAAAATATGGTATATAGATGATCTTGGTGTCAAAATGCACAGAATTACAATAGAAGATGACATCAAATAATTATTGACCCTTGGGACCAAATCCTGACCTCCCAAAATAAGGTCAAAGGTCACAAAACAATTTTATTACTAAAATGTCATATTTATAGCAACAAAATATAGTATATAGATGATATTGGTGTCAAAATGCACAGGATTATGAAAGAAGATGACATAGAATAACTACTGGCCCCTTACAGAAAAAGGTCAAAGGTCAAAAATAGACGTATTACTAAAATGTCATATTAGTAAAATAACAGGAAAATTACCATGAACAAAAACAAATCTAAGAGGCTAATTTCAACTTATTGTGGCGGGTATCATATGGGGGTTATTATTTATTCCAAGAGCAAAGAAGGAGGGGAAATTCCCTTTCTGAGGGTCAAAGGTCTTTGACCCTGCATTAAAACATTATAAATTGTATCTCAGCAGCAGTATGTTTTTCATAGGTCTAAGGTACAATTTTCCCCATAGGATTTGTACACGTTTTTTTCAACTAATATATCTTTGGCACTTGTGTAAATCCAATCGACTTCAGACTTGGCACACACATAGACCACCACATATTGAAAGTAACGTTAGACAATCGAAACAGCTCTGTGTTTGTCCACAAACACATGTCTAGTTTTTCTTTTTTTTCTTTTTCTTTTTTGGCTTTTTCGCAATTTTGCGAAAAAGCCTTTGTTTTTGTTCTGATTTTTTTTTTTCTTCTTTTTTCTTTTCTTTTAGTAACCTAAACCCCATAGACTTTGTACACGTTTTTCCTGCCCGTCACTTTTAGTAGAAAGCAAAGTCGTATTACCATAAAACTTAACCCAAGTGAAGACCCTATAGTAAGCTCGTGTCTCGCCGAAAAACGTCATGGTGACGTCATAAGGGGTCACGTGACGTCATCTTAAAGGTGTAATTGATTTAATCTTTGAAAATCAATAACAAATCAACCGCAAAAGACCGAAACTTATTTTTTGTGGCAATAGATAGAATAATCCAGGATCTTCATTTTATCTCGTGTGCGTGAAATCACGTGACCCTTCCTTCCGGTCTAAACCGGAAGTGCCTCATAATTTGAAAGTGAAAAATGATATGAACTTACTTTCAACGATGTTAGTGTCTGGCTAGAATAAACTTTTCAAAAAAAATATTGGTGACGTCATAACATGTTATAGCGCCCTCTAGCGGCAGTTTGAAAAATTGTTAAAATGAATAATCTGTTGATGTGTGTGGCGAAGTTTGCTGAAATCACTTTATAACCGGTGTATTTAATCAGCTTTATGCTAGGAACAAGTTGACGGGAAGAAAAAATTATGACGTCACCAGACCGGAAGTTAGAATGAAAAGACTCCTTTTCCTTTGAAAATTCCTAAAAAATTAATCCTGACAGATACAATCTTGATTTTTGCTCTAAAGGTTAATGTAAAAGTAGTTCTCGAACTTCCCTGTGTTTTGGGGCAAAAAACGAACTTGAACATACCCTGCGGCACCCTTGAAATGTAATCGTTTTGGCCTAGGTGCAAAAAGCATTGACCCCTTACGTGTGTATGGCACACGTATAATATACATGCTAGTACATGTACGTATACACTGATAGTGTATTATGTATTGAGCGAATGTATCACCACTGACATCGTTCGTGCAAGCACATGTACGCTCACCCAAGAGGACACTAGCCGCCAACCTGTGAAACAGGATGACGTCATCAAATTGCCCATGGGGAAGGGCGCCGCGTACGACAGGTAGGTAAACACGCTTTCGGCTACGCAGAATCCAACCCCGTAGACTTTGTAAACGTTGCTTGCACAATTCAAAGCACTTTTAACGGAAAAACAAAGTCGTATTCCCATAAACTTGACCCAGGTGAAGACCCAATAGTGAACTCCAGTCTCGCCGACAGACACCACGAGGAAGACGTCATCAGGGCCACGTGACCTTATCTTAAAGGCGCAATTAATTTAATCTTTGAAAATCAATAAAACATCAACCGCAAAAGACCGAAACTTGAATTTTGTGCCAATTAATAGAATAATCCAGGATCTTCTTTTTATCTCCAGTGCGTGAAATCACGTGACCCTTCCTTCCGGTCCAAACCGGAAGTGCCTTATAATTTAAAAGTGGAAATGATGCTAACTTACTTTCAACGATGTAAGGCGCTGGCTAGGTTGTAAGTAACAAAAAAGTTAACAGTGACTTCATAAAATGTTAAAGCACCCTCTAGCGTCATGTTGACAAATGTTACGTCATATTACGATTATATTTGAATTATTACGTTTTTAGACGTTGAAGGCATATCTCAGCAACGGATCGTGTTAACATAACACCTCATTTTGTGTTGTTAGGTGATAGATAGTTGCACAAAAAGTTCACAAACGTGTGACGTCATCGTTTTAATCAGTTTTAATTCATTTTACTCTGTTTAAATTAACTTAAATTAGTTTTCAATGATTTTAAATTGTTTTGATGGTTTAAAAGTTAAATTTTTGAAATATTTAATAAAAAAAATTGCGAATGCGAAAAAGCCCTATGTTCTGTTCCTCGAACAGACGTAGTTCTAGTTTTCTTTTTTTTCTTTTTTGTCACGTTTTTTCTGCCAATACACTTTGACACTTTGGTAAATCCGATCGACTTGAGACTTGGCATACATTTAGACAACCACCCAAGGACGGTCCTAGAACAAATTCGTCGCGATTACATAATTCTTGGTCACGTGACGTCACGTTAAAGGTGCAATTTTCCCCCATAGGCTTTGTACACGTTTTTCTTCAGACTATTTAATTTGACAGTTTGGTGAATCCGATTGACTTGAAACTTAGCACACACCTCGACCACCATCCCCAGGAGGTCCAGGAGAAAAATCGTCATGATGACGTCATCGTGGGTCATGTGACGTTACACAAAAGGTGCAGTTTTTAAGACCCTCTATCTCTGGAAGTACACGTCCGATTGGGGTCAAATTTGGTTTGCAAGTATTCGAGGATGTGTTATAGACGAAAATTAAGATGACGTAATTATGACATCATCGGGTGTCATGTGACGTCACATTAAAGGTTCAATTTTCTACATAGGTTTTGTACACGTTTTTCTTCAAAATATTGAATTTGACACTTCTGTCAATTCGATCGACTTGAGACTTAGCACAGACCTCGACCACCATCCTTAGGAGGGTCAAGAACAAAATAATCAAGATGACGTCATCGGGGGTCATGTGACGTCACATTAAAGGTGTAGTTTTTAAGACCGTCTAACTCTGAAAGTACAAGTCCGGTTGGGGACAAACTTGGTTTGCAAGTATTCGAGGATGTGTTATAGACAAAAAATAGGATGACGTAATTATGACATCATCGGGTGTCATGTGACGTCACATTAAAGGTTCAATTTTCTCCATAGGTTTTGTACACGTTTTTCTTCAGACTATTGAATTTGACAATTTGGTAAATCCGATCGACTTCGGACTTGGCACACACCTCGACCACCATACCCAGGAGGGCCAAGGGGGAAATCGTCAGGATGACGTCATCGTGGGTCATATGACGTCACATTAAAGGGGCAGATTTTAGGACCCTCTATCTCTGGAAGTACATGTCTGATTGGGGCCAAACTTGGTATGCAAGTATTCCAGAATGTGTAATAGACGAAAATTAAGATGACATCATGATGACATCATCGGGTGTCATGTGACGTCACTTTAAAGGTGCAGTTTTTCCCATAGGATTTGTACACGTATTTTTCAACTTATATATCTTGGGAAAATTGACAAATCCAATCGATTTCAGACTTGGCACACACATAATGAAAGTTATCTTAGACATCCGAAACAGCTCTGTGTTTGTCCACAAACACATGTCTAGTTAGCTGTTTCGGCATTTCAGCCGAAACAGCTTTTGTTTTCGTTAAAGTTTTTTTTTCTCTTTTTTTTTTTTTTCTTTTTCTTTTCCTCTTTCAGACTTTTCCCCATAGGATTTGTACACGTTTTTTCTGGAATAGCACTTTGACACTTTGGTAAATCCGATCGACTTGAGACTTGGCATACGTTTAGACAACCACCCAAGGACGGGCCTAGAAGAAATTCGTCGCGATTACGTAATTCAAGGTCACGTGACGTCATGTTAAAGGTACAAATTTTCCCATAGGTTTTGTACACGTTTTTCTTCAGACTATTGACTTTGACACTTTGGTAGATCCGACCGGCTTGAAACTTGGCATACACTTAGAACCCCACTCCCAGATGTCCCTGAAAGAAATTCGGCACGATTGCGTCTTTCAAGGTCACGTGACGTGACGTTAAAGATGCAAAACATTTCCCCATAAGGTTTGTACACGTTTTTCTTCAGACTATTGACTTTTGCACTTCGGTAAATCCGACCGACTTGAAACTTGGCATACACTTAGAAGACCACCCCTAGATGTTTCTGAGAGAAATTCGGCACGATTGCGTCATTCAAGGTCACGTGGCGTCACATTAAAGGTGCACATTTTTCTCCCATTGGTTTTGTACACGTTTTTGTTTAGACTGTTGACTTTGACACTTTAGTAAATCCGATCGACTTGAGACTTGACACACACTGAGACCACCATCCACAGGCGGCCCTAGAAGAAATTCGGAACGATTAGGTAATTCAAGGTCACGGGGTGTCACGTTAAATGTTCAATTTTCCCCCATAGGTTTTGTACACGTTTTTCTTAAGACTATTGACTTTGACACTTTAGTAAATCTGAACGACTTGAGACTTGGCACACACAAAAGACCATCTAACACATATTGAAAGACACTCGAAACAGCTCTGTGTTTGTCCACAAACACATGTCTAGTTTTTTTGTTTTTTTCTTATTTGTCATTTTTCCCCATAGGATTTGTACACGTTTGTTCTGGCATAGCACTTTGACACTTTGGTAAATCCGATCGACTTGAAACTTAGCATACATTTAGACAACCACCCAAAGACGGTCCTAGAAGAAATTCGGCCCGATTACGTCATTCAAGGTCACGTGACTTCGAGTTAAAGGTGAAATTTTCCCCATAGGTTTTGTACACGGTTTTGTTCAGACTATTGAATTTGACACTTTGGTAAATTCGATCGACTTGAGACTTGGCATACACTTAGAACACCACCCACAAATGATATTGGAAGGAATTCGGCACGATTGCGTCTTTCAAGGTCACGTGACGTCACGTTAAATGTGCAAATTATTCCCCCATAGGTTTTGTACACATTTTTCTTTAGACTATTAACTTTGACACTTTCGTAAATTTGATCGACTTGAGACTTAGCACACAACTCAACCACCATCCCCAGGAGGGCCAAGGGAAAAATCGTCATGATGACGTCATCGTGGGTCATGTGACGTCACATTAAAGGTGCAGTTGTTAGGCCCCTCTATCTCTGGAAGTACAGGCCCGATTGGGGTCAAACTTGGTATACAAGTGTAACCAGGGTCTCGAGGTAAACCTGTGGCAAGGAAATATGAAGGCAATAGTTGGAGTCAATTTCTATCTTTCTGTTAAAACAATGCATTTATTAGTAAAAGTGCCACGTCAAAAATCGTTATAGCGAGAAAAGCACTGTCAGAAATCACTGCGATTTATGCCTTAACTCGGTATCTCTCGAATATCTTAGTTTAACTGTTTGGTACTCTACATCCATCTGTGTCCCGGTACTCGATTATCCACAGCATATCCTGGAGTGATAGGGAGGGGTTGTCCCGATACATCACATGGCCATCGATAGAAATGGTGGAGTGGTTGTTGGTGCCGAAAAAGTTGTGAAACATCCATCTGCTGTGGTATTGGCTGGACGGCTCCAAAGCCCATTGGATTTGGCTGTGGTAAGGATTGTGGGTTAAACTGACTTACCGGTACCATTGGTGATTGATTCCAATATCCAGTACTCACAGGCATACAACTGGCGTCTGGTGATCCAAGGTGTTGATAGGTGAAGGTGTTGGGTTGGTGTCTTTGCCTCATCGAGCGCCGCTCAGTCTGATTTCCATCCGCCGTGTCAGCTGTTGCTTGTTCAGCAATCTGTGGATGTGAAAAAGGGTTAGCAGACACCACACCAGTGGCATCAGAGTTGTGATTTGAAGGAGAGACTGCTAGGGTTGGGTCATGATGTACATCAGATGCTTTCGGTTTTGAAGAGAGAACATTTCCATCATCACTAGTATGGCTACATGTCGGATCATCGTCATTGCCTTCAGTAGAGTGGTCACTGGAGGGTTCGATCACAGCATGATCTTGGTGCAGTTCATTTTCATCCGATGACGAAGAGTGATCAAGTTGATCTTGGGTCGCTTGGGGTTCCTTTGAGGACAATACTCTAAAATACTCCTGAAGATAATCATCTTCCTCATCAGAACTATCTTCTGAACAGACATCTGGGTGCGGGCGAAGATTTCTTGCTTTGTCCTTTGGATGTGCTGTCTTCCTCTGTGTAGTTCTGTCACCCTCAGCTGGAGGTTCCTGAACTGACAGGAAATCGCATGGGAGAAGGAGATTCCTGTGCAGTGTTCTCACCCTACCGATTCCATCCTCTGGGGAAAGCTCATACACTGGTAAGTCACCTTTCTTGGATACTACGACATGTATCTTATCCTCATAGTAGGACTGAAGTTTCCCTGGGCCACCTGGTGGAACACAGTTTTTGAGGAGTACTCGGTCACCTGGAGCCAGTGATGTATTCATCGCTTTTCTGTCATAATACACCTTTCCTTTGGCTGCTGATTTCTCCGCACTCTTCCGAGCTAATTCATAGGCCTCTTTCATGCGATCCTTCCACTTGTCTACATAATCGTCTCGGTTCTTGGTGGAGTCCGATTGGCCGGGAGACAGTCCAAATGCCAAGTCCACAGGGAGACGTGGTGATCGTCCGAAGAGAAGATAGTGTGGTGAAAACCCAGTGGTTTCATGTTGGGTATTGTTGTAGGCATGTACTACCTTGTTCAGATGGTGTTTCCACTCATGTTTTTGGTTTTCTGTTAGTGTCCGTAGCATCGATAAAAGCGTTCGATTGAATCTTTCTACTTGACCATTTCCTTGCGGGTGGTATGGGGTAGTGTGTGAACCATCAACTGCTGACAATTTTCCCAATCTCCGAAACAGATGATTCTCAAATTCACGCCCTTGATCATGATGTAGACGTTTAGGGTACCCAAATCGAAGGATGAAGTCATTATAGATCTTGTCTGCTGCAGTACGCCCTGATTTGTTGGTAGTTGGGTAGGCTTGAGCGAAGCGTGTGAAGTGATCTATGACCACCAGAATATACTCAAAACCTCCAGTACTGCGTTCTAGATGTAGAAAGTCAATACTGACGAGTTCAAATGGTTCTGTGGTGACAATACTCATCATTGGCGCTCGGACTGGTTTGGGTGGCTTCTTCTGTCGGATACAATGGCATTGCTTGGTGACATAGTTTTCAATAAAGGTTTCCATGTGTGGCCAATAGCAGCGTTCACGTGCAAGATGAAGAACCCTATCAGTGGCTAGATGACCCATGTTGTCATGTAGTTCTCTGCAAAACACTGACCTCCATTTCTGAGGAACAACCAGTTGCGTTTTCGTCTTAGTTTTCCGCTGCAGAATTCCATCAGCATCCATCTCCATTTTCTTCCATTCGTGCATCATCGAAGTTGTGTCTGATACTTCTCCTCTTCGTTCAGCTCGTGTTGGCCATTGACCTTTTGATTTATACTGTAGGAATCGTGCAATTGCTGGATCCTCTTGTTGGGCTACTTTAATTTCCTGCTTAGAGGACGGTTGAGTAGTCTCGATTGGTTCAGGTTGGTCATCATGGTTGTCCACTATATTGCAGTTAACAGCCAGTGAATTTAACAGTGCAAAGTCTGGTCTCTGTTGAATTTGAATGCCATGTACAGTCGCTGCCATCATCGTGGGGGAGATTTCTTCTGTGCAAAGATCTTCAAACCGGTTGGGCTCTAGTGGCATGCGTGAAAGAGCATCAGCATCACCATTCTCCCTGCCTGGTCTGTACTTTATTGTGAAGTTGTAGTCTGCTAATTCTCCAACCCAACGGTGTCCGATTGCATTCAGCTTAGCCGTACTTAGTATGTAGGTGAGGGGGTTGTTGTCGGTGTAGACAGTGAAGGATTTGGCATAATGCAAGTAATCACGAAAATGATCAGTGACCGCCCACTTCAGTGCCAAAAACTCAAGTTTTCCTGAATGCAAATGGTAGTTCTTTTCAGCTGGGGACAAGGCTCTGGATCCATATGCTATCACTTGTAGTCGTCCTTCTGACTGTTGTTGATACAGTACTGCCCCGAGGCCATCTTGGGATGCATCTGTGTGCACAATGAACGGTAGGTTGAAATTCGGGTAACCCATTACTGGAGTCGAAGACAGTTCGTCAAGAAAGGTATTTATCACTTCTTGGTGCCTAGGTAGCCACTGAATTGGTGTACTCGATGGAGTCTGGCCTCCCTTCGTTGGCCTTGGTTTCTTTGGTTGTCGTCCCCCTCTGTGATTTGAGGTTGATTCCTTGGTGTTACTCGGGTCAGGGGTAAGAAGTGTATACAAAGGCTTTGCTCGTTTTGCATAATCCTTCAAGTAGCGACGATAGTATCCGGTTAAACCAAGTAGCTTCCGTAACTCTCCTACTGTCTTTGGTGTCTTCTGTTTCAAACTCTGAAGGGCATCCGTGTCTTTAGGATCAGGTTTGTAGCCTTCTGATGTGATAATCCTCCCTAGGTAGCGAACCTCTGACTGGAATAAATGGCATTTACTCGCTTTAAGTTTCAGTCCATGTTGACGTAACCGTTGGAGGACAGTCTGAAGGTTTTGAACATGTTCTTCAAAACTGGCACTGTAAACTATTACGTCGTCTAGGTAGACTTCACAAATGGTGTGGTTCAGTCCATCCAGAATACTCTCCATACACCGCTGGTAGGTTGCTGGTGCATTCTTCAAGCCAAATGGTATTCGCACCCACTCCTGTAGGCCCCAGGGGGTAACAAATGCTGTCATGTGTCTGCTCTCTTCACTCATGTACCCCTGGTGGTATGCTTTTCCTTGATCTAGTGTGCTAAACCATTTCTTCCCTCCTAAGCCATCAAGCACATCTTGTATGCGTGGTATTGGGTGACGGTCTGGTATTGTTTTTCTATTTAATTCCCGGTAGTCCACACACAGTCTGAGCCCACCACACTTCTTACGAACACAGACGACAGGCGAGGCATAGGGGGAGCTCGATTTCACAATCCACTCTCGCTCCATGAGGTCCTGGATATAATTTTTCACTTCCTGGTAGAGTGGTCTTGGGATGGATTGGTACATCTTTTGTACGGGAATATGATCTGTCAAGTGAATTTTCATCTGAAGGTCTGGGATGTTACCAATATCCTTGTCGTCGTTGGCGAAAGTTGCTGATTCATCCTGTAACATCTGCCAGACTACTTCCTTCTGTGAATTTGTCAAATTAGCCAACTCAAATGGGGGGTCCCATGGCCGGGACTCAGTTGCCGAAGAATTCGACGTCCGACTTGGTTTGGTAGTAGCTTCGGCTTGCATGGTGTTTACAGTAGCATTGTGTTCTGTGGTTTGGTTAGACGGAGATGCTATACGACCAGAACAAACTGATCGTACTAACTGGATGTTTCCCAGCAGTGTGCGTGGTGCTAAATCGATGTCTTTACTGGTCTGGTTTCTCACAGGAATCTTTATACAGCTAGACGAACCTCTTTGTAACTCTAACACGCTCTCGTCAATCCCCAGGCCGTCTGGTAAACCACTCAACTCTGAGGGTTCAAACACAGTGATTAACTTCTCTCGTAGTGGGCCATGACGAACTCTACACTTGACATCTACTGTTGTGTTTTGGGGAATGATTAGTGTTGACCTTCCAGTTTTAACAGGGCCAAAATCATCAGGATTGTTGTTGCGGATCAGGTTGACAACTGCCTCAGTGTTGCTTTGCTTTACATGTGGTAATGTGAATGCCATCAGCTGGGGTAAGTCAACATCATTGGTATGCTGGATCACCTCTTCAATTACATTGTAACCAATGATTGGTTCTGCCATTGTGTTGGTCGTCACAAGGAATGGAACAGTCAGGATATCGGTCATTGTAGTGTGCTGTTTTGGAAATCTTACTTCTAGTGCCACCCATCCATCGTAGGGTACAGATGTTCCATTTGCAGCAGTCAGGTGTAGGTCTGGTGTTGTTAACTTCTCAATGGCTAACAGTGGAACATCTGGGAGGTTCGCCTGTAACCATTGACTGGACAAGATGGAGACTTGGGCACCAGTGTCCCATAAAACTTGTGTCGGTTGTTTCTGGATGGTGCAATTAACCAAACATCGTCTTCCGACTAGCTGTGTGAGCCTGTCCTGGGTTTTGGGGGTTATGTGACAGATCATAGTGGTGTTTATTTCATTGGTCAGGATTGATGATACAGTTGCATTTCGCTGGGACTTCTGCTGAGGAACGGTTACTTCCTGTCCCCTGGAGGCAACCGTGGTCCGTTTCCCTGACGACATCCCCGAGCAATGTGATTTTCACCTCCGCACTTGTAGCAATGTCGGCATTCATCTCCCTTGCCGCTCTCCTGACAGCTCGTACATCCCCTTGGTCGAGTGGATGGTGGTCGTGGATCGCTTCTGTACGGGGAGGGCTTACTCATGGACTCCTTCAATGAGGCAACACACGCCGTCAATTCTTGTAGTCCTGCCGCCAGCTGTTGAATTTGAATGGACTCGGCGCTTTTCTGGGGGGGTTGCACCTGATCAGTCGAGCCGTTTGTAGCCATGGCGATTGAGCTCACTTTTGTTTTGGGAACCCTCTTGATTGATCTCTTTTCTTCGAGGCTCACCACCGCATTCAGCTTTTCCAGAAGATCTTCGTCAGATATATTTGGATCTTGAAGATATTGACGCATCTCTCCCTTTAGATTTCCACTTAAGCCGGTCCTCAGTGTCTGGATAAACGTGCTTTGGACCAGGTTGGTGTCGTATCTCAGGGGGGATTGGTCTTCCTGCGAGGCAAAAACTACTTTCTGGCGAAGAGACATAGCACGGATCAAGAAATCGTGTGGAGATTCTTTCTGGTTCTGGGATGCAGCAACCAATTCTTGATAAATATCAATGGCGTCACGCTCCTTGAAGTGGGCCCTCAAAATTCGGCGGAGCTGAGGGAGCGTGACTTCTGGCCTTCCTTCCAAGTAGCTCCTGAGCGGTACCCCTGGCGCCACTGCCCTGGTAACTGCAGAAATCACCTCTCTGGCTTTATATCCCTTCTGAAGGGCGTCCTCTATCTGTCGAGCCAGACTGTTAAATGACAATTTATCTGGTTGACCCGAAGTTCCAATCTGCCCCTGAATCTTTAACTCCCTCCGTGCTAGGGTCACTGTGGCCGCCGCTGGGTCTAACTGGAGGTCTGCAGGTTTCTCCTCCTCTTTCTTTGGTTGTAGTGGCCCACCAATGTGCAACTTTAGAGTCTTGAGTTGAGTCGTTAGGTCATCGTCGTCCAGTTCTTCCATCTCTCCACTGTCTAGGTGACGGTTGACCTGCCGGATCAGTGCTCGCCGGTCCTTCCCTTTCACTTCAACTTGTAAGTGCTCCAACACACCCTCCAACTGCTCCTTTGTCAGGCCATACAGCGACGCTTTCACATCTGCTTCTAGCTGCTCCAATGACTCAGTAGTTGCCATCTCTGCCGGCTAGTCTGGCACAAGCTTACTTTATCTCTTAAGCTATGCACCAACCTTCTTCGACGTTCTTTTGGCAACTCCTTCCTTACAAGCCGCTAGTTGCAATGATTCGACTACTGCTGCATGGCCGTCATCTCACCGGTCCGTATCTTTATCTCGAGAAGGGGTCCTGGCAAGGTCGCCAAAATGTAACCAGGGTCTCGAGGTAAACCTGTGGCAAGGAAATATGAAGGCAATAGTTGGAGTCAATTTCTATCTTTCTGTTAAAACAATGCATTTATTAGTAAAAGTGCCTCAATACAAACGCTAAACTATTATAAGAGAAAACCAGTATTATTTACATAAGTTGAACATTCTGCTTTCCTTAACCTAGGGAGCTATCGCATATATCCGCAGTCAAATATCATTTTGATAATCATATTCATAAATGAAACTACGTATACGAGTTAGGAATACTTCAAATTACTATACAGACAGTAACATTTCACTAGTGTTCAACCTTGACTAAACATTAAAAATCAAACTTGGAAAATCTGTATTTAACTACTAACAGCACACGAGAAACATAACTTTAACCTTGTGTGGCCTTTCTACAACAGTATGGAATATCCAAATCTCTAATTGTATCCATCTCAAATGCATTCCGACTATTCTAATAGCACGACTGAAGTTTGAACCAGGTACTGTTTTCACGTACTCGACTCTATTTACAAATTACATGACTGATCAACTCTACTTGATATTCAAGGATCCAATCTATGAATTTAAACCTTCCAGTCTTTTAAAGGAATAAAATATGTAATTACTCCTGAACTATGACTTCTTAAGACTCATTCACTTGTCTGTAAATCTCATGTTATACTAAAACAACAAAGACTTAGTTTTGTCTCACTGCAGATTGCAATGAGCTCATGTCAAAACTCGTTTGAAATACCTCTATAAATCTCTTCTATGATAGCATTCCTAACAAATCACTACTCTTAGCCATAAATCCTGGGAGGACTTTCCTCTATAGAATCCATGCATCTTCACAATTGGTAGTTTTTACCTTTGTGATAAAAATCCTTTTGCAAAACCTCAAATCTTCATTTACATGAGGTAAATCTTGTACACACTTTCCCTATACCCATTTGTACAACTTGGAACAAAAGAGAAAGTTCATTTTTAAATCTGTCTCCATCATAAACATCCTCAGTCTAAATACCTCAATTCAGCCTTATAAGTAATCTTTATGCTTAAACAATAATAGTAATTATAATACAAAGTTTTCAACATACCTGTGGCAAGGAAATATGAAGGCAATAGTTGGAGTCAATTTCTATCTTTCTGTTAAAACAATGCATTTATTAGTAAAAGTGCATTGACCTTAGACAGCGCCCTCATAGTGCCCACTCTCTGCAGGCCACAGGATTAAAAAGTTTTGTTTGGGGCTATTGTTTACATACACAAAAGCAATACATTGGAAGGGTGGTAACACAAGTATTCCAGGATGTGTTATAGACGAAAATCAGGGTGACGTCATGATGACATCATCGTGGGTCATGTGACGTCACATTAAAGGTTCAGTTTTCCCCATATGATTTGTACACGTTTTTTCAACTAATATATCTTTGGCACTTGTGTAAATCCAATCGACTTCAGACTTGGCACACACATAGACCACCACACACACATAGTCGTGAACCACATAACGACCGAGGATCGATATTGTGTTTTCCTTTATTCCTTTACTATACCTTAACCCCATTACCTAGCGCTTGCCCCAACGATCGAGGACCGAATTTGGACAAGCAAACCGTCCTTCGAGGATTCCTATGTTCCCTTTGTTCTCTTTTGTGTTTCGATCCTCGATCGTAATACGATACAAGAACACATATTGAAAGTAACGTTTGACAATCGAAACAGCTCTGTGTTTGTCCACAAACACATGTCTAGTTCTCTTTGTTTTTTATTTGTTATTGTTTTTGTATTTGTTTAATTAAACTCCTTATTATAGTTGAGAAGAGGCCAAACGCTGAGAACGATCAAGATGATGTACTTCACAGGGTACATGTACATCACTTTTTCAGAGTGATGTACCCCAGGTACATCAATTTTGGAGTAACCCATACATTTTGTAATAAACCATGATACCAGTTATTGACCAATCAGATTTCTCAATTTTTCTTTTTACAGGGTATAATGGGCACACCCTGTCCTTCGCTAAATTTATGAATTTTAAATTGAATCCTATCAATTTGGTGATTTTTATACTTACCAAGGATTCTGACGATGTCGGCTCTAATGGCTTTACGAAAAGCATGGACATCTGCCTTGTCTAAGATCAGGTCTAGGAGTTTCAGAACAAAGATAGATGTATATGACCAATTATAACACCTCACTCACAGATTCTGTGTCTTGATTGGCCGAGAGCGCGGCATGTGTCACTTGCTATTTTTACTATTTTTTACTTGCGCTATCCAAAAAGACTATACCACGCAAAAAGGACTATGCGCATAGCAACACACGAATGATTCGCATAGCAACGAAAGCGTGACTGAAACCCAGACGTGTGTTTCGGTGCATTGCGTAAACATTGCTCTATCACCTTCGCACCCGTTCATCAAGGCAACAAAGTACACGTATGATCGAGAGACGTATAATTCGGAAATTTTTTGTCATTACTATACTTTCAGGAAGCTTAAATTGTGCAGAATTTGTTAGTGAGGTGTTATAAAACAAATATTGACTGCTTTATTTCGCGGTATAGTAAAACTAGCCTCCCTCGGTGATCCATGGAGCATTCTATTTTCCCTCGGCTTCGCCTCGGGAAAATAGAATGCTCCATGGATCACCTCGGGAGGCTAGTTTTACTATACCACTCAAAGCAGTCAATATTTGTATAATATAGAACATTTTAGAGAATAGTAAATTATGCAGTGGTGGTTTGAATGGGAATTAAATACATTTTAATACAGCCTTTTGTGTGACAAGGAAAATTGACCATGACCATAAGACAAGGGAACTTACGGCCCACAACGTATTGCTGTAGACAGGGCCCTCTTCAAATGGATGTACATCTATGCCATTCATGGTCGGAAGTGTACGCCTCGCTGCACTGCCAAACAACTAAAAGACAGGAGCCGTACCCTATTTATTGGACCGGGTGCCCAGTCAGTGAAGAAAGTTTACATCTTGCGATGAAAACTGGAAGAGGGGAGATGATGTGAAATGATGATGATCCTGAAAGTACATGTACATTGTACATGTACATGTCGTCATCTTACTTTCAGGTTGTCATCTCGCGACATCCAGATGACAACATCCTAGTTCCTGGATGTCGTCATTTATGAGATTTGACGCTTTGCATGGCGAAAAGGCAATAAGATAAGCATACTGTTCGAAACGTTGAGTTCTCTCCAGTTCTTTTCAGAACCACACATCTCACTAAAAGAGTAACCACGTGGTGTTACCGCAAACTACTTATGTTATGATAAATTATCTCGTTGTGACTAAATCCTTATTTCAGGATGTAATCATTCCATGATAAGTTACCTCTAGATGACAACTTCCTAGGATGTCATTGTGCCGTGATAAATTATCTCAGGATGACATCTCAGTTTCGGGATTGTCATTTCAGGATGTCGTCATTCATTATACATCCATGAGCTCATTAAGTCTTTCAACAGATGCATGAACTTCTCATGTTTTTGAAGGACTGAAAGGAATTTAAGATGAAAAGAGAAAATGTACTTTCTGTTTTCTTTTCCTCCTACCAGGGATTTTTGATCTGATTTCTGCCTGCCGAACATTTATTGGGCGGCGGAGGGACATTTTCAGATCATCTGCTGCTGCCTTTGCTTGTGATATTAGCTGAGCAGATATCCCGAAGCGTTTCTGCTCAGATGGTCTCAGCGCCAAATAGTGACAGAGTTTTGTCAGTGACAGCAGGTAGCCCTCTTGGGTTTTCGCCTGCTTGCTGTCCTGCCGCAGCAGCTTCAGCATTCTGTAGATGTACAACAAGTTTGAAACATTCAATTGGGAATTAAAAGGTACATAAACAAGTATACATACAGTTTGATACGGTAATGGTCGGCCAATGTGCAGTGTACTTTTACAAGACAGTTTCCTACCGAATTAATAAGAAATATCTTACTCATTTGAAAGTAAATAATGATTGTAGGCATATAGCAACAAGATTGTGCTAGATGTCCTAAATTTGTTCTGAAAAATTGAATTTTATCAGAGTTGTGACCATGTCATTTTTTGTCAAGTCAAGTCACAAGTTACTTTTTGTCAAGTCACAAGTCATTTATAGTCCCGAATGAAAGTCAACTTTCAAGAAATATTTTGACAAACTTGAAGTAAATATTCACAATCTGTAAACAGCCAAGTGATATTCAATTAATCAATCAAAGCTGTCACTTTGTTTTTGTACTCATCCTGGAAAGACACATCTTATGAATTAAACCAAAACAAAAAGGTTACTACATGTAGTACAGTGTAGCAACAAGCTTGTGTGTGCATACGTACATGTACATGTATACGGCCGGGTGTATGCATGATATGCATGCGCTCAACTTGCCAAATGCGTGTATTGGTGATATAAAGAGAGTTTGAAAAATATGCACGTAAAATGTTTTAAAATTCTCTTTTTAGGGAGTAAACCATTAAAAAAAAATATATGTACCCTATAATGTTTACACTAATAATCAATACAGTTTAAATCAAAATAGTTATTCGGTTTTGTTTAAGGTAAATTTGCGTTGTTCAACACTTTTCAAATTCTTAAAACAATTAACAATGTCACTATAACCTCGTTTTCAGCTGTCTGTATACATTTTCTTAATGTTAAAGCACAGCTTTTATTTTAACAGTGATAGTTCACACAGCTTCCACTACGACGGATTTGAAGACTAGACATGTAGACGATGTAGCCCACACTTCGAATTTGCAATGTAATAAATAGCATGTGTGTACACGTCGTCAAGTCAAATTTACCCAAGTCAAGTCACAAGTCAAATTTACCCAAGTCAAGTCACAAGTCAAATTTACCCAAGTCAAGTCACAAGTCATTTTTCGTAAAGTCATGTCACAAGTCATTTTTCCACAAGTCACAAGTCATTTTTCGTCAAGTCACAAGTCACAAAAATTGGCGACTTGAGTCAACAACACTGAATGTTATACACAAATTCACGATCGTCGGACGGCGATTGCGAAAAAACCAAGAACAACATAAGAACCACTGCCCAACTTCAGTTAAAATTGAACATTGTTTTTCTTGTTTTTCTCAGCATTCATGATTGTAAAACTTCAGACAGGCCAGTTAAACTATATTTACTAGAAAATGCAACCCTGAAATGCATCCATTCTGATAATTCAAGTACCTACCTTTAAGTGTGGTGTTTAAAAAAAGCACTCTTCAAAAAGAGTGGTTTTTGTTGGTGAGGTGCAAGGCGAGATCCTCGCCTCACCTCGCAAAAAAAAAACTATTTGTAAAGGGGAAAATTCCCTTTTTAGAGGGTGTGATCTACTCCCTGCAACACAACATACTTTTGGGGAACTCGTGGTTGTATAAGTTCGGCAGCATGCTTTAGCTTGAGAAGCTGAACAGCCTTTTCCATCCGCCTTCTATGTTGGGTAGCGGACTTGTGGGCAGATGGGTTGCTTCCAAACTTCATGTATTCATATTCTTCCCAACTGGAAAGCAGTGGCTCATCCTCATCTAAAAAAAAAAATTCAGAGTTAACGGATAATCGCAAAAGCCACAAATTTACTGAAACCCAGTGGTTCAATTTTCATGACCCTGCGACAAGACCAAAATGTGATAGCTATGATGAAGTTGATAGCTTGGCTTGGAGGTTCCTGAATTCGCAATTTTTGCATTCATGTACATTGTAATGTAGCCTGTCCTACATTACATTTTAGTTACTGATAGTCAGGGACGTTAGGGCTTTAGAGGGGCCGTTTGGTTAAGATTGTTCGAAAAAGGACAAAATTTGAACAAGATGGTACCTACATGTACATGTATGCCATATTTTTTGATTTTTAACGGGCACCAAGATGAGCGCCCCCTGAGGCCGCCATAATTTGTTTAAATCCTTAATACCTGCTGCGTGATATCACGCCAATTTAGCTGTATGGACAGTTAAGAATTACAGGTCAGCCATCAAAAAAGAATTAAGAGCGCTAGCGAAGAAGGACCTAAAAACCTAATCCACACATTATTCTAGGTGGGATTCGAACCTAGGCGAGGAAAGGACAAACATGCCAACCCTGTTCCCCTGTGATGAAAAATGTATCATTTGTACATTCTTTAAAAAAATGAATTTGGTCACTTGTAAAGGTGCCCTCACACCATAGCGTATGCTGAAACATACGTACGAGTTGCGTGTACAAAATATTTTGTATGCAACCCAAATTAACAATTTTGTGAATTTCAAACCTGTTCAACTTATGGGTTGCGTGTGGGTTGCGAACTAAACTAATGATCCCCCAATATCTGTGATCACCTGCGTACGATTTGCTTTGAGTTGCGTTCAAAACTTAAAAGTTGCGAATATCTGTCACGTATGTGTTGGAGTGCTAAATTGACCAGATTAAACGGATGTCCAATAACAGCAAGAGGTCGCTCCATGTTGTCACTTTGAAGGTCCACCAACAACTGACACCGATCTAGAAAAGGCCCACTATTGATACCATTTCTCAACACGCATGTAGTTCTCAACTAACAGGCAACTCGCATGCAACTAATAGGTTGGATACGCAGGGTATAGGTTGGAGATATGCTGGGAATACGCACAAAAGGTTGGGGATACGCAACACACGCAACAGGATTGCAACAGGCACGCAACACAATCGTAACATGACCGCAACATGATCGCAACAGGTACATATACATTACTTAACACATTCGAGAAAACCTGGCCAGATACCTCAAATTTGGACCTAACTTTTGAGTTGCGTACCTGTTGCGATCGTGTTGTGATCGTTTTGCGTGCGTAGCGTATTTGTTGCGGCCCTGTTGCGTATAAATGGATCGCAGGCATTCGCAGAGAATTATTAACCTTAACCTTCAACGTGTAAACTTGAAACAGTAATCATTTTTCAACTGTGTACATACCTTCTTCATTGGTGTCCATCTGTGGTTCAGGGCTTGGTGGTGTAGGTTGAGGTTGTTTAGTTTTTGTCCTCCTACTTACTGCTAGGTAGTGCTGATATTCAGCACTACTCTTCTGCAAGAACAAAATAACATTGAACAGTTATAACTTAAAGCAACATACATGTACTTGTACTCACAAAAATTCCATATAAATCCCGATAGTACTAAGCTCTGGAAGTGTCATCCGACTTGTTCACATACTGACATTTTATGTCAGTAAATGAACAACCCTTCCATGGCAACCCATGACCTTTTTGTCATGTTTTTCATGTCATTCCCCTAACCTGTAACATGTTTCTCATATGTCACAGCCATGACGTGAAACATGTGTCTCAGATGTCACAGCCATGACGTGAAACATGTATCTCAGATGTCACAGCCATGACGTGAAACATGTATCTCAGATGTCACAGCCATGACGTGAAACATGTGTCTCAGATGTCACAGCCATGACGTGAAACATGTATCTCAGATGTCACAGCCATGATGTGAAACATGTTTCTCGGATGTCACGGCCATGACGTTAAACATTCTCGTATGTCCCGGCCATTATGTAAAACATGTTTCTCGTATGTCCCGGCCATGATGTGAAACATGTATCTCAGATGTCACAGCCATGATGTAAAACATGTATCTCAGATGTCACAACCATGACGAGAAACATGTTTCTCGTACTTCCCGGCAGAGTTGTATTGAGTCACCAAACATCGAGTCCGAGTCCTAGTCCGAGTCCCCCCTCCCGAGTCGGAGTCCCGAGTCATACAGGTCGAGTCCGAGTCATACAGGCCGAGTCCGAGTCACGAGTCACAAAGGTCGAGTCACGAGTCCGAGTCACGAGTCACCATTAACTAGTGAAGTACCGCGAAAAGCTAACGGTGTAAACAGTTCAATTTGTACAGCTTTCCTCTATTTTAATGAACTGTCTAGATCATGTACATGATTATGTCAAATAAACCATTGAAGTTATTCGATCTACACTGTGACTCTTGGGTTGGAAGCCATGACCGCGAATGTCTACTTTGAGTTTGAGTATTGTTGTACTTCACACTCAGTCACAACGTTTTACTTTACATGAACAGCATAGCATAAGCATTAGGAGGACAAGCATCACTGATATGAGCGGGTGCAATATAGCTATCAACACACAGGATTCAAAGCTATTGCCTGGAACAGCGCCAGTCTAGCGGTCTGTGCCTGAACGGATAGTCCGGACAATCTCAATTTGCATTACGCAGTATCACCGTATGTGGACGCCGGGATACATAGTTTCGATACATTGATTTCGCTAGTCAATATATATCGGAAACTATAGTCTTTGGGCAAGACGTCAGATACGCGATAACGTCCTCTCGCGGCGGCTGGTTATCGCGTATATCTATATCTAAAGTAACAACGTCTTGCCCAAAGACTAATCGGAAATATCGGAAGCCAACCGCACAGTACGTGCATTTCTAGAGAGATGCGTTGCGTCGCGTCGCGTCGGGTCTGAGTGAACAATCTTTATTCCCTCTTAGTCTTGGTCAAACAAAAATTGAGTTTCTTGTTAATACCAGTTCGCGCCGAATGACGTATATAAACGCAAATATTTCCCCAGATTCAAAACGGATGACGCATAAACACGCCAAGTTCAAGTTCGGAAATGTATGTCAGCAGCGGGCAAGGCCGGAAATGCGTGGGTGTGCTTCCCGGCACTATCAGCCTGAACACGCTTCGGATTGAGTTTCGTTAAAAATAATCCCGCCCGTGGGCTCGGCGATGTTAAAATAATCCCGGCGCGAACTGGTTAGAGTCTGAAAATAGTTGTTATGGTATTTTTTGGTCGAGTCACAAGTCACGCAGGTCGAGTCCGAGTCCACAAGGTCGAGTCCGAGTCCACAAGGTCGAGTCCGAGTCACTTGTCATCGTGACTCGAGTCCGAGTCCGAGTCAAGAAAAATGGGACTCGAGTCGGACTCGAGTCCGAGTTCGAGTCACGAGTCATACAACTCTGCTTCCCGGCCATGGCCTGAAACATGTATCTCAGATGTCACAGCCATGACGAGAAACATGTTTCTCGTACTTCCCGGCCATGGCCTGAAACCTGTTTCTCGTATGTCCCGGCCATGATGTGAAACATGTTTTCCAGATGTCACGGCCCTTGGCTACAGGTACATATACATGTAGTACCGGTATGTACAAAACTTGCCTCTAATCCATGTTTATACCACAAATGGTGGTCGAGACGGGCGTATCCCTTCTTCGACATGTAACAATTCTCCACAGGGCACTGCTTCCTTAACCTCTCGTAGGAATTGTTTGATTTTTTGGGCTTTGTGATGGGTTGCCTGTGGGGAAAAGTAAGTTTTTTAATGCTCTACATTTATATAGCAAATTATCTCTGCATGTGATCAATTGGTCCAACCTGGCGAACATTGTGAGAATGAACCTCTTTGGTTAGTTACAGTCATTCAGTATGAGAGGAACCCTAAACCCGGCAGTGCTAGAATTTGCGGTGCACACTTCATTCCTGGTACATATCACCATTTATCGTCAATCATTAGATTAATCATCACGGAGCTCATGTTTTTTTTTCGTGTATCTGCTGTTTTATGCCAAATCTCGTGTTTGTTTGTCATATGGTTCGAGTAAATGTACATCATTTGGTGTTTTGTTTTTTTAACTGATAAATTCAGATGTTTGTTCATGCAAGTACATACAATTGTACTGTACAAGCATGCTGGAATCCGATTGAGTTGCGATTGTTTCTCTCCGCATCATCGTTAAAACATTTGGAAAAATAATTGTCGTTGTCTATGTCTCTGAATGTCTTCTATGCGGAAGTAATTTTTTAGGCCAATTGTTCAACAGCACACCAATGCACACACAGTATTTTTAATAATAATACAAATATTGTGCGGCTCTTATATACATGAAGCGCTTCATCACCAACGGTCTCAAAGCGCTTTACATTATTACCCCAGTCATTGGGCCCACGAAACAATCCAATTACCATCTCGGATGAGTAGACGGCTCGATGCTGCCATTTCGGCGCAAAGCAGCTAAATCGGCCACAAATAACCATTTCTGCCCTCGCAGAGTACCCATTTACTCCTGGGTGGAAAGAAGCAATCAGCGAAAAAGTGTCTTGCCCATAATTCCAGGCCGGACTCGAACCCACAACCTTCAGCTTTACATACATATTTCAAATTGAATCCACCAGATCTAGTGTTCCCCCATAAGAACGGACGGTCATTTGGTCAAGTGGGGTAACTAATTACATGACAGAAAAAACAGAAAATTGACAAATCATATTTTTTTCACCTACATAGAGAGTTCCCGATGTTCCCCAAGGAGAACCCTCAGCTAAAGTAATTGTGAGTCTAAATGGAATTAACAAAATTAATAATAAAAACTAGAGGTGAATTTGATCAATGCGATGTGTTGGGTCTTTTCCCAAGTTAACCTGCTAGTTTTTCCTTTTGTTTCAACACTATTTCAGATGTATGCCAACTTTAAAAGAGCAATATACCATTTGTCAGTGGTGCAGTTTTATCATTCAAAGCAGCAAAAATTCTCAAATTCTAGGAAAGGGGCTTGGTGCTGTGTTCAATTGATGGGAAACACACAACGCGTAAAACAAACATTGAATGAAAACGACAGGAAAAAACGTATGTGCACACCATGTCATGTCCGAATTGAACAACTGGGTTTTTCCGTCTTTTTTTTTTATCAATAAGACATTAAGTAGAATACACATTGGTAATTGCATGAATTATCCAAAATGGGGGGATTTTATAGTAAAAATCAAGTAACTGATTTTTCCAAAATTTTACAATCATGGAGGCCGAGAGAAAAAGCAAGAAAAACTGTTTTCCCCAGATCTCACATAAACACGCCACGAGCAAGGCTGCAAATAATGTATCTATCAAGGCCGAAGATGCATGGGTGTGCTTCCTGGTTCTATCGGCCTGAACCCAGTGATGTTAAAATAATCCCGGCACGAACTGGGGAAACTGGGTGTTTTTAAAGTCTCCACAGGGGAAAACCCTGAGTGGGGTGCCAGCCGTGCTACAGGTACCGGTAGTACTTCATACATGTACCATTTGCAAATCACATAAAATAACCCTACATGTATAAAATAACTACATGTATAAACTAATACAAAAACAAATATTTATTATTATTATCCTTTTAACATGGATTCACCCCTACCCAGAATGCGGATTTATGTTTTGGGGAAATTTAATCCAACCATCTATACGATCTTTAATTTACTTTAAGAGTCACTTGTTCAATGCACAAACTATTTATTTTCCCTACATAGAGAGTTTCTGATGTTCCCCAAGGAGAACCTTCAGCTACTGTACCGGTGAGTCTGAATAAAATTAACAAAAAAAGAAATAATTTGTTTGTGGGAAGTTAAGCCAACCATACAATGTTTAACTCCAACAGTCCTAAATCCTGCAAAATCAATATGATTTTGCACAAACCCTATAAGGACTTTGCAAGAGTCACTTCTTCAACGCACAAACAATTTTTTTTCTGATATAGAGAGTTTCTGGTGTTCCCCAAAGAGAACCCTCAGCTACATGTAGATTACTGGTGAGTCTAAATGAAAAAAGAATAATAATAATAGTAACAAAAATAATACAAATTTGAGATGAATTTGTTTAATTTATGTGTACATCAAGATTACGTACACAAAGGCGGGATTTGGCTAAATATCGCGCGGTCGATGAAAAAAAAAGAAGGATTTTAGGCAAGACTTAGCTTTGGTCAAGGCGTTCATCGTTACCCATCTGTACATACAGCGCAGCGGTAATCGGAGCTCAAACAACAACCTCTCGGCACTATTATATGTAAATTACTGAAGATACTTGAACACTTTGGATCAATGGTTAAGTTGAGGTTTTGGGGGGCGGTGCTCATTATGCTAATAGATTAAGCTGACCTTTATAGTCGTTTTTTTTTATTGGTCCATTGTTGCATAGAAACTGCATAATTTGAGCTAGCGGTGAAGGTCATAGCTAGCTACAGCTCGCAAGTGTTTACGAACACCGCCATCGTTGACATAATATTTTATCGGAGAAAGTTGAGTGATTTTTACTAAGGCTTGTAAATATTGAAGATTTTAACCGTCTTGCTTGATTGGTGAGGGTCGCAGTTATTTTCGCTCGTTTTGCTGGGTATTTTCTTGAATGTTGACAATGTTATGGTCAAAACTAGTTGTGTTTAGCGTGGCTTGTATTTCTGGACGGATAACGACAGACGGATAACGACGAATGCGCCTTGACCAAGGCTAGGCAAGACTATGTACATGTACATTGTATCCATACACATTTGTAAAATGTACCCAAAAAAAATATTTAATTTCCAATGGAATTATATAATGTTTGAATTACAACTTTTTGAAATCATGACTCTTAGAAACCATGCCTTTTATAAACATGTAGGCACAAGAAGCATCTGCATCCGGCAGCATCATTCCTCCCTCATCCTCCCAGAGACCTCCAGCAGGATCCAATAGTATTTCACGTTACCAGGTACTGCAGGGCAAATACCAGTAGTTTACACCACACAAGTACAGTGTTCACGTGCAATACATATACTGTGTTTTGTTGTACCGTCCATACATGTACGTGCTGTGGGAACTCCTAATGTACATGTACTGGTACATGTACGTTGCATTCGTGTAGTTACCGTACATATACAAATGTTGGATTAAACATGTACTTGGTTTTTCTGGGCCTTTCAGGTGTAGACAACCCAAACCCCATGTTTTCCTCTCAAGCTCTCTTTCAGACAAAACGGACTGTGTACGTGTGCAAGTCCACAATTCGTAACCTTTTCCCCACCTCCTGCGGACGTCAATCGGTTTGCAGGTCCACAGTACGTACAATGTATGAATTGCTCGTGCATACTTGTACCTGTACTTATGTCACACACAATTTATTAGGCCAAAACATGTAGAGTTCCAAAAAATGTACATGTTAGCCCAACTTTGATTTAATTGGCTGCAAATCTTACAAACCATCGATCGACTCCAAGAAATAAAAAAAGGAAAACTCTTCCCAAGGATGTACATGTAATGAAACTACATGTACACGCAGTAAGGCCATCTCTGTTGCCAGCCAATCAAACACCAAGTTTTAACCCTTATTTGCCAATTAAATTTATTTCTTTAAGGCATACCGGTACATTGGACGACCTCAGAGCAGGATGCTTCTGACTGAAAATCAGGAAAAACAACTGCTGGAGGAGTTCTATTTAATTTGGGGGATCGAAAGAAGCAGGCCCGGAAAGAAACGAACAATGATAGACCTTGTAAGTACATGGACTGAAATCACTGAAATATAAGGGGAAAAAAAAGTTTCTAAGCGCACCATTGACGGTGCAGTAGATTTAAATTATGGACTTTTGAAATGCAGACTGTTTGTAGTATTGCGCTTGTCATATCCAACAAAAAATACTAAAAGTCCAAAAAAGACAAATTATTTTACCAGCTGTTTGAAACCATCCAAGTGACGGGCTCTCGACCAATAAGAATGGTTAAACTGTGTCGGGTATTTTACATCAACAAATGACATCCAAACTTACCTAATTAAAACGTTAACGTTTACCAGGTAGGGCAAATACTAGTAATTTACACCACATGTAGCATTTTTGCTTCAATTAATTTCAAAGGTAGTATACACCATTTGCAAACATCTAAAAACAAAACTACTGATTTTTTATGAAATGCATCATTTACCTTACTAAACTGGACTGTGAAGGCCAGTTGATATTAAGTGAATGCGATGCAAATTTGACTACAGATAGCATTCACAGAGTTGTTCCCTGTCAATTCAACACACTTCTGGACCTTACCCTCGCAGATCAAAATATTAGGTGTTATGATTGGCCTATATGAGAAACCCCCAGAAAAGATTTGTTTTTGCAATTTGACTGGTTAGTTTTGGAGATACATTTATGGGGCGGTGTAGGGACATTTTGAGGTGATATCAGCTGAGCAAATATACACAATGTATGCTGTTCAAAGTGTTTCTGTGAAGATAGTCTAAAAGCCAAATAGTGGCATAGTTTGTGAGTTACAGCAGGTACATGTAGCCCTCTTAGTGTTTTTGCCTGCTTGCTGTCCTGCTGAACATTTATGGGGCGGCGGAGGGACATTTTCAGGTCATTTTCGAGTCATCTGCTGCTGCTTCTTTGTGTGATATTAGCTGAGCAGATATGCCGAAGCGTTTCTGTTCGGATGGTCCTAAAGTCAAAAAGTGGCTAGCATTGGTCAAGGCGTTCATCGTTACCCGTCCGTACATAAGGCGCGGTGGTAATCGGGGCACATCGACCACACGCGGCCACTATTATACGCAAATAAAATTAAGATATATAAACGTCTTTGATCAATCATTAAGTTGAGGTTTTGGGGGCGGTGCTCATTTTCCTCCTAGATTAAGCTGACCTTTACAGTCGTTTTTTTATTGGTCGATCGTTGCGTAGAAACTGCACAATTTGAGCTAGCGGTGAAAGGTCATAGCTAGCTCGCAATCGCAAGTGTTTACACACGTGTACAAAACACCGCCATCGTTGACATAATATTTTTACGAAGGCTTGTAGGAATTACACATGGAGATTTGAACTGTCTGGCTTGATTGGCGAGGGTCGCAGATATTTTCGCTCGTTTTGCTGGGTATTTGCTTGAATGTTGACAATGTTATGGTCAAAACTAGTTGTGTTTAGCTGCTTAGTTTTGAGTTTTCAACCGCATCGACTATATCGAAACGTGTCAAACTCGGCCCTACATTATATCGCATACATCTAATCCAGCAAAAAAATGTGCCACGGTAAAACGCGGAACTCTGATAATTAAATGCCTTGCCGGATGAATTTTGCAAAGGAAATAATTAGAGGAATTATTGAGGAGATAAGACACTTGTTCCTGTTAAATTTACGATATTGCGATCATTTTGAAGGTTGGTTCCGCAGCCGTAAACATGCCACCTCCCCACTTCGTTGGACCATGCTTGGACCATTACAGCATGCCTGGGTATAATGCCGATTATGCGGCAATAACAAACTGATCAAACACGCTGAAAAACGCTGAGTACCTGGCCGTACGTACGAGCACCGAGCAAAATGGAGCTGCCTGAAAAATGAGGGATTTCCCATAACCTGTCGGCAAATTCACAAAAACATTGTGACCACGAAGAAAGAATCTAAGGCCTTTCGCTGCTCGGGTCTAACTACATGTACTTCGAGGGATAATTTATCCGCTGCAGAATTCAAACGACAGACGACGCTGAACATCCGCCATTTTGTCTTAAATGTCATGCTGCAAATAAGTAACTGCATATAAACTGATGACGTCAGGATTCAACCGCGTTGTGATTAGACACTCCACATCTTAGCCCCGCCTATACTTATCTGTATTCGCATACGAGGTCATGCGCTGGAAATGTGGCACAAAATATAGGAAAAACATGAGATTTTAAAAATGGTTGATCCAAGGCGCAAAAGTAGCTTCAGTTGATTTGCCTAAATAGTGGCCGTATGAGGTCACTGTTTACGCTGTACATTTGCACAAACTAACAAGCCGGATCTCAAACAAAAATTGTTCTGGGGGTTTTCTCATACACAATGTACAAAGGACATGTATGTAGGCCCATCATAACACCATGTACACAATGTGTATCATTTTAATCTGCGAGCGTAAGGTCCAAAAGCGTGTTGAATCGACACAGATTGAAACCACTACAAACATTTTCCTGAGTTGAAATGCGTTCAAATCTTAAAAATTTCCAGCACGAAAACTCATTTGACATCACAAATTCGCATTCGCACGAGTATGAACAGGCCTTGAGTGAATAACTGTTCCAAGCATTCTCTGATGATATTACAGCTGGTTTTCAAGAAAAGTTGAATTTTGTATGATTTTTCAACAATTGCCGGCCGGCATTTGTTGGGAAAAACATGAATATTTTTGAACACTGCCCCCAATAATTCCAATTCAGTTAGTTCACATTTGCAATACAGTTATGCATTCGCCAACTGCATGTACACATACAGTACATAGCTGTAAATTGCTGTTTTCCCAGTGGTGTGTTCCCAGCATACGAACACAAAACTTTAAACAGGTCAGCATTACAATATTTACTTTGACATATAAATCCCCTAAGCATTAATTTGACAAAATTACAGTGGAAGCACATGATTAGTACACTACCTTTGAGACATTAAAAATATTTACTCAAAATATACATTTTCTAAATTGCAACATTTAAAGGCAACAGCCGATGCGCAGTTGCTAGCACTGGACAAGTCTTTGTTCCATAATGACTTGATACATGTACATATTTCTTCCTTTTTGATCAGCTCCGCCAACTTTGCTCTGACAAGCCAGAACTTCTGTTCGGAAAACAGTTCCGGCAAATTTACGACAGGCTGCGCAAACTTTTGGCAGCCAACCCCCCTGAGCATGATGACGATGAGTGATGAGGGTATGTACTTGTAACTTCAAATAACAAATAACTGCACATACATGAAATCAATTCTTCTGCCGAGATGAGGTACAGCAGTCCAGTATCAGTGAGAATGTTGTCCACTCTTGTGGGCTCAATGACCTCAGTCCAGCTCTCAATGCAGGTTTTCAAACCAACCTTTTAGTTAAAAAACACACAAAAACACCATGTGTAAGACTTTAAAAAATGTACAAGTGAAACTTGCGCCATCACCTGATTTGTATAAGAAAAACAGACAGAACAATCAAACAGGATTGGTTCCATTAAAAAAAATACAAAAATACAAAAGAACAAAACACAAAACAGCGATCACTTTAGCAAAATGCCTGTTTATGTTTATGTCTATAGTCTATGGCCCCGCACAAGAGTAGACTCTGTGATCAGTGCAAAAAATGTCAAATTTGTCATGGAAATCGTTCGGTCTTAACCTCGGCCTGCAGGTTCACTTACCATAGCGCATGGATATTTTGCCAAAATTAGGACTTTTCCCATGATTTCGTCTTGTGTGGTGTAATTTGTCTCCAAGTCTTGAATTTAAAGTAAAAAAACAAAAAGCGCGATAAACGCAAAAACAATACGGCAAACAAGTCTGCACAAGCGTGGCCTGCACAGCTCAACGCACCGAACAACAGAGGGCACTAGCAGAGCGCTCTCTGTTGTTTAGTGCGACAAGCTGTACAAACCTGCGCAGACTTGTTCCACCATATTTTTTTTGCGTATATCTCAATTTTTTTTACTTTAGATCCCAGATTTAGAGACGAATTACACCAGACAGAAGAACCATCAAAATGTCCTAATTTAGGCAAAATATCGATGCGCTACAGTTACTAGTGAACCTGCATGCCGAGTTTGAGACCATATGATTTCCATGAAAAAATGAAAACAAATTGACGTTTTTTGTACTGATCACAGTATGGCCTACAGTATGGACATAGACTAGGGATAATGTTTACCCATTTTAATCTTTTTGTCTGGTCAAAAAAAACTTGCACCGTTCTGCACGAATGAGAATGGGCAACCCTCACTGTAACCCCCCCCCCCCCCCCCCCCCCCCCCCCCACCAACAAAAAAACCTGCTGGTGCACCTCCATTTGGGAACATCTGGCTTCATGGGGTTTGTCTAATTTTTACAGAATCTAAAATATGTCCCTCTTTTTCTTTTACTGTTTTGACTTTGACAGGTGTCTGCACTAGCAGAAGCATTGTGGCAAGTCTACAAAAAAACAAAAATCAAGAGAATACTCACACTCCTGTTTATGTTCTGTAGCCAACTGAATTCATCACTTGGAGCCATTCATCACTTGGAGCCATTCATCATGTTCATCAAGCTGTTCTCTGTTACTCGTTAGTGGTAAACTTGTTGTACGTTAGAGACCCTGTTGTACGTTAGAGAACCTGCAAAGTGCATTAATTACAAAAAGTCATCTAGGAAACAACTATCTAGGAAAAATTACACATACAAAAATAAATGCATAGAAGTTTCACGGTTTAATACCCCCATTACATACACGAATTTTTCCTTACGGATCGCCAACTCATAATCAATCGCAAGCATTCCTAAATATCTCGCTGGTATCTGTAAATAACTCGTCACAACTCGCAACAACTCGAAGACACTCGTAAGGATTCGTGAAAGGAGAGGCACATTTGTTGACTCATGAAAACTAGTTATAATTATTTGCCACGAACGTAATCATTTTCCACACTTTACCAGTTCGCGCCGGGATTCTTTTAGCATCACCGAGCCGAGGGGCGAGATTATTTTTAAAGAAACTCGATCCAAGCGGGTTCAAAAATCTGTTTAAGATTGTCCACGGATTAATTTTTCCGTAAATAACTTGAAAATAGCTCGTAACAAGCCGTAAGTATTGCAAACCGCTCGCAACAACAGGTAACCATCTGTAAACTTCTCGCAGGAATCCGTAAAAGGACTCTTAACAATTTTTTTAAAGATTTGTTACGGTTAGTTTACGATTTGTTTACGGATTATTCACAGATTATTACGAGTGCTTACTTGTTGTTACAAGTACTTTACAAATAGATACATATACTTTATGGATGATTATACATTAAGATTTGCAGGATTTATAAATCTTTTGGCAAAAAACCTGAGGACTCGTAAATACTCGTAACTAACTCGTAACTATTTCGTATTCGTAAAAACACGTAAACAGGTCGTGCTCGTACATGTGTAAGTTGCTCGTAGTTATCCGTGACAACTAGTATCAAATTTTGAAATGTTGACGTAAATACATTGCAATAACTCGTAACAATCCGTAATAAACCGATAGCTCGTAATAACTCGTTAACAACTCTTAAATCAGTCGTAAAAAGTGGCAGATTATACTCACACTCCTGTTTATGTTCTGTAGCCGACTGAATTCATCAAGCCATTCATCATGTTCATCAAGCTGTTCTCCGTTACTCGTTAGTGGTAAACTTATTGTTGTACGTTAGAGACCCTGTTGTACGTTAGAGACCCTGCAAAGTGCATTAATTACAAAAAGTCATCTAGGAAACAACTATCTAGGAAAAATTACACATACAAAAATAAATGCATAGAAGTTTTACGGTTTAATACCCCCCTTACATACACAAATTTTTCCTTACGGATCGCCAACTCATAATCAATCGCAAGCATTCCTAAATATCTCGCTGGTATCTGTAAATAACTCGTCACAACTCGTCACAACTCACAACAACTTGAAGACACTCGTAAGGATTCGTGAAAGGAGAGGCACATTTGTTGACTCATGAAAACTAGTTATAATTATTTGCCACGAACGTAATCATTTTCCACACTTTACCAGTTCGCGCCGGGATTCTTTTAGCATCACCGAGCCGAGGGGCGGGATTATTTTTAAAGAAACTCGATCCAAGCGGGTTTAAAAATCTTTTTACGATTGTCCACGGATTAATTTTTCCGTAAATAACTTGAAAATAGCTCGTAACAAGCCGTAAGTATTGCAAACCGCTCGCAACGACACGTAATTATCTGTAAACTTCTCACAGGAATCCGTAAAGGACTCTTAACAATTTTTTTAAAGATTTGTTACGGTTAGTTTACGATTTGTTTACGGATTATTCACAGATTATTACGAGTGCTTACTTGTTGTTACAAGTACTTTACAAATAGATACATATACTTTATGGATGATTATACATTAAGATTTGCAGGATTTATAAATTTTTTGGCAAAAAACCTGAGGACTCGTAAATACTCGTAACTATTTCATATTCGTAAAAACACGTAAACAGGTCGCGCTCGTACATGTGTAAGTTGCTCGTAGTTATCCGTGAAAACTAGTATCAAATTGTGAAATGTTGACGTAAATACATTGCGATAACTCGTAACAATCCGTAATAAACCGATAGCTCATAATAACTCGTAACAACTCTTAAATCAGTCGTAAAAAGTGGCCGATTATACTCACACTCCTGTTTATGTTCTAGGAAAAATTATAGTAATTGCATAGGAGTTTTACAGTTTAATACAACCATTACATACACAGATTTTTCTTTACGGAGCGCCAACTCGTTGTCAATCGCTGGTATCCGTAAATAACTCGCTGGTATCCGTAAATAACTCGCTGGTATCCGTAAATAACTCGCTGGTATCCGTAAATAACTCGCTGGTATCCGTAAATAACTCGCTGGTATCCGTAAATAACTCGCTGGTATCCGTAAATAACTCGCTAGTATCCGTAAATAACTCGTCACAACTTGCAACAACTCACAGACACTCTTAAGGATTAGTAAAAGGAGAGGCAAATTTGTTGACACGTCTAACATTTTTTTACGATTGTCCACGAATTAATTTTTCTGTGAACAACTTGAAAATAGCTCGTAACAAGCCGTAAGTATTGCAAACCGCTCGCAACAACAGGTAACCATCTGTAAACTGCTCACAGGAATCCGTAAATGACTCGTAACAATTTCTTAACGATTTGTTACGGTTAGTTTACAATTTGTTTACGAATTAATATGAGTGCTTACGTGTTGTTACGAGTATTTTACAAATAGATACGTATACTTTACGGATTATTATGAGTGCTTACGTGTTGTTACGAGTATTTTACAAATAGATACGTATACTTTACGGATTATTACGAGTGCTTACGTGTTGTTACGAGTATTTTACAAATAGATACGTATACTTTACGGATTATTATGAGTGCTTACGTGTTGTTACGAGTATTTTACAAATAGATACGTATACTTTACGGATTATTATGAGTGCTTACGTGTTGTTACGAGTATTTTACAAATAGATACGTATACTTTACGGATTATTATGAGTGCTTACGTGTTGTTACGAGTATTTTACAAATAGATACGTATACTGCAAATGATGAGAATTGCAAGATTTATATATTTTTGGGCGAAAAACCTGAGGACTCGTAAATACTCGTAAGTCGTAACTATTCATAAAAACACGTAAACAGGTCGTGCTCGTAAGTTACTTGTACACTGTAAAATAATACTGTGAAAATTGCAGTATCTTACTGTATTTCACCACAGTAGTTTACTGTAAATGGATTTCACAGTAATGTACTGTTTTATTTACTGTATTATTTACATTATCCCTGCTGTAATTAGCATTCACAGTAAAATACTGTTTAACAGCCAGTCATCGCAGTAGTTAACTGTATGTATACAGCGCTGCCGTAAATGATCTGTTTTACAGTAACATACTGCATTATAAAATAATGCAGTATGTTACTGTAAAACATCGTTTACGGCATCATACAGTTAACCACTGTAATTACTGGCTTTAAAACAGTATTTTACTATGAATTTTAATTACAGCAGAGATACTGTAAATAAACCAGTAAATGAAACATTAAATTACTGTATAATCAGTTTACATTAAATTGCTGTCGTTTAATATTGCGAAAATTGCAGTATCTTACTGTATTTTACCTAAGTAGTTTACTGTAAATTAATTGTACAGTAATCTACTGTTTTATTTACTGTTTTATTTACAATCTTTCTGCTGTATTTAACATTCACAGTAAAATAATGTTGACGCCAGTCATTACAGTAGTTAACTGTAGTGTACAGTGATACCGTTAACGATCTGTTTTACAGTAACATACTGCATTATAAAATAGTGCAGTATGTTACTGTAAACAATCGTTTACGGCACCATAGAGTTAACGTTAACAGTAATTACTGGCTTTAAAACAGTATTTTACTGTGAATGTTAATTACAGCAGAGATACTGTAAATAAAATAGTAAATAAAACAGTAAATTATTGTACAATCCGTTTACATTAAACTGCTGTGGCAAAATACAGTAAGATCCTGGTTAATGTTTTGTTGAGTGTATTACTGTATACACGGGCAATAAAAGTGTGTGAATGTACATGTAATTCAAGGAGCTATTTACGATTGCAAATAAGCGGGCTTTGGCCAAAGATATTTCCCACGTGATATGATGAAGCCTAGGCCTAGCCTAGGCCTACAACACTAAATAACACCAAATCTAGTTTAGCCTACCCCCCCCCCCTCCCCCCCCCCCCCCCCCCCTCCCCTCCCCCCGGGAAAATGGCAACAAGAAATCATGGGAATGGGCCGTTTCATTATGCTTCTCCCCTCTCCGGGCAAATGACACTCTGGGCGTGATCCGCCCATTTAATACATGTATTAACAGCTCTATGAAATCCTATTATAAATAAAGTACATGTACTTTCCAAATTCACATCACATACTTCACTTGACCGTGCAACTGCAAGTCTCGCGCGTATTCATTTTGGGGGCCATTGGTCCCAACGCGTACGCTTCTAATCTCGCAATGAAGTCATCGTTCAGAGGCGCGAGACTTGTTACATTATACACTAGTCTAACCGACAACTTTGGCAGCCCGCCAAAATCTCCCCGCGCAAGTGATACATGGTGCACGGCACACGTAGGTATGTAGTACTTAGACCCAAACGATCCGACTGCACGCCGGCGGAACGTGTACCAGTTAACAAAAGTATCAAGTATGGGCCGGCCGGCGAGGCGCCGCGCGCGCACATTGACGCATGGGCCGGCTGCTGTACTGTTCACGTACACGGAGGTGGTGTGGTTAGTGTTTTTTGCGTCACTTTTGAGGTATTTGCAGTGTAAATTTTTACTTGTGGTATTGTTTTGTTTGTAAATAACATGTAGATAGCCACCACGTTCATAATGTGTAGGCATAGCATAGTACTAGGCCTTATACGTATTAACATTATAACTAAGGCTAAGTCACCTTCACTCAATGCACTACTTATGTATACGCGAAAAATTAAGAGTTTTTGGCATCCAATCTTAACATCTTGTCTTTTGTAGTTGTACAACGTTGTTATTTACCTTAATTTTTATCATCCAATGACAACATTTGTATTGAAAATGAAAAAAAGCAGTCGAAAATTTTTTACGTTGACTTACCGTTGATGCACGTAGAGATTGTGCACAAATACTCAAACGACGTTGACAAATACCTCCCCTAAAAAGGGCAATAATAATCGATAAATTGTGAAAAATCGTGCTTCGAACCCACTCATTTTTTTCCATTGATACGTTAAAAAAGGATGTAGCAGTGATATACTGAATTTTTAAAAAAATCTGCCTGTGAACCCCTTGCGTTTTATCGTGTTGTTTTCGAACGAAAATGGCAGAAAATGACATCGCCCCAACAAAAATTTGTGTAGATCGTGCCTGTGTACCTGGCTTTGCGGACGTTGCATGAATCACTGAAATCGGGGAGCGAGCGCGGAGAAAATTTGTACGTGTTTCAATGGCGCGCTTCGAGAGGGCGATCTATACGTATTTACTGTGTGAGATGCGTGGCTCATGAGCGTGGAAGAATGAATGAGATACATTTCAACGTTGGTGGCGCACTTTGTTGGGCCCCCCCTCCGCCCCCCCCCTGTGGTACATCATTGTGATCAATATATGCACATGTAAAAGAGCATGAAATATAATTAAGTCATAAATGCATTTGTGCTAACATCGATAAAAGATCCAGGAGCAGGATCAAGGGTAACAGATAGTGGTTGGGCCTGCTTTTAATTTCCCTTTCATATTTCTTAATTAACAGAGTACCACTGGCACTGTTGGCCCGGATGTCACAGGCAATGCTTCTCTGCCCAAGACTCCCTGTCTTGTTGTATGTGGTGAGTACGTTTAATAAATATCTATAAGCAGGGCTTGAAATACTCATTAGATAAGACCGCTTACTTGTGTCAAATGAATTAAGCATCACGCCTGTACTCATTCAGGTAGTGGGTCATCTGTGTGTGCTTGTAACACTAACAGAGTTTAACATTGTATGTGGAGATTTGTTGATGAGGTTGACAAGCCCAAGCCGTTTACAATAATTCTGGTGGTGTTGAAATATTCCACCCCATACAGGCCTGGCTTATATGAATGATGGATTACTTATTTGTTTTTGTTTTTTGTATCAGTCGCACACTTCTTCAACATATCCTCTGCATATGAATCAATTAAATTCTTGTCATGAAGATCAAGAATTTGGAAAATATGTTCACTTTATTTCCATTATTTAAATTATGTGTTGTTAAAAGGTGAAACATTGCTGGAAGCAAGCCGCTTCATGCTTGTGATTGACCGATGTGTGGTGAATGACAGCTTCACAAACTTCATGAAGGCTTTGGCAGAGATGTTCGCAGCATTCTACGTGTGCAACATCATGTACCCCCACGATGGAGCACAAACACTGGAGTATATTGAGAGGCAAGTTTGTTTCATTATATTTGTAGGCAGAGCTGCAGTGATGAGGGAGGGGACGAAATAAAAAAGTATTTAAACCTAGAGCCTATAGTTTAACTGCAAATGCAGTTTGAAGACTTGCCGAGCTAGCTGTGTTGTTTGTCAGGTTGTTCTAAAAGTAATTATAAACCCCCATGTGACCCCCTTGACTCATATTCAAGCCCCTCAGAGCAATTAAGATATAAATTAATCATAAGATACATTTGCGTCGACGTGATGTAAATCGATATCAAGCTTTGCCTTTGCTTCACCGATGTGACGTGTTACCTCCAGAGTGAATGATGGAGCACATGTGCAGTTTACTACTACATATAGTGTGACTGTATTAAGTACTATTTCGAATGCCTATGCATGCTACATGGCCGGCCTCCAGCGGCTAGTATCCCAAATCAAAACCAGTGATGTTATGGCCCACATTTGACACCAGTTCAAATGGCTATTTCACTGCTTGTCGTTTGCTGCATTACCCTATGTTGTCTTACCATAATCCAAATTAATGTTGTGTTATGTCCCCCCACCCCCAGGGTATTCGCATGCATCAACTCGGATGGGACCAAGGCAGAGAAAGGAAGGGGGAGAAAAGTCACACCGGTACCACCAAAGCTACTGACACTCTCTAATGCAGTGGCCCACTTCCATATGATGAACAGATAAATATCCTTGACAATTGATTACAATTGTTGACTGCTGTGATGTTGAGTCCCATGGGGTGTTAAAATATCAAGTCCCACATCACAGCAGTCAACAATTGCTTTGTTATACCTCTGTCTTTAATTCTTAGTAATATTTTCTTCACCGGAAATCTCCAATTTCATCGCAACGATGATAATCTGTTGCTGCACAGAAAGTTGTACGACGTGAACGTACAGCCAGTCGGGTGAGGGGGACCAGTCATGTGAAAATACAGTATTCAAGACAGAGGTATTATTGCAGAGATGCCAACCTTTACTATTTTTAAATCATTAAGAAGTACTACTGAACATTTCAGCTGTTCATAGTGCTATTTAAAATTACTGTAATTACTCTTTGCATTTACTATTGTCCTATGTATTTACATTGGAAGTACTATTTGATGAAGGAATCATTACTCCTTTGTGATCCTGAAGAAATTTGCATCTCTGCAATTGGTGATGTATCTGAAGTTTTCAGCTGTGAATTGTTGATAACACCAGGCAAAAAAAATACATGTAGTAAAGTACAATATTGGTTGTCAGGGGTCAGAAGTTATTTCCCCTTCCCCAACCCTCTTTATCTGGCATTTTTACAATGGCTGCAGCCATTTGTTTCTATTATATATATTTTGTTTGTAAAAAATAATAAAAAACAAGCCAAAAGGGGGACCCCTATGCCCCACCCCCACCCACCCCCGGATCCAACTCTGTACACTTATTGCTTCAAAGGAGAAGCAGCAACTAGTGATTAAATCTACATGTATTGTCTACTATAATGTTTGTTGGAGTTTCATATTAAAAATAGAAACAATCATCAGAAAATACTTTGTGTGTGTGTGTTTTTACATTATTTTATGTTTTAATGCAGTGTACTTTATACATTTTAGAGCAACGAACTGACACTGGTGCTAATTATAATCATTGGTAACTTGCTGTTTTTGTTCTACAGAAATAGAATTTAAAACTTCCACATAAAATCGGGTGTTTTTCTATTTTATTAACACTACTTCAAATTGTACGTATCACAGAATAATACAATAAATTAATTCACAGTAAATTGCCTGGTGGCAGTAAAAGTACAGTAAAATACTTTTTTTTACGGTAATAAACGGGGTCAAACAAATTACCGTGAATATAACGGTCAACTACTGTTGTATCATTTACAGTACCTTGTTCGATGGACTGTAAATTGCACAGTATATTACTGTTGACTTAATTACAGTAACCTACTGGAAGTGGACAACAGTAAATTACGTTTACTACATCTCACTACTGTAATTTAATTAACAGTAATAAAAAGGATACTGTAATTTAATAAACAGTACGAAAAAAGATACTGTAATTTAATTAACAGTAATAAAAAAGATACTGTATTTTAATAAACAGTAAGAAAAGAGATACTGTAATTTATTTAACAGTAATAAAAAAGATACTGTATTTTTTTTTACAGTACATTACTGGTGGCCATGCTGCCAGTAACTTACTGTAATTTTTACAGTATATTACTGTTTACATAATTACAGTAACTTACGTTTATTTTACATTAAACGATTAACAGTAGTAACACGGATACTGTATTTGTTTACAGTATATTACTGGCGGCCGTGCTGCCAGTAAATTACTGTAACATTTTACAGTAAAAATTTTACAGTGTAGTTATCCGTGACAACTAGCAACATATTGTGGAATTTTGACGTAAATACATTGCAATAACTCGCAATAATCCGTAAATACTAAAATAGCTCGCAATAAACAGTAACAACTCTTAAATCTGTCGTACAAGTGTCCAAATCGTAAGGATCCGTGAAAGATCTGTGAATTTGTGCGATCCGTAGGGACTCGTAAGAAAAATCTGTGTATGGGAAAGGGGTATAAAACTTAAAGGACTCTAGTCCTATCATTTAGGACAAAAACACCAAAGCAAAAAATCACATCCGCTTTTTTCAAAATTCTGAAGAATACTCGAGAAGTTATGGCTGAAAAAGTCATTTGTTTTGAAATAGAAAGACAGTCGCAAACCAAATGGATCACAAATTGTAAAGTGCCCTAAACTACAAGATAAACCTATGCGTTAATTTGGCCCTGCCCACTGCTGTACCTGTGTGTCAAAAAAATCGTGTCAGGCCATGGATCGAGCAATGGTGAATTGTGCACGTGCACAACAAGTGTGGAACTAATTAGCCGAGTCAGTGTCAAAACTAAAACATTAACCAAATCATTGCCTACCTTTGTGATTACATCATGGCGACTGCGTAGTTCGTTTGATCTTGCCAATCAAATGAAACAATCCTGAAGTTCATAATGCTGATGAAATTGAAAACAAAACGTTTGTCTTTTTGGTCACTTGGTTGGGCAATGAAGGTTGGGGTTTATCACGTCCACGACGAGTTCTAAACAGGTCGCACTACTAGTCCATCCATGTGTGTTGTACTGTGCTGTACAGTAGGTACACAGCACGTGCAAATTGCCCATGTCGACTACCACGCACGTTATGCAGGCGACACAGCACGCACACCACCTGTCAAATTTGTTATTAACCAATCAGAACGACCCATCCAGCGTTATACTGTACTTGTATGCGCGTAAAGCTGTTAGCGCGTAATTTAAAAAACCCACATTTAAAAAAAGGGCGTACGTAAAAATATTCAATCGAACTTTTCTTTTTGTAAATAAAACAAACACACGCACATCCACGCATCTAAAATGTGTGGTTTCTTGCAACATATTTTACAATGTGTGGCTTATAATCATTGTACATATTAAATCATTAAACAGATGGCCGTTTATAAACCCACTCGATTATAATATTAGGCACATTTTCTGGTGTTGATTTTCGTCAAATTTATGCAAACAAGAAAATGAATCTAATCGAGTGGGCTTCCGGCTAATTATTTTGTTAACGTTGTTTATATATTACAACCACTTAAATCCCGGAAGCACTCGAACATCGCCAACATTAGCCGACCGCAAATGGAAGACTTTCTGAAAACTTCAGACTTTTTTGGAAACGGCAGCTTTGTGCCCATTTTCGTCACGTGACATTGGCAGCTACCAAAGCTAGTTAGAAAGCAAATCGAAACTGAAGAATTATTTAAACTGTTAAGTTTAAAAGAACGGATTAAATGTTTCTGAAGCACAAACAGGCATCATAATGGCTGGAGTTCTCGAAGCCAAAGACACAGACGAAGATTATAATATAGGGATTATAATATAATTCATCAGAAATAGTCATAATTCTTTGGTCTGGAATCCAGACTACCAGTTACACAAACACTATACCTTTTCCTAATCCTAGTACACGTACACTCCCGGGGACTTTTGGGGGGTTTGCTACAACTAGGTCAAAACACGCCCGCGCGCAATAAACACCGGATGCACTGTTATACTTTATTGTTACATTTACCATCCAAAAATAGGTAATCTAGAGCAGGGTCGTGCACTCTTGGGAGTGGGAGGCCGGGGGGCGAATTTTTTTTCCCAAACAGGTTTGCACAATTTCATGAATTATTCAGTAGTTGCTTTGATCGCTGTACAACACTTAGGTTCTAGGTCTCCTTTTCCCCTTAAATTAAAAATACTCTAAAGATATCAATTTGACTAGGAAAAACGAGGTGACCTACTACAGCAGGATTCGAACCCGGGATCTTTGATCCATAGCCAATCCCACTATCCACTACACTACGTATAGCAGCTCGACAACAGCTGTTCTTTAAAGCGATTTATTGTAACTAGTTAACTAATAACAACAATGCTGTGACGTCATGTTTTATTCCGATGAATAAACATAACTTCTCATCCAAACTACTGAATAATTCATGAAATTTTGCAAACCTGTTTGGGAAAAAAAAATTCGCGGCCGGGGGGGTGGGGGGGCACCACAAATTCCCCTAAATAAATAATTAGACAAGGAAAACATTCCGGGTACATTTGTGGAGATACCCAGTTTAAAGGTTTTGTTCAGTTGTGCTGCCCTTTATAAACCAAAAATCACACATCAGGCGGCACTTGACGATGATGACTATTTACTGAGTACTGAAATAGAATTTCAAATATTATTGAATGAACTGTATTGAATACTCAAATGAAATACTATCATTATTAATCATTATTAACCACATTATGCAGTTTTAACATTAATTTAGAAGAATGTACATATTTCCTGAGGTTTATGAGTTTATAACTTTTGTTTTCACTAGCCGGCCGGACCAGTAATGTTTTTACTGGCCCGCCAGCATTTTTACTGGTCCGCAGATTTTTTCTCACCCACAAAATAAACCATCCCATAAAAAAAATACAGTCTAATCATGTCCTTCCTTCTAACAACCTCTCTTTTTAATTGGGTGTAATTGTATGCCACAAACAAAGAGAAATGTATTTTAAAGAGATATTTCTCAGCATATTGAAATTCCAAAGTAATGGTCGGCCAAACGTTTGGCTGTCAGCTGTCAATCATTGTCTGCATGAATTTCTTCCCCCTACTTGGAATATATTCGGAAAATACTCTCGAATAATTATGCCGTGGTATTTGTTTTATTCCACTTGCACTATATATAAAGCGTTTATTATGTAAAATTACACCACGGAAGCATTTAAAAGCAGAACATGTATTAAATGTGAATACAAACTTCTTAAGGATGTGTAGAAATTCATGTTAGACTGAAGTACCGTGCTTATGGGAGTAAGTTGCTGGGGTACAACATCAGCTCATGCAAGAGACAATGCAGGACAAACAAATAATAATACCCGTTTTCGATGAGAATTAGGCCGTGTTTTCTTGGTTTTAAGTTTCTCTGGGGCCAAAGAATTATAATATAATACAATATAATATTAGTCATTTGTTTAAATTATCCTTGAATCAATAAAGTGATTATATGAATCACTTTTGTACACAAGCAATAAATCGATTCTTGGCAATTATAACAGAGTATTTGTCATCAGGTATTATATCTAAAATAATATTTAAGTTCATGAATTAAATAATTAAAATAGCTGAATGGATTTTAGTCCATGTGAGCCATTAAGTTATACTGATTGCTGACATGTAACGACATTATACAATTTACAAGAAGTGAGTGTGAAAGAATTTTTAAGAAAGTGGATTTTAATGATTTGTTGAAATAAAAAAGATAGTTGGAATTAAGAATTGAACTTTTCCGTTGTAATAGACTGATTTTTTTATGGCAGGATATGTTACGACATGAAGAAAAAAAATAACTTTTGTTAGTATATAAGTTTATGAGTTCGTTTTCACTCAATCGTAATTTTGAATCTTTGAATCTTTGAAAAACAAAGAAAAAAGAACCATTCAGCATAAACCCCCCTTGGACCCAAATACCCAAAACAATAATTTTCTAATTTCTCCGGACGAGGATGACCTGGCCTGTAAAGCCCCTCTTGGACCAAAGCCTCTGTTGGACCAAAACCACCCCTGGACCAAAGTGCCAAACGCTGGTCCCGCTTGGACCAAAATAATGGTCCAAGGGTGGACCTAATGCAGAATTGTGTCTCCGTTGGACCAAAGTACCACAAAAAGCAGCCAGGGTAGAGCTCGCCCCGCGCCGTCGCATCGCGCCGTCGCCTTGTGCCGTCGTGCCGTCGCGTCGTGCCGTCGAGCCGTCGCGTCGTGCCTTTAAGCCGTCGCGTCGTGCCGTCGCGTCGTGCCGTCGCCCCGTCGCGTCGTGCCGTCGCCTCAGACTAGTGGAAATAGGGGGCGCCCTTACAGACGTAGCCCTGTTCTCCCATAGTTTTGCCCAAAACTTCACGCGCGTAGGAACTAGGATTCACAAAATGGAAGAAATCCTCAGGTCCCTAGGATTGCAAGAACACATTTTGCTGTTCGTAGATAATCAGGTACGTCTATTCCTGTTGTATAGGCTTTTAACTACATGACTAATGTATTTCACAGTTACATGTATCGCCAGACCCTCTAAATCCACGTGGTCCTATTTCTACGCATTTACATTTGATTTACGTTGGCAACACGCGCGCGTGTATGAGCGTTAGGTGTGCAGATTACGGAGGGTCGAGGATAAGTCTGATATATGGTGCATTGAGTTAATACAAATAACAAATAACAATAGTTGAACAAAAACGGTCAATTGGATATATTAAAACAACGGTAGTTATTTAGTAGACAGATCGATGATCTATATGCACTAATGTCTAATTTTACTAAAAAAGGGGAGAGAGGCGCTCCAAATCAATAGTTCAATTTTAAAGCTGCTACTACTGGAGTGCATTGGAGGGCACTTAGGGGGTTGCTGGTCATTGTTGCTCACTTCACCAGAAAGTATTGATGGAACTTGCCATTGTTTACTTTTATAATGTTAAACATTAATTTTAATTATTATAACATTATATAACATAACAGAACATTAACATAACATTACTTAACATTGCATAACATCAACCTGGACCTGGTGTTCCAAAAGTACAAAGTTGTTTGTTTTAGGCTTCACACAGCCTAGACAATACCCTCCATCTCACACCAGAGCATTATGGCATGTGGCTTTGCTTATCAGTGCAATACACTGTTTCCTCACAGCATGACCAAGTTATCCTCTATTTTCCATTGGCTTTGACATTCCTTGGTGTACAAGGACTCCCCATTGAAATAATGTGGCAGTTATTGGAGGACCATGCAATAAATATACATGTAGTCATTTGGGGGGCAAATATTGAAGTGCATTGAAGTGTAAACAAGAGCAAGGGTTAAGTATACTAATTGACAATTAACAACTAACCGTTATGTACACTCACTGTCATCATTTTGTTAATATGGTACGCAATCCAGTTAGAAAACTGCAATCTAGTTAGAAAACTGCTGGGGTGCTGAATCTGAAATCAAGCTAGATTTTGAGATGGAGGGTTCTTCAAAAAATTAACCATTTATGAAATCAGTGTTTTGTGGGTCAGTGCCATTAATTTCAGAGTAATTTGAAACAAATTTTAAAAAAATTGGGTACTCTAAAATTCTGAATCCAAATATCCAATATGCCAAAGTGCAAGAGATTCAAGGGGTCTTGACAACCCACTTAATTAACTTACTTGTTGGAGTTAAATTTGTAAATAGTACCACTTTCAAAAAGGCATAAACACCACAATCGCTCAGCATGTGGTTTGTCTACCTTGCCACTTACCACAATTATGGGAGACTGGCAAATATATGGAGTGGCTGTTTAAAGAGGTGATTGAATTTCTTGTGTAGATTTTGTTAATGTAAAGTATACATGATCACGAATGGTTTCACACCTATGGCTGCATTGTTAGATGTAAGTGTACATGTAAACACCAAATCAATTGTTAGTGAATGGGATTTTGGAGCTATAGCTCACCTAATTGAGTCTCGACCAGTCAGAAGCTTTTAACTAACCAAGATATTTATTATTTGATTTTTAAATAAAGTCCTGCAATCACGCCTGTTGTCACATCATGTATATACATGTGTTAATTCTCAAACATGTCTTTCTGTCCAGATTTGTTTCTCACAGCACATGTGGATTTTGGTGCCTGTATGTGTGGATGGAGATCACTGGATGCTACTGTCAGCCAACACTTACACCAAACAGCTGGGAATCCTAAATTCTCTGCCAGGATACAGTGCAGCTGAGAAGCGATATTCTTCTCTTTTCATGTAAGTGTTATGTTACTGTAAGTGTTGTATCTTTCACTAGAACAATTAATGTGTGAGTAATGGCTGGGAGTGACACGGCCCTGTGGAAGTTAAACCAAAGGACTCATTGTTCATTACTTGGTGCACAGTGTTACTTTACCAGGAAAAACAAACTATATTAAGAAAAACACAATTAAATATACAATGTAGATAAATAAAAAGAGAAACAGTACATTGAGGAAATTTTCCCCTCTAAAATGGCATCAACCTTGCCAGCACAAAGCCTATTCCAAATTAAGGTACTGAACCTTTTACGGCACTGAACGTTTTTTTCCTAGACAGAAAACACCCTTTTCTGCCAAAAGTCCAATTGAATACCCAACATCTATCACTTTGCATAAGCAATTTATAGGATCTCAATGTACCTTTTATCTTCCCACAGAAACTACATGAATGCAAGAGCTACTGTCGTCAGTGAAACGCCAACACAGTGGAACGTACAAAGAGTCCACACTTCAAGACAACGTGACACCAAAAGTTGTGGAGTTTTTGTCCTGATGGTAGGAATTTTGTTTTTCAATTTGTTTTTCCTTTTCTCCAAATCGTGCTTTCCAGAACACAGGTGATTCCAGTTGATTTGTTACTTAAGTCAAACTCACTCACTCAGAAGGCTATCAGTTAATAAGTTAAAGTGTGCATCATTATTGAGGGACAGAATATTTAATTATTTAGCATGATGGTTATTAACGTCATGAAAAGATTTTGTTTAAATTTGTATTTGTTCACTTTCACTGTTTAGTATGCAGAGCAACTACTTCGAGGCATCCCACCATTTGTGCTGAGGCAGTGTCACGTGCAGCAATTCAGACGCTATGCCACTGCTCGCCTTTTGCAGAGCCAGAACTGAACCAGCGACCCACGGCACCGGCCATCATGTACAAGCATGCCATACTTGTGCGCTTTCCTATGAGAGCGAATGAGAGTAAAGTTGGGACGAGATCCAGGAAACTCCTACTGGATGTAAACACAAGCATGACCTCATCATGTTATATGTGACCCAGCACGAGTAAATGAGACACTTTGAGGCAAAAATGAAAATTGAGATTTTGATTTCATCATTTAAAGCTAAACAAGCTCTAAATGATGAAATCAAAATCTCAATTTTCATTTTTGCCTTAAAGTGTCTCATTTACTCGTGCTGGGTCACATATGTTGGCTCCTGTCACCTTTCTGGAAAATTGCCGTGACATTGGCCTGCTTCCAATCATCTGATTTAGGTCAAGTCCCTTATGTTAAATATGTAAGAAATGTCAATTTTTTTCGTTCATGTGTCATTGGAAACATCTGTCCTCAGCAACCCTTTTTCTGGCGTTTGCGTTACATTATTTAGCCCCTCTGGAATTTAGGGCAAACCTTGAAAAATAATTTCCTCTGACAATCAGAGATAAGTCCTTCGACTTAAAAAGGTTCTTATTTGCTTTTCCAAATACGTTTCAGAAAAGGCTTTGTTTTTTATTCTTTTTGGTTGTTACTATTCTAGTTCCAACATCGTGACGATGACATTGTTTGATTTTTGTGTAGACTTTTGAAAATAATTTTTGTTGTTTCAAAAATAAACCTAGATATTTCAATGGTTGTATCAAGATAAGAAGCAACTAATTCAACATTTTGAGCGAAGGCAAGTTTTTAAAAACATTTATTTAAATGTCCTTTTTTTATTGGGAAAAACGAAAAAGCCACTTGTTCTGTTTTGCAGTTTTGTCCAATGAACAATATGAATGATTGGTCGAGGTTATATTTTCAGTGTTCATGCAGGGTGAAAGCTATTTTCTTAGTTGCTTTTCTGCACCCACCTCGACTTCAAAATAATCTCGATTAATGATAAATATTCTCAACAATTATTACATTTCAAAAGAAATATACTAGAGGAACCTGAACATTTTGTTTCTAGTTCAGTTCTACTTGTGTGCTTGTACGGATATAATAACATAGGTGACCTGTCATCACAATATGAGAGTCGCACAATGTTATTTAGAAATGTGGCCATCCAAAGTCAAAATATGAAGGGGTGGTCAATGTGAGATTTTGCATAATTTGAAAAGCCTAATCAGTCCTCTACATATTCCCATTTTTGGGGTGCATTCAGATGATTAAAAACCATTACGCGATTTTGCGTAGTGTTTGCGTAGTTAGTGTTTGGATCAAAGTCCATCAGTGTTCGAATTAACACCGTAACTAAATATGCAAATTAGGTCTTCGTAACTGTCCACGTTTGCGAAATTTTGATAATTTATTGTTTATACAATAATTCGTATGTGTGGAAAGTTTCAAAAAGAAATAATGATTAGAGCATAGTCATTGCTATGCTCAACCGAACCTTACTTGTCCTGTTTTGCAATCTTTTGTGTGTTTTGTTTAGGATGTTTATAAGTAAGTTTTCTCACAAACGCGTGCTGTGAAACCTATGACTTTCTGGAGCACAGTAACATTTATTTAAAAATAATAAATCAAATAGGTTAAGAGGGCCTAATATTTCGATCTTAACAGATCTTCTTCAGAGACTAAATGGCTGTGTACAAAAAAACAAACATATATGACAACATGATGCACATCATGGAGGAATTAGGAAACACAAAAGAAAAATTCAAATCTTCAAATTAAATTATTGTCCATTCTTTGTTGATCCTGTTGCCCAGGTTGTCTTTTCCCTATATCAGCCACGTTTTGTCATAAATGCGACGAAAAATATGGTGATAGCGCCCTCTGTTGGTAACGCGGCATCAGGAGAAGTGAGCACAGCGGATAAATGAGTATGTGAGTGTAACGTGCTGACTTATCCGCTCAATCTGCCCGGAGAAGCTAGCACGCCGGAGAAGTGAGACCGCCACACCGGCCTTGCACTGCTGTTGTAAAATGCTGTTGTAAAATGCGCCCTCTATTGGCCCTGATCACAAGCCCTTTTTGCCGAGCCGGGCAGACGGCACGACGCGACGGCACGACGGCACGACGCGACGGCACGACGCGACGACACGACGGCACGACGCGACGCCACGACGGCACGACGCGACGCCACGACGGCACGACGCGACGCCACGAATACAATTATATAATAACTGGCAACATAACGACGCGACGGCACGACGCGACGGCACGACGGCACGACGCGACGGTACGACGGCTCGACGCGACGGTACGACGCCAAGGGGCGACGGTACGACGCGACGGCACGACGCGACGGCACTACAATACAACACGACGCGACGGCACGACGCGACGGCACGACGGCACGACGGCACGACGCGACGCCACGACGGCACGACGCGACGCCTTTGACACTGCATAAAAGTAATGAGGAACGAGGCGACGGCACGACGCGACGGCACGACGCGACGGGACTGTCGTGCCGTCGCGTCGTGCCGTCGGGGCGACGGCACGACGCGACGCAGTTTTGTCGTCTTTGGAATTCCATACACTTGTCATCGTGACTCGAGTCCGAGTCACGAAAAATGGGACTCGAGTCGGACTCGAGTCCGAGTCCGAGTCACGAGTCATACAACTCTGGCTTGTACCACTTGTACTCGGTGTTTCCCTGACATTTCCTGCCACAACACAAGTTTGCCACAGAAAGTGCATCACACACACTTACTGGGTGATAAACGGACAGTAATTGCAATTATCGTGTAATGGATTTTAGAAAGCGTCGCAGCTGCAAAGCATCGTATATTGTAGATAGTACGCAACGCAGTGCTTTGATTCATCCTACCTTACATGCAAGTTGTAATGAGTTTCGTGAAATTGGGTGCTGCTCGCACACGCCATGAATTTTGTCGGGAATCGTGTTGGAATAATACACCCTATTAAAAATTTTGAAAGGCGTGTACATATGTCGGAGGCAAGTGTGATCATGGCAATACTTTGATGAGACATTATTAACCACATCACATAAACTGTATTACGTCAATCTTACCAGCTCCCTGTGTGCCATCTTAGTATGAATGGATTTCTGTGAATGACAAACAAAATTATTGTTTACAAATATACTAATACTGACCGTATCTAAAGAATGAAACCAATACAAAGTTGTTAACAACAGTTTTAGTTGACCCCAAAAGTGATGCATCTGATAATAAAAAATGAAAATATCACAGTAGTAACATTTGTCTTTTCCAGAAAAAAAAAGTTGTTTCAAATACAATGCAGCATCACAAACAGAAAAAGCATCAACTAAAAAGAAAGATTAGATACCCTAGGATAATGTGAGGCACCTCCGCAACAGTGCCTCATGGCAGAACTTTACTTTCGCGGTGCACCTAGAGCTGGGGTTCCTGTCAACCTGACAGTTGCGGAATTTATGGACACTGAAACAGTCACAACCGATTCCCTCCAGGAGATTAATATCTTTAATGATTTAATAACTTTTAGGGCCATTTCACATAAATATTTATTTATTGCAGAAGAAAAAAACAACCGAGCACAAGCACAAAAAAGAAAGCTATTATGCATTATCAATAATGAATGTTTGTGAGTTTGATAAAGTATAATTTCATGAGGTGATAGATGGAAAGTTCTATCTGAAACATTTCGTCTATCACCAAAAAGTACCGTTTCCATTGCACTTCATTGCAGATGAAACTTATGATACACGTACCGTACATGCCAACCCAACCCAAAATGGTTTCGAGTTGGGTCATCAGGGCCCCTTTTTCATGGCTCTGCTTACCGTTAGCAACAAATCCGTGCTTACTGTAGCAGAAAAGTCCGTGCTTACGCTAAACGTATTTCACAAAATTTTTAGCGTGTAATTTTGGCTTCTGCACATGCGTACATGTACATCCCGTATTACCTTTTTTTATTAGAGGGTTAGTGCCAAAATGTTCTATTAGTGCCATTAGCGCAAAATGGTTATCGTAAGCGCAAAATTCAGAGCCATGAAATTGAGCCCAGGTCAGTTTAGGTTTTGCGCTTTTTATTTTTGGGTCGGGTCAGGTAATTTTGTGAAAAACTCAACAAAAAAAGGGGTAAAACAAATGAGGTGCAATACATTTTGTAATACCGCAAAGTGTACTGTATTGACCTTCCTGAAATGTGCACATACGACTGTGATTATATTTTGTTTGTAAGAAGCATATTTTTTTAATTATCATATGCCGATTTTGGTCAACAGTACTTTTTTACCAACAACTACAGTTGGACCCGAGTCAAAAACCCAAACTTGAACCAGGTCTTTATCATCTTTTAAAGTTGTTTAATATCAGTTTATAACGGCTATGTGACGGGTTCAAGACTAAATAGGAATGCCTAAACTGTCTTGGGTATTTATGAATTTAAGTTTAATGGTAGCAATAATTGTAATTAGTCCAAATTTGCTGACCCATATCTCACAAGCCAAATAACAAAGTAACAATCGGTTCTCAATGTTTATCATGTTGGCAATTCCACGATGGAGTGGATAAATTCGAAAAAATGTAATTTGTAAAATCTATGTAAACAGATTTGTAAACAAGATTTTTCATTTGAGTGTTGTGACAGTGAGATTGTGGCGAGTACACATTGTACCGTATGTAGTTTAGCATGATTTAAGGTAAAATCGTTTTTCTTTTTTCTAAAATAATGGGTTTTGGGTACTTATTGTGGGACCTATCGGTACATGTAGTTTGTAAAACGTAAGTGTTATTGTGAGTTATTGTTTTTAAGCCATAGCCAAAGGTTCAAATTCTGTGCTAAATAACGCTTTTTTGTTTGATAAACTTGAACTTGAAACTCCTAGGTTTTGATGCAAGAGTCAAATAAGATATTGTAACTTGCTAAAAGTGTAACATTTAACTAAACCTTGGAATTGCCAAAGTATGTACATGTAGCACTTGTTCAATCACAACACTAAATATTGTAGTTTTATTCTGTGAGGGTTGTCATCCCATATCAATTCAAAACTACTTTTCACCAAAGACACCATGGCTGATATAGACTAATGGTGTGACGATGAAATGATGAGCGAGTTGTGAGACAATTCAACCACAGCACTTGCTTATCAGGCAAAACATTGCATGCAACATATTGGTTGCATACAATGTATAGCTGCGATCAATGTTCACTAAACTTAAAATTATTATAATAAATGTGTTTTTTTCAAGAATTTGTTTATCGACTTACATTGCATGGCCTCTGATGGCCGTTTCTCAGCTGATTCATCCGTAAATGGACTGAGCAAAATTACTGGGTTTTTGTTTATCTTTTTGATGGGCCCTGGATTTTACTTGATTTGAGAAAGACATCAGCCATCTTAGAGGGCAATGCCTTTTAATGGTTTTGCAGTGGTGTGCATTCATATTAACAAGAGACGGCTGCTAGAAAGTCTGTAAATGGTACATCTTTTTAAGTAAACCCCATGGCCCCTTCAAAAATGCATACAATGCACAGATTTGTACAATTCTGACTCCGTTCAAAACTTGTATATTTTGTTAAATGTGTATACGTCAAATTTATCATTTACGGTATACAGTATGTATGAATTTTATTTTTCTTGTATAGAGAATGGATAGATTTTATTTCGTGTCATTGAGTGTATTTCTAGTACCGGTAAGGCAATACAAATGTGGTTGGCCGGTTTTAACCAGTTTGCGTCGGATTAACTTTATACACCAATTTTTTTTCTAGAATTCAGAACAGATCACGAATAAACACGTCACGACAAAGGTCGGAAATATCGGGGGTGTTCTACCAATGATGTTGGCCTGAACTGGGTCTCGGTTTTGTAAAATCAATATCAAAATAATGTTAGTGCAACCAATCCCAGGCGGGTTACGCCTTTCATGAAATTCAAGAATTTAGCGAACTGGTTAATTGGTTGTATGTATTGCGCATGCTGTAGGAGGTTTTATTCAATGAAAGGGTTATAAAATCGAAATTTAATGGGACACCATAAAAGCATGAAAAAAATTGTAGTTGAGCCATTGGCCTTATGGGAAGCCATTTTGGTAGTGTTGCCTGCAATATATTTTATAAATTGTGAACTGTTGAATAGGATGGTGCCAGACAATTTTCTTTAAATGTGGATTAAAACATTAAGGTATGCTTAACCAGTTTGCGCCGGGATTATTTTAACATCACCGAGCCAAGGCGCAGGATTATTTATAACGACACTCGATCTGAGGCGGGTTTAGGCCGATGGTACCGGGAAGCACACCCACACATTTCCGGCCTTGCTCGTGACGTGATTATGCGTCATCCATTTTGAATCTGGGGGAAACTTTGTGTGTATACACATCCTCCGGCGCAAACTAGTTAATCAAATTTGTTTTATTATTCATCAGATAAGACTGGTATTAATTTGTAATAAACGGTTGGTAATTTTTATCCAAAAATCTATATTTTTTCTCACTTTCAATTTAATATGGCCAAATAAAACTTATGTTTTATTGGACGTATTTAACCATACCCATGTGTTGGGCTCTCGACAATAGGAATGACTAGGAAGAAAGGCGAGAACAATTTTCTCAATAAACATTATACTACTTGTAAGATTACATTTATATCAGTGTATTGATTGGTAGTTAATAGTGTGTAAAGTAAGGAAAAGTTAAAAAAAAGAGACAATTAGGAAAAGAAAAATATATTTTGTTCAAGTCAATGCAGCCAAACCATTAATATTATTTTAACATGAAAGTTTACGTGATATGGGAGGTGAATTGTTAATCTATATGTTGGGGTAAATTTAAAATGAAATAAATTGACATGTGTTGGCATGTATTTGTTATTTCTTAAAATAAAACCCCAGGGCCGAGGCAAAAAGGCAGCGGGAGTGGACGCTAAACAAGTTTTGTTTGTTTGTTTACTTAGAAACTTTAATTTCAGACAGAGGGAGAAGGGGGAGGGGGGGGGGGGGGGGGGGGGGGGGGGGGTGAGGAAGCCACTTCTGTTTAACGTTGGGAAAAGTACGAGTAACGGTTAGGCATGGCCTAGGCCCCCTACACACTATTTTTAGCACTAGCACTAGCCTAGGCCTTAAATAATCCCCCAGCTGCGCGTACGTACCTGGATCCGGAAAAAAGGGCAATACCACGTACAAAGGTCATCACTTTGATACTTTGTATATAAATGGGTAATAATGTGACCTTAAAAGTAAAAGTACAGTACGTTAAAGGGGGACAAATCTAAAGGTTGAGGCATTTTACTCACCAGGCACTCTCACCAGATGGCCGGTTCTGAATGAAAGAATGTTTAAAAATGGGACTTTAAATATAAAGGACCAATGACAGAGCAGAGAGAGTAATGCTTGAAGGTTTGTCCCCCTTGGACCAACAATTTAGTGCACAACGCATGCAGGGGATTTTTGTCGAGAAACGAAGACACTGAAAACAATATCCACAAAATTGTACAAAAAGACAAATTGTATTGCAAAAAATATACCTCGTTATTTGGGGGGATTAATATAAAATAATAAGTACTGGAACGCCTTTAAATTGCCGTCTGTGTGTTCATATTTTATTGACATTGAACGTGAGACCCTAGCAACGACGGTTGGGAACGATCGGGCTGTCCCTCGTGGACCAAAAGTGAGCCCTCTCGTGCCGATATGTTGAATAGGTTCTAGCTTCGTCTCCCCAGAGGGAAATAACGACCTGTGATGAGAAAAATACAATTTTAAGGAGATATATGGGGTTGTGGGGCAAGGGAAACGAGGTGCGTGGTTATTTTGTCGTACATTTACAAGATATAATGGCTTAATTGACCAAAACAATAGAAAAATAGCTCTTTACTACAAATTGCCCACGATATATCCAGCCACATTTGGACCAAATTCAACACTTCACAAGTTAAAATATATATATTTTGGGCCACAAAGCAAATTTGAAATATAAAAAACTAATGAATATTTATCTCAGCTTTCCATTCAAAAAATGCATAACCTGTCAAGTCCTTGGAAGTAGGAAATAATTGGTTTAAAATGTTGTGGGAACCCCGCTTGGACCAAAAAAAGGGCCCATGTCGATTGTCATCGAACACCTTGAAAAACATTTTTTTTCTATATTTTGAGCGTGTTGTAAGTGGTTAAAAGGTCTGGAATTCTGTTCAGGATGAAATTTGCTATGAAATAAAACTTATTTTATTAAAATTACCCCAAATAGGAAGAAAACATATTTTGACGAATGCAACACAAGTGATTAATAAATTTTTCAAAACTAAAACGAAAAAATCGAGGTGTAGTACTAAGAACTACGTACCCCAGCCTTTCAGGAGCACTTTTTCATCCCATGTATGTCTCAAAATTGAAAACCAATTCGGCGAATATTAAAGAATAAGTAATTCGTTTGTCGTTTTAAAATGATTTTGACTGAAATTGACCAGAAAAACAGTTATTAACTAAGCCCCTCTTGGACCAAAATAGGCCACTTCATTCTCGGTCCAAGTGGGGTTGTGACAGGTGCATTAATTGAAAACTAGCCCCTAATCCAAGGGAACACTCTTATGTGTCCCAGGTTATATGTGTCCCGGGTTCTATGTGTCCCTAACACCTAACACCTAACCCCTAACCCCTAACCCCTAACCCCTAACCCCTAACCCTAACCCTAACCTCGTGACCCTAACCCTAACCCTAACCGGGACACGTAGAACCCGGGACACATATGGATGCCCCCCTAATGCAACATGTAACCCCAATATGAAAACTAGAGGATCAATAGAGCTGTTTCCGAAATGTTTTTGATTGTCAATACACAACCCTAACCCTAACCCTAACCCTAACCCTAACCCTAACCCTAACCCTAACCCTAACCCTAACCCCCTAATGCAACATGTAACCCCAATATGAAAACTAGAGGATCAACAGAGCTGTTTCCGAAATGTTTTTGATTGTCAATACACAATAGAACCCTAACCCTAACCCTAACCCTAACCCTAACCCTAACCCTAACCCTGACCCCCTAATGCAACATGTAACCCCAATATGAAAACTAGAGGATCAACAGAGCTGTTTCCGAAATGTTTTTGATTGTCAATACACAATAGAACCCTAACCCTAACCCTAACCCTAACCCTAACCCTAACCCTAACCCTAACCCTAACCCTAACCCTAACCCTAACCCTAACCCTAACCCTAACCCTAACCCTAACCCTAACCCTAACCCTAACCCTAACCCTAACCCTAACCCTAACCCTAACCCTAACCCTAACCCCCTAATGCAACATGTAACCCCAATATGAAAACTAGAGGATCAACAGAGCAGTTTCCGAAATGTTTTTGATTGTCAATACACAACAGAGAATTAGTGTTCCATGAATTATACACAAACGTTATTTGTGTGTTTTGAAAATGAGATTTTTAATGACGTCGTGATGACGTCACAAATTTTCCAAAGTGTTGGACATTATGTCCATATTCTAATAACCCTATTACAAACAGAATTTCGAGTATGTTCTGTTGATTAGATGTGGCTCAAAGGATTAAAAACTACAAAATATATAAATACAGCACACGATGACGTCATCATGACGTAACCTTAATTTGTAAGAATAACCCATCACGCCATACCTGCATACCAAATTTGAACCCAATCGGACTTTTACTTGCTGAGATATAGGCTCTCGAAAAATGTGTGGTCTAAGAAAGTATGGTCTAAGATGGTGGTGCCCTGCTGATGAAACAAAACGTGTACAAACCGTATGGACAAATAATCTGAACTAGAGCTTAATGCACTAATGCAAGGATGCACCAATATCAGCTTAAATAGCCTTCGAACTGACTCACACTGACCATAAGGCAACCATTGGCCAAATGTTGACCCCGTAATGACCATTAGGTGACCATTGGCCAAATTAATTCGATAAAGACTGTCGGAGAAGTATTTCATAATTTTTTGACAAAATGACCCCTACTGACCCAGGCATAAGGTGACCCTTGGTCAAATTCTGGCCATCTAATGAGACTAGGTGGTCATTGTCTGACCGTTAGGTGACCGTTGGCCAAATTCTTAACTAACTAACCATTGGGTGTCTATTGGCCAAAATGATTGAATTAAGACTGTGGGGAAAAGGCGCTTCGTAATTTTGAGGGGGAAAAGACACCTGCTGACCATAGGCGACCACTGGCCAAATTATGTTGACACCCTATAAGAGCTGCTTGGTCCAGGGATGTAACTGACCCAGATTGACATTAATTGGATTTGGATCAAGACTTTGGGAGAACAATCATTTTGTAATTTTGAAGAAAATGACCACAAGTGACCATTAGTTGACCACTGGCCAAATTCTGTGAACTACTTTTATGAGGCTTGGTCAAGAGATGTTACTGACCAAATTTGACAATAATGTGACCAAGACTGTGGAAGAATCATTTTGTAGTTAGAAGAAAATGACCACTAGTAACCACTAGGTGACCACTAGGTGACCTTTGATCTAACATGCTGGTCACTTAACATAGAACTCCAGTGAAGGAAGATCCTGTTTGGCTGAAATCGGCCAAGGAATTCGGTAGATATTGCATTTTTTGTTCGATTTGGCAGAAGAAAAAAGTTTTTAAGAAATGCTGCAAATATCAGCGGGCTTCGCACACACGGCTGTTATATAGAAACCCCCTCCCCCCCCCCCCCCCCCACCCCCCCACCAAAGAAAAGGGGGGGGGGGTGGGGGGGGGAGGTGAACAAAATATTAACGAAAACAATTATGTTCCAGATAAAAGTCCTGTTTAGTGTTTCGTCTGCATGGTGTCACGCAGAATAAAGAGCCCAGAGGAGAGAGGATTTATCGATCTTGTGTTGACACCCGAGTAAACTGTCCACACACATAAATACTGTACAAGTTGTGTGGACATGCCTTTGAATTCGTGTAGTTAATTAAGAATTGTCGGCCTCAAACTAAATTTTCTCGCATAATAATTTCACCCCCAAATTTCGATTCTGGATCCTCAAAAATGTTCCCCTTTTTATTCTGCAACAGGTATCCATAGCCCGATTTTAACGGTAAATCCCTATTCAGAGACATAAAGCAAGACATGAGACAGGAGACGGAGGAAACTCCCCCTCCCCCCCCACTTCTTTGGTTATTGTGCTTGCGGAATGTTGTGGTTTCTAAGGAATTCTTTTTAGGTTTTTAGGGGGTGCGTTATGAAGAAATAGTGTATAGGCGATGCGCCCTCTGACGTCACGTGTTACATTTGTATTCAAATATGCCCGGCAGTGATGCGCACACATCGTGTTTTACATAAAATTTGCTTAAAGTGACGTCGCAGGTGGGATCTCTTTGAATTATGTGACCTCTGATGTCATCTCTTAACCAAATTTATGTAAAACATGATGCGTGCGCGTATTGCCGGGTACATTTGATTACAGATGTAAACAGAGGGCACATCGTCTGGAAAGGGGAGTCCTCCATCTCATCTTGTAATGGGTATATTTTTTGAAGTACATGTTGCCTAGTTGGAGAAAAAGTTGGGGGGTACACAGTTCATGGTTGATGTTCAGTTGTAGTACTCTTAAGGAACTGGGGCAAAACATATTTGACTGGTTTGCCTTTCATTGAAATTTATTTTGTTGCCTGTATAAATTGCATTACTTTTGGCTTGTACTTGTATTGTGTGTAATTTTAACATACTGCGCTTGTTTTTGTTGTTGTCTTGTACTGTTAGTTGTGCAGTTAAGGTCAAGCCCTTCCAACCCAACTTGTTTTTACCTCAGTTGTAAAACAAAGAGGTCAACCTGAGGTTACCAGACACTTATTTACTCACATTCACCTGATAGTCCAGCAAAATACCTAATTTTGTTCTGTTGACCTCAAACAAGATGTAACAATTTTATTTTCACCACAGTGCACTTCTATAAGGTCCCTAGAATTACATACTAAAAGTCTTTAAAAATCGAAGAGGTGGGAACATGTCTAATTTGCATAAATTAGTTTTATTGTTTTATAATTTGCACGTATTTACATTGTCTCCAGATATCATCAAGTAGTCAGTATTGACAAGCTTCAAATTCACCAAGTTGCTTACTGGCACAGTTATCCTATTAAAACCTTTTGAAAAATCATATGGACAATGATAACTTTGTGAAATACTGACTAATGGATGATATCTGGAGACAGTGTAATGTGCGCACATTTATAGGGTCACGAAATTGCATTTTGTCACATTTTGGATACTTACTATGTTCTCATAATTATTCAGTCACTTATATGCTTTAGAAAATGTTATCGAAGTAGGGATATGTAAGTAGAATCACCCAAATAAACTTTTCAACAAAAACAAATACATATAATTATTATATACCCAAATATGGGAATAAAAATATTACGCGGCAGGGATTAACAATTTATGCAAATTTTTTAAATAAAGGAAGTTCAAACGCAATTTGGCCTGTATTGGTAGCAAAAACATGGCATCTTACAGCGTCCTCATTTGACCAGAAATACGGCATATTGAAAGTTGGAAGACACTTGATACTAACCAGTGTATCGGTTCTGAATGAAAGAATGTTTAAAAATGGGACTTTAAATATAAAGGACCAATGACAGAGCAGAGAGAGTAATGCTTGAAGGTTTGTCCCCCTTGGACCAACAATTTAGTGCACAACGCATGCAGGGGATTTTTGTCGAGAAACGAAGACACTGAAAACAATATCCACAAAATTGTACAAAAAGACAAATTGTATTGCAAAAAATATACCTCGTTATTTGGGGGGATTAATATAAAATAATAAGTACTGGAACGCCTTTTGCCGTCTGTGTGTTCATATTTTATTGACATTGAACGTGAGACCCTAGCAACGACGGTTGGGAACGATCGGGCTGTCCCTCGTGGACCAAAAGTGAGCCCTCTCGTGCCGATATGTTGAATAGGTTCTAGCTTCGTCTCCCCAGAGGGAAATAACGACCTGTGATGAGAAAAATACAATTTTAAGGAGATATATGGGGTTGTGGGGCAAGGGAAACGAGGTGCGTGGTTATTTTGTCGTACATTTACAAGATATAATGGCTTAATTGACCAAAACAATAGAAAAATAGCTCTTTACTACAAATTGCCCACGATATATCCAGCCACATTTGGACCAAATTCAACACTTCACAAGTTAAAATATATATATTTTGGGCCACAAAGCAAATTTGAAATATAAAAAACTAATGAATATTTATCTCAGCTTTCCATTCAAAAAATGCATAACCTGTCAAGTCCTTGGAAGTAGGAAATAATTGGTTTAAAATGTTGTGGGAACCCCGCTTGGACCAAAAAAAGGGCCCATGTCGATTGTCATCGAACACCTTGAAAAACATTTTTTTTCTATATTTTGAGCGTGTTGTAAGTGGTTAAAAGGTCTGGAATTCTGTTCAGGATGAAATTTGCTATGAAATAAAACTTATTTTATTACAATTACCCCAAATAGGAAGAAAACATATTTTGACGAATGCAACACAAGTGATTAATAAATTTTTCAAAACTAAAACGAAAAAATCGAGGTGTAGTACTAAGAACTACGTACCCCAGCCTTTCAGGAGCACTTTTTCATCCCATGTATGTCTCAAAATTGAAAACCAATTCGGCGAATATTAAAGAATAAGTAATTCGTTTGTCGTTTTAAAATGATTTTGACTGAAATTGACCAGAAAAACAGTTATTAACTAAGCCCCTCTTGGACCAAAATAGGCCACTTCATTCTCGGTCCAAGTGGGGTTGTGACAGGTGCATTAATTGAAAACTAGCCCCTAATCCAAGGGAACACTCTTATGTGTCCCAGGTTATATGTGTCCCGGGTTCTATGTGTCCCTAACACCTAACACCTAACCCCTAACCCCTAACCCCTAACCCCTAACCCCTAACCCTAACCCTAACCTCGTGACCCTAACCCTAACCCTAACCGGGACACGTAGAACCCGGGACACATATGGATGCCCCCCTAATGCAACATGTAACCCCAATATGAAAACTAGAGGATCAATAGAGCTGTTTCCGAAATGTTTTTGATTGTCAATACACAACCCTAACCCTAACCCTAACCCTAACCCTAACCCTAACCCTAACCCTAACCCTAACCCTAACCCTAACCCTAACCCCCTAATGCAACATGTAACCCCAATATGAAAACTAGAGGATCAACAGAGCTGTTTCCGAAATGTTTTTGATTGTCAATACACAATAGAACCCTAACCCTAACCCTAACCCTAACCCTAACCCTAACCCTAACCCTGACCCCCTAATGCAACATGTAACCCCAATATGAAAACTAGAGGATCAACAGAGCTGTTTCCGAAATGTTTTTGATTGTCAATACACAATAGAACCCTAACCCTAACCCTAACCCTAACCCTAACCCTAACCCTAACCCTAACCCTAACCCTAACCCTAACCCTAACCCTAACCCTAACCCTAACCCTAACCCTAACCCTAACCCTAACCCTAACCCTAACCCTAACCCTAACCCCCTAATGCAACATGTAACCCCAATATGAAAACTAGAGGATCAACAGAGCAGTTTCCGAAATGTTTTTGATTGTCAATACACAACAGAGAATTAGTGTTCCATGAATTATACACAAACGTTATTTGTGTGTTTTGAAAATGAGATTTTTAATGACGTCGTGATGACGTCACAAATTTTCCAAAGTGTTGGACATTATGTCCATATTCTAATAACCCTATTACAAACAGAATTTCGAGTATGTTCTGTTGATTAGATGTGGCTCAAAGGATTAAAAACTACAAAATATATAAATACAGCACACGATGACGTCATCATGACGTAACCTTAATTTGTAAGAATAACCCATCACGCCATACCTGCATACCAAATTTGAACCCAATCGGACTTTTACTTGCTGAGATATAGGCTCTCGAAAAATGTGTGGTCTAAGAAAGTATGGTCTAAGATGGTGGTGCCCTGCTGATGAAACAAAACGTGTACAAACCGTATGGACAAATAATCTGAACTAGAGCTTAATGCACTAATGCAAGGATGCACCAATATCAGCTTAAATAGCCTTCGAACTGACTCACACTGACCATAAGGCAACCATTGGCCAAATGTTGACCCCGTAATGACCATTAGGTGACCATTGGCCAAATTAATTCGATAAAGACTGTCGGAGAAGTATTTCATAATTTTTTGACAAAATGACCCCTACTGACCCAGGCATAAGGTGACCCTTGGTCAAATTCTGGCCATCTAATGAGACTAGGTGGTCATTGTCTGACCGTTAGGTGACCGTTGGCCAAATTCTTAACTAACTAACCATTGGGTGTCTATTGGCCAAAATGATTGAATTAAGACTGTGGGGAAAAGGCGCTTCGTAATTTTGAGGGGGAAAAGACACCTGCTGACCATAGGCGACCACTGGCCAAATTATGTTGACACCCTATAAGAGCTGCTTGGTCCAGGGATGTAACTGACCCAGATTGACATTAATTGGATTTGGATCAAGACTTTGGGAGAACAATCATTTTGTAATTTTGAAGAAAATGACCACAAGTGACCATTAGTTGACCACTGGCCAAATTCTGTGAACTACTTTTATGAGGCTTGGTCAAGAGATGTTACTGACCAAATTTGACAATAATGTGACCAAGACTGTGGAAGAATCATTTTGTAGTTAGAAGAAAATGACCACTAGTAACCACTAGGTGACCACTAGGTGACCTTTGATCTAACATGCTGGTCACTTAACATAGAACTCCAGTGAAGGAAGATCCTGTTTGGCTGAAATCGGCCAAGGAATTCGGTAGATATTGCATTTTTTGTTCGATTTGGCAGAAGAAAAAAGTTTTTAAGAAATGCTGCAAATATCAGCGGGCTTCGCACACACGGCTGTTATATAGAAACCCCCTCCCCCCCCCCACCCCCCCACCAAAGAAAAGGGGGGGGGTGGGGGGGGGAGGTGAACAAAATATTAACGAAAACAATTATGTTCCAGATAAAAGTCCTGTTTAGTGTTTCGTCTGCATGGTGTCACGCAGAATAAAGAGCCCAGAGGAGAGAGGATTTATCGATCTTGTGTTGACACCCGAGTAAACTGTCCACACACATAAATACTGTACAAGTTGTGTGGACATGCCTTTGAATTCGTGTAGTTAATTAAGAATTGTCGGCCTCAAACTAAATTTTCTCGCATAATAATTTCACCCCCAAATTTCGATTCTGGATCCTCAAAAATGTTCCCCTTTTTATTCTGCAACAGGTATCCATAGCCCGATTTTAACGGTAAATCCCTATTCAGAGACATAAAGCAAGACATGAGACAGGAGACGGAGGAAACTCCCCCTCCCCCCCACTTCTTTGGTTATTGTGCTTGCGGAATGTTGTGGTTTCTAAGGAATTCTTTTTAGGTTTTTAGGGGGTGCGTTATGAAGAAATAGTGTATAGGCGATGCGCCCTCTGACGTCACGTGTTACATTTGTATTCAAATATGCCCGGCAGTGATGCGCACACATCGTGTTTTACATAAAATTTGCTTAAAGTGACGTCGCAGGTGGGATCTCTTTGAATTATGTGACCTCTGATGTCATCTCTTAACCAAATTTATGTAAAACATGATGCGTGCGCGTATTGCCGGGTACATTTGATTACAGATGTAAACAGAGGGCACATCGTCTGGAAAGGGGAGTCCTCCATCTCATCTTGTAATGGGTATATTTTTTGAAGTACATGTTGCCTAGTTGGAGAAAAAGTTGGGGGGTACACAGTTCATGGTTGATGTTCAGTTGTAGTACTCTTAAGGAACTGGGGCAAAACATATTTGACTGGTTTGCCTTTCATTGAAATTTATTTTGTTGCCTGTATAAATTGCATTACTTTTGGCTTGTACTTGTATTGTGTGTAATTTTAACATACTGCGCTTGTTTTTGTTGTTGTCTTGTACTGTTAGTTGTGCAGTTAAGGTCAAGCCCTTCCAACCCAACTTGTTTTTACCTCAGTTGTAAAACAAAGAGGTCAACCTGAGGTTACCAGACACTTATTTACTCACATTCACCTGATAGTCCAGCAAAATACCTAATTTTGTTCTGTTGACCTCAAACAAGATGTAACAATTTTATTTTCACCACAGTGCACTTCTATAAGGTCCCTAGAATTACATACTAAAAGTCTTTAAAAATCGAAGAGGTGGGAACATGTCTAATTTGCATAAATTAGTTTTATTGTTTTATAATTTGCACGTATTTACATTGTCTCCAGATATCATCAAGTAGTCAGTATTGACAAGCTTCAAATTCACCAAGTTGCTTACTGGCACAGTTATCCTATTAAAACCTTTTGAAAAATCATATGGACAATGATAACTTTGTGAAATACTGACTAATGGATGATATCTGGAGACAGTGTAATGTGCGCACATTTATAGGGTCACGAAATTGCATTTTGTCACATTTTGGATACTTACTATGTTCTCATAATTATTCAGTCACTTATATGCTTTAGAAAATGTTATCGAAGTAGGGATATGTAAGTAGAATCACCCAAATAAACTTTTCAACAAAAACAAATACATATAATTATTATATACCCAAATATGGGAATAAAAATATTACGCGGCAGGGATTAACAATTTATGCAAATTTTTTAAATAAAGGAAGTTCAAACGCAATTTGGCCTGTATTGGTAGCAAAAACATGGCATCTTACAGCGTCCTCATTTGACCAGAAATACGGCATATTGAAAGTTGGAAGACACTTGATACTAACCAGTGTATCGGTTCTGAATGAAAGAATGTTTAAAAATGGGACTTTAAATATAAAGGACCAATGACAGAGCAGAGAGAGTAATGCTTGAAGGTTTGTCCCCCTTGGACCAACAATTTAGTGCACAACGCATGCAGGGGATTTTTGTCGAGAAACGAAGACACTGAAAACAATATCCACAAAATTGTACAAAAAGACAAATTGTATTGCAAAAAATATACCTCGTTATTTGGGGGGATTAATATAAAATAATAAGTACTGGAACGCCTTTAAATTGCCGTCTGTGTGTTCATATTTTATTGACATTGAACGTGAGACCCTAGCAACGACGGTTGGGAACGATCGGGCTGTCCCTCGTGGACCAAAAGTGAGCCCTCTCGTGCCGATATGTTGAATAGGTTCTAGCTTCGTCTCCCCAGAGGGAAATAACGACCTGTGATGAGAAAAATACAATTTTAAGGAGATATATGGGGTTGTGGGGCAAGGGAAACGAGGTGCGTGGTTATTTTGTCGTACATTTACAAGATATAATGGCTTAATTGACCAAAACAATAGAAAAATAGCTCTTTACTACAAATTGCCCACGATATATCCAGCCACATTTGGACCAAATTCAACACTTCACAAGTTAAAATATATATATTTTGGGCCACAAAGCAAATTTGAAATATAAAAAACTAATGAATATTTATCTCAGCTTTCCATTCAAAAAATGCATAACCTGTCAAGTCCTTGGAAGTAGGAAATAATTGGTTTAAAATGTTGTGGGAACCCCGCTTGGACCAAAAAAAGGGCCCATGTCGATTGTCATCGAACACCTTGAAAAACATTTTTTTTCTATATTTTGAGCGTGTTGTAAGTGGTTAAAAGGTCTGGAATTCTGTTCAGGATGAAATTTGCTATGAAATAAAACTTATTTTATTACAATTACCCCAAATAGGAAGAAAACATATTTTGACGAATGCAACACAAGTGATTAATAAATTTTTCAAAACTAAAACGAAAAAATCGAGGTGTAGTACTAAGAACTACGTACCCCAGCCTTTCAGGAGCACTTTTTCATCCCATGTATGTCTCAAAATTGAAAACCAATTCGGCGAATATTAAAGAATAAGTAATTCGTTTGTCGTTTTAAAATGATTTTGACTGAAATTGACCAGAAAAACAGTTATTAACTAAGCCCCTCTTGGACCAAAATAGGCCACTTCATTCTCGGTCCAAGTGGGGTTGTGACAGGTGCATTAATTGAAAACTAGCCCCTAATCCAAGGGAACACTCTTATGTGTCCCAGGTTATATGTGTCCCGGGTTCTATGTGTCCCTAACACCTAACACCTAACCCCTAACCCCTAACCCCTAACCCCTAACCCCTAACCCTAACCCTAACCTCGTGACCCTAACCCTAACCCTAACCGGGACACGTAGAACCCGGGACACATATGGATGCCCCCCTAATGCAACATGTAACCCCAATATGAAAACTAGAGGATCAATAGAGCTGTTTCCGAAATGTTTTTGATTGTCAATACACAACCCTAACCCTAACCCTAACCCTAACCCTAACCCTAACCCTAACCCTAACCCTAACCCTAACCCTAACCCTAACCCTAACCCTGACCCCCTAATGCAACATGTAACCCCAATATGAAAACTAGAGGATCAACAGAGCAGTTTCCGAAATGTTTTTGATTGTCAATACACAACAGAGAATTAGTGTTCCATGAATTATACACAAACGTTATTTGTGTGTTTTGAAAATGAGATTTTTAATGACGTCGTGATGACGTCACAAATTTTCCAAAGTGTTGGACATTATGTCCATATTCTAATAACCCTATTACAAACAGAATTTCGAGTATGTTCTGTTGATTAGATGTGGCTCAAAGGATTAAAAACTACAAAATATATAAATACAGCACACGATGACGTCATCATGACGTAACCTTAATTTGTAAGAATAACCCATCACGCCATACCTGCATACCAAATTTGAACCCAATCGGACTTTTACTTGCTGAGATATAGGCTCTCGAAAAATGTGTGGTCTAAGAAAGTATGGTCTAAGATGGTGGTGCCCTGCTGATGAAACAAAACGTGTACAAACCGTATGGACAAATAATCTGAACTAGAGCTTAATGCACTAATGCAAGGATGCACCAATATCAGCTTAAATAGCCTTCGAACTGACTCACACTGACCATAAGGCAACCATTGGCCAAATGTTGACCCCGTAATGACCATTAGGTGACCATTGGCCAAATTAATTCGATAAAGACTGTCGGAGAAGTATTTCATAATTTTTTGACAAAATGACCCCTACTGACCCAGGCATAAGGTGACCCTTGGTCAAATTCTGGCCATCTAATGAGACTAGGTGGTCATTGTCTGACCGTTAGGTGACCGTTGGCCAAATTCTTAACTAACTAACCATTGGGTGTCTATTGGCCAAAATGATTGAATTAAGACTGTGGGGAAAAGGCGCTTCGTAATTTTGAGGGGGAAAAGACACCTGCTGACCATAGGCGACCACTGGCCAAATTATGTTGACACCCTATAAGAGCTGCTTGGTCCAGGGATGTAACTGACCCAGATTGACATTAATTGGATTTGGATCAAGACTTTGGGAGAACAATCATTTTGTAATTTTGAAGAAAATGACCACAAGTGACCATTAGTTGACCACTGGCCAAATTCTGTGAACTACTTTTATGAGGCTTGGTCAAGAGATGTTACTGACCAAATTTGACAATAATGTGACCAAGACTGTGGAAGAATCATTTTGTAGTTAGAAGAAAATGACCACTAGTAACCACTAGGTGACCACTAGGTGACCTTTGATCTAACATGCTGGTCACTTAACATAGAACTCCAGTGAAGGAAGATCCTGTTTGGCTGAAATCGGCCAAGGAATTCGGTAGATATTGCATTTTTTGTTCGATTTGGCAGAAGAAAAAAGTTTTTAAGAAATGCTGCAAATATCAGCGGGCTTCGCACACACGGCTGTTATATAGAAACCCCATCCCCCCCCCCCCCCCCCCCCCCCACCCCACCACCAAAGAAAAGGGGGGGGGGTGGGGGGGGGGAGGTGAACAAAATATTAACGAAAACAATTATGTTCCAGATAAAAGTCCTGTTTAGTGTTTCGTCTGCATGGTGTCACGCAGAATAAAGAGCCCAGAGGAGAGAGGATTTATCGATCTTGTGTTGACACCCGAGTAAACTGTCCACACACATAAATACTGTACAAGTTGTGTGGACATGCCTTTGAATTCGTGTAGTTAATTAAGAATTGTCGGCCTCAAACTAAATTTTCTCGCATAATAATTTCACCCCCAAATTTCGATTCTGGATCCTCAAAAATGTTCCCCTTTTTATTCTGCAACAGGTATCCATAGCCCGATTTTAACGGTAAATCCCTATTCAGAGACATAAAGCAAGACATGAGACAGGAGACGGAGGAAACTCCCCCTCCCCCCCACTTCTTTGGTTATTGTGCTTGCGGAATGTTGTGGTTTCTAAGGAATTCTTTTTAGGTTTTTAGGGGGTGCGTTATGAAGAAATAGTGTATAGGCGATGCGCCCTCTGACGTCACGTGTTACATTTGTATTCAAATATGCCCGGCAGTGATGCGCACACATCGTGTTTTACATAAAATTTGCTTAAAGTGACGTCGCAGGTGGGATCTCTTTGAATTATGTGACCTCTGATGTCATCTCTTAACCAAATTTATGTAAAACATGATGCGTGCGCGTATTGCCGGGTACATTTGATTACAGATGTAAACAGAGGGCACATCGTCTGGAAAGGGGAGTCCTCCATCTCATCTTGTAATGGGTATATTTTTTGAAGTACATGTTGCCTAGTTGGAGAAAAAGTTGGGGGGTACACAGTTCATGGTTGATGTTCAGTTGTAGTACTCTTAAGGAACTGGGGCAAAACATATTTGACTGGTTTGCCTTTCATTGAAATTTATTTTGTTGCCTGTATAAATTGCATTACTTTTGGCTTGTACTTGTATTGTGTGTAATTTTAACATACTGCGCTTGTTTTTGTTGTTGTCTTGTACTGTTAGTTGTGCAGTTAAGGTCAAGCCCTTCCAACCCAACTTGTTTTTACCTCAGTTGTAAAACAAAGAGGTCAACCTGAGGTTACCAGACACTTATTTACTCACATTCACCTGATAGTCCAGCAAAATACCTAATTTTGTTCTGTTGACCTCAAACAAGATGTAACAATTTTATTTTCACCACAGTGCACTTCTATAAGGTCCCTAGAATTACATACTAAAAGTCTTTAAAAATCGAAGAGGTGGGAACATGTCTAATTTGCATAAATTAGTTTTATTGTTTTATAATTTGCACGTATTTACATTGTCTCCAGATATCATCAAGTAGTCAGTATTGACAAGCTTCAAATTCACCAAGTTGCTTACTGGCACAGTTATCCTATTAAAACCTTTTGAAAAATCATATGGACAATGATAACTTTGTGAAATACTGACTAATGGATGATATCTGGAGACAGTGTAATGTGCGCACATTTATAGGGTCACGAAATTGCATTTTGTCACATTTTGGATACTTACTATGTTCTCATAATTATTCAGTCACTTATATGCTTTAGAAAATGTTATCGAAGTAGGGATATGTAAGTAGAATCACCCAAATAAACTTTTCAACAAAAACAAATACATATAATTATTATATACCCAAATATGGGAATAAAAATATTACGCGGCAGGGATTAACAATTTATGCAAATTTTTTAAATAAAGGAAGTTCAAACGCAATTTGGCCTGTATTGGTAGCAAAAACATGGCATCTTACAGCGTCCTCATTTGACCAGAAATACGGCATATTGAAAGTTGGAAGACACTTGATACTAACCAGTGTATCGGTCCGCGATAGGTGGTGCGGGAATGTATATTCATGAGAAAGAACAATGGCAACTCATATACATTAAAGAACTGTAAAGAACAGCTGTCCTCGACCAACTCGCCAATAGCGTAGTTGGTAGAGAGGTTAGCTATGGATCAAAAGGTCTGTGGTTAGAATCGGACTATCGTTAACATTTGTCTTTTTTTTCGACAAATTTTCTTATTGGTTAATTTAACCATAACAAGGTTGAAGGGAAAACTGGGTTAGGGTAAGTAAGTGCCTTGACAAATACAAGAACCGCTACACAGTTTTTAGTGACTTGTAAGTTGGGTCAAGACCTAACCTTTGCCTGCCCAAGTATTGTGGTCACAGCTCACTGCATTGACTTCTGTTGGTACTTTTGTGAATTATAATTTAAAACAAAGGGAGGACAGCCGAAGGTCACTCAAAATGTGTCCAAGTGGCTATTACAAAGACTAATCGCAACCTTTGACCTGCCAAAGGTTTGATGTCACAAGTAACTTGCAGAACACTACCTTTTTCCACAGCTTACATGGTCCATACATCTCCCAATTTTTTGAGGTGAATAAACATGGAGCCAGCTGAATCCATCAATGATTCATGATATTTCAGCAATGAATCAAAAGATGGAAACCACAGGCTACCACTGAGGAGAAACAGAGATGATTGCATGGCATTGCATGTACCGTTATGTAGTAGATCCTCAAGAATGCAAAGTCCACAATTCTAGAACAAAAGGACAATTACAAATATAACTTGAAATGGCTTTCGAAAGACGTTTTTCCTTCTCAAATAAATCTGACAAACATGATGTACACACATGCAAGTCCCTAGAGTGTGTGCAAATTCCTATTAAAATTGGAGAATTCAGGACTGATACTAGTGTTAGTGTTAACCAGTTCGCGCCGGATGACGTATATTTAACGCAAACATTTCCCCAAATTCAAAACGGATGACGCATAAACACGCCAAGTTCAAGTTCGGAAATGTATGTCAGCAGCGCGCAAGGCCGGAAATTGCGTGGGTGTGCTTCCCGGCACTATCAGCCTGAACCATGCTTCGGATCGAGTTTCTTTAAAAAAATCCCGCCCGTCGGCTCGGCGATGTTAAAGTAATCCCGGCGCGAACTGGTTAAACAGTTCTCAATCCTCGAAAATCAGCAAAGTTTGAATTATTTATAGACATAATCAAACTGATCCGCGGATTCGGTCGATGATCAAGAATGGACCGATCCGGATTTGACCATAAGCCCCGCCCACCTTAGCAACAACATGGCGACGCCATTACCTCGGTCAAGTTGCCCACACGTGAACGTGTATTGTAGTACACTCCGTGTAGGCTAGGCGTAGAACACGTACAACGAAAATATTGATTTAAACTTTAGGCGGGGACAAAATTACTATCAGTAAGCTAGCGGGCGAACTAAAAGGATGACCATTATTTTAAGGAACGGTATAAACAGTACATGGAGGATGGTTAAGTTGCAGTTGGGGGAAATGAAGCATGCATGCATGTCAATTTATATGGACGGTGTACATGTAAGTGTTGCTTGGTAAGTCACTACCGGTACTGGAATAAAGCGCGTATTTTGTCACAACAGGATTAAACCATAGCCTAATTAATAGACTGCTATACATGTAGAGCATTACATAGGCCCCTATCCTACCTTAGACTGCACTGTCCTTGACCTTGCAATGTTTATCTTCTTGACATTCCTGCCGTTCACGTCACACGAGTTCAACGCGGTAATTATCATTTGAGATTTGTTTTGGTATTTAACGGGAAAAAAGGATGTCGTAATCCGAGTACCAGCGTGTTATTTACATATTTCATGACCATTTCATGCATATTTTTGACAATTTTTTAAACTCCATACAGCCGTATTTTGATTGACAAATACGGTGCTTTTTCGTACCGAAGCCATTTGTTTGTGTACACGTTTGTAACTACATGTGATAGTTTGACCGAGCTAATGGCGAACCACGCCTGTAGCAACCGTTGTTGAGTTACCTGAACAAAACTCGTAATCTTATTGGTCAATGCGCGCGTAGTGATTGACAGGCCGGATCGGTCCATTGTTGTACTGACTGCGTTCAGCGATGATAAAAATGGTTGATCGTAATTTGTCAACTAAGTAAAAGAGATGCATGTGAAAAATCAGTAAGCATGCAAAATTTGGGAAGTCAGTTATTGTGCCCAATTTCCGGACGCCACCTTTTAATTGATTTATAACATTCATTGGCCATGTTGGCATACCTTTTAAGCTTGTGTAGCATCACGTAGCTCATCAAGAACAGATTGTGCAAAAACGTTGAGGAAAATTATTTGAACTCAACATCGGCCTGGTACTAGTGGTAAATAGTATCACACGAGAAAAAGTTGTCCGGAAATTGGCCACATCTGTTCCAAAATAAAAATACGTTCTGCACACATCAATGATTGTGTACGGCAGAAAATAGTTTTAAAATAAATACACTGAAATGACACAGGCCAAGACAAACGTAATCATTACAGGCAAAATAAACAACCAAAGCAGAAAATCATTGTACTTGTCTTACCATATACTTACCGTATTTATATCGCAGGCCTCGTAGTGAGTCGTACGTACTTTGTATGTGTACGGTACGTGGACTGATAAGAATATTGTAGCGCCCGTGCCGGTTGGGCGGTAGAGGGCGCTGGAGCGGTCCCACGGTGGTGGGATCGCCCTGGTGGCTCCTGCTGGTGCGCCCCGGCGACCCGCCTTCGGATTGCGCAACGGCCGAACCGGTTCTGACCAGTTCTGGTGCCGCGTGATGGTGTAAACCGAATGCCTTGTTTTGTTAGACGAGAGTCGCGATTAAACAGCTGAGAATCACCGGAAGAACAAGAATACTTGTGTCAAGAGTCTTTCTTGTGTGTGTAGACGACCCCAGGCGAATCTTCGTTACATTGGTGGCAGCGGTCGGCATACGGAAGAACGGGAAAAGACCAGGCAGCCAACTCGCCCCACGGCGAGAGGGCAGGCCAGGGCATGGGCCCAGGGAACGGGGACCAGTCCAGGAAGCTTTCAGGCACTCCGTGCATTACGCCAGAGGAGTTAGAGGCCTTTTTCAAGGATATACCAGAGAGCTCTGGGGGGGGAGGCTATGGTTTCCTGGGAGTCAGGGTGTTTTCTGGGGGAGGATTCGGGGACTGATAACGGGGAATTTAAGAACATGTCCCAATGGTTAGGGGGCGACGGGGCGTCCACTCCGATTCAGGGTGAGGGCGCCCTTCCCCATAAATTGTCTGGGGCCGCTACCGAGCCCGGGGGGGACCCGGCCCGTGCTGTAAGCGGCGGCGCGGCAGACGTGTTGTTCCGCGCGGAACGATGCCGAGCTGTGCCCGTCGATGCAGCGGAGTTGGGGCCTCACCGGGATATTCCCCAGTCGTTCTATGCAAATGATTTCGGGTCCGGGGGGGGGGGGGGGGGGGGGGGGCCCGGCCCGTGCTGTAGACGGCGGCGCGGCAGACGGGTGGTTCCACGCGGAACAATCCCAAGCTGGGTCCGTCGGTGCAGCTCGGGCGGGGCCTCACCGGGACATCCCTCAATTGTTCCCTACACAAATTATCGAGTCCGGGGGGGGGGCCCGGCCCGTGCGGTAGACGGCAGCGCGGCAGACGGGTCGCACCACGCGGGGCGACCCCAAGCCGTGGCTGTTGGTGCGGCGGGGGCGGGGACTCTTCGGGACACTCCCAGGATTTACTTTTCTACACCAGCGGGGCCTCACCAGGAAACATCCAGCTCCTACTCAAGGCCGGTGGGTTTTCAACCTGAGGAGGGGCCGCCCAGGGCCGTGGACGACAGCGCAGCTGGCGGGTCGTTTCACTCGGAGCGCCCGCGGGTTGTGTTCGTCGACGCAGCGGGGACAAGGAGTCGTCTGGAGGCAGGTCACCAGAACAGCGCCCTCTCAGAGGGCAATGGACAACACAGGGAGACGGGACAGGGTTTTTCCCAGCGAGCCAACGGAGCAGAGTTACTGCGCACACCAGGCAGGGGAGCGGAGCCGTCGAGGTTGCTCCTCACACGGGGAAGTGGAGCAGAGCCGTTGGAGTTGCTTTTCACGGGAAGCAACGGGACGAGGCTACTCCGCACACAAGGTAATGGGGCGGGGCCATCAGAGCTGCTCCTCGTGGGAGTCAATGGAGCAGAGCTGCTCCGCGCACAAACCAATGGAGCGGAGCAATCGGCACTGCCCCGCGTGGGAGTCAATGGAGCAGAACTGCTCCGCACACAAACCAATGGAGCGGAGCCGTCGACACTGCTCCGCATGGGAGTCAATGGAGCGGAGCTGCTCCGCGCACAAGCCAATGGAGCGGAGCAATCGACACTGCTCCGCATGGGAGTCAATGGAGCGGAGCTGCTCCGCGCACAAGCCAATGGAGCGGAGCAATCGGCACTGCTCCGCATGGGAGTCAATGGAGCGGAGCTGCTCCGCGCACAAGCCAATGGAGCGGAGCAATCGGCACTGCTCCGCATGGGAGTCAATGGAGCGGAGCTGCTCCGCGCACAAGCCAATGGAGCGGAGCCGTCAAGGCTGCTCCGCACACACGCCAATGGAGCGGAAGCTGCTCCGCGCACAGGCCAATGGAGCGGGGATGTTTCACACGCAGGCCGAAGCGACACCGGCGATGTACTCAATGAGGGGCCGTCCAAGTGGGGAAACGACCGGGGAGGCCAACACCCGGTGCCCGCTGGTGGGCCCGGACTGGCCCCCACTATGGGCGTCGGGAGAGCCGCGCCTAGGCCGGCGCCAACTAGAGTCGAGAACAGCGCCCTCTCAGAGGGCAATGGACAACACAGGGAGACGGGACAGGGTTTTTCCCAGCGAGCCAACGGAGCAGAGTTACTGCGCACACCAGGCAGGGGAGCGGAGCCGTCGAGGTTGCTCCTCACACGGGGAAGTGGAGCAGAGCCGTTGGAGTTGCTTTTCACGGGAAGCAACGGGACGAGGCTACTCCGCACACAAGGTAATGGGGCGGGGCCATCAGAGCTGCTCCTCGTGGGAGTCAATGGAGCAGAGCTGCTCCGCGCACAAGCCAATGGAGCGGAGCAATCGACACTGCTCCGCATGGGAGTCAATGGAGCGGAGCTGCTCCGCGCACAAGCCAATGGAGCGGAGCAATCGGCACTGCTCCGCATGGGAGTCAATGGAGCGGAGCTGCTCCGCGCACAAGCCAATGGAGCGGAGCAATCGGCACTGCTCCGCATGGGAGTCAATGGAGCGGAGCTGCTCCGCGCACAAGCCAATGGAGCGGAGCCGTCAAGGCTGCTCCGCACACACGCCAATGGAGCGGAAGCTGCTCCGCGCACAGGCCAATGGAGCGGGGATGTTTCACACGCAGGCCGAAGCGACACCGGCGATGTACTCAATGAGGGGCCGTCCAAGTGGGGAAACGACCGGGGAGGCCAACACCCGGTGCCCGCTGGTGGGCCCGGACTGGCCCCCACTATGGGCGTCGGGAGAGCCGCGCCTAGGCCGGCGCCAACTAGAGTCGAGAACAGCGCCCTCTCAGAGGGCAATGGACAACACAGGGAGACGGGACAGGGTTTTTCCCAGCAAGCCAACGAAGCAGAGTTACTGCGCACACCAGGCAGGGGAGCGGAGCCGTCGAGGTTGCTCCTCACACGGGGAAGTGGAGCAGAGCCGTTGGAGTTGCTTTTCACGGGAAGCAACGGGACGAGGCTACTCCGCACACAAGGTAATGGGGCGGGGCCATCAGAGCTGCTCCTCGTGGGAGTCAATGGAGCAGAGCTGCTCCGCGCACAAACCAATGGAGCGGAGCAATCGGCACTGCCCCGCGTGGGAGTCAATGGAGCAGAACTGCTCCGCACACAAACCAATGGAGCGGAGCCGTCGACACTGCTCCGCATGGGAGTCAATGGAGCGGAGCTGCTCCGCGCACAAGCCAATGGAGCGGAGCAATCGACACTGCTCCGCATGGGAGTCAATGGAGCGGAGCTGCTCCGCGCACAAGCCAATGGAGCGGAGCAATCGGCACTGCTCCTCATGGGAGTCAATGGAGCGGAGCTGCTCGATCCGCGCACAAGCCAATGGAGCGGAGCAATCGGCACTGCTCCGCATGGGAGTCAATGGAGCGGAGCTGCTCCGCGCACAAGCCAATGGAGCGGAGCCGTCAAGGCTGCTCCGCACACACGCCAATGGAGCGGAAGCTGCTCCGCGCACAGGCCAATGGAGCGGGGATGTTTCACACGCAGGCCGAAGCGACACCGGCGATGTACTCAATGAGGGGCCGTCCAAGTGGGGAAACGACCGGGGAGGCCAACACCCGGTGCCCGCTGGTGGGCCCGGACTGGCCCCCACTATGGGCGTCGGGAGAGCCGCGCCTAGGCCGGCGCCAACTAGAGTCGCCGAGGGACCGGAGCCAACGGGAATAGGTAGTCGGAGGCCGATGATGCTTCCGGATAAGTTCGACGGAGTTGCGTCCTGGTCGGACTACTTGATTCACTTTGAGAGCGTCGCGACAGTCAACCACTGGAGCGATGCCGAAAAGGCAATGTATCTGGCGTCTCACCTAAAGGGTACGGCCCAGGAGGCACTGGCAGACATGACGCCAGAGGCACGGGGGGAATACTCCTCCATCTTGGGGAACTTCGAGCACCGTTTTGGCGTGACAGCACAGGTACCATTACATCGGGCCCAGTTGTCCATGCGGACGAGGGGACGCGATGAGTCGCTCAGTAGCCTGGGACAGTCCATTCGGCGGCTGGTACTGCAAAGCTACCCGAGACTACCGACACAGGCGCGGGAGGACTTGGGCGTTGAGGCATTCCGGAGGGCCTTGGGGGAGGAACAACTACAACGTCATCTTTTCTCCCGTAAGGCGGAGACCCTGACCGAGGCTGTTACACTGGCGACCGAAATGGAGGCGTTCATGGAGTCCCAAGAGTTCAGCCGGAGAGGGAGGGCCGGAGCCAGGGATGTAACTACTGTACCACGCGGAGAGAGTTGCTGGCCGTTGTCCATTTCGTCCACTATTTCAAACACTACCTCCTTGGCAAACGGTTCTTGCTCCGAACGGACCACGGATCCCTCCGATGGATGTTCAACTTCAAGGAGCCGGAGGGGCAGACTGCCAGGTGGATCCAGAGGCTGGGGTGTTACGAGTTCGACGTGGAACATCGGGCGGGGAAGAAGCATACGAACGCCGACGCCGTTTCCCGAATTCCGTGCGGTCAATGTGGACGTTCAGGCGAGGTCAGCAACGAATGCTACACCAAGGGACCCCTGTTGGGAGCCATTGGGGAGACAGAACTGGAAGAGACCACCCCGGTGGAGGGACTCCTGGCGGCCTGGGATTCCGAGGAGCTAAGGCAGGAGCAGCGTGACGACCCGGAGCTAGGACGAATCGTCCACTGGCTGGATGAGGGACTCCCCAAACCCGGCTGGTCGGACGTGTCGGCCCTGGACGAGGGCACGAAATTCTGGTGGGCAAAGTGGGGGACCCTGCGACTGTCACACGGGGTGCTACAGATCGGGTGGGAGCAGCCTCAGGACGGACTCCGCAAGTGGAAGGTCGTAGTCCCTCGGACGCGGGTGGAGGACATCTTGCGGCTAACCCATGATTGCAGGACATCGGGACACTTGGGTGTCGCCCGGACGGTTGCTCGGTTGAGGCAAGCGCCGGTGTACTTCCGGGAGATGCGACGCCAGGCGATGGAGTGGTGCCAAAAGTGCCACAAGTGCGGTTCAAAGAAGCCGCCCCCTCGACCCCTCTGGGCCCCACTGCAGCAGTACTTGGTGGGTGCGCCGATGGAGCGCATCGCGATCGACCTCACAGGCCGGTTCCCCAAAACCAAGGCGGGAAATTCAAGCATCATGGTGGTGGCGGACTATTTCACAAAGTGGGTGGAGGCGTTTCCGATCCCGGACCAGACAGCCCTCACCGTCGCCCGAACCCTGGTGGAGCAGGTCATCACCCGTTTCGGCACCCCCCTCGAGATCCACACGGATCAGGGGAGGGAGTTCGAAGCCCGACTGTTCCAGGACACTTGCCGTCTACTGGGCGTCCACAAGACTCGCACGACGCCGTTCCATCCCCAGTCTGACGGAATGGTGGAGCGATTCAACCGCACCGTTAAGACGATGTTGAGCCTGTTCGTGCGAGAGAACCAGGATGACTGGGACGAACACCTTCCGTACGTAATGATGGCGTACCGCTCCTCTCAGCACGACAGCACCAAGTTCACGCCGAACATGCTCATGCTCGGCCGGGAGGTGCGGCTTCCGTTGGACTTGGTGGTGGGACAGCCAGAGGAGCCGACGACAGAGGCAACAGTACAGGAGTACGTAGACGAACTGAGGGCGAAGATTGAGCGCGCGCACAAATTCGCTCGACAGCACCTGAAGGGGAGCCAAACACACCAGAAGCAGCATTACGATCGTCGGGCCGAGGGTACCGGTTACGAGCCCGGACGTGCCGTGTGGCTCTACACTCCCTCCAAGAAGGTGGGTCGCACGCCCAAACTACAGTGCTGGTGGGACGGGCCCTTTGTGGTGTTGAAGAGGACCGACGACGTCACCTACCGGATCCAGAGGTCGCCTCGCGCCAAGGCCAAGGTGGTCCATTTCAACCGGCTTAAGCCATACTTGGGGGACGTCCAGGTAGACTGGTGGAGACGGGCCGCAGGAAACCATCCAGGGGAACCCAGCCGAGTCACAGAGGAAGGTCAGTCACCGCCGGGGGAACGGTCATCACCAGCATCTAGCCCAGAGCTCCGGGCTCCTTCGGCGGGGCCGCCAGAGGACGGGAGTGCTCGGTCGGATGTAGCGGAACTACCTCCGGGGGGCCAGAAGGGGAGGCGTCCCAGCCCGTTGCGGAAACGGATGTCACTCTTGACGGGGTGGAGGAGACGGACGCAGATCTGAGACCGGACGAACCTGAAGGGGAGACGTTCCAGCCCGTTGCGGAGACGGATGTCACTCTTGACGGGGTAGAGGAGACGGACGCAGAGCTGGGACCGGACGGACCTGAGGGGGAGGGTGTCCAGTCGCCTCCTCCGCCGACGGAGCCAGGCACCGAACGGTATACTCGCGTCGGCCGGAAAGTAGTCCGCCCTAGTCGATATTGTCTTGCCTTAACCAAACTTTCGTCTCCTCCTTCCCCCCGCAGGATGACTCCCGTGGCGTGTCCTCACTGTGGGAAGACCTTCACCCGCCGCAGCAACCGCCGCAGGCACATCCGCACTGCGTGCGTGGAGCTCCACGCGGAACGCCCGTACGCATGCGAGCGTGGTTGCGGCCTTCAGTTCTACCGGGAGGACGTCCGGGGGCGTCACCATCGATATTGCCAAGGGGGGTTGGTGGCTGGAGTGATGGCGGGGGCGGACACCTTAGACGTCCACCCGAGTGAGGACGAGATGGAGCTCGTCAACGCTGCCGGCCGGGAGCTTTCTCCGCCTTGCCTCTCCCGAAAAGGGAGCCCGGACTTTCTCTGCAGGGGGCGGAGCCAATCAACCGCTGCCATTCCCGCGTCACCGTCCCGGGCCAAGCGACGACGGAGCCCAGTTCCGGCGAGGGATCCGGGGGTCCGTCTCCACGCGGAGCGACCTTCCCGGCCCCCTCGGGCGGGACGGAACGAGTCGACCAGCCAGCCACGACCGGAGCAGGAGGAACTACACCGACCGCCGGGGGACCGCGTCCGCGCGGAGCGATCCCCCCGGCCTCGTTCCAGACGGGACAAGTCGGCCAGCCAGCCACGACCAGGACGGGAGGGGCTACCTCGACCGCCAAGGGACCACTGCCGCTCGGAGTGTTCCCCCCGGCCTTGTGCAGAATCGGACAAGTCCAACCAGAAGCAGGAACGGCTTCCTCCGTCGCCCAGGGGCCGTTGGTCGGGACGACGGAGCCACCGGCACCGCTCACGCTGTCCGGAAGGAAGCAGCACCGCCAGGGCCTCTCCGCCGGCTTCCGCGGAGGGGGGACGCAGACGGAGCCTCCGACGCCTCCGCTGGTGGCGACATTCCCGTGGAGTGGGTTGCCCCGGGTCCTGCCGGTCGGATGTCGGGTGGAGCTGCCGGACGGGACCTGGATGAGGCTGGACATGGACGGCGTCGTCCAGCGACCCCATGAGGTGAGGGAGGTGGCCACCCACATGCCGGTCCCCTTATGCGAGCACTTGCGGGACGAGTGGCGCCTGGAGACCACGCCCACCGGTTTGGACAGCGACGGCCACCGGCTGTTCCGATCGAGCGTGGTCCACTCCTATGAAGTTCCGGGGAGGCTCCTCCAGACATACGAGGGCCAGCAGTACGGCCAGTACTTCGTACATCCGTCAGCGGCGGGCCAGCCTTCGCTGGGAGGACTGCTACCCCCTGGGGCACCCCCACCTCCACGCTACCCCGATGACGTGCCACAGGAATTCTGGGAACAGCTGTTCCGACAGACGGAAGTCCAGCGCCAGCCACCTCCTACTTCCTAGAGGAGAACTCTTAACCAGTGTAGTTTTTTTGTTGTTGTAACCTTAAAGTTGTTTCTTTTTGTTGTATAAAATGTTGGCGTCGTGCGCTTTCCAGGGCGGTTGGCCGGGGGGCGGCAGCAGCAGCCCATAGTCTTGTTTGGGGGCAAACAAGGTCTTCGTGGGGGGCTGTGTAGCGCCCGTGCCGGTTGGGCGGTAGAGGGCGCTGGAGCGGTCCCACGGTGGTGGGATCGCCCTGGTGGCTCCTGCTGGTGCGCCCCGGCGACCCGCCTTCGGATTGCGCAACGGCCGAACCGGTTCTGACCAGTTCTGGTGCCGCGTGATGGTGTAAACCGAATGCCTTGTTTTGTTAGACGAGAGTCGCGATTAAACAGCTGATAATCACCGGAAGAACAAGAATACTTGTGTCAAGAGTCTTTCTTGTGTGTGTAGACGACCCCAGGCGAATCTTCGTTACAATATGTACGTAACGCGTTACCTGTCAACATTTAATGTTAATAACAAGTATAAATTGTTACAGAGGGCGCAATTTAATTATCATGTAAGAAATTAAATTAATTAACGTGAAAAACTAACCCTTTTCCTTTTCTACCTGTCGCAACGCATCTGCTAATTAATTGGTATTCATACCAAAACCCCACTTCAACCAAAAATGTCGATTTCCAAAGGTGTTCCAGGGGAGCGAGTATACGCAGCAAAAGCCACACGAGGTCGACGGCGAGGTCGACGGCGAGGTCGACGGCGAGGTCGACGGCGAGGTCGACGGCGAGGTCGACGGCGAGGTCGACGGCGAGGTCGACGGCGAGGTCGACGGCGAGGTCGACGGCGAGGTCGACGGCGAGGTCGACGGCGAGGTCGACGGCGAGGTCGACGGCGAGGTCGACGGCGAGGTCGACGTCGAGGTCGACGGCGAGGTCGACGGCGAGGTCGACGGCGAGGTCGACGGCGAGGTCGACGGCGAGGTCGACGGCGAGGTCGACGGCGAGGTCGACGGCGAGGTCGACGGCGAGGTCGACGGCGAGGTCGACGGCGAGGTCGACGGCGAGGTCGACGGCGAGGTCGACGGCGAGGTCGACGGCGAGGTCGACGGCGAGGTCGACGGCGAGGTCGACGGCGAGGTCGACGGCGAGGTCGACGGCGAGGTCGACGGCGAGGTCGACGGCGAGGTCGACGGCGAGGTCGACGGCGAGGTCGACGGCGAGGTCGACGGCGAGGTCGACGGCGAGGTCGACGGCGAGGTCGACGGCGAGGTCGACGGCGAGGTCGACGGCGAGGTCGACGGCGAGGTCGACGGCGAGGTCGACGGCGATCTGTCGTCTTTGGAACACCATACAAATTGACCTTTAAAAAATTACGAGATTTTCCCATTTTCTGGCGGTGGCCACAACCCATTTTCACACTGATGTTAAAGATAATTTCATATTCTATCAAAGGAATGTAGATTTGGGGTTGATTTTAACTTAGTCCAGTCAGGGCGCAGAAAATCCTAACGTTCACAAGAAAGTAACGAACGGAACACCCCGCCATGACAGTCCATAGTCTTCCTGCGCTCTTATTGGTCGAAAATGACGTCATTGAAAAGGGCTTCGTGATAACGTGTAGTTCATGCAGTTGTTTTTCGTGTTTTTTTAATTGTAAGCACGAGCGAAAGGGATTTATCTGCTAATCAGTATTTTTTAACAGTGAACTGATTAGAACATAATAATATTGCCTGCATAATACAAGGTATACAGCCAAATTAAAAAAACAAGCGACAAATGAAGTACGTTGTTTAAAATGTTATTGATAACAAAAACATTGATAAATACACATTTTTACAATAATTTATATCTGTATTGTGAGGTTGGTTTATAAAAGAAACTGCACTTTTTATTTGAAACTTGCATGTTATCGCTTACATTAATATATATATGTACCCTGTTGATGTTATATGGCTTGAATAAAATTGTTAAATTAAACCCTGAAATTGTTAAAACTTATTTTAATTACATCAACTATTACATGTACATAAATACAGATTAAAGAAATGACAACAATTAGGGTTGGTAATAAGATAATAAATGTTTAGCAATTAGGCAAAACATCAACAAAAATATGGCCAACATTCAAGTTAAAATAATGACAACATAGTGAAGATAATAATTACCATCATCTTTGGCATAATGTTCAATGTGCAAACCATTGAGATTTATTGTAAAAGTAAATAAAGTTTGTTTTATCTTTTCTTGATGTTTTTGGCATACCGGTAGTTTCTTTGGCATTAAATTATTGTAAATTTTGTATATTATTTAAAACACTAAAATACAAAAACATTTAAATCTACATGTACAAAGCACGTGCTGCATATATCCACCAGTACATTTAAATCTTCAACTGCGGTGGGCATGGTGACGGGCATGGCCACTGGTAAACGGCATGACTACTACCTAGTATATAAAGAAACATAAAAGACGGGTTTTCTAATGGCCAACCAGTATTACCCGCATCCCCATCAGAAACGGCACCAAATCAACCTCAATCAACGACGGCAGCCAGTATCCCAGACCAGAGCACCCCCGACACATTATCGAGGCCAGGAGTGGAACCAACATCTGAAAATGGTCAGGGAGCTGCTCAACCCACAAGGCAAGGTTCTAAAATAGACATAACAGATGGTATTATCTGCAATCAAAGTTCCGAGGGTTTCTCATTCGCCCATCTTAATGTAAGAAGCCTCATAAACAAATTTGACCATTTTAAGATTGTAATGTCTAAAAATCCATTCGACATCATCTGTCTAAACGAAACTTTTTGCGACGCCTCAATCTCTGATGACGAAATAACTCTACCAAATTATTCTATTGTCAGAAAAGACAGAAACCGACATGGTGGCGGTGTTGCAATTTACATTCGAGATACCCTAATGTTCTCTCGTCGTGAAGATCTCGAAATATATGATGTCGAGTGTATATGGGTTGAAATTAAGTGCAAACAAAGACAGCCTGTGCTTATCAGTTCTATTTATAGGCCTCCTTCAAGCTCTGTCGAATTTATGGGAAAACTGAGTGATATCCTTAATAAGGCCTCGTGTGAATGTAAATAAATTATTACAACTGGGGACTTTAATTGTGATGTTTCAGAGGAATACGATAGTATGCAATCAAATCCAATTATTTCTTGCTTTAGTTTGTTCCAAATGGCGCAACTCATACATGACCCAACACGTGTCACTGAATCTACTAAAACTACCATCGATCTCGTTTTTAGTTCCCACCCAGAGCTCATAAAGGACTGTGGTGTTTTACCAGTCCTAATCAGTGATCATTATCTTGTTTATGGGCTACACAGTTGGAAAACACCAAAAATGAAAGGTCGTTCAATAAATTTTCGATGTCTAAAAAATATAGACAGTGCTAGTGATGCATTTACGGACGATCTCCGTAATGCACCATGGCAAGATGTTTTTGGTTGTTATGATGTGGATAATGCATGGTCTATATGGTACTCCATATTTATGAGTATTATTAACCTCCATGCGCCAGTCAAAACCAAACGCATTCGGGGTGCCTCAGTACCGTGGCTCGATAGCGAAATTCTTAAACTTATGCGGCAGCGCGATCGTGTACACAAAATTGCAAAGCACACAGGCTTACAAATTCATTGGGATTCATACAAAAACCTGCGGAACAATGTTACTAATAAAATACGCAGTAAAAAGAGTAATTACTACACATCCGCCATAGAAGAAAATAAAAGCAACTCTTCTATGCTGTGGAAAACTCTGAAGGAGGTACTCCCTAAGAAACAAAAAACTGTACCAAATTCGATTACTTCCCCAAATGGGGAAAATATTGACAATATCGCCGACATTGCTGATACATTAAATGAACACTTTTCAACAATCGGCAAGCGTACTGCTGGAAATTACCCTTTGCGTGAACTTGAAATAGATGACAATACTGACGCCTATATATTTGATTCTGTTGATGAAGATTGCGTAGTACCTAACATTACAGAAGAGTTTGTTCGAAAGCAAATATCATCCATGTCGGTTGGGAAAGCAACAGGTCCGGATGGAATTAGTGTTAAAATGATTAAAATTGCTTCACCTTATATCATTAAATCTTTAACTCGTATTGTTAACCTGTCTATAAGATGTGAGCGATACCCTAAAGATTGGAAACATGCTTTAGTAACACCAATTCACAAGGGAGGAGATAAATGTAGTACAGGTAACTATCGTCCAATTTCTATACTGCCAATTATCTCTAAGATTTTAGAAAGATGGGTGCACTCATCGGTATATAGATATCTTGATGAAAACAATCTGATTCCTAGTTGCCAGTCGGGATTTAGACCCCTGCACTCAACTGAAAGCACCCTACATGACTTAACAAACAAGTGTTTTGCGGCCATGGAGAATGGACAAGTTACAGGCAGTGTGTTTATAGACCTCAGTAAAGCATTTGATTGTGTTGATCATGAAATCTTACTAAAGAAACTAGAAAGGATGAACATGTCATCTTCTGTAATAAATTGGTTTAAGTCGTACCTAAGTGAACGTAGTCAGTCTGTGAATATTGGCGGCACCATATCAAAGGTCTGTCCGTAAACACTGGTGTTCCACAGGGGTCGATACTAGGTCCACTTTTATTCATTGTTTATACTAGTGACCTTCCATTTTGTATTGCCCCAAACTGCAACTTATTTATGTATGCAGATGACTCCACATTAACGTGTAGCTCCTCCAACATTAATATAATAGAAAGTAGCTTAAATACAGCTCTTACTAGTTTTCACAACTGGTGCGGAAGAAACAAGCTAGCTTTAAATGCCACCAAAACCAAATGCATGCTTATTGGTACTAGGCAGAAAATATCTAATGTTAATTTAAATGTATGCATTGCTGGTAGTCGTATTGAAAATGTGAAGTCTTATAAATGTTTGGGTGTAATTATTGATGAAGCATTAAGTTGGGGCCCACATGTCGAATACGTAAGAAAAAATGTGGTGTCTAAATTAGGTATACTAAGAAGAATCCGTGATTGTATTCCTCAGAACAGCTTGCACACACTATTTGTAAGTCTAGTTATGCCAACATTAGAGTATTGTTGTACTGTGTGGGGAGGAAGGTACATATCTCACGATAATATGTTAGACAAATGTCTCAAAAGAGCCGCGCGGATAATCCTTAAATGTACCTTCCTCACCCCTTCAGAGGATATGTTTGCTCGTCTTAATTGGGCCCCTTTTTCAAAAAGAGTCAAGTCAAAAAAGGCTATTCTTGTCTTCAAAAGTATCAACAAAATGACTCCTTTGTACATGACAAATATTTTCAAACCACTTACAGTAATTCGCAAAACAAGGCAATCAACCCACACGGCACTGAAAGTTCCTTTCGCCAAAAAAGAATGCTACGCCACAAGTTTCGCTGTGAGTGGTGCAAATATTTGGAATAATCTGCCCGAACAATTGCGAACATTGGACTCATTAAGCACATTTAAATCAGAGCTCCGACATGCCATCTGAGTGTTAGATATTATGCCAATTGCGCTGATCTACGGAGTTAGAACTTGGTTGCCACTATAATGTGGAGCCGGATAGGAATTTCCCCTTCTTATTTTTCACCTAAAAGGTTTTTTTATTTGGCGGGTTTTCGCCTATCTCGTAAATCAGAATTAGTATTAATGTTTAGAATTCCTGTAATATCCTTGTATTTATAATATGTACTGTTATTTTATTTGATGATGTATGCAGGGCCCCAATAAAAACCAGTTTTAAACTGTTTGGGCACACCCTGGGTAAAGAAATGGAATAAATAAATAAATAAAATCTAAAATCTGACATCTACCGTTTGGAACAAATACAAAGGCAAGCCATTCGATTCGTCCATAACAACTACAGTACAACACCAGGAACAATAACAACCTTGCTGGGAAAACAAGGATGGTTGACACTTGAAGAACGAAGGAAAATCAGTAGAATAACCATGATGTACAAAATTCTCAACAAAGCAGTTGACATTTTCTCTGAAGCATACTTGACCCCTAGTAATCGTCCGTCCAGAGGCCACAAACAGAAATTAAAGCAGCTTCGTACCAGAACCAGAATTCATGAAAACAGTTTTTTTCCTAGAACAATTAAAGACTGGAACAACCTCCCTAAACAAATCATTGATGTTAAGAGAAAAACTCACTCTGAATTCAGAGATCAACTTTTCAATTTTTTTGGACAAAAGTTGAAACTAAATTAGACGTTCTCCTCCACACGCATTGCCTACCGAATCAAAAAGTTCGTGTGATGTTTCCGGAAGGATGCTTTGCCGACTATATAATTCAGATTCAGATGTCCAAATGTTAAAAAAGCGATAACTAGAGTTAGTCCAGGCTAGGCCCCATAGGAAAGGGACTGAACCATGTTTTTTTTATATATACAATGTTTTTTGAGTGATTCTTGTCAATTCGAGGGTGCTGAATCCAAATCCGATGAGTGCCAGACGCGAAACCTTGAGCATTTTTCGTAAAACGCGAAAATTCAAAATGGCCACCAAAATGGGCGCCAAATCATGAAAACGCTTATTATATGGCTATTAAAAAGGTTATTTGATGTTTTCTTGTCAAATTGAGGGTGCTGAATACGAATCCGAGGAGTGCCAGACGTGAAACCTTGAGCATTTTTCGTAAAACGTGAAAAAATTCAAAATGGCCCCCAAAATGGCCGCCGAATCATGAAAACGCTTATTATATGGCCATTTAAAAGGTTATTTGATATTTTCTTGTCAAATCAAGGGTGCTGAATCCGAATCCGATGAGTGCCAGACGCGAAACCTTGAGCATTTTTCGTAAAACGCGAAAATTCAAAATGGCCGCCAATATGGCCGCCAAATAAATTTAATTACACATTTAATAAAACCATTAATGAGCACGATTTCAGACCTCAGAGGTTTTTTTCTAAATGTGCAATTATCACCCGCAAACAATTATACAAACACTCACACACACGCTCACCCATATGGCTTTACCTTACATACGTACTGTGGACATTCCTTTGTCTTCGTGTAGTTAACAAACTTTGACTAAATACTCATTTTTCTCGCTTACCCAAAACAAATTTACCCTCAAATTTGGATTATGGGCCTCTCAGCTGTCCCTTCTATCTTTTATAACCCTAACCCGTTTTTCCTCTAGCGCTCTTTTTCGGAAACTGAAAAACGGATTGTGGACGTGGTTTAAGAGAATGATGGCACTTTCCCATCCAGTGACATTTCTCTCTCTGTGACTTGTATGGCTTAATTAAGCACGAATCAGTCTAGGCCCGTTATGTCCGAAATAAATGAAGTGGGCGAACACGAAAGACTAGATGACCGTAGTTGGTATAAGATAAATCAAATGTGATTTTATTTGGGGTGCGAGGGGAGAATTGTAATCGCAAATTCTCTTGTGTTAGCAATAGCAGTGCTTTCGTGTCTTTACTGTTATGACACTCGTCAGTTGCAGGTAGGTGATTCCATGGTAAGGAATCGGTTCTAACTCGCAAGGTGTGTGGGTTTGGTGTGGTCCAATCAGTGATCGTGAATTGGAAATGTTTGGAACAAAGCCATGTACTTTTAGTTGGTTCCGTGTTGTTCCTCTAGTAAAGAGAGCAGTATGTTGAGGGTTTGATCATGTTCAATAAGTTCTTCAAAGCCGGAGTTGGGTGGGAATGGTTTGAGCATTTGTGGTAATTTGGCTCGTATTAGTTTTTCCCGGATGTTTTTGGCTTTTCGGAAGGCAATGAACGGGGGTTTAGGAAATATTTCCGAGAGTATTTCATTTCCTTGGATCAAGTTCCAATGTTTGTTAACTGCTTGATGTAAGTCACGGAGGTTGATGGCTGGGTTGTACGTAGTGGAGAAGACAAGTGGAATTTGTTTGGATTTGTCTTTCACTACGGTTCCGTGTATCAATCTGGTTCTATCGGAATGCGATACTTTGGTTGTTGCTTTTTCAATTTAGTTGTTGGTGTTTCTAGCGTATCGAAGTGTTTCTCCGTAAATGAACGCTTTGAAAACGTGGGGTGGGTGGGATGATGTTTTGTGGAGATATTGGAAGGTTTCCGTTGGTTTTATATAGACTTTTGTGTCTAGGATTCCTGTTTTTTGAAAACGATCTCCTTTGAAGATGGTTAAGTCAAGGTAGTTGATAGATGATTCAGAGGCTTCGTATGTGAACTTTAACGTTGGGTGCATCTTGTTCATTTCTGTGACGAGATTTTTGAATTCGTCCAGAGTACCATTGTAGATAACCAGTATGTCGTCTCTATAGCGCCACCATGTTAGGATATTATCCGCTTTATGGGTTATTTTCTTCTCGAATTCGTGTAGGGTGATATCACATATTTCAGGGCTCGATGTGGAGCCCATTGCACAACCAATTTTCTGGAGAAAGAACTTGTTTCCGAATTGGAAGCAGTTGCGACCGAGGATGAGTTCCAGAAGTTTTTGGATATAATGTTGATGGTGGCTTTGTGATGGTATAGTTGTGATTGGTATTTTCTAGGGCATTGCAAACACAATCGATTGCTTCCGCTTGTCGGACATTTGTGTACATGGAAACAACGTCTATGCTAGCGATTAGAGCTTTTTGTGAGAATGTTTTCCCTTCTAGTCTGCGCAAAATGTCTGCGGTGTCGCGGACATATGTGGATTGCGCGGTTACAATTGGAAGGAGAAAATAGTCTATGTATTCTGACATTTTGGCTGTAGGACTTGTGCAGCCGCTTATGATTGGTCGTCCAACAAAATGGTTCTCCTTGTGGTGGAGTTTTGTGTATTTTTGGGAGAAAATACATTGTTGGACATTGGCACTTCTGTTGAAGTGGGTCGAGGTATTTCAGAATATTGTTGTCGATGTGACCGTTGTTTCTCATTTGTATCAGTGTGTTGTGAACCATAGTTGTGGTTTCATGGGTAATATCCTGGTCCAGCTGCGTGTAATGATGGGACTCAAGATGGCGGTAACCCACTTGTAGATAGTCTGTGTGGTTCATTATACATATGCCTCTACCTTTGTCATATGGTTTGACTACGATATCGGGATTGTTTTTGAGGTTGCGTATGGCGGATTGTTCTTGTTTTGTCAAGTTCCTTTCTTGTTTTCTTAGCCTTATGTGGGCCAGTTCGAATTTAGTGGCTTCCAGGTATTCTTCTAGCGTTGCGCTAGGTGTGGATATTGGAAACCAGTTTGATGGTGGTTTAAAAGGATGTTTTTTAGAGCGTTTGTTACGCATTAGGAAAGCAACTCGAAGTTTTCGATTGAATGTCTTTATTTCACTCACGAGTGATGTTCGGTGTGGTTTAGCAGGAGTGGGAACGAAGTTGAGGCCTTTTCCTAAAGCAATTTTCTCGGTATGCGATAATGTTGCTTTGGATAGGTTGGTTATAAATGATTCGCATTGTTCTGCTAATAATTGTTGTTGTTGTTGATTGGATTTGGCTTTTTTGCTTTTGCATTTGCCAGAGAAAAGGTTTGATTTTTGTTGGCTAAGGGATCTCTTTCTTTCTTTATTTAGGTTTCTTCTTGCCATTGTTTTCCTGTGTGGAAATTAAATGGGGCACAATGTAAACAAGAAAAACGGTTTATCTCTTTTGAGAAGTTGTGGTGGTCTTGAAAAAGACCGTTTGGTTTATTGTGGTTGAAGAGATTCTTAGTAAGGATGTTTCCTCTTGGTCGTCGGGGCCTTGTGAAGAAACTCAGCAACTGTTGTGCTGTTTGGTGGTCTTGGCCTTGGTATTCAGCGAGCTTTTCCTGAGCAGCTCGTCTTGTGTCGGTGTATCTCGACTCCGCCAGGTTGAGTTGGTGTTCGTACTCTTCAAGTGCGACTTTTGTAAAAAGCAGCGATGTACGGCTCTGCAATTTACTCCAACGTTCTGTGAACGATTTCTGGAGTTGCACCGATCGGTGTGGTCTTGGTGGCTTTACCTTGGTTTCCAGGTATGGAGGTGGTGTGGCGGTCTTCACATGTATGGACAAAGATTGTATCTGTCGATTGAGGTAGTCTTTAGCAGAGGTCAAAATGTTGATCGTTTCTGCTAAAGCTTTTACCTCTTTGAATTTTGTCTCTGGTAGACGCTGGGAGCCGGAGACCTGTGGTGTGTTGCTAGACGTGGATGGGCCGGGTTGATCGTCTAATAATTCTAGGGATAGAAGAAGAGATTCATCATCGCTGCCAAGTGGTGAAGGTTGCCCGCAGGGTATACTTGAGGACGAACTGGATGGAGACGGAGACGGTGGTGGTTGGCTGGACTTGCTCTTGCTCTTGCTGGATTTGCTTCTGCTGAGTTTTGACATGTTGGATATCTGATATATTTTGGCGGCCATTTTGAATTTTTCGCGTTTTACGAGAAATGCTCAAGGTTTCGCGTTTTACGAGAAATGCTCAAGGTTTCGCGTCTGGCACTCATCGGATTCGGATTCAGCACCCTCGATTTGACAAGAAAACATCAAATAACCTTTTAAATGGCCATATAATAAGCGTTTTCATGATTTGGCGGCCATTTTGGCGGCCATTTTGAATTTTCGCGTTTTACGAGAAATGCTCAAGGTTTCGCGTCTGGCACTCATCGGATTTGGAATCAGCACCCTCGAATTGATAAGAAACCATCAAAAAACATTGTATATATAAAAAAACAAGGTTCCTTGCTCTCTAGCCTGGACTAAGTCCAGTAGGCCTAACTCGGACTACGATAGATCATTGCTTCCTTTATCGGTGTGTAGTGATCATTTTTGGAAATATTTGTTAGTCCAGTCAGGGCGCAGAAACTAAACACACGACAACAAATTTCCTTAAAATCATACCCTAACTTCGAGTGAACAAAATTCTGCCAAAAACATACTGAATTATATTTTATATCATTCGATTCAGAAAATCGTTCGCTTTCCACTTACCACGCCATCTTGGAGAATCACTGCTTCGTTTGCAACGTGTGCTCCGACGGTGAAAACAAAGCGGTCGAACTCTCGCAATTACTCGCGTAAATCTCGTGGCCGATTTGCGACGCAGGTGTGGACGGTAATTCTGTCCCCCGGTAAAATTGTCCGGGGGGACAGAATTACCTAGGTAAAAGTGTCCCCCTAAAGCCGTTAATTCTGTCCCCCCAGTTTATTCTGTCCCCTCTCTAGGTAATTTTGTCCCGATGTTCCACTGTAGTGGTTATTTTGATGTTATTTCAATGAAAAGCCACATGGTATTTATTATTTGGACTTCTTCTCCCTTCATCGATTTATCAAAATAAAAATATAAATATAAATAACTGTATTAATTAAATCAACCGATCTGCGTTTCTGCGCGAAAGGGAAATTAGTGGTAATCAGTATTTTCAGACTTCTTGCACGCGTACAAATTCTGTATACCCAGCACGATGTGGCAGCACTTTTGACCACCTGTAATTTGTAGTACGCTACACATCCTACAGTCTGCCACAGATGATGCACCATGAAGGGGTGAACCTGTACTACACTGGTTGTTGCGTCTAGTGGGTGCTACACTTGTGACGTTGCACTCAGGTAATTTTACCAGGGGGACACGTTTAACGTTTGGCAGGGAGACAGAATTACCTGGAGGGCGAAAGAAATACCTAGGTAAATGTGTCCCCCCGGACAGATTTACCGGGTCACGGCCTGGTAAGTCTGTCCGGGGGGACACATTTACCAGGGGGGACATAATTACCTTTCACACCGGCGGCCCTGCAAATAAAGTTCTGGATATGACCTCATTAACGCGTGCGCTGCGGACTGACTGAATCATTCAATTCCCGGCTGATGTATTTTCACCTTGTTTCAAATTAAATCATTCAGCTGTTAACTTAGTTCTTTTCTGAAAGTCCTTCCTCTTTATCAGATGATGCAACCTCTTGCCTTTCCTCACTCCCGTCAGTCTTCATTTCGTCTTCTTCTACCACGGGTTTGCGGTAGTTGATGTCCTTCAATCAAGTTCAAACCAGATTGGAGTGTATGCTCACCTGACCCCCCAAAAAGACCACTAGAATGAAAACTATATCGAATCTAGTGATCTTGGTATCATTTTTTATCTAGAAAGATTTCCCGTCTATCTGGACATCACATTATTTGCGTAGAGATAGCATATGAAACCAATAAAACCCCATTTTAGTTACTCTTATGTTGAGAAAGTGAATTGCCCTTCCATCTGCACAGAAATAGGTGAAGGTGAAAAATGAGTAAACTGAACATTATCCGTATCACTACGGATTATCCGTGCACTTTCTTTATTATTTTGTTATTGTCTATTATTTGGTGGCTACAGTCATGCCAGTTATTGATTTGTCTCAGTTGTTGGTTATGTTTTCGTTAAAATTACAAATAAATAAGCCACAGACTAAGCAGTAAATTGAACCTTTCCTCAAGCTTCAATTATTGTTCGACAAAATAATTTGAGTACTATTTTGGGGTTCGTGATTTGCCTCCTCATACACTTGACAGGCACACTGACTACAGCAAGGGTCAGCTAGGTGCGGGATTTACTGTTTTCTATAGTTAAAATCAACAAGAGTGTTCCATAGTATAAACGAAGCATCGTTTTGTATCTCATGGAGAACTGTGTATTACTTTGTTATATTTCTTAACGGGTTTTGTCTTGAACCTAAAATATCTGCTTAAGATGTGTTTATGTTCCATTTGTAATAAATTTGTTTTGCATTTGAATGAATCTCAATGTGCTTTCTCTTGAGCGTTAAGCTATGTGAATGTTTATTTAAAAACATTAAAATTTGTTTTTAATTCAACTTTTAAATTCATGTATGGTGTCATGATTAAATGTCTCCAGCTGCTCTAAATGACCTCCATGTAGGTAAAAACAAATATGAGACGGCATACTGGAAACCAATTTCGGGAGAAGGAATGATCGATCTTCATTGAGAAATGTACAAGATAGGGAAAATAAGTAGGCCCTATACATATCAAGAAAACATTAAAAAGCTGTCTGTTGGGACTGAAGTAACTCCCTATCGTTGGTAAATTAAAACAAAATTAAAGATTGTTTTTTAGAGCGAAGCCTAGCCTCAAATTGCTCCAGCTACATTAGCCTCTGTCATGACCTTTCTAAAAGGTCAACGCGCGGAAAATTGTCAAAATGGCGGCGCTTACCAACAGCAACACGTGTGTCGTCGATTTCAGAACTTTATGGCTTACGACGGAGCTCTAAAGACTGTGGTTATTTCGAAAGAATAAATCGTAGGCATAAGGCTAAATGTCATCCAAAACCGTAAAATTACGAAAGAGAAAGAAACAGCGACTGAAAAAAATTGTCAGTTTGTGAAAGTGTGCTGCGCTATATAAGCCACTTCGACATTCCAACTGCGCATGTGCACAACAAGATTCAACAATTTTTCTCTTGAGATAAACACAGCAGACAAATGCACACAAGGCTATGGGGGACGTGGTAACCGAAATCGAAAAAGAAAAAAAATATTTGTTCGAACAAAAGTTTGGCCACACACAACACCTGAAAACACCAAAACGTAAAAAAAAATGTTACTTAGTAACTTTAGAACACGACGATCTCTTTAAATTCGCTGGTACCCCGCTATGCTTTTGCACGCGCAGTCGCTGAAAAAAATCGTCAAATCTCCATGTGCACACGCGCAGCGGGAATATCGAACTGGCTTATTCGTACGTGCGTAGCTATAGCTGTACTTCGACGTTTACATTGTTTATAAACAGTAAATCCAAGTTTAATATTTACGAACTTCTTTTAATAGTAAATGTCATTTATGACCCATGTAAGGTTTCAGTCAATAAAAGGGTAAAATATTACTAGATTTCACAGGCGTCTACATTTAATGCGACAGTATTTAAAACTGGTTGGTTTTTAAATTAACATTGCAGGATCAGGAATGTTGAGGTTTAACGTCCAAATAGTAATTATGTGAACCGAGTGCTTGTGTGTAAAGCCTCAAATTTATATTTTTATATATATAAAAAAAATGCAAAAAGAATATTGCTTGTATCAAGTTGTATGAATTGGCCCCAGAATTTGTTTGTATGTATGGCATTCAAATATATGGCTTTCAAATAATGCTTCAGTTCAGTGCCACTGAAGAAAAAAAAATTGTTAAAAATTAATGTTGGGCCTAACCGGTTTTCTAAGGAGCATAAATACACGGCGGGCCTTTTCAAGTGCAGGAAAGAAAATCTAGTTTTATGATTGGCCATTTTGTATTAAGTATTTCCCCGCAATTCACTAACTATCTGTTGTCTTTCCTCCGTGGTATAGCTAATTACGTTAGTTTTACGCGAGAGCTCGGAAGCCATATTGACAAATTTCCGCAAAACGCCCTCTTCGGTTGATTTTCGTCATTTCATGACAGAGGCTAATGCTGCTTAACCGCTTGCGGAGCGCCCTCTATTGGCGTTTTCCTGGAGCTCTTCACTTCAGGACCTCTATCACTAGGGCAGGAGGTAATACAGACGTTTTCCTAGTTCCGGATCGCAAAAACAATTCAGGCTGTTTTCGGCAAGTCTAATCCTCGAAATTCGAATGAAATAGGTTTAGTAGTTTACCTTAAGTATTGAAGAAACTACAGTTTTTGTTTCGATATTTATGCTCCTCTTAATTTGAAAATACAACGTCAAATATACCGACATCGCTTTTCCTAGTTGCGGATCGGTTAAACCAATTCCGGATCGGGTGAAAAACTGCTTCGTACATGAAAAATAATCGCGCTAGAACCAACCCGAATCAAGCCTTTATTTCTGATAAAGTATTCATTAGTTTATATAAATACAGTTTAAAATACATTTCAAATACTTCCACTTCCAATAAAGTTCAAAAAGAAGACTTGCAAGGACATTTTTTGAAATGTTTTGTCCGTGTTACGGTGTAGCGTGCGCGACCGGTACGTGTGTGGCGCGGCAACGAGCCGATAAACGTTGACCGATCACATCGCAGAACACGTCATATGAAAACGCTTGCGCGAGTGTAGTTGATGCATGTATTTTACGCGCGATCCGGAACTAGGAAAAGATATACGTTCAGTCTTTGGCAGATTTTTTAATTCTGGAGACTTTTAGACTTATTTTTACTAAACAAATAATCGATGCATGAGTTTTATACAACTGTAGACTAAAAAATGGCATAAATGAAATCAAACGTTTTGAGTGACATGTCGCAGAATATATGTTCGTGGTTTTGCGGCTCCCGTGATTTCTACAAACCGTCCAAACACGTCAAAGTACGAGTCGAAAATCTAGCCAAAATTCCTTTTCTGGATATTTTATTAAAACAATTTTTATGTATCAAGAAGCTTGTATGTTTCTTTTCAAAATGCACTTCATCTAAAAAAATAGTATTGGAGACCAAGCCATAAGAGGTAGGTTTTTATTTGAAACGATCCGGAACTAGGAAAAATCCGGAACTAGGAAAACAACTGTAGTATTACGTGGCGGGGTATTCTCCCTTGAGAGTGTGTGGCGGTGGATTCTGCGAAGCGATCCGATGTCAATGGCAAAAACCAGCATTTAATCTTTTTTACTGGATGTCGTCTCGATAATCACAGGTGGGTCTAAAAATAAAGTGACGAAGGGGCAATTCTGTCCGATGATAGTCCGAGTAACTTGGACCCACTGACCCATTAGTCCGAGTACCGGTAACTTGGACCCAAAAATCACCTTTTTCAACATTTGGACATGGTCTGGTGATACTGATAGGGTCCGAGCTAGCCCAGGTTGGACGACGTTCTTTATTGCATTACGACTGACGTCCAGGGTATCAATGTATCCTGCCATAGCGAAATATTTTACAACAACATTTTTTCATATTTTTACCTGATGAAGGAAGCCAAAATCTCGCTTATGTATTCCTTGTGTCTGGAACTAAAGATCGCGTCATGGGTTATTAAAAGTTAATGTGTCTTTAGGCAACTTATTTACAGAAAATCAATTTCAAATCCACGCTTTTAGAAGTGAACATCATGTACGAACTCTCTACAATCCCTACATGCGTGCGCGGGTACCGTGCACGCGCCTGGCTTATCAGTTGAAGTTGTAGGCCGGCGCGGCTGCCGGGTACCCGCGCACGCATGTAGGGATTGTAGAGAGTTCGTACATGATGTTCACTTCCAAAAGCGTGGATTTGAAATTTATTTTCCGTAAATAAGTTGCCTAAAGACACATTAACTTTTAATAACCCATGACGATCTTTAGTTCCAGACACAAGGAATACATAAGCAAGATTTTGACTTCCCTCATCGGGTAAAAATATGAAAAAATGTTGTTGTAAAATTTTTCGCTATGGCAGGAAACATTGATACCCTGGACTCCGTCGCGTTGTACACAACGGAGGAGTCCAACCTGGGCTAGGTCCGAGCTAGTCCCACTAGTGTGCCCCCGGTATACTGCGAATACAGTATTCGCAGTATACCGGGGGCACACTAGTGGGACTAGGTCCGAGCAAGCCCCGTTGGCACCGTTGTACGAAATGTCTGCACATCGATTTCCCCACACCTCCCACACTTTTCCCAAAAAATGTCACGGAAAACGGCCACAAGTTTACAAAAATGCTGCTTGTCCCCAGTAGGCACTAAATCAATAAAGACACTAACAGTAACACTATCGGTGTGTTATTACCTTTTAAAAAAGTGAGAAAATCGGACCTCAAAATGTGGAGCGATGTTCGCCGATTCAAATGCGCGTAACCATTGTTGGGCAAACTCATGACGTCATTCTTGTTGACAACAGCGTCGCGCGCAGAGCGCGCTCGCATAGTCAGCGGCTGTTACCTGTTTCGTGCACTGTGCTGTGTAGTGGATGGCTCTCGAGCAATTAAATCCACTACAGCACAGTGCACGAAACAGGTAACAGCCGCTGACTATGCGAGCGCGCTCTGCGCGCGACGCTGTTGTCAACAAGAATGACGTCATGAGTTTGGCCAACAATGGTTACGTGCATTTGAATCGGCGAACATCGCTCCACATTTTGAGGCCCGATTTTGTGGAAGAACTTCGGGTTGGATCGGGTGAATAATTGTCTGCTGGTACATTCAGGAGCAAGTTCGGGCGCGAACTATAGTTAACCATAGTTCGACTAACGTCGCTCGAACGCAGGATGGTTGGACTATCTAGTCGACTATTTGGAACCAGACCCCGGAGCACGGTTGCCGCTGGTTGACAGTAGCCTCTTTTCATAGGAAAACATGGAGAGAACCAGTGACGTAGAAAAAGGTGATGTCAGTAGTTGGATGGAGGAAAAGGCAGTAACGATAAGTGAAAATCTGGCGGGCCTAATGTAATTTTTGTCTGGTTTTTGGACCAACATGACTAACGTTATGGCTTATCCTACTCATATGCGTGGAAGAATAGTGGCAAAACCCATTTCATTCATGTCGCAAATGTAAACAAAGCGGTTGCCATCTTTTCAACAATAGTTCGACTAGAGCCGTTCGAGCGAACTGCATTTGAGCATGCGCATTGCTAAAGCAGAGACTGACTAATGGTTAACTATAGTTCGTGCCCAAACTTGCTCCAGGATTCACCGCTCCCAGTCTTAGAACACACTATGACATCCTTGCCTTCCTCATACGCCCTCAGGGTGTGCGTTTTTGTAGGTCATTTAAGCACGGAACACTGAACCTTTCTCAAATATATATTTTTTTTTTTTAAAGAATTGAAAATCGTCCGCCATCTTGTTTGTTTATAAGCCAACCTCGGACCCAGGAATAAGTACCGCGTTTTATGAATGAAAAACTGCAATTTCATGCCTGGGGTCGAGGCATGCCTTGGTCTGTTTGTAACGGAGGCTCTGATTGGGCACATGGATCTTTGCGCCAAATGACCCAGTGTCCGCAGGGGTTTCAGAGCTATTAGTAGAAATAAAAAATTTGCTGCGTGGCTCAGGATGCTATTTTATAAACTCACCCAGAATGTGGACTCCAAAAAACAGTTTAATCTTGCCCAATTTCAGTAAAAATATGAAAACTATTCCTGTTAAGCAAACACAACTGTTACAACAAGATTGTGAATAACGAAGTTATTGAATGTTAATGAACTGTTCGTCTCGTAACCTTACCCGGGTCAGTTCAGACCAATCACATGGCATCTGTCAACGATAACAGGGCTGTTTTTTAAACCCTAGCTTCGGTTTTGTTGTGGCTCTTGCGCATTGCTAAACTGTATTTAAATGAAGCCTCCAGAAGATAAAACTTGTGTTAAAATAAACCTGGCCCATGCCGTGCCCCGAAATATACAGTCTAAGGTACAGCATGTACTCGTGTGTAATTTCAAGCCGCAGCCAAGTAGAATTTGGGGCACGGCATGGGCCGTTTCCCAAACACAAGCTTGCAGAGGCTTGCATGATGCACTGAGGCTTCATTTATACAGTTTTATACATTAAAGGTAGTGTACACCATTTGCAGATATTTTGAAAATATTTACTACCAAATTATTAAGAAATATTTTACTCATCTGAAAGTAAATAATGATTCTAGGCATCCAGCAAAATGATTGGGCTAGATATCCTGTAATTATTCTTAAAGATATGATTTTATAAACAAAAATTCGCGATCGCCGGACGGCGATCGCGAAATAACCAAATAACATAAGAATAACTTCCCGACGCCGGTTAAAAACTAACGCTGTTTTTCGTGCTTTTCTCGGCATCCATGATTGTAAAACTTTGGACAGGTCAGTTAAACGATATTTACTACAAAATACAACCCCCTAAATCCACTCATTCATGATAATTCAAGCAATTACCAATGGTGTATCCTACCTTTAAGCCAGAGTTTGGAAAACAGCCCTGCCATCGATAAAAGATTTCTGAGAAGAATACTTGTACATGTAGGTGTAAATATTTTGTGTTTAATTTGTATTCCTGTCAAGTTTTAGGCTATGTGTAATTGGTGCTGCCTTCAAAGAACCATGGCAGAACTGGGGTTGTGGGCGATGCTTGTGGTGGTGCTTCTCCTGCCCCACCATACTTCAGGCAAGAATGGCAAGAGGCTCACCGTCGCTGACAAGGGTCGTGAAGTGGCAAAGCATGCCATCAAGATACACCAGGGTAAGGAGCCTAGCAGCAGGAACAGTACTGGGCAAACTGGTAACCAGACCTCTAGAGAAGTGATGTCCCTAGATCGTTATCTGAGTAACTCGTGCCAGGCACTGACCAGCCTCAAGCAAACCAAGCAGCTTGTCATCCAGAAGCTAGACCAAACCATTATAGATGTGCAACTGGACCAGACTGTGGAAAAGGCTGAGAGGATGTTCCGCATCCACATGTTTGAGATTTTCAAGCATGAGTTGAATGAGAGTGAGGACGCCATACTGATGTCCATCAATGGACTGAAGAGGGCACTGCAGGTCTGGGCATGCTTTATTATTTTGTTTGTTTGTTTTGTACATGTCAAACAAGGCTCACACAGTTTGGAATAAGTTTAATTCATTTTGTGGATATTTTAAATAATATAAGTACAAAATTTGTTATTTTCACTTTGAATCTATGTACATGGAGCTTATTCCACTTATTCAATTCATAAAGAATAGCAATTGGCAAACTTTTTATAACAACAACAATAAGTGGGGGTGGGGGTCTCTAAATAGAAAATCTTGTAAACCGAAGATCCCCTGGTGATGACAGCCGGTAAGTTGGTTAATTAAGGTAATGTACACATAATAGAATACCATGACCCAGTGGTTACAGTGTTTGACTCGTGTGCGATCGTACATGGTTTTGAACCCTGCCAGGAACATGGTGTTTGTGCCCTTGGGCAAGACACTTGACTACAATTGCCTCTCCACCCAGGAGTAAAAATAGGTACCTGTGGGGGTCGTGGCCAAATGAGCGCCTATAAACGGCTGCCGCGTAGTCCAGGGCCTAATGAACAAGGTAATAATTGTAAAGCGCTTGGAGATCCTCGATACGATCAGAAGCATGTAGCACGATTATTATTTCATACATGTAAGAGAAGGATGAATAAAAAGAGCATTAATCAAGCTTGACAATGCGTGGTGTGCTTTCCGGTACCATCGGCCTGAACCCGCCTCAGATCGAGTTTCTTACAAACTAATTCTGCGCTTCGGCTCGATGATCCTGGTTAATAAAATCCGGCGTTAACTGGTTAACAAAAAAAGAAATTGGAAAGAATTACAATCTCAATCTCCCTAAAATAAATGAGTCTTAAGAAATCTTTGGAAGTAGAAAAACTTGGCAAGAACCTTAGCAAGGGATACAGGCAGTGTAGGCAGATTAATTTTTTTTGAGATTTTGTGTGCACATTGTTCATGTATGCATGGTACCGTACATGTACCCAGTACATACTGTACGTATACTAGGTAAGTATATTGTATGTGCGCGTGCCTGAGTTCTAAAGGGAAAAACTTGGCAAGAACCTTAGCAAAGGGATACAGGCAGTGTAAGCAATTTTTTTTTTGAGATTTCGTGAGCATATTGTTCATACATGTACTGTACGTGCATGGTACATGTACCGGTACCCAGTACATATACCCGGTAAGTATACATGTATGTGACCGGCTCTACAAAAAGGTGTCTTATGTCGCGAAAACATGAAATTGAGTTATACTGTATACATGTACATGGTAAGGAAGCACACAACATAAACTTTCATTTACTATATAATAGAGATCTATAGCCCCTTCCATTTTGGAGACACGACTTGTTTACATATTGATTACTTTTTCGGAGTTCAAACTACACAACTGAAAAAAGGCTTTAAATTAGCCGACTCTGCTGTACTGCAACAGAACAATGCACACAAAATTTTCGTTTTTTCTACTTTATTCATCAAAATCAACATTTCTTATAATGAAACCTTAAACCGTAGATATTAAAGATTTCATTCATGACAACAAATAAATTTAAAAAATGGATGAAATGTTTACCCTCTCAACTTTGAGAGGGCCATTACACGATAGTGCATAGCGCTACTTAACCAGTTCGCGCCGGGATTATTTTAACAACGCCGAGCCGACGGGCGGGATTATTTTTAACGAAACTCGATCCGAAGCGTGTTCAGGCTGATAGTGCCGGGAAGCACACCCACGCATTTCCGGCCTTGCGCGCTGCTGACATACATTTCCGAACTTGAACTTGGCGTGTTTATGCGTCATCCGTTTTGAATTTTGGGAAATTTGTGCGTTTATATACGTCATCCGGCGCGAACTGGTTAAGACCCCTTTTTGTAGAAGGGGTACCGGCCACAAAAGGGCAACAATGAAACAATGGTACCCCACAGTCCCCTCTTTAGAAATGGAAGTACCCCACACTCGTAACGCTATGTATTTCGAGAATTCTAAGGGGACAATGGAAAACAAAAGAAGGAAAGACGTGTCGGACAATACAGGTACCCCACACTCTATAGTGTTGTGTGGCCAAAGACGTTTTCCAAAACCCCAGCTTTGTCTGTGTTTTGGCTTTGTTTATGCAGTTTGTCAATGGTATTGGAACTGGAGATGGAGCTTAAGCTGTGGTTTATAAAATGGGCCTTGTTTCCCATAAATATCAACTAAGGAAATCAATGTATAATTGAAGCACGTACAGGTACATGTACCCCAGTGTTCACATGTAAAACTGCGTTTCTGTTATGTCCGGTACCAGATTATTCGTTCCATGTATTTTATAGCGTATACACGTCCACCGCAACATACAACCAAGGGAATCTTTGCAGCGTATTATATGAATGTCTTCCGCTGAATTAAACTGCCCTGCCTGATGGATTAACGCATCATCCGTGGATAGTAAAGATTTGTTTGAGTCTTGCTCTGGCGCGAGCTGGTTAAGAGTTATGTATGCTAGGGGTGGGGTATACTCATAATATTATAACAAACAATTGGGTGGGGCGGGGGTAACGCCCGTCGATGTCAGTTTTTTATGATAATCGATATCGGAAATTCAATATCGAGTATACTCGATATATCGATTATTGTGTGCAATAATATCGTGTGTAAGATAAAGCCTAAAAACAGCGCTCAATATACTGAAGACCAACAGTTTAATAGGGTTGCATATATATACCGGTTTCTGGCTTGATCCTCTGCGCATGTTGTCGGTCCGAACAATATCAAATTGCGCCAGCCCGCGTGTTTATGGTTTTACAATGAAGATAAGAAATGAATACGGTTGCCGCTTCCGCTTGCTAGGCAAATAGCAGGGTGCAGAGAACGCTCCCCGCAATTCCCGACTCGTGATTGGCCACCCCAAAATGACATCAGATCAATGGAGGGTTACGTTCCAAACAATTGATAGGCTGGGGCGGCATGGCCGGTTTCTTTTGAGATTTTACTGTGCAAGCGGTCGTGAACTATAGTAGTCTTGCTCCAAGACTGACCTGCTCATTTGTTCCGCGGCGTGCCGTCCGTCTATCCGGGCTAATTGAGGGCACCCTTAATTATCGCCAGATTTGTTCCACAGCACGTACGTGGAACGAATCTGGCGATAATTAAGGGCGCCCTTAATAAGCCCGGATATAGACGGACAACACGCCGCTGAACAAATGAACACCTCGGTCTTGGAGCAAGACTTGAACTATAGCGGCCTGCCGCGGGTAAAACACAAAGAACAACTTTACAACCGCAGTTAGTCGTCGAACGTATTTTATTTAATAGGCCTACTCAAATATTTTAAACTACAAATAAAGACAGCAGCTTTTTATACTAAAGCGCTGAGATTTTCTGGATAATCTGACACTCTTTCGGTGTTTTCGCTATATCATTTAGGAACATCGAATTTTCGATACATCGAAATGTTGATATTTCGATATGATTAAAAAAGTGACATCGGCGATATCGGTGTCAGAATAGTATCGAGTATTTGAGTAATATCGATATATCGACGGACGTTAGGCGGGGGCTGTGATGGGTCTAAAACATCATCACTTGAGTCTTTTCTCATTAAGATCGCAGGGTGTAAACCTTCATCTTTGTACCATATCAAACATCAAATCTATACACATGCATTTGTAAGTACAGATTGTTCGGATACTTTTTTGAATTTCTTCAAGACAGAGTTTTATTTGTGAACGATTACATGTATGTGCCTCTGATCCATGTGGTTTTAATATTCAGGGCAACTACAAGGATGTGCTAAACATGAAGGAGAGCAGCCGCCAGCGTCTGGAGGCTCTTCGTGAAGCCACAATCCGGGAGGAATTGGAGTACAATGACATCCTGGCTGCTGAGAAACACCAGAAAGCCTACAGGAATCACATGAGACATTACAAGAATGCCTCCCTATTCCACCGCAGTAAGGTAGAGGCAATATTGGATGAGATTCTGTCGGATGTAGTGGAAGCTGCTGACAACCTTGAGAACAGGATAGGAGAGCATATTTTTGACCATTCTAAACAGGTATGAAGAGCATGGTTTACTAGTCTTCTAGTGTTATATTGTTGTTGTCATCTTTATATTGTCATCCTGTCATCACCTTTCCGTACATGTACGGTAGATAGTCTTTTCAGTCTATATAATTGTCTGTTTTGGCAACTTGGCCTTAACAATCATTGTTTGAGTTTAGATTTTGTTTACCTAAATCTCATAGACTCGGTACATGTTTTATTCTGGTCCCCACTTTCGACATAAAACAAAGGATATCCCAACGAAATGTATCATCTAGGCAAAACCCTTATAGGGTATGTAGAAGAATGACGTCATGATGACGTCATAATGGGTCACTCATAATGGGTCATGTGATGTCATCTTAAATACTCTACATTGTGTAGATCTACAGAACTGTAAGTCCGATATATTTGTTAGCCTAAGATACGAAAGGTAAGATAAACCATTCACAAATATCACATTATTTTACTACTGAATTTTTTGAAATATATATATTTTTTTAAAGTAAATATTGATTGTAGGCATCCAGCAAAAGGATTGAGCTAATTATCCTGTAGTTGTTGGACAGGTCAGTTAAACGATATTTAATATAAAATACACCCCCCCCCCCCCCCAAATCCAGTCCATTCATGATAATTCAAGCAATTACCAATGGTGTATTTTTCCTTTAAGCCATATCTCATTAATAGAACATGCATGCTCAAATTCAAAATTATTTTGTATTAGGTGTGGACATTAGGTATTAAATATATTGTAGACCTCACAAAAAATGAGACTTAATTTAATAAAACAAAATATATTTTGTAAAACACATATAAGGGAAGTTTCTAAACATCATGGGACTTGGTGGGTAGGTATCAACTTCTTTCCTATGGTGTAAAGCAGCGTCCTCATTGACACCACAGCTGCTCTCTCACCCTGGTGTTAGATTATTTAAATATCCAAGAATTTGTAATACTTGAATGCAAATTAGGTCGTTTTTTGAAACCCAGGTTAGGCTCCGTCTCTGGCTCCATTCATCACCTCCATTCATCACCATTGCCAAACTGCATGAACGAATTTGTAGACGAACTGAGGTTTGGAAAATTGCCTTGATTTTAAGGGTTGTACACCCCCAATCTTTTGGATTAGGGTTAGGGTGTTCTTCTTGACGGTTGCCTTCCTCATCCGTTGCTGTAGAGATGTCATGCCGACCTCTGCCGACATTTTGCTGACATCTTTACGTGAACCTTAATTCAAGCGACGGCATCAATGATGCATTGCTTGGATGAGATGACCCCTCCTTAGCTACCTCAGTAACCTGCATCATCTGCAGCATACCTCTTACAGTCACGGGTGAAAGGGGTGTGGGGGACAGGGACAGGACAGGACAGGAACGCCTCTTCTCTAGCTCCATCATCAGTCAGGGCTCTCTTGGTAGATTTGGGCAGAGAAGCTGACTTATCCGCTGTGACATGGGTAGCGGGTTGGCTCCCAGTCACCTTCGTTGATGCGACACTGTGCAGGATGATCTTTTTCATTGCCAGTGTCGTTGTGGTGTGGCAAACAGACCTGCCTGGTAAGAATGTTTGCTGCAGTGAAGGGTATGAGCTGATTTGTGTTCTTCCTCGATGTGCCTTCATAGGCTCAGCCGGTGAGTGTACCGCACAGGGCACTGGCGGCAGCTAAACCGCCTAGCTCCAAAAACGGTCTAGTCGCAGATAACTGTGCTGAAGTTATCTAGGAGTAGTAATTCTTATTTTGTTAATACGTTTATTAAGCAGTTTCGTCTCCGACTCTCTGGGTGTATTTAAAACCGAGTAACCTGTGAACGATGTTCTTAGTTGCCGATTGCGAACGCTTGAGTGTGTGTAGACAAAAATACCGACTAATTGGGGGTGGCAAGTCTTGCTGCTCAGGTTGACTTGTGTCATCCTCTGAACCCAACTTTTTTGTGACGGCATCTTTTATAACAGAAACCTCATTTTTGGCCTCACTGGCCAATTCCTCAGATTAACTTCTGTCCTCTTAAACCTCTGTCACTTCATCCATTGGGAGATTTTCTGTCACCTCGTCCCTTGATTGATGACCCCAAGGTTCAATTTCCTCACTGGCATATGATTTTAGGCGGTCCACATGAACAACCTTTGGTTTGCTATTTGGCTTAAAGTTGGATTCGATAAATCTTGTTAAATCTGACAACTTGTTCAGCATTAGCTATGGCTGTTACCACTGTTGTAGGAGTTTAGGGGACATGTGCTTCTTCCTAGCAGGGTTGTGAGCCACACAAATTTAACCCTCCTTGAACCATGTTTGGATGACCCCCCCCCCCCCCCCTGTCATAGTTCTTTATTTGCCTCCGGGTAAGAGACATTATCTTGCTCTTTTATGAGCTTTCTGCATATTACTTCAGTGTTTTGGCAAAGTGTGCAGGGTTTTTGTCAACTATAGCACACCCTGGGGAGTTGGGGTGTATCTTTGGCACTGATCACCCAATCCTTGAGGTATATGAATGGTACATGTATCGTCTTTCATCAGGATTACTTGAACTATTTTGAGTCTATGCTTTTAGTTCGGGTCATGTATAGCGCACATCCCAGCCGCACCAGTTAGGTGTGTTTTGGGGGTTAAGGGGCTGGCAACCCCCCCAAAAGAAGCCTCGAAAGGACAGACATCAACGGAATCAACGTACGCCTATCCATTGACTAGGGAATACAAATTTAAATATACTAGAGGTGAACATCCGAGGTCTTAGATCAAACATTGGAGAGCTGTTTAACATGTGCCATGAAATAAAGGTGGTGCTGATGGCATTTCCATTCCTGGTTACTATTTTCAATGTCACAAAGACAGACCCAATACAACTGGAGGTGGGATTGCTGTTTAAAGCTTGGAAAGAATTCCTATCTTCCATGACAGAGATCTTGATCCCGACGATCTTGAACTCATATGGTTTCCAGTGGCTCTTAGATCGCAGCAGGCCCTTTTTGCAGCAGTGTACAGACCTTCAAGTGCCAACAGTTACATTATCGGCTATCTAGACTCAACCACCCTGTTCATGTGGTATCCAAGTTAGTGCCCAATCAGTGGTTTTGCTTAGAGACTTCAACGTCTATCATACAGAATGGCTTGGAAGTCACACCACAAATACAGCTGGCCGTCGAACTCTTCAGCTATGCAACTCACTTGGACTGATTCAGATTGTCACAGAACCAAGAAGGAAAGATCCGATTTTTAATCTGGTTTTAACTGATCTGGAATCCACCTCAACAACATTTGCAAGGCTAGGAACATCGGACTATAATCCTGTTCTTATTGAGCCGGATGTCCCTCTTTACAGAGACAAGCCTTACAGATGGAGGGTGTGGCGAAACGACAAGGCCAACTACTGGGGCATGAGAGGTGACCTCCCTAGCTCTTGTATGTGATGACCCAGATGAGGCTTGTAACAATGTCACCAACATATTATGTGATGCAATGGAGATCTATATCCCAAAAAGACTGGTAACAAGGCATGGTTTAACGATTGTTGCAAAACAGCAGCAACCAATTCAAGAAAACGAAGACAGGTTTGCCGAAGCTAGAAATAAATACAACTAGAGTGGTTCTATCTTGCAAGTCCTCAAGCACAACTTCCATTAAGGCGTCTGTTCCCCAGGGATCCATACTGTGTCCACTTCTGTTCTCCGTCTTCATATGTGATCTGGGAAATGTGTGCGAGAACACACTGCTTCTAAGCAGATGAGTCTACCCTGTACTGCGAGATAAAATCAGGTGATGACCCTGAGGCCATAACAGCAAGTCTGAATAGGGACCTTGACAGAATATGAGGACCAATCAAGTGCAAGGCCCTCAGTTGAGTAAACTTTAGTAAAAAATGCATAAACAATTATGACGTCACCATGACATCATATTATTACCTACCGGTAACTACCCACCAAGTTTCATGATGATGATCGGAAATTTCTTTGTGTTTTTTATTCATATCTATGTATGACCTGTGAAACCTAAAACAAGAATTTTGAATTTGTTATGTTTTGTTGATGAGATGTATGGCTTAAAGGTAAAAACAAATGCAATAAATCACATGATTAAATCATTATGAAGTCGCCTCAATTGTTATCTATAACACATCCTGACATACCTGCCTACCAAGTTTGACCCAATCGGACTTGTACTTCCTTGGATATGACCTTTAATCTTAAAAAATGCACCATTAATGTGACATCACATGACATCCGCCATGGTGTACCGGTAGCATGTCATCTTGTCACACGTAATCATAACAAAAGGTTACGAGACCCATCTGTGGATGCTAGTCTAAGTGTGTGCCAAGGCGGAAGTCAATCGGATTCAGTAATATGCCAAAGTACCCAAGCAGAACAAAATGTGTACAATTTTGTTTACCTTTAACGTGACGTACATGTAACTTGACACCCAGTATCGTGACAAAATTCACGGAGGACGATCTGTGGATGAGTGTGTACAAAGTATGAAGTCGATTAGAATTAAAGTTTTAAAGTGTTGGGTGGAAGGAAAACGTGTACAAACCCTATGGAAGGAGTATGAAAAAAAAAAAAAAAAAAATCTTAATAACAATAGCCGTTTTGGCAGATTTGCCGAAACAGCTAAACAAAATCGTACTGAAAACGAAAGCTGTTTTCGCAGATTTGCCGAAACGCCTAAAAATGCTACGCCCAATTACTGGTAAATCTACAAACATGTACTTACATCTAGTTATAAATAAACTTTTGACATGTTTGAAGGGCTTAACACAACACTTACTTGTATCAGTTATTTTATTGTTGCCAGGCCAAAGGAGCCTATGTGGAAGCTGTGGTTCGTCTAGATGATGAAGATGTGGTCCAGGTCCATCGAGCCAATGGTATGAACCAGGCAAATCAACAGCAAGGAATGAGTCATCTTATTGATGCAAGCAACAACCAGTATGTCCTGGCTAAACCCATGGACACTACCGTCCCACTGGTAGACCATCACTTACTTCAGGTTAGAATATACTTGTTATGGTAGATTGTCCTCGAACAGTGAACGGATTTACTGATGGTTAACAGACACGGTTGTTATTGTATGATACAAAATAGTCGCATAAAATTAGATTTTTAGTTTGTGTCGAAAAGCAATATTTCCCCTGCGCGACAGTGTTAAAATAAGTTACCCGGTACATTGCAATTACTTCTAGAGGTCAGGCCCTATTTTTATGTAAATTGACCGGATAAGATTTGAGTCTGAAGCCTAGGCTAGAGACAAAGCCAAGATTTGCGTAGACCAAACCTAATGTACCGGTATGTTTTGTAAATAATATTGTTTGCCACTATAGTGCTTTTTGTAGTGGCAACTGCTTAGTCTCTTTTGCAGTGATAAAATTGTGTGAATAGCACAACCAGGAAATTTGACAGAACTGGTCCCATTTAAATGAAAATCACATACTGGTACTTGCATGTATTTCTCATTCCGATGTAGCAGTTTGATGCGATTAGGTCAAACATACAACCGACTGCTGTAATCACACTTAACATAATGTTTTTTGATAACTGTTACCAAGGATATCTTGCTGATGTCCATCTTGGCCTTTGTGTGTGGCTGGATGTGCCTGTCTATCGGTTTGCCCACCATGTTTGGCTACACCATGGCGGGGGTCATTTTGGGGTCATCTGGACTCAACCTGATCAAAGTAGGTGTATCCATTAGACAGAAACTGCTTTATTATAGAAACTGCTCTATTAAAGTTACTTACCAAAATACAATTTACAAGTAAACCACAATGGAAACTGACTTCCTGTAGGTACATTTGCATAAATTTCAAAGTGAACAAAGAAATCGGCAAGGCGGGGCTTGAACCTGCAACCTCCGAAATACCGGACCAGTATCTTTGTTCGAGTGATCCCCACAATGATGGGGCGTGATCCCTTGCCACACGGAATTCTGGTGTTTTTGACTAGCGCCCTCAAACAAAGATACTGACATTTTGGGAGACTGACAACATAGAGGAAGATAGCTCAGTTGGTCGCCGGTCCGGTATTCTGGAAGTCGCAGGTTCAAGTCCCGCCTTGTCGATTTCTTTGTTCACTTTGAAATTTCTGCAAATTCACCTATTCAGTTTCCCTTGTGGTTTATTTGTGTATTATAAGATAAAATATTGTATCCTCATTGAGTAATTCTCACAATGTCACTTCCCAGGTTGTATCATAATGCCACACGGCATTCTACTGTTTATGACTTCTGACTAGCACTCTCGAACAAAGATACTGACAATTTGGGAGACTGCCAATGTCAATTTCCCCATTGTCGCTTTCCCCATTGTCGCTTTCCAGGTTTAATGGTAAAAATGAGGTGTGATCTCTGGCTAGACAACAGCATTGTAGGTTTATGACTTTTAACTAGCGCCCCTGAACAAAGACATTGACAATTTGGGAGAGCACCAACATAATAGGGTAATCTCTACGAGTACAGTACACTGAGAATTGAGACGGGGTTAAAATTAAGGCCGTGCCGGGTACCCGGGTACTCGTAACCCGACCGCTCATTGCGGGTACCCGGCTCCAATTTATCAATTTTATTACCCGGAACTGCCTTTGTAAATGTTGACACATTATTTCAGAAAGGCAAGCGTCTTTTACATGTATGTTCATTGCGTGCCGATAAATTGTTAGAAAACATCTGAGTAAAACGTCTTATAAGTCCATTTACCGACAATTTCCCGATTTCTAGATAGCAGCCTAATGGATGATTGTGCTTTCTTTGTAGTCATTGTGATAAAAAAATGCCTTTGAAGTCTATTTACCGACAATTCTGACAGCTGCTATAACTTGTGGCTGACATTGTATCAGTGTTTCGTTACAGTTGTCCTTTGAGTAAGTTTTTCCCGAGGTTTACTTTTTGGAAAATGTGCTGAATTCATTCACGATCCCACGGACCCGTACCTGGAATGTGGTTTTGAAACCTGATACTGCAGGAGAGGTATTTGCTTCTATTGTATCAACTCTGCGGCCAGCCGGGAACATCTGCGGTCGGCTTTTTTGCTACATTTCGTGTCGGCTCGCTCGAAGGATTTAGTTCATTGAACCTTATTTATTTTGGAAAAAGACGTGCCACTGTAGGCGTGCAATTATGGGGAGCGGCAAGTCAATTAATTTAAAAACATTTATCACAAGCTGAGAGTAAACTCCACGCAGTACGGGATCGCTGTTGACAATCTGGCTCTAAAAACCGCGCACTTAACTTATCTTGTCTTTTTTTTTTTCACTGGACCGCCGGACTACTTAGAAAAGGGTTTTGATTAGACCGCCGCTGTTTGCGGACCAGCGTTAAGGTCGAACCCTGAGTTTCAAAGTAGGCTCGTGCATTTTTTTAGTTGCGGAATGCAGGGGAAGAAAGCACGCCATTCCAGCGTGGCAGTCGCGCTGCAGCTTGCTAGGAGTGAGTGGGGATGTACATGCACGTGCCGACGCGGTGTATACTTCCGGGTTTTTGTTATGATTCTAATAATAGTCACGGGTACCCGGGTACGGGAATAGGGTACCCGGGTCCCGTACTACCCGTAAACGCACACCCTTAGTTAAAATTATGTGTATGGTGTGAAAAGTGTCAAAACGGTTTCCCACTTTGTAAAATTACTGAACCTGTGTGCAGCTGTTGAAGTTTGTTAGATTTGGTATGCTTTCTAGTGCGAGGGCCTAGGGGGGTGGGGGGGGGGGGGGGGGGGGGGGGGGGGGGGTTGAGGTTAACTTTCAATTGCACTGCACTGTAGCTCAGTCAATAGAGCACCAGGAAAGTATTCCAGGGGTCAAAGGTTCAAATCTCCTGCCAGTTTGGTTTTTTTTCACTTTGAAAATGGGTCATTCCATAAAGTTTGGACACAAAGTGTTATGTTTTGCTACACTTTTACATTTAGTTGCATGCCATCTATCAATTAAATTATTTGAACATTCATTTCTAATATTTGTCTCGGATGTTGGACAGAATTTGTCAAGTTTGTCAATTTAGTACTCCGATGTACATGTAAATGTTTTTGTCGTGTTCCAAGATTTATTGGACAAACCTCTGCATACTATTAACTGACAACAAAATGGAACCATACATGTACATATTTATATAAGGTTGTTGTAGATAGATTGCAAGAGGTATGTTGAAAAATACAGTACATGTACCATATGCTCCGACAAAGCAAATGTCACACTAGGGTACCACTACATGTACCGGGTATGTTAAATTGTTTATAACTACTGATGCACTTGTATTTCAGTTGAGAGTAACTAACTCCAGATGCCATGCATACTTGCAAACATTTTCCTAAATTTAAACTGATGACGGATAAACACGTCACAAGCAAGGCCTGACAAATTGTGTACTATCCACGAAATGTGTTAACTTGTCAGGCATAGCGGTTTGATTCAGCTGTGGAGGTTTCTTTAATTGTTGAGGTTGACATCAATTTTTCAGACTACATGTACAGGTATCTTGAAATAGTGGACTCTGAAGTTGGACTAACGTTAGTATTAACCAGTTCGAGCCAGAGAACGTATACATGTATGTATCCGCAATATTTTCCAGAAATTCAAAACAGATGACGAATAAACACGTCACGAGCAAGGCCAGCAAATCGTTTACTATTCATGGATGACGCGTTAATCAGTCAGGCACAGCAGTTTATTGCGCAGAAGACGTGTATACACTGCAAAAGTTTCCTTGGTTGTTGCGGTTGACGTGTATTTACGCCAGAAATTACCAGCTAGCGCTGCAGAGGACAGGTATACACGACTGACATGTACATGTATGGCATACACGCAGTGGACGTAAATATACGTAGACATTGCCAAGCATGCTTCGTGGTATCACACTTCAGTGATTAAGCCTATTCAACACCCTAGTTCCATTGAATCCATACAGCCAAGGATTATCAGCTGCATCCAGTAATTTGTTGACATTCAAATTTTCTAACTATTTTTCCTTAGTCTCCTTGGGCATTCTTGAAAGAGTGCTTTTCAGCTGGGCTTGCAAATATTTGTATATATTACTCGGTACAATTGTCCCCGGCCCTGTTTGTAGTTCCACGAATGACGTACCGGTATACACATGCGTCATATTTTATGTTGGGTAGTGGTTGACGTAATATCACGCACTGACTGTAGAGAGAGAAAATGCCCTTGGCATAGATTGTTGGCAAAAACATGTATAAATAACGGTGCTAATAAACTAAGTGTTGGCATCTTGTAGTACTTTGCATTATCAAAACAGGAATATTTACTGAATAAAAACACCACGGGGAATGGATTGGACAATGAACACAGGTTTGGCTGATTGGGTGAGATTGATTGTAGTTAGGACAGAGGCTTCACTGAGACCACGCTGTGGTAACGGCCAAAGCGGAAAGAGATACACTGAGCGTATGGCCACGTACCTGTATCCCTGGTGCTTCCCTTGTCAGTAAACTGACTGAACAGGCTCACCTACGTAGGGTTTCAGACTGTCGTGATGAATAACCTTCATCTTGCTCTTCGTTCTTCTTTGGATCCTGTAGGTGACATCAGACAATTTATGCAGAATAAGGTAGGGTCCCTCCCATTTATAATGTAGTTTAGGTGACAACCCTTTATTTTTGGCAGGGTTGTGTAACCAGATGCTCATGCCCTGTCATGAGCATCTCATCAGTTTCCATAGGTCATTCGAGAAGTCTGTTCCAACTATGCCGTCCTGGTTACTCTCGTTCAGTGTTACTTCATATCAATGGGAAGGTGCACCTCGCGCAGCAACATGAGCATGTTTAGACATTCGCCTTTCGACTCCTGCGGCATCACATGATATGTTGCCAAGAAAAGCTTCTCATTCCAATCACGCTGTCGTTTCTCAGACTATTATCATGGCGACCATGTTAATGTGTGTGCGCTTGAATGTTTAATTATTCCATGTCCATGTGTTTTCGATGCTAAGGATGTGACATATTTCAGCAAACTGACTTCTTTTGCATTTTATTCCTTGCCTCTAGTATGGAGAAGAATAGGTTCACTGGCTTTCTTTCAGCAGCAACAGTACTTAGCAACAGTACTTAGCAGCAGCACAAGGCATTCCTAGTAGTACATTGTATACATACAAAGAGTAATTAGACAATTTAAACACTCATTATTTAATGAAAAGAATGTACTATTCTGCAAACACTTTATTCATTATTATCTCAGTAAAGGTCAGTACATTATTAGTTCAACTGACAGCTCAGAAACTATGTATGTTTGATTCAAAGTAGGTAGATTCTTGATTTTGTTTATCTGCAGAAATTGTTAACACTTTATGTGGGAGGGAAACTTTAATCTGAGCAGAATCACCTGTAACCTAATACATGTGTGTAGACTAATGTGGGGTCTAAATTTAAATTTACGATGTCATGATCACATAACTAAGTCTCAAATTGCAGGCATGAGTAATGATGCAGCCAACGAGTTAAACATGATAAATTTGCATTGCTCCATGATCACAGTCTCAGACTCTGCACTGACCTGAAAAACACAATCCATGGTGGATTGCAACTAAGATTATGTAATATTGAATTAATAAATACCTAGGAGAGTTGATGACTTCTGATTGGTTGAGACTCGGTCAAGTGAAGGGAATTATTTTGTAATAATGACGGGCTTTCAAGAAGAAGTGAATAAATGTCCCCTGAACCAGCATCAAGCATCATGTAAGCCAATGATTGGCCGAATGCAACAGTCCTACGGTAACTTGTAACAAGGACTCGTCAAATCTTGATACTGCGCGCTATAAATGTACGCGTAGAATGTTGCTATGCACGGTGGGCATCAGTAGTCAGCTAGTCTGGTCTAAAGTATTGGTGTTAATAACAACACATATTGAAGAGACAGGGTACCATGCATAAGCTAAAATGTGACCTGTCACCACAAAATGAGAGTAAATTGAAAATTTATATATTGGTATTTTTGATTTCTTGAGTAAGATAGCTTTCCAATGGTATATAACACTTGGGGGTTTTGCGATAAATACATTTTACAGCGCTCCAGAAAGTCACGGGTTTCACAAAACGTGTTTGTGAGAAAACTTACTTATAAACATCCTAAACAAAACACACAAAAGATTGCCAAACAGGACAAGTAAGGTTCGGTTGAGCATACAAACATGTAGCAACGGCTATGTTCTAATCATTATTTCTTCTTGAAACTTCCCACACATACAAACTATTGTATAATCAACATAATATCAAAATTTCGAAAACGTGGTAAAGTTACGAAGACCTAATATGCATATTTAATTACCGTGTTAATTAGACCACTGATGGACTTTAATCCAAACACTAACTACGCAAACACTACTCAAAATCATGTAATTTAAGAGTTTTCGATCATCTGATTGCACCCCAAAATAGGAATATGTAGAGGAGGACTTGGGCTTTCCAAATTACCCAAAATCTCAAAATTGACCACCCCTTCATACCATATCTCCAAATCACATTGTGCGACTTTACTCTCATTTTGTGGTGACAGGTCACAAATATGGCCCCTGAACAAGAAAACAAAACACTGGAAATATTGCCGAACGAAAAGCATTTTCACCATTTTTCTTGTTAAAAAGACGCAAAGGTCCCTATGGCTATGAAATGTGAATGACTACAATCGGAGCTGGCAGATAATAATTGCAACCTGAAAGAAATAATAACTCAAACTAAAGAGCCAACATTCATGTAAAGAATCAGGATCCTCCAATTAATCGTAGAACCAAAAATGGTGCAAAACAGCTGATGAAATTTGCAGGCATGCTTTCAGCCTTATATGCAAGGCTGTGCAGTATCTGCAACATACATGTATACTGTACTTGCCTGGCCACAGCCTTGATTTGTTTGTCACTTCTTATGTTAATGAAAATGCGCTGCTTTTGATCCACGGAATCTGATTGGTCTTTGATTGCATCGCCACATTAAATAACATTTGCAAATTTCAAGTACATGTAGCTGATTGGACATTCTGAAAGAAATAATCAGGGTATGACACAAACCAACAGTCTATACTCAGTAGTGTTCTTGGGTTGCCGATTGTGAACGCTTAAGTGCATGTGGAGTACAAAATTCAAGATGGCAGCCCCGAATTTAAACTCCGAATGAAAATAAAATAAAGTAAACTATTTTCTAAAAATAATTTACATACACAAAGAGTATTAAAAACTGACAAAGATCAGCCCACTTACAATGTATGTATGATCACGTTAAATTTTATTTTTATCATTTATACTGCTTATGCACTGAATAACTACTTCTAATTTGTATGCACAAATATTAAGGCAAGTTCCTGGAAGGCATGAGTTTGCCATCTTTGTTCTTGATGTTCTTTATCTGCTCCTCACTGAAAGGGGAGTGAAAATTCTTGTTCGCGAGACCGTTTGCAAAGCCACTACTTGTTGAGCAGCATTGGTAGCACCGCATGCAAGACACTTAAGGATTTGTCTTTTCTGCAACAACCCAAGGGGATACTACAGGCCCAAGAGATTGACAGTCAAGGAGAGATTTCGAGTTCATAATGCTAGACAACTCCTGGGGCGGTCAATCCGTGAGTATGTTGCTCATTTGAAGAAAATAGCTGCACGACTTTGAGGTTTACCAACTGCAGAAGAGTTTGTGGGATAGTTTTATCTGTGGACTGCAGTTGGAGAGCATCCAAAATAAATTGCTCGCACGCTACTACGATTTAAAAAAAATTATGGAACTACCGGTAGGTCTAGCAAAGAAGGCTGCTTCAAAGAACATTGGCACCACGGAGACTAAGCCAGTAAAAAGGGTGACTTCCTCTTACTACAAACGCAGTCAGAAATGGCAAAAGCCAAGGTCATTTCACGAAACAAGCCGTACGTGCGACGCGTTGTAGCACAAAACAGTGACTGGTGTACATGTACGGTATGTACCTATTCAACGCACAGTAAATAGCCGTCTGGTATTCAGGTAAAGTCTGGTTTAAGAGTCTCTTCTCGGAAAGCTTTAAAGATGTAAATCAAAATGGCTAACACATGATGTAGTTTAAAGAAAAACAAGCTTGCTGTGGACCACTAGCTAAAACGAAATTTCAAGTGCACTATTCAAGGTTTATTCATATGACTACGATGAAGGTTTTATTTACAACTTCCCACACATTGTTCGAGTATTCTAGTTTCGTTTATTTCATTTTTATGGCATAAAACTGGCTATTAAAAAGACGCATCTTATTTTACGACAACCCAACCCAAGGTAGTTGCGATGTGTTCAACGCATCGCAAGCTTCGTGAAATGGATCGTACGACGCTTTGCGATATGCGGCTCGTTACTCTTCGTAACTAGAGTTGCGACGGGTCGCAACATTTAGTGAAATCGGGAGCTGGATGTTTTAATGCTTGAGCCGAAGGCGATGGCACAATGGAAAGGCCCATGAGCCAGTTTTAAACGTATGTTTAATACCGGCCAACCATATGTATTCCCATTCATTATACCTTTCGAGTAAAACGTCAAAACTATTTTATAAAATATCAGATTCCACTGATTTTGTTAAACAATTTTCCTTCATATTTTGTTAAACACCCCTCTACATGTAGCTATAATATGGTATGTTTCTCTATATGATCGGTCCGGGAGGTAAACCAACTCCTAATATGGACATTGGCTTGTGCGTCCCACATATTGCGTGATGTTACACAGAACGCAAGCTGCAGGTACAGCATGAATGGACTCGACAAACTCAATTGTGGTATTGCGCATGCCTTGTGAGGTTTCAACCAATAAAAGTGTAAGACGACTAGATTTCACAGACATCCACATTTTATGTGACCTTCGAAAAAGTGTATACAACTGGCCCTGGTGTTTTGTTATAATCCGTTTAAAACCATCCACGTGACGGGCTCTTGGCAAATACAAATGGGTAAAAAAAAGTTAAAGGTAGGATACATCATTGGTAATTGTTTGAATTGTCATGAATGGGTTTTGCAACCATGGATGCTGAGAAAAGCAAGAAAAATAGCGTTCGTTTTTAACCGGCATCAGGTAGTGCTCGCTCTCCGACGATCGTTATTATTTTATAGGATTATAGGATATCTAGCGCAATTGTATTTCCTAATAATTCGGTAGTACAATTTGTTTGATATCTGCAAAGGGTGTATCCTACCTTTAATTTTATGAATGTACTGTTCCAAGTACCGGCATTAAAGTTTCTTTCATATTTGACATTGTTTCTCTGCAGGCATTGGTGCAGTTTCAGACTTTGGGCGAGTTTGGCGCTTTCTTTATTCTGTTTACAGTTGGCTTGGAATTCTCGCCGGAAAAAATTAAAAAGGTGAGTGAAGATAAAGGTCATGTCCATGTCCATGTCCATGTCCTTGCTTTGGTTGGTTCCAGAGGGGCTAAACTACATGTACATGTATACAGTCTTCTTTGTACCTGACAAACTCGCATAATTAGGAAGGCCTTAAAAACAAAAGACGTTAGCGAAGTCCACAAACTAAATTTTGCCCGTAGTCACCAGCCAACGAGTTTGGTAGGCTAATCTGCATCGAATGACAATGCGCCTTTGTTATGCTACTGTAATTGTATGCTAATTTGCTACTGCCACTTAGTCTACGCAGTATGCGAACCTATCGTTCGCGGAGTACACGTAACAAACTATCAACGCTTCGGTAATAATGTCCAGGATGCATTCCACTCAGGCGAACATTGCCAACGTTTGCCAACTACATGTACGCAAAACACTTTCCATTTGATGAACAAAAAATTAATAGTCAACATTTGCATTGTTAGCACAAGTATACATCCGCAGCATTTTGTTAAAACAAGGAGCAATGTACATTTGGCCCAAATATTTTTCTTTCTTTTTTTTATAGTCAGAATTTGTTTTTGTTATGACTGGTCATATTTAAGTTTAGGCAAGACAATGTCTTAATTACCACAGTAATGTTTCTTGCGGTATTCATTTATCACAATTTTATATACCGGTATCAATGTGGCCACTTGGAACTGTAATAAGTCCGATGTAACAGGCATGATTGCAAATGTTTTTCTAAAAATAAGGTAGTGACCCTTAAAAATGAACAGAATATTTTTTGGTGAACACGAATTTCATAAGAATTGAAAATATATGCTTGTACTGCATTTGCGCTTTAAAAAGATTAGCTCGTGAATGAGAGAAGAATGGAATTACGAATAAACTAGACTTTCATTTTCCTTTTTCTAAATTTGATATATCGTTCAAATTTAGTAAATTGAAATACACGTTCAAATTTAGTAAATTGAAATACAAAAAAAATATTTTTTCTAAAAGTTTGTATCTATCTTTCAGTAACAAGAACAATGTCAAAACAAATAATTGAGTCATTGGAGTTGAGGGAAGTATACTTTACGTTGACAAAGTAATTTTGGAATGATTAAAGCATGGTTGGTGCGAATTGGACCAAAATAACTACATAGGGTATTAACATAGGGGCCGCATAACTAAATATTCACCGTATTTAAGACCAAGCTGCCCCGGCTCTCTGCTGCGATGTGTCGTACAGCGTTTATGCTATGTCGCAGCTAGCCGACTAGCGTGGCCCTTGCACGTTGATGCTCTCAGTGCGGTGACTCTGTAGTGAATGAGAAGAGTTTCAACGTTGGTGGCGCCCCGTGCCTCCAACTCCTCCAACCCCCCTCCCCAGTCTCAGGCCAAGTACACATTTCCACGCTTTATATTATGTATAATTGGCAAAAGCCAAACAAGCGCAAAGATGTTTTGTTAACAATCGTTTGGAGTTTACTGTGCAGAATGTAGATCTCAGCAAGAAAATAGGAATGGATTAACTGTCTGAGGTATTTATGAATGTGCGTTTAATGTAGAGACAATGTAAACAAACGACTATGAAATATCAATGAGTGAATGGTCATTGCAAAAGCGTTTCTGAACTCTGTTACCACAAAGTGGTTGAAAGTTATAATATATAGCGTACTTATCCGGTAACCCAATCAAATAAAAAGGATTTAACCACCAACATCAATTTTCTCGAAATGAACTTATTAATTAAGAAGATCAGCGATGAAATGGGGTTTATACTAATTTTAAAATAACTAGGTCTTATTCTTAACCATGTGTGTATGTTAACGTGCACAGTTGTCGTGGGGGAGGGAGGGAGGGAGGTATTTCTCTGTAAGCCTTCCTTAACTGAACAACTGAAAATTGTCGAGCCTCATTATGACAGTTTTTGGCTGTTCAAAGTAGGCTTATTCATTTTTTTTTTCAAACTTTTTATCTTTTTAAAGTTTCAAAACTTTTAACTCATAAACTTTCTAGTCCAAACTTTAAGAGCCCGCCCCACCAATAAGACAAGTTCAAAGCCAGGTACCCATCCCCATTTAAAAAAACAATTTTAGGGGTGGTTGTTGTTTGTGTATTTTTTGTTTTGGCAATTTCTTTATTTTCCAGGGGAGTCGGGTTGGTGTAGCGGTTCTTTCCTCGCCTTCCACCACTATGACCCGGGTTCGAATCCGGCCTGGGCCAATATGTGGATTGGGTTTTCAGTCCCTGCCTGACTCCGTGGGTTTTTCCCCAGGATATTCTTCTGGGGTTTTCCTCCCACCTCTAAAACTGTAACTTCTTCACATTAATTGTTGAATGAAATAAAAAATTGTTGAATGAAATTTGTTCCCGCCGTGAATATGGCCATTGATGCTGGTACGGCGTTAAACCCTAAATACTCACTCACTCACTCTTTATTTTCCCACTTTCTGAGAAGTACTTGTCTCAGCCCACCCTTCCTCCTCCACACACCTACAACAACTCATAAGTATCCATAACCAATATGGCATCCAAGGTTTTACTATTTTTTTACGTCTTTACATTTAAACATGACAGAAATTCAACTGTTATGTGTTTCTAGGCATAATTCAACATTTAAGCACAAAACCCACATATTTGTGCCCTGAATCAATTGTAATATTGCAAGTTAATGAGGAAGGCCCTTTTAGGTATCCATACTAATAATGTTGATATAGAGGAGGACATTTTATTTTGTAGCCTATTGTTTTATCAAACAAGATATTGCGTGTAATTATTATGGTGAGTTTCATCGTTATTTCATTTCAAATCTTAAAATAGATGGGCAATTCCTTAAATAAAAAAAGGGTCCTGGGCCCCAAATTGTTAACTTACTCCTATACATTGCAAGAGTCGTGTTTAGGCAGTTTAAATCTGAATTTTGTTTTAGTTTTTTCCATGGTTTTTGTTGTAGGTTGAGTTTAAAACAGTGTTTTAATCGTCCTGCGTAATGTTCATGATGCTAAAAGTACATGTACTTGTGCAAGATCGTCTACAAATACAAAGTCTATGGGATAATTCACGCGTAGATTCTGCGTAGCTGAAGGCGCATTTACCTACCTGTCGTAAGCAGCACCAATCCCAATCGCCCAATTTGAAAACATCTTCGTGTTTCACAGGTCACCGTTCAAATGGTGTTCTATCTTCCCCTCTCTGGTAACTACGGTAGTTTAAATGCAAAATAGCAATCTCATGCTTGCGGCAAGCTTGTAATTTGCATGCAACCTTGTTATTTGTATGCAACTAGTTTGCATGCAAAAGTGCAATCTTATGCAAGCTTGCAGCAAGCTACGGGTATAAGCTTGATGCGGCAATATTACTTTTCTGTAAGGGTACATATGCCTACGTAATAATGTTGGGTCTTTGTACTGTGATATACACATATGTACTCTATGTGGTGAGATAGCAATTTTAAATTTATGGTCGTTCTACACTTTATATTATCCCAATTTGCCACTGAAAACAACAAACGTACATGTACCTGTACATGTGTAGGTCCTAATCTTGGTTGGGATTATAAGTGTAAATATAAACAAAATTGTCATAAACATTGCATCAACCCCTAGAATAATTTATTAATTTCTAGCCAAGCTACTTGTATTTTGAACAGTAAATTGATTTAAATTAAGGCATTTATTTAACTTGAATTATAATCTGAAACCAAAGTATACACCTTTTTACCCACACTGATACATTATTGGTTTATTTTTATTATCGGTTAACACAGAAAGACAGCAATTTATGGACGTCCAGAACTGATGAGGATAGGAAACCAGACTACCGTTAGTTTGTTTGCACCCATTCACGCCCTTGCAAATATATGTGAACTAACTAAATTTGATAAATTAGGGGCAGTATTTGACAATAGTTGGGGTTTTTCCAGCGATGGTCAACCGACCATCATTTAAAATTGATACACACATTCTACTTTCTTAAAAATGACAGTCTAACAGGTGCCATGATTTCACAGGATGCTTGGGACTATTATTCAATGTATTTTTTCAATGTTGTATATTATATGTACCTTTTTGGAATATTTCATAGACTGCCAGAGGAAAGTTAGTCTGCTACATAAATTCCAGATAAAATGTTCTTGTTCTGCTACTAATGTCATGCCTTTTTTATTTTTTCCTCCTTGTCTGTCCAAGGTCTGGCGTATTGCTGTTTTTGGTAGTCTTTCTATGACTATCATCATGATAGCATTTGGCATCTTCTTCGGCTACATTGTGAACATTTCCCCCAGCGAGAGTGTCTTTATCGCGGCTTGTATGTCCCTCTCTAGCACCCCACTGGTGGTTAAGTTCCTTGGAATTGGACATACCAAAGATGACAAAGACATCGGTAAGAAAGCAAAAGAGGACAAAGACATTGGTGAGACATTACTGTATTTTTTGTAAGGGCGTTACTTTGGTTACATTTCTGACCAACCCTATTTTGGGTTCCCAACCCTTGGAAAAAACTGTTATATTTATGCCAACTATGTCAGAAACACCAACTAACAAATTGTTTTTCTAAATGGAACAAAAACCTAATTCTGGTAGTAAGGCTCTGTGTAATGTGCACGTATGTTTCAGCTACACTTTTCAACTACATGTTAGCATACGCGCAAATCTGAAGGCTATCAACACACATTGCATCGCTCAGCGATGTAATAAATTCCTTGAATACCTTGATGTGTATGTGGACTGGCCATAGTTCGGCAACGCTCCACACGACATTCGCAAATACGTTTTGAGAACTACACACAAACTGCATTGTCGCGACACATTTGGAGAAAAACTTCTCCGAATGTTGGACTTTGCCATTTTTTCGGCATTCGCATCCTTCGCGAATCGTTTGCGTGCCCCGTGAAAACCCACCCTAAGTAAACAGATTTTATATATTTTTCAAACACTTGAAAGACCTTGTTTGAATAATTGACTTTTAAAATCAACATCAATTTATCATTGGAATTGATTGAAAGTTTCTGTGTAACTTTCAACACACAACGATCGAAAATTTGAATTTGTGATACCCCAGCAACCTGCTCACAGCGTTTAAATTATTACATCCTTTTAAAAGTTTATTCTGAAAATTCTGATTGTCTTTGTCGACGATCTTTTCCCCGCAAAAGTGATTAAAATGCCACTGTCATTGACAAGGCCCAAGTATGACCGCAAGGTGGCGGACATTCTCAACTCGAACTGCTATCGTGAACTCTGGAAAAACCCTACATCATTTATTGAGAGAAAACTGCAAGGAAAGCTCCTTTCCCTCCAGCTGTCCGACAACATCTCACGGCCCTTATACAGCCAGCTCTGGCCCAAGAGCCCAAGATTCACAAGAAAGATGTTTCCCTGCACCCCATCATAGCTTCCAGAGGAGGCCCCACCTACGACACATCAGGCCAAGATACACTCCCTGGTAGGCAACACCGAACACCACATCAGAAACTCCGACCAGTTCGCCACCCTCGTTCAAGGTGTGGGGTCTATGTGATAGTGAAACTACACAGGAGACACTTGTTGGTTGAAACTGTTTTATTTGATAGTGCAAAACACAGCGAGAAAACGAAAGGCTTCAGAGCTGTAAAACATGTGATTCGTGACTAGTGAAGAACAAACGTTAACATGGAAAATTACAATCTTACGAACTTTGACCTCTCTAATTTTGACTGCCCGATGAGGGCGCACTTTGGCAACTACAGGAGCCCCTACCAGTGAATTACATCTAACCACCTCAATACAAAAGGTTAGGTTAATGAACGAAATCAGCAAGTTTTCTAGGCCAATGTACGTGGCGACCCGATCGTGTTCTGGTCACCGTAGTTGGAGTCACCACTGGTTTGGGTGCTTGGGTCAGAATCTGAGTGTCCGAATGATGCTTCTCAACATAAGCGGGCTTAATGCGATCAATACATACAGAATCCGCATGTCCATTAATGTCAATGACAAAGTATTTGTCGGCGCGACTGATAACCCTGTACGGTCCTTTGTAGGGCGGCTGAAGGGGCTTGCGTACTCCATCATAACGCACGAAAACATGGGTACATGTAGCCAGGTCCTTTGGAATATGGACGGCCCGCTGTTGTTGTTGACGAGGAGGTGTTGGATTAAGCTGACTCATGGATGCCTTTAGCCGGTCAGCATAACATGCTGGATCCAACAGAGGTGCAGCACTGTCTGGCTCGAAAAATTGGGCTGGCAGTCTCAGCGTAGTGCCGAAAACGAGTTCAGCTGGACAGTGGCCCAAGTCTGGTTTGATTGCAGAACGAATCCCTAGTAGAATGAGTGGGAGAGCTTCTGTCCATTTCGTAGTGTCGCCTTGCGCTTTAAGCGAAGCCTTGAGCTGGCGATGGAAACGCTCGACCATGCCGTTTGCTGCTGGATGATAGGCTGTCGTGTGTATGTGTTTGCAACCAAGGAGCTTAGTGAGAGCACGAAATAGGGCAGATTCAAACTGACGGCCGCGATCGGTTGTCACCGTAGTCGGGGTACCAAATTGAGAAACCCATCTCTCGACGAAAGTTCTAGCAACAGTCTCGGCCGTTATGTCAGTTATCGGTATGGCCTCTGGCCATCGCGTGAAGCGATCCACGAAGGTGAGCAGGTAGCGGTACCCGTTGGATATCGGTAGCGGTCCCACTATGTCGACGTGGACGTGGCTGAACCGAGCGTCAGGTGCAGCGAATGTGCCGAGTGGAGTACGAGTGTGTCGGTGCACTTTGACGCGCTGGCATGCCATGCACTCACGAGCCCACTGGCGAATGTCACGATTGATACCTGGCCAGACGAATCGCTCGGTGATGAGGCGTTGTGTCGCTCTGATACCAGGATGTGCGAGTGAATGAAGCGAGTCGAAAACAGTCCTGCGAAGACCACCAGGCACAAACGGGCGTAGTGTGCCCGTAGAAGCGTCACAAACTAGCTGTGTTGTCCCAGTAGTCAGTGGAATGTCTGTGAGATGAAGTGATGTCGAAGCAGCACGAAGTTTCTGCAATTCATTATCGCGCTGTTGCATGTCAGCCATAGCATTGTAATCGATAGCGGATGATATTGTGGCTGCATTCAACTGGATCCGGGACAGTGCATCAGCTGGGGCATTGTCAACACCCTTCACTGCTCGGATGTTCGTAGTGAATTGTGAAATGAAGTCCAGTTGGCGGATTTCGTGTGGGGAATGTCGGTCCGGTGACGCTTTGAATGCATACGTGAGTGGTTTGTGATCTGTAAGCACATAGAAGTGACGTCCCTCTAACATGGGGCGAAAGTGACGTATGGTCAGGTAAATGGCCAACAGTTCCCGGCCAAATGCACTGTAGCGCGTCTCCGGCGGTTTGAGTTTGCGAGAGAAGAAGGCGATCGGCTGCCAAGCGTCGTCGACTTTTTGCTGGAGGACAGCACCAACCGCGAGGTCAGATGCGTCAGTCATGACACATAAGTCTGCATTGAGCCGAGGATGTGCGAGGATGGCAGCATTAGCGAGAGCTGACTTGATGTTGTCAAAAGCGATTTCAGCTGCTTCAGTCCACTGCAGGCTTTTTTGACTTTCCGCGGGATTTCGTGAGATCGGTGAGCGGTTGAAGAATGGCAGCTGCATGCGGCGTGAACCTCCGGTAGAAGTTCACTAACCCAAGGAACTCCTTGAGCTTGCGTAGCGTCGGGGGTCGTGGGAAATCGCGAATGGCTCGAGTTTTCTCCTCAAGTGGGCGGACTCCTTGTGAGTCCACACGGTGACCGAGGAACTCCAGCGACTCCACACCGAACTGGCATTTCGCTGGATTGATGATGAGTCCGTGGTCAGACAAACGCTTGAAGAGTTGATGAAGATGAAGTTTGTGCTCTTCTTCGTTAGCACTAGCAACAAGGAGATCATCGATGTATGCATAGCAGAAGTCAAGTCCGCGGATGACGCTGTCGATGAATCTCTGAAAAGTTTGTGCGGCGTTGCAAAGCCCGAAGGGCATGCGCACAAACTCGTAGAGTCCGAAAGGCGTAGTGACTGCTGTCTTTGGGATGTCCGAAGGTTCCACGGGGATTTGGTGGTAGGCGCGCACTAAATCGATTTTGGACAACACCTTGGCACCATGCAGCGATGACGAAAAGTCGTGAATGTGCGGTATGGGGTAGCGATCGGGGACTGTGCGATCATTGAGGCCGCGGTAATCCCCACACGGTCTCCAATCCCCAGGGGTTTTCTTTGGGACCATGTGGAGGGGTGAAGCCCAATCGCTGCTTGATGGCCTGATGATGCCAAGTTGTAGCATGTGGTCGAACTCATGTCGTGCAATGTTCAGTCTCTCAGGGTGAAGACGACGAGGACGAGCAGAAACCGGTGGGCCTTTTGTGGTGATGTGGTGCGTTACTTCATGCTTGACCGCATTGTCCTCGTAGCACGGCTTGGTGATGTCCGGAAACTGGGCCAAAAGCGCACTGTATGGTGACTGAGAGTCAATCGTGGAAAACATAGGGTGAGGTGAGGGTCGACTGCACTTGACGCCATTGACGCTGACATTGGTCGTGGCATCTAATAGCTGGCAATGTTTCATGTCCACCAACAAATTAAAGTGATGCAGGAAATCTGCACCAATGATCGGATGGTGAACATCTGCTATGATAAACACCCACCTACATGTCCGTCGGAGTCCTAAGTCCAGCGTGAGTGAACGTTCTCCATACGTAGTTATTGGCGAGCTATTAGCGGCCTGCAAATGACCAGCTTGCCGGGGTCGCTGGCGTTCCAGACGCGATGGGGGGACGACGCTCACTTCCGCCCCAGTGTCAATGAGGAAGTGTTGTCTCGTAGGGCGATCCATGACGTAGAAGAGGCGACTACGCGTTTGACCAGCAGCACCCGTCGCCATTAGTTGCTGGAACTCCCGTTTCCCGAATACTGACACGGTTGGCGGCACTTGCGAGCGTGGTCTCCGAATGATGCATGGTACCAACACCACAACGATGTATCAGCTGTTGTGGAATCTCTGCCGGATGAAGTAGGTGTCTGCGAACGCGAGCGAACACGTGGTCGACTAAGCTGACGTGGGCGACGCGACAATGCTTGGACCTGCAGCGAAAGTTGGCCGATTTCCTTCCGGAGGAGGTCAAGCTCGGTTGGCGGTGCCGGTGTTGCCGGTGTACTGATGTAGTCGACTTTCGCTGGTTGCTGAAAGGCGACATCAATTATCTTGTCAGCCAGTTCAGCTAATGGCTCCAGTTTTACACTGTCTCCAGTCGATGCCAGAACCATTTGAACATTCGAAGGTAATCGCTGCATAAATAGCTGACGGAGAATTGACTCCTCGATGACGCGGTCCCCCAGCAACTGCCTCATGTGTCGTAACAGCTGACTAGGCTTCCTATCGCCAAGCACCTCCTCATTTAGGAGTTGCTGCAGACGCTTCTGTTCGGTGGCCGATGTGCGTTTGATCAACTCCTCTCGCAAAATCTTGTACGGATTCTCGGCAGGTGGGGAGAGAAGCAGATCCCTCACCTCTTGTGCAATATCAGGAGTAAGTGCCGAAACAATATAGGCGTATTTCGTTTCCTCTGATGTGATATGACGGGTGGCAAATTGGGCCTCCACTTGGGCAAACCAAACGTAAGGATCGGCTGGCCAGTACGGCGGTAGTTTGATGCTTACCGCCGCAGTCAAATGTCCAGTGCCATGCCCATGGCTGTACCCGCTCGAAGTCGCAGCCTCGGGAGCGTGTTTCGTACCATCTTTTGACTCCATTTCATCCATTTGATCACGTCGAGGTCACCAATTGTGGGGTCTATGTGATAGTGAAACTACACAGGAGACACTTGTTGGTTGAAACTGTTTTATTTGATAGTGCAAAACACAGCGAGAAAACGAAAGGCTTCAGAGCTGTAAAACATGTGATTCGTGACTAGTGAAGAACAAACGTTAACATGGAAAATTACAATCTTACGAACTTTGACCTCTCTAATTTTGACTGCCCGATGAGGGCGCACTTTGGCAACTACAAAGGCATCACCCTCCACCCGGAGGACTATGTGGTCAGCTTCAACGTCATCTCCCTCTTCACCAATGTCCCCAATTTCGATGGCACCACCACTAAGGGTGTGCGTTTACGGGTAGTACGGGACCCGGGTACCCTATTCCCGTCACGGTCGGGTACCCGGGTACCCGTGACTATTATTAGAATATAACAAAAACACCGCGTCGGCACGTGCATGTACATCCCTGCTCACTCCACTAGCAAGCTGCAGCGCGACTGCCGCGCTGGCATGGCGTGCTTACTTCCCCTGCATTCCGCAACTAAACAAATGCGCGGGCCTTCTTTGCAACTCGGGGTTCGACGCAAACAAATTCTAGTCACTCAAAACAGCGGCGGTCTAGTCAAAACCCTTTTCTAAGTAGTCCGGCGGTCCAGTGAAAAAAACAAAACAAGATAAGTTAAGTGCGCGGTTTTCAGAGCCAGATTGTCAACAGCGATCCCGTATTGCGTGGAGTTTACTCTCAGCTTGTAATAAATGTTTGTAAATGAATTGACTTGCCGCTCCCCATAATTGCACGTCTACAGTGGCACGTCTTTTTCCAAAATAAATAAGGTTCAATGAACTAAATCCTTTGAGTGAGCCGACACGAAATGTAGCAAAAAAGCCGACCGCAGTTCCTGGCTGGCCGCAGAGTTGATACAATAGAACCAAATTCAAAACCACATTCCAGGTACTGGTCCGTGGGATCGTGAATTAATTCAGCACATTTTCCAAAAAGTAAACCTCGGGAAAAACTTACTCAAAGGACAACTGTAACAAAACACTGATACAATGTCAGCCGCAAGTTATAGCAGCTGTCAGAATTGTCGGTAAATAGACTTCAAAGGCATTTTTTTATCACAATGACTACAAAGAAAGCACAATCATCCGTTAGGCTGCTATCTAGACATCGGAAATTGTCGGTAAAGACGTTTTACTCAGATGTATTCTAACAATTTATCGGCACGCAATGAACATAAAAGACGCTTGCCTTTCTGAAATAATGTGTCAACATTTACAAAGGCAGTTTCGGGTAATAAAATTGATAAATTGGAGCCGGGTACCCGCAATCAGCGGTCGGGTTACGGGTACCCGGGTACCCGGCACGGCCTTAACCACCACCATCGCCAAGGACAGGCTTCAAGCAGACCCCACTCGCAAGAACCGCACTGACCTCACCCTTCACCAGTTACATGATCTGTTTCAACTCATCCAGCTTCCGGTGGCGGGATAAATCCTTCGAACAGTCTGCTGGAACCTCTATGGGATCTATTGTATCTTCTGTTCTGGCCGACTCACTAATAGAAGAGTTGGAGCAGACTGCCATTGCAACCACAGACCTCGCCTCAGGTATGTGGACGACACCTTTATCATCTGGCAGCATAGGCAGGATAACCTCCGGTGCAGACTTTACAGCAGCATGCAGTTCACCATGAAACAAGAAATGGATGGCAACATCTTATTTCTTGACGTTGAAGTGTCCAGAAAGCAGAATGGGAGTTTCTCTCGCAACGTCTACCGCAAACCAACCTACACCGACAAATACATCCACTGCAGTTTCTTCCATCCTCCCAAGATCAAGACTTCCATCAACCAGGTCCTTGTCCGCAGGCCATACGTCTGCGACAAGGGACATCTCTCTCAGGAACTCTAGCACATTACCACAGCGCTGCAACGCAACAGACACAAATCGAGACACAAAACCCCATATCTAATTCCGGCCGAAAGGCCATCTATACCCAAATCCAACTAGTTAGGGCCCCCAGTTCTATTACCCTCATCTACCTACATGTAGGTAGTACTTCACACCACATCAGCGCATCCTCCACAAGCACGAAGTTTATGTTTTCCACACAGCTCCCCTGAAGATCCAAAATCTGCTAACTTCACACAAGGACCGGCCAGACACAGAGCGCGGACCTAAAGTGTACAGGACCCCCTGCCAATGTGGCAAAGTGTACATCAGTGAGACTAACAGGGACCTCCCCACCAGACTCGACGAACACAAAGGCCATGGCAAACTACTTATCTTTTCGCCATGCAAACCTTCAAATCTTATATTAATTTTTTGGTTTCTTTTGATCCCAATATTTAAATGGGTGTCCCATTTAATTGTCATGGTTGTCATCAGTGTTGTAGTTGAGACCTTAATGTCCGAGACCGAGACCAAGGCTTTCGAGATCGAGACCAACACTTCCGAGATCGAGACCAACACTTCCGAGATCGAGACCAACACTTCCGAGACCGAGCTTTTTGCAGGCCGAGACCGAGACCACAACTTTCGAGATTGAGACCAAGACCAAAAATGAAATGAAAATAAAATAAAATTATTTATGTGTTTAATAAAGCCAATATCCAAAATGCCAACTTTTATGAGATATCATCTAATACACAAGGAGGTGAGTGTTTTACACATGCACACATGTATAGGTAAAGTTGGCTTTATTAAAGGGCATGATCTTTAATATTTATGCAAATTATATAACATTAACTGTAAAAACTCGCAGCACACACCCAAATTCAATGATTCGCAGTATTTGATTTATTTACTTCATGGTCAATGCATACATGGCATTTTAAGACCTATGGGAGTGTGACTTACTGACTTATTTCTCCCAATATTATTTATGTACAAATTAAACCGACTTGAATTACCGATTGTCATAAATGGAAAATGACTGGCTTTTGATTTCATCGGAAGATCCCATCCAGCTAACACTTGCCCCGATAAAACGTGAAGAGTTAGGTGCCGCATGAAATGCCCTCCCTATAACTGGATACAATTTCTTGTGGTTCTTAAAACTTGGGAGTACAATACCCACGGCGTGTGAAAACATGGAGACGATTCAGACCCTTTTCTTTTCTCATTTTTCGAAAGCTCCTCTTCGTTTCTTGGCAGGTGTCTTGCCTTTTTGAGTGCCCAGGAACATTGTTGGCACAGCAGTTGGTTTTAGCAACCTTTTGGTGTTCATGCCAAACGACCTGTACATTTCCAAAGTGGTCGCTGCATATAGCGTTGAGCTCGGTGTCGGGCCTATCCACTTCGCTCTTGTCCGGACCGCAGAAGTCCAAATCTGCCGATACCTCGGGTCAGTGTGGCGTCATCATGATTAATGAAGAAAATCCAGAACTAATTGATGATCGAACTGACTGCGGTGGAATTAATGATTATGCATCGGTTGTGCACGTGCGTAGCAGCACGGCCGCTGTAGCTCAGCTACTGGCATGCCAACGAGTTCCCAAACGTACGTCACGATTATGCAAATTGTATATGCTAATAAGGTACCATTCTAGGGGCGCGGCCATTTTCCCAAAACACTTCATGATTTTTTGTTTATATTTATTAATCAAATTAATAACTTTTACATACTGGAAATCACTCATTTAAATATAATCTTTCATTACATAAACCCTTTAAATGATGAAAAGTGCATATTATCTCTAGTTTTGTTTATCGCAGTGAATTTATCATAAGTTGATATTTAGGGAATTGCAGTATTAGGACCCAGTCTTTACTGCGTGATAACGGAGTAAATAAACAGTGAAAATGCTCCAAATTTTGTGACTTTTCTCTCAGCGATATTTTGTGTTCGTGTCCTGGGGCCATATTTTAACTTGGTACCCTGTCTCTTCAATTTATTGTTATCTTTACCCGTACTTTGAGGCCAGACAAACTGACCACTGTGATCTATCCCATGCATAGCAACGCGCTAACGTAAACAGACACATATGTGCATAGTTAAAAATGCCGTGCTAGCATACTGTAACGGGAATACCGCAGGGGACCGTCGATCTATACCCAGGGGGGTACAGCGAATCCCTAGAAACCCGCCGGGATTAATCCGGAGATATTGGTGATGATGTTTGCCGAGCTACCCGGGCAGTGTTTGACCAGGCCTGGACCAGTGATGAGGTCACCGTCATACCCGTCAACCTGGCTCAAGTAGGGTTGGTCTGAAGGCGGAGCTTGGAGTCGGAGGGTAGCGTCTTTTACGAAGCTCACTTCTTGGATAGGGGAAGGGAAGGTTTGGATTATCTGCTTTGGCCCGCAAACGCACGAAAAAAGGCAAGGCCGGGTGCACTGGGCATAATTTCAGTCTGTCCTAAAGTCTAGCCCTAAAAGTCTGTACTAAAGTCTAGCCCTAAAAGTCTGTCCTAATAACTCAGTGAGGCAGTTGAGGCAAGTGGATAGAATAAACAGTGAAACTTCTCAGTGGTTTATTTATATTCTCAAATAATCATCTTTAAGCGCAAATATTATCTTAACCACCGTCTTCATCAGTTTGGGTTACTTAGATTGCATACGCTAATTAATCCTAATACGCGCAATAATTAATCCTAATCATTGCTTGGACTGGTAGTAAGTTTAATGCCGATTCGTATAACGTTGAACGTGTAGTACACACAGTACATACAACGGTATACTTCATGCATAGGAATCCCCATGCATAGGCACATCGGTTTATTCGTCGTGTTTTAATTCTTCTATCCCTCTTTTGGATAGGTCTACTTCCGATCATCTGGTTCCTTCATCTTCGGGTTGTACTTCATTCCTCATGTACTTCTTGGTTTTCCCATCGTCAGAGATCTTCCCACAGGGCTAGTTCTGGAGGCGAACAGAGCAACCAAATGCTGTTCCAGCTCGCCTTTTATAGACAATCGGCAGGGCTGGATCTGGGTCACGGTCAGCGCGCGCGCTCTCATAGGCTAAGTGCACGTAGCGCGTATGCAAATTAGTCACCCACCCTGATGTTGAAATCACAGTTGCATTAGTAAAGTACATGTACATCGTTAATATGTGTGCAAAGTCACTAACACGCAAACAATGGGTACATTCAATAACACTGTCATGACTAGATAGACTGTGCATGCTACATTATGTCTTGTGTAATATAAAAACTGCATACAAAGTAAGTACCTGAAAGAAACTACAGCGTAGAAAGCATTAGCAACAAAGTTATTGGCTTCTTTACACCATCAACGTAATTATTCTATATAGGCCACATCCTAGGTAATTCTATAGCCATAGGCAGTGAATAAAGTGTGATTCGCTAATTAAAGTGTCCTAAAAATCAACATGTTTCATGGCACATTCTCTGGAAGCTGAACTAATACATGTATGTAATACAGAAAATGTATCCCAGGGCAAAGTGCATTTTTGTCACAATACATTATAGTGCGCGCAGTATCAAGATTTGAGGCGTGCTTTATTCACGTACGTACACGAATTGCTGTATTGCTGCAAGTTGCCATAGAACTGTAACCGGCCAATCATGATGCTTGATCAAAGCTGGTTCATGGGCCATTTATTTACTTCTTATTTTATTACTGCCAACCCTATCTAGAATCCCATACAAAAAAAAATATAAAAAAATCACACAATCCGGCTGTTTTATTTGAAAATTAATCAGTGGAATCTTAGAAGATGAGAGGATGTTGCCTCTCTTCTATAAGGTGCATTCGTTTAGCTCACCCGAATCGACACAGGTAAAGTCAGTCAAGTTAGACACAGGTTAGCCACGAGAGCCATGCTAAACACATGCTCAAACGCGGGCCATTAGGATTCTAATGTGATATTTGTAGCCAACATTTTCATGAGCTGCATGGTGCAGATAATTATAACAAGTCAACTGCATTGATTATTTGGATGCAGTGTTAATAAATACCTTGGAGACTTGATAGCTTCTAATTGGTCAGAACTCAATCACGTGGGCGCGCATTATTTGTAGTAATGGACCGGCTTTCAAGAAGTTTTTTTTTCTTCTTGGGTCGGAAGTGCAAAATAAGGTCGGTCGGAAATGGGAACCGAAAATAACCAATCCTAACCCAATTTCCCCCTAAACCCTTTTTTTAGAGAGGAGACAACTTCTTAGGACATGGGCAAGTCCACGTCTTTGCGACCAGCCAAGTGTGGACATCTTTTGTTCATAGATTTAAGCAGTGAATGTAATGCTTGTACATTCAATTCAACAAAAGGCTCTGTAAAACTTCTTTTTCTTCTTTGTCAACCCAGCAACAGATTCTGATGACTTTGACTACAGCTCCACATTGCTAGGAATACTGGTAATCCAGGATGTGCAGTTAGGCCTATTGGTAGCCATCCTGCCTGCCTTAGCTGGTGTAGACTCGCCTGTCCTCGGCCCCAAACCAGGGAACAAGGAAGTAGCCGTCATGGTTGTGGAGTTCTTTAGCACTGTCCTCCTCTTGGCAAAAGTGATGCTGGGTAATAATCAATATTTGTTGTATGCTGTGAAAATAGTCATGGCATTTTGACGTCACGGGTGGAAGCAAGTTTGTCATGCGCCACATGTGGTGTGTGAATTGTTGTGTTTCAGACAAATAAAGAGACATTTTAAAACAGCAGTCTATGTTGTAAATTTAAAATGTGAAATTGTACATGTAAAAGTCCAAGCTTTTACATGTAAAAAGCCTTCCTTTAACATTGTTCAGCCAGTTACTTGTGATTTTCTTTTTGAAAGGACTTGGAGGGACTCAAATACAACTCTGCAACATGGACAGACACAGTGGCGTATATGTGACCTGTCACCACAAAATGAGAGTAAAGTCTGAAATATTGAAAATTGAGATATTGGTATTTTTGAATTCTTCAGAAAGAGAGCTTTCCAATGGTACTTAACACTTGGGGGTTTTGCGATAAATACTTTTTACTCCGCTCTAGAAAATCATGGGTTTCACAAAACCTGTTTGTTAGAAAACTTACTTTAAACATCTTAATCAAAACACGCAAAAGATTACAAAACATGACAAGTAAGGTTTGGTTGAGAATAGCAACGGCTAGGTTCTAATCATTATTTCTTTTGAAATTGTCCACACATACAAACTATTGTATAAACAACAACATATCAAAATTTCGAAAACTTCGGATACTTACGTGAACCTGATTTGCATATTTAAATACCGTGTTAATTAGACCATTAATGGACTTTAATCCAAACACTAACTACGCAAACACTATGAAAAATCACGATCATCTGATCTCACCCCAAAAATGGGAATATGTAGAGGAGGACTTGGGCTTTCCATATTACGCAAAATCTCAAAATTGACCACCCCTTCATATTTCGACTTTGGATGGCCATTTCTCCGAATCACATTGTGCGACTTTACTCTCACTTTGTGGTGACAGGTCACATATGATTGCTGAATTAACCGTTCCACAATTTTTGTGTAAAACACCTTCAAGAAAAAAGGGCTTAACAATTAGGCCATTAGGCCTTGAGTAATAAGCCATGTTACATGAACCAAAGTTATGCTCAGAAAATTGATTCCACTCAGTTTGATGTCCTGAATCCCAAATTAATGCTATCGGGGGCAGGGAATGGAGCACGACCTACTTGTTAGGGTCTAAAATCAGATTGTTGGGCGCAGTCTCTAAATCTGCGCTATCAAAAATGTACAAGTGCAATCAGTCTATTTCTCAGTTTGTACTTTTGCAGAACAATTCCCAAAACTTGTGCATTGGAAGAGCTAAATAAAAGTATGACATTGTTGGAGTTAACCTAATACCCACATTTTAAATATCTCTTGATAACGTATCTGCAATTACATAATCCTTTCTTTTATCAATGTGTTTAAAGGTAGGATATACCATTGGTAATTGCTTGAATTATCATGAATGGGTAGATTTTGGGGGTTGTATTTTAGTGTAAATATCGTTCAACTGACCTGTCCAAAGTTTCACAATCATGGATGCCGTAAAAAAGAACGAAAAACAGCGTTTGTTTTTCAACCGGCATCGAGCAGTTATTCTTATGTTATATTTGTTTTTTCACGATCGCCATCCGGCGATCGCGAATGTTTCTTTTTAAAAAATTTAATTTTTCGGAATAAATACGGGACATCTAGCGCAATCTTTTTTCTGGATGCCTAGAATCATTATTTACTATCAAATATATTTCCTAATAATTCGGCAGTAAAATGTTTCGATATCTGCAAATGGTGTATCTTACCTTTAACATCTAGGTCATGTTTCTGCAATATCGAACACCAGTATAAAACCGTCTGTTCTTATTGCTCAGTTTGTTCAATAACGTTGCATGGGTTATGATCAGCATTCACAGGTCTTAATGAGGAATGAACTTAAACATATGCCATTTATGCTTGTGATTGTTGACCTTAAGATCTTGGGTAGTTTCTGGCTCTTGTGACAAGTAGTGCTTCTGACTGTCCAAGGTCCACCGCTGCAGTTACTCCCAGTGGTTCTTGTTAGAGGTTCTATCAACCCCAAAAGCTCTGCAATTATAATCAAATGAACTCCTCCTGGGTGTATTCCAGCAAACATAAATTTGACAATTATGACAATTATAATATTTTCAATTGTCTCCATCGCAAATCTTGATCAAGTAAAGTTGGAGGAACGTTTGTTCAAATATAAATTGCAACAATTAAACTAATCAAATATTGGAGTTTAAGTTTCCAGTAAAGTCAAGTTGCTTTCTTCTATCTATAATATACATACACTTTACCCCAGGAGAAAAAGTTTAGTTAAGATAATCATTAAAATGACTTAATTAATATTCAACATTTAGATTTATGCAAAATATACATTTAAACATGCTACCAATAACAACTGGACTAGAGTCGATTGCATCATATTCTCTGATGGTTAATTTAATTTGTTTTTGGAAATGGTTGAGCGTGTTTTTTTTTCTCAACTGCAACATGTGTTTTTATAGCATACAAAACTAATCTAGAACACAGAAAAATAAATCCTAGTTGATCGTTTTTCAGAGAGAAAATAATTTGTGTTTTAAAATAGCCATCACGCTGTGACAACTTTCTTTATAATGTTTTTTTTAATGACAGCATGCCAGAAGGAATAATTTTACAGGGAGCTCAGTCATTAATATCTTTACAAGAAGCAAACTTTACAAACTTATTTTAGTTGATTACTTTGAGCTGCAAATGGTATTTGTTTGATTAATTTTATCTTTGGCAGCAAGATTTAAAGTAAGACTCCCAGAGTCTAGCAGGGTTTAAAGTGCGACTCCCAGAGTCCTGACCATATAATAGGCACATTTATTTCACTGATGGTCAGAAGTAAAATCTGTAACCTGTTTTTCTGTTTGTGGGATTTGTTCTAGCTGTTGGTGCTGTGGTTTTGCTTAGTGTTGCTGTGACTCGCTATGTGATGCCAGTAGCCATGTATAGGCTTCGAATGTCGGGCAGTAAAGAGATGCTAATCATGGGCAGTGTCGCTCTTGCCTTCAACATGCTAATGGTAAGCCAAATTTGAAGCTAATTTGTTGATATTTTTCAGTCAGAGTTGAAAGCAAGTCGATCCAGTTCTAAAACTACATGTACCAGTAAAAGCACATTTCTAATTCATAGTGTGGTGCAATGTGAACGACTTGGGGCTTGGAGAGAAAAACATGTTCTGCAAAGACACCGTTATTTTGTATATTGTTACAGCATACTTAAACAAATTCGCGACCCATACCCCATCCCGTATTTTGTCATCTCTTCTGCAGATCACTGACCTGTTGGGTGTATCCATGGAGTTGGGCTGTTTCTTAGCTGGTGTCATCTTGAGCTCGATGGGGCATTCTACGGCTGAGGAGATTCGTGGTTTAATTGAACCTATCAGAGATTTCTTTGCAGCTCTTTTCTTTGGTGCAATTGGTGAGTATGTTTGTCAATTTGAAGCAGAGGGTTTGATCATTCTCAACCAGAAATAAACTTATGATTCTAAACTCTAGTTCTGTATGGTAGTTACACAAAAATGAGTGGAAAACATTCCTGACATTGCCCGTTCCATTGCTGCTGGGCACAGCTTGTTGTGTTGTGTTTTCCTCGGGAAAAAGTGTAGGAAAGGAAATTATGTTCATTCTCACTGTAACACGAGCCTGAGAAAGCTATGTGAAATAAGGTTCTATAGCGTTTGTCACCCAGATCAAAAACAACTCAAATGAAACTTTAATTAGGAAATAAAACCCAAAAAATTAAGAATTAGTACACACAAATGAAAATAGTTCAACCTTGGTCTCGTCAGACCCACCAAATTCTTAAGGTAATAATAGAGCCTACATTCAAATCATCGTTTAAGGCTATCATTAGACTATTTGAAGATTATTCTTTTGATACTTTTATTTATATCAATGAATCGTTTGTGAATATTCATAGTAAAGAAAGAGGGGTTTATTTCAAATAGATAAACTTTACACAAAAATTACAAATCTATTGTTTATTAGCTTAGCTTATAATCACTCCCAGTCCATTTTTAAGCAATATAACCCAATTATCAATATCACGATGCATACATTTCCAGAAATATATCCGTCTTATTTTACTGTACGTTCTGTGAAAACCAAAATGTGCTGACATAACTTGTTCGTGACAATGGTGAAATACAGTATTTACAAATGATGTTCGAATATACAACTGAACAGCATTCTGTTCTGGTATAGTCGTCGAGTTCGTGGTCATGCCAGATATGGTACAAAACACCTTCATTAATAAAACAAAATTGACCCACGTCTAGCAATAATCTACGAGCAGTTTTGCTATCGTCAGGCAAGATATCCGATTCTAAATAATCGATAATTGGTTTAGCAAATTTATCAGATCTTTGCTCTGTCCTGATATTGTCCAAGTCGATATTCTCATGAACATTCTTTTACCATGCTGATATCTGACATTGTGGATTTCATCTTTATTTGTTGAGTTATTTGTATTATTATTATTATTATTATTTATTCGGCCTTCAACAACAGGTACAAACATACATGAACAACAACAATTCCAAATTACACTAACATTAAAACAAAACAAAAACAACTTTATCCAAGTTGGCCAGGACCGACAAAAGTATAATAAAACACTGTGACTCGAAAGCCTGCCGATCCTAACTTGAAAAAGTGACACAGAATAAAATTAAATGTATTTAAAAATATATGTATAAAAAACTATGATGAATTTAGCTAAACAGTGAAAAAATAATTATATTTGTGTATTTATATTAACATAAATAATATTACGGACCAATTTAAAAACAGGACATTAAACAAGGGAAACTGTCCCACAATCCCATTACCAAGCAATCCCCCTCCCTCATCAGTCACTCCCTCATCAAACCACCCCACCCCGCCCACCCCGAATGCATGCAAGTTGTGTATCTACAAGAGAAAACGTCTGAGCAATAAATACAAAATAATAAAATGAGCTGTGAAGCTTAAAATGTAATTCAATGCATTAAACAAGGCAAGAAATAGCAAAAATAATAATAATAATACATGAACAACAACAACACCCTTTAATCCCTCAGCCTATAATCCTCCTTTTGTTGTTTGTTCTATTGAACTCTGTGCTTTGTTTCTTTTGTGTTTTTTCAGCGCCCATGATGTGCATCATGCTGTACATAACATTGCCCTATATATGTTTGTTTCTTGTACACAGTCATTTAGTCTCTGAAGAAGATCTTGTTAAGATCGAAATATTAGGCCCTCTTAACTTATTTGAATAATAATAATAATAATAATAAATAAATAAAACATTCGTGTAAATAGGGGGAAAATAAAAAGCAATAAAAAAATAATAAATAATAAATGATAAAAAAAAAAAAAAATTGAATGTAAATGTACAAGTACAAATTGCACAGGAAATCCTACTCGCGCGGAAGCAGCCGCCAATCGTGCCACCCAACAGATAGATCCGAATCCAATGACACGACCGGCAACCGCTCCCGCGCATGCAAGACCCACAGAACAAATGGCAACACAAAACAAATACAAAACATTTTGGAACCATTATTTTCCCTTGAAATGAGCAGACATGGTGGAATTAAAGTGGGTAAATGAATCAATTAAAAGAGAATCGTTAACATGTAATGGCAATTGACTCCAAATCCTAGGGAAGACATGGCTGGGTACGTTTTTGAGAGTTAAAGTCCTCGCATAATGGTGATTAAACACAATTTTGTCCAGGTGTCGTGTATTGACTGTTGTGTTGGCTTTAACAGATTGACAGTCCACCAAGTTAAACAGACATTTTATTGTGAACAAAACCGTGTGTTTTTGTCTTCGTGCATCCAGTGTCATCCAGTTGAGTGTATGCAGTCTGTCCTCATAAGACATTTCCCCTTTACGCTGCTTGAGGCACATCCTGCTAGCCCTCCTCTGTACTTTCTCCAGTTTAGCAGCATTGGACGCTGCATATGGACACCATGCTGGCAGTCCATACTCCAGCACTGGCAAGACGAGAGAACGATACAGAGAAGCCAAGGCCCTGGGTGATGCTCCTCTTGCAATCTGCCAAATAAAACCTAATGTCTTATTGGCCTTTGAGGCGATGGTGTTTATGTGGTCATTCCAGTTGAGTGAGTTATTAATGGTGACTCCAAGGTACTTGAATGTGGGAGTGGGAGCGAGTGATGTGCCATGTAGTTTGTAGTTTGGGAGATCAACTGGTTTCCGGGATCTCGAAATGTGCATGACCTTGGTTTTACTAGCGTTCAGCTGCATGTCATTGTGTTGACTCCATCGTTGAAGTGCAGTTAGATCTGACTGAAGGAGGAGTTTGTCGTTTCGAGATGTTATAGGTTGGTAGAGAAGTGTGTCATCTGCAAAAAGTATGCAGTTAGTGGTCATATTGTGAGAGATGTCAGCGATGAACAGATTGAAAAGAAGGGGGCCGAGAACACTCCCCTGCGGGACACCAGAAGTAACAGGTGCCCACTCAGAGAAGCAACCCCGGTAAGCAACTCGTTGTTGACGACCTATGAGAAATGACTTAATCCATGCCCAAGTAGTTCCACAAATGTTGTAGTTACTGGCCAGTTTGTTGAGTAGGGAATGATGAGGCATGGTATCGAAGGCCTTGCTGAAGTCGAGGAAAATTACATCGATGCGTGGGGGTTTTGGTTTATCCAGGATGGTGGCCCAATTGTGGATTGTGTTTGCGAGTTGAGTAACGCATGACTTGCCGGAAGTAAAACCATGTTGCTGTGGGTTGTCGAGGCGGTGTGCTGTAATATGGCTGTTGACATTATCTGCAACAGCTCTCTCCAGAACTTTGCAGATAATTGAAGTTAATGATATGGGGCGATAGTTCTTGATATCGGTGCGACTCCCAGATTTAAATACCGGAGTTATTTGCGAACGTTTCCAGTCAGTGGGAAGAACACCAGTTGCCAGAGAAGAATTCATCAACAGCATCAGTGGGAGCGCGATTGACGATGCTGTTGCTTTGAGGACTCTCGGTGGTATGGCGTCATAACCTGGGGCTTTATGGGCATTCAGGTTGGACAGGGACTTAATGAGCCAGCTAAGGCTTACAGTCACAGGGGGCATCTCAGGGATTGGTAGGTCACAAGCCGGCGCTGTTTCTGTAGGAGTCTCTGCCGGGGTGAGGACAGATGTAAAAAACTTGTTGAACGCTTGACATATATCGGCAGGTTTGTGAAGCTGTGTATCGGTCGCCTTAAAAGCTGGTGGGCATTTGGATTTCCTTTGGTCTTTGACAAATTTCCAAAAGTTGCGTTTGTTGTCAGGCAGAGCAAATAGATTGTTGACGTATTTCCAGTACTCTTTTTTGGTTTTGTTCTTAACCTCATTGCGAATTTGTTTGTAGTTCCTCCAGTCTTGGCTTTTACCACTTTTTTTGGCTTTGGCGAAGAGCGTTTGTTTCTGTTTAATTAGTTGTTTCAATGCTGGCGTGATCCATGGAGAGATACGACGTTTACAAGTCCTCCGTGGAATGCTGTCACGGATGGCTGCATCTAATAAATCCATGAAGACCTCCCATGATGCTTCAGGATCGCTGACGTCCATGAATGCAGACCACGGCAAGAAGTGTAACAAAGTCTCCAAATGTGAGAAATCTCCCTTCTTGTACTGCAGGAATGAGCGTAGTATTTTCGATTCTGGCGGTGTTTTGTTGGCAACAAGTGAGAAAAACACTCCATGATGATCACTGTTGACTGGGTTGGCAACCGTTTCAACTGAAGAGAATTTCTCCTGTCTGTTTGTAAATTTCAAATCGATGACAGTCCCGGTCGATGAAGAATTACTCGATGGCCGGGTGACTTCTTCAACTAGTTGAGTGAGGCCTATTGACGTGGTCACTTCTTGCAGATTTGTCAGTAAGGAAGATTCCATTGTCCAATTTATATTAAAGTCCCCTAATACAATTAAACCTTCAAAACCGCCGAGATTTGCTTGGATGTTATCAAATATGTTCTGCAGTTTTTCAAAGAACGATGTATTTGAATTTGGGGGGCGATACACAATTCCAACAAGCCATTTAGATCGTTTTAATGTTATTGACAAGAAGGTTACCTCGATGTCATTTGGGTTTAGGTGGTCAAGATGTGTCGGCAACAACGAGTCCTTGACTAAAGCCATTATACCACCACCACGACAGGTAGTTCGATCGCGACGAATGGTGGAGTATCCGGGTAGATAAAGGACTTCATTTGGTGACAGCCATGTCTCCGTGATACAGACAATATCTAGAGGATGGAGCTCGTATGAATAGAGTCGTTTGAGTAACTCGCCGTGTCCGTTCCATAAGACACTTCATTAGTGGTCATTAGTTGTGATTACCTTATTCGACTTAACTTCATTGTCCAAGTTAGTTAGGTTTTGGACATTGGAATTAGGTCTACCTAACCCTAACCCCTCACTGCTTTTTCTAGAAAGTATCCTGAATCTGCTACAATCCACCAAGTTTGGTTTGCAAAAACTGCTGGTGTCCTGAGTCCATCAGACTCCACCAGTATGCATACTGAAGATATCCTGAGTCCATCAATAATCCACCAGCAAAAGTTGATGGACTCTGGCGGATTCAGGTTGCCATGGTGGCATACAAAAAATTGCAGTGTGTTTCTCCATAGAGTCCATCACAGTCCATCACCTAAATTTCTGAATCCTGAATCCATCAAACTCCTGCAGTAACGCTAGGCTTAAAATCCTCAATCCATCACACTCCTCCAGTTTGTTCAATATGGAGGTATCCTGAATCCGCTAAAATCCTCCAAAACAGGAAATGGATTTTCATGGACTCAGGGTGGTTAGGGTATTAGTGGGTTTTTTCTGTATAATTACTGTATAATTCTGTTACTGTATAATTCGGTTCAGCTGGCTTTAGTGCTCTACTGGCATAAGCAATATCTCTTTCGCAACCACCTTGTATTTGTGACAATACAAAGCCCAATCATGTTAAAGATGCATCAGTCTGCAAAACAAATTGTGCACTTTGATTAAATATACTATGGGCTAAAACAGTTGGCTCCATAAGTTTTTGTTTCAAAAGTTCAAATGCATCTGAACATTCTTTTGACCATTGAAACGAGACATTTTTACGGGTGAGGTTCGTTAAAGGCTCGGCAGTTTTACTGAAATCCTTTATATAACGCCTATAATACCCAACAAAGCCTAAACAAGCTCAGATGTCAGACACATTCTTGGGCACTGAATAATCTTGTACTACCTTTAGTTTGTCTGGATCAGTGGCAACACCATTTTGGCTAAAAATGTGTCCTAAATCATGTATTTTGTTGGATTCTCTAAATCTTTGGAATACCTGTATTAAGTGTTCCAGGTGGTCTGGGAACGTGTTACTGTAAATAACAATATCATCTACGTAAACCAAACAAAACTTACAATGTAACCTTCATAGTACCTCATGCATAGTTCTTTGAAATGTACTGGGAGCATTATGTAAACCAAATGGAAGAACATTAAATTGATACAAACCGTCTTGTGTAATGAAAGCCGTTTTCTTTTTGGATTCTTCATCAAGACCGATTTGCCAATAACCTGATGCCATATCCAAGGTGGAAAAATGTGCAAGTCTGGTCATACTCAAGTGGTTAACCAGTTCGCGCCGGATGACGTATATAAACGCAAACATTTCCCCAAATTCAAAACGGATGACGCATAAACACGCCAAGTTCAAGTTCGGAAATGTATGTCAGCAGCGCGCAAGGCCGGAAATGCGTGGGTGTGCTTCCCGGCACTATCAGCCTGAACACGCTTCAGATCGAGTTTCGTTAAAAATAATCCCGCCCGTCGGCTCGGCGATGTTAAAATAATCCCGGCGCGAACTGGTTAAAGGAAATTGTCTTTCTCTGTGATTTGGTTTAATGCTCGAAAGTCAATACAAAACCTATACTCTCCTGTTTTCTTTTTCACCATTTAACTGGACTCAAAAATTACGAAGTTGATTCCGAAATGACGCCATCTTTTGTTGCAAGGTTGTTGTTGCGGATATAAGGCACGGCTCTGCGTACATTGCCCAATATCTCCAACAGAATGATGATGCACCTCGAAGTACCCATATACCTCTTAAGAAAGATTAGAAAGAAAGAAAATTAAAAAAATTGTAAGTCCCTGCGACAAGCAAAAAAAACTTAATCGCCTCACGGCTAGCGTAATCTACCGTGCGGCCACCGCAAGGTTATGGCAATTTTGCGGACTTAAGGCCGCCGCTAACACGCCCCAGGCCATTTGTGATCGAGGCTTTAGTTCAAGGGTATATATCGTTACTGCATTAACAGAAGGGTTCATAGCCATTACTGTAACCTGCGTGCCTGAATGTGGTAATCGGCGAGATCGAGATACGGTATTTGCAAGAATTAAGCCAATATTTTGTATGTTACGTCCACCGTGACTGACCAATTATTCCACCAGAGAGAGAATGTTTCAGTTTGACTTCACACACTGATTGAGACAAAGGCGGAATTGTTATGTCTTTAGAGGTTCGCAACTGACATTTCTTAGGAGAACGAACCTTAGATTTGCCAAAATCAATAGAAACTTTTGGCGATGCCAGCAAATCAGAGCCCAAAATAACTTTCTGGTGTAATCTACTTGCCACTTAAAATGGAACCATGAATTTCGTCCCCAAGATGTAAATTGGTACATGGAGAAATCCAATAATAGCAGTTGTGGCATGGTCAAATGTAGGCTTCTTTAAATGCAATTTGTTACAAGCATGGTTTTACTTATAGTACTTTTCTGAAATCAAGTTACTGAAGCACATGTACATTTGCGCTAGAGCTGGAATTTTCAATCATGGAATAGTCTAGTTACGCCGTTTCAAACAACAATATCGCGGATTCTTTAAAACCGATATCTGACTATGCAACTTTACAGCGTTGTTGACATAAATTTATTTAGGACATGGCATTCTTTTTCAAAAAATAGCCACCAAAATGGTCATGTTGAACTAACGGATTTTCTTCAAATTATTACAGTTTAAAAAAAATATGTTAAATATTAAATTTAGAGAAAAAAAGAATAACAGGTAAGAAAAGCGTGTAAAAAAATTTAAACCATTATTTAGCGCAACCTATATGGGTCATATTAAAGTTTTAAAACGTATTAAGGTACGTGGTCGCATAATGCTTTATTGCAGGACAAAACGGGGCAATTAGATATTGTTTTCGTTAATTTTCTTTACAAAACTGACCGATGTATACATTTTATACAGAAGAAAAGCTTAAATAGTGTTGGTAGAAACCCCAAAACATTAAAAATACAATTTTCAAAACGAATATTATTTTTTTTCGAGCACCCCTATATTGAATTTGGAAAAGGGAGGGTTAGGGTAACCCTAACCTTCCCCAATTTTCTAAAATCAATATGATTGTTCACACACCCTAGGGAGTTAGGGTTAATGGAAGAGGTACACAGACGGCCATTTGTGCTCAGCTCAGCACCGCTGGCCGCCCCTTTGCTAGCCAAGAGTACTTCATGTTTTTTTTTGTATGTTTAAAGGTGTTTTGGCAAGTTCACACTGAGTTCACAATGAAATTGCCATTGTTATATTATTTCAATCTGTATTTTCTTAAAGGCACGTTTTTCTAAATTGCTGATAAAAGCTAGTGTAGTCCTGATGAATAATGCAAAATTACTTCTTCTTTTTCTAAAGGCCTTCATGTGTTCCCTTCATTCGTCTTCTACGAGTTGACATTTTTAATGAGTCTGACACTGATAGTTGTTGCAATGAAGGTGAGTCGATATAACATGATAGAATATAATAATGTGAGGTATTGTGGTAAAATGTGATGGAACTGGGCTCAGGCCATAGTGGAGAAAAATGCAAAAAACTAAATGAGTATGATTTTTTTCATTTTTCTGATTTATTTTTGTGATTTTTTATTTGAATACTACTTATACATGTATGTTAAAGATATAATATAAAAACTGTTGATTAAAAATTTTAAAGAAAATTTTTTTTCATTTCCATGAATACAAAACTTTAATAGCTTTTTTCCTCAGTATTTTCATTTTTGACATGTTGATAAATGCAAAATGTTAACAGCTGTAACATGTCAACAGAATGTCCGATTAAAATGCAACAAACGGTGTTGTACAAATAATTGTTTCTCTTTGCAAATACCCACAAACCCTCTGCCCAGTTCTGTTTCATTTTGCTAGAACACCTCGCAGTGTATACATGTAGATGTCTTGCGATATTCATGCAGAAAAGTAGCAACAAGGCCAGGGCCTTCCAATTAATTTAAAAACACTCTGAAGTAAAACTTTATATAAATTATGTTTAACTTCAATGTGTACTTTTCTGTTTAATGTTGATTGTTTTTGTATACTTGGACCCATGGGAGACCAATGCATTGCTACCCAGTGAAAACATAGAAATACTTGGATGGGTGTTGGATAGAAAAACAAATTACGCTTCAGCGTATGGGAAATGTATGTGCTACATTTTGTTTAATATATATTTTGTTATACCTCTGTGTTGGATACTGTATTTGTAAAGTGATCAAGTGTCCGGTCTATAAAAACGCATGGCACTCTGTGTGATATCACATTATGTGATATCAGTGTGTAAACCTGATATCACATGGCTGCTGTCTGTGATGAGCTTACACGGCTGCTGTCTGTGATGAGCTTACACAGCTGCTGTCTGTGATGAGCTTACACAGCTGCTGTCTGTGATGAGCTTACACGGCTGCTGTCTGTGATGAGCTTACACAGCTGCTGTCTGTGATGAGCTTACACAGCTGCTGTCTGTGATGAGCTTACACGGCTGCTGTCTGTGATGAGCTTACACAGCTGCTGTCTGTGATGAGCTTACACAGCTGCTGTCTGTGATGAGCTTACACAGCTGCTGTCTGTGATGAGCTTACACAGCTGCTGTCTGTGATGAGCTTACACAGCTGCTGTCTGTGATGAGCTTACACAGCTGCTGTCTGTGATGAGCTTACACAGCTGCTGTCTGTGATGAGCTTACACGGCTGCTGTCTGTGATGAGCTTACACAGCTGCTGTCTGTGATGAGCTTACACAGCTGCTGTCTGTGATGAGCTTACACAGCTGCTGTCTGTGATGAGCTTACACAGCTGCTGTCTGTGATGAGCTTACACAGCTGCTGTCTGTGATGAGCTTACACAGCTGCTGTCTGTGATGAGCTTACACAGCTGCTGTCTGTGATGAGCTTACACAGCTGCTGTCTGTGATGAGCTTACACAGCTGCTGTCTGTGATGAGCTTACACAGCTGCTGTCTGTGATGAGCTCACACAGCTGCTGTCTGTGATGAGCTTACACAGCTGCTGTCTGTGATGAGCTCACAGGCTGCAATTGTTATATTAAGGGGAAATGCATTTAATATAATTTGCAAAAGATTATTGGCCCAACTTGACGATTTGTGAGTGGTCTTTTGTCAAGAAATCAAGATTCACATGTTCCCGGTACATGTGTTCAAACACTGATCTGAAATGTATATTGATGGCACCCTTGTTTATAATTCTAATTCACTGCATCAGGAAAAGTTAGCACGGCAGAAAAATGAGTATGTAGGCTGTAACATGCTCATGTAACCGCTGAAGCCATCCAGAAAAGATTGCACACCGGATAAGTAAGACAATACATTGGCCAAGTCACAATGGTCTTGACAAAAAGGCTAGCAGTATAGCTGACGTTTCTACATCTACCTGTCCAGTTTTTTACAGCCATCTTTGTTCTCGGCATCTTTCTACCACTGAGTAACCATCACATTAAGTGGATTGTTGCCTCAGGACTTGCTCAGGTCAGCGAGTTCTCCTTTGTACTTGGCAGCCGAGCAAGACGACTAGGCCTGCTGTCCAGGGAGGTGAGAATTAAGTCTGGAGACCTGACCTCATATCATATGTAGATGAGGACAGGACATTTGTTGCAATAATAGTTTTTACAGTTAACATTCATGGATGTAAAATCCAGCGTTGTAATGACTTATTCAATTAGACTCAACTTAATGACTCAACTGGAGTCCGACAGGAGTCACAATTTTTTGCGACTTTAACTCCACTCGAGCCTGGAAAAGTAAATGATTTGACTCGAGTCACTGCAAGCAAATGACTTGTCTCACTTAAAAGACCCTTATTAGAAGACTTGACTCAAGGCTAATAACACAGTCCCAAAAATAAAAGCAAAACTGTTTGAAAAATATTTGTGTCACTTTGTAAATGCAGTACAAGAGAGCTGCCGCTGATCATACACAAACATACACACACAGTTATGTTTTGACCGGCAATCGTGGACGGGGTATTGTCCGACCGTCTTGCCTCTTTTGTTTATACTCGTTTTTTGATGATCGCCATTGGATTTTTTTTAATTTTTTTTTATTATTATTTGTTTATTAAAACACATTCAAACGTCGCAGCTACAAGCTGAATTGAGTTTAAAATACAGAAATTCATAAAAAATAATAATGTTAAAAATTACAGAAAAACCATTAAGGAATACAATTTGTTTGGGGACAGAAGGCATATCAACTGAGTGAACAAAAATCAAGAGCTATTGTTGAGTGCTTGGACAAGGGATGGGATGCAACTATTTTTGTAACGACCAGTCCTACATTTTGGGGGGCACATTTTGTTGGCATTCCTCAAGTTGTTATTTTTGTTTGGTGGGAGCCAGTGCCTGTAATTTTTAGATTCAAACAATGTCTTACCAAAATTGATAAATAAATGACTCAGTCTATCAGTGATTGTAGGCAAGCTGAACAGTTGACATATTTCCACATATGATGTTGGTGTATTTGGCTGACCAGCCAGAATGATACGAAAAGCCCTTTTTTGTAACCTTTCAAGGGTTATGAGTTGTGTTTTAGTAAGTCCAGAGTACCAGACAGGACAGGCGTATTCGATAGTGGGTCGGACATACATAACATACACATTTAACAGATCCTTGACAGAAATAAAACAACGTTTAAGCTGGCGTAAAAAGAAAAGTCTGCGGTTAAAATTACTACAAATGTTGTTCACTTGGGAATCCCACTTCAAATTACTCTGTATATAAATACCCAACAATTTCAAACAATCATTTTGATTAATTTGAAAATCTAAAATATCAAAGGTGGGTGGATCAGGTTGGTTACGTTGAAAACTAATATTCATATACTGGCATTTGGCGGGATTAAGTTTCATTTTATTCAGATCAGTCCATTGATTTAGGTCATCAAGCACATTTTGCATGTTGGAGCTCTCGTTAGGATTAGAGAGGGTCTGACTTAAAGTCAGGTCATCGACATATTTGTAATGTTTGACCGTTCGGAGATCAGGGACAAAATCATTGATCATTACTAAAAAGGCAATGGGCCCAATTTTTGTTCCTTGGGGAACTCCAGCATGCAATCTCTCCCAATCAGAAATATCACCCTTATATCTAACAGCCTGGAGACGGTCTGATAGAAATCTACAAAGCCAAGGTATTAAGGAAGTTCTAACCCCAAGCTTAATAAATTTATTAATAACTATATTGTGGTCAACTCTATCAAATGCCTTACTAAAATCGGTGGCTATCAACACAGCAGAATTATTTGGTTTATCAAGAACACAATGTATATCGTCCAGGAGTTTTGCCAAACAGTGGGATGTAGAGGATCCTTTAAAAGAACCAAATTGAAATTTGTCAATGAGAGACTGTATGTCACTAAGGATCCATTCCACAAAAAACTCTTCGAACACCTTAGAGAAAATACAAGTGAGTGAGATGGGGCGCAGAGTATCAATGGTTGGATGATTAGTCTTAGGGACCGGTACAACAAAAGCCTTTTTCCAAATTTCAGGTACTACACCTTCACAGAGAGAACAATTAAAAATATTGGCCAAAGGAAAACATAACTCATAAGCAAACTCTTTAATTATGCGTGGCGGAAGGCAGTCTGGCCCCCCAGATTTACCTAACTTGATCTTTTTCAACTTGTTAAAAACCATTTGAGGTGTTACAGTTGGAACCGATGATACAGACGGTAAGTAAGCAGGTAAATTATCGAGATCTAGGGTAGGAATATCAGCTGCAATAGAGGTAAATTGTTTGTTTATTTTGTTAGCAATCTCTGCAGTTGAGGTACCAAGTAGAGTAACACCTTGCTTACACTTAACACCTGTCATTTTCTTTACTTGTTTGTGCCACTGCCTAGGGTTACTAATTCTAAGCTTTGAAACACTAGTGCTGAAAAATGCAGACCTGGCTATCTTGATAAGTCGAATGATCTTATTACGAAGTAATTTCCATAGATTTAATTTACCACAGTTAAAAGCCCTTTGTCGTTTAACAATAAGAGTTTTAATCTCAGGAGTCATCCACGGCTTATCACTGTTGTGAATAGTGATAGTACGAGTAGGAAAGTACTTATCCAAGGCATTCTGCAGAGATTGGTAAAATTCTTCTACTTTAGTGCTTGTTGTTGGGGCTGAGATGACAACATTCCAGTCGAAATTTGTGATCCACTGTCCAAACTCACGTTTATCCGAGTCTCTAAGAGGTCGAACAGTCCGGCGTTGGATGGCATTAGATTTGTGAGAATAGTTCAAAGGAAGCCACAGGACCGTGCTATGGTCACTCAAACCGATGGGCGAAGTTATCTGGGGAACGTTGTAGTGACTCTTTAAATTAGTTAGGATCTTGTCGAGAATGGCTTGTCCTCTTGTAGGAGCATTAACAACCTGGACCAAGCCAGTTAACCGACTGATGGTATCAGTGTCGAGTTTGTTAAAGTCACCAAGGATGGCTATACCAGACGATGGGTATTTTATTTGAAGCGTGTCCAGTGTTGTAACAAGGTGTTCAATAAGTAAGTCTTCGTGTGGTGATGCTGGTGGATGATAAAGTACGGCAACTAAAAGCCCAGCAACTGTTCTTGGTAGACGTGGGGGTCGCGCCCAAATCCATTGGACTTCAAGTTCATCCGGTACGTTAATGTTCTGCAGATTTATTGTTTGTATGCTCTCCCGTAAATAGAGGGCAACACCCCCACCTCTCTTGTGTTTCCTTGGTCTGCTATACAAGTTAAAGCCTTGGATATCAAAATGGCTGGTGTCAATGTTAACTGGAAACCAGGTTTCAGAGACTGCTGCAATGTCTATTTCATTAATATTCAGGATCGTTGACAATTCATCAGTTCTTTTAACAAGTGATCTGGCGTTTAAAAGGGCAAATGATGGAAGTGTGCTGGATCGGCTGGTTGTTGATTTCTGGTTTACAGTTTTAACAAAAATGAGATTGTTGAGGTTCCGTTGTAGAGGGCAGGACGGTATAACCCGAGGCCGTTGTGTTCTACATGGTGAAATAATAACGTCTATTCTTTGTGTGAAGGCATATTGGTGCTTCACTCCACCACGCTTACCACGTTTAGTCCGTTTGTTCTTGCTGTTGCAGAGGTTTAGAGACTTCAAAGTGTTCCACACGTTGCTTGGTAGTTTACTTAACTCAACGTCCGGGCTTGGTCTGAGGCTTAAGATATCTGAACGTGAATATCTTCGCCGGTGATACAGTGGTTCATTCGGTGGCAGATTAAGGGTGTGGTTGCAGCCATCTTTGGTTGGTCCCAAGTCACAGCTTTGATGCGTTGATTGTACAGGGTCAAAATGCTGGGTACCAGCGAGGCTGTTGGTTATACTCAATGCTAACACAACGTTGTGCATAGCGTGAAACATGTTATTCTCATTCATACCTAGAATCATTCAGAAGTCGAATTCCTTCGCAATTTCTCGAAGACTGTAGTTAAAATTGGAGACAGCAACGTTCACAAACACTTACAGACTGGCGAAAACAAATGGCACAGAAGACATGACAGCAGAAACAGTTTAAAATTGCTAAAAACTCGGGAGCGCTGGAACGCTGCGTGTGACCCGCGCGATCCTTCGACGAAAAGATTGTGGACGTTGTGTCAATCGTGGACCCATTGTTTGACTCCCAATTCTTTTGTCCGACGACCACGATTGCTGGTCAATACAAACGCAGTGTCACATACATGTACTCCCACCTTTTTGGATGTGTAGGACACAACACTTTAACTGCAACCGGGCTAAATGCATTTATTTTTGACTTGATCCAACTAGGAACTACGAACTGTGACTGGACTCGACTCAACACTGTGACCCGACTCAACTTGAGTCACTAAAATGTACTTCTTTAAAATCACTTTACTCGACTAACAAAATTCAGTGACGCGTCTGGTAAAACCTTCTTAAATTACAGTATTTTCGGGTGCTTTGATTATTGCTGTCATGTATATTGTATACATTTCTTTTTCTGCAAGTTCAGTCTATAGTAATGGCGGTCGGACGTCAGTTTCATCTGCTCCCCGCTCTTTTCGTTGTCGTTTTTTCGAATTTTGGGTGCTTGGAGCTATGGAATGTGGAATGGTACCGTGGTAACAGAAAGGGAACCTTGCCGTGATCTATGTGTCATCATTGCGGAGTCACACGACACATTGGCTACAGATTGCTTGAATTTTGTGTCGTCTTCGGCCATCGCAAATGACACGGCAGGGATTGACACGAGTCTTAAAAAACAAAAAGGGGCAAGTATGGCTGCCGCTATGCTTGTGTTAATTATGGCAGGTGATATAGAGTTCAACCCAGGATCTAACTTCAAACTTCCTTGTGGAGATTGTGAAAAACCTGTGAAGTCAAACCAATACGGACTTTTATGTGCCAGTTGTGAACGTTGGTTTCATATCAAATGCCAGGGAGTTTGTTACCGAGTATTCCAGACTGTTTGCTAACTCCAACGAGCCGTGGATGTGTGTATTATATGTTCTTTGCCACAATTATCTAACTTTTTTGTTTTATTGCCCCGACCTTATTGGGCCTCTCCCCAATGACTCGATCACAATCTTGATGATTCTCTGGAATCAAATTTGTCCACAATACCCGATAGCAACGAAAAGGCAATATCACTGATACTAGTTTCAATGCCCGCAGTTTGCAAAATAAAATGGCGGGTCTGGTTTCATACCTTGAATGTAACAAACACCGGCATTGTCTGCGTTTCTGAAACATGGCTGAACAACAATCAATCCATTGAATTACAAATGCCGGTTGATTATGAAACATTCCGTAGCGATCGACAAGCTAGTTGTGTGCATGGCAACTCTGATGGCTGTGAAATCCAGTTTGAAATTTGAACCAGCTTGAGCACCCCGAGTAAGAGGAGATTTGTGCTGAGGGTTGTTTGAATAGAAGCAAGTGGATTGTTATAGTTATTTATTGTCCACCAAATGCTGATGCCGATTATTGGGATATTTTACAAGCTAATATTGACGAAATCCAGAACGCTTCTACCCCATTTCAAGGTGTCATCTTGACGGGTGTCTTTAAAGCGGTGGTCACATCTTACGGTCATGAACATACTCGAACGTTGTTCCTTAGACTGTAGTAGACTGTTGTAGACCGTAGTTGACTGTACTTCAACCGTAGTGCCGTGGTTACTACGGTCAACTACGGTCCACACTACGGTAAAGTAGGGTCAACTACGGTCCACACTACGGTAAAGTAGAGTCAACTAGGATCAACTAGGGTTAACTACGTATATATTTAATTAATGGTTTGTTGAATCCAAAAGCTCCCATTCCATGAATCTTAGGTCCAAGGGAACTCTCCATGAATTAACCTGTAAAGCTACACTTCTCAAAAATAGCCCAGTTTCATATCTCAACAGACTCGTCAATAAGGCTCTCGGCACACTCCAACCATCCCCATAATTGTTTTTGTTTTAGAGTTTGAATTTGTGTATCTTTTATTGTGCAATATTTTCGTGTGTATTACAGATATATAATTATCTTGTTAATTTATTTTATATTTGTGTGTTGTATAAAATTTATGTGGTTCATCCTTCACTTAATCTTAATCTTCATGTTTATTTAATATTTTTAAATGTAAACTGTCTTGTAATTCAGCCGTGAGGCTGCAATGAGCAGATTTTGTAATAAACCATAATAATAATAATAATATACTAGGCTCACAGTACAGCTAGGCATTTAAGGTGACCGTAGAAATATTTTCAACATGTTAAAAACTTTTGTGCTAACTACGGCCAAATCATGGTTTTCCTCAAAGTCTAAGTACGTTCAGAACTACGGTCCACTACGTTTAACTACGACTACTTGAGTCTACTACGGTCAACTATGGTCACACCATACTATGTTCAACTACGTTCATTACCGTAAGATGTGACCATCGCTTAAATGCAGACCTTTTTGGAAGAATTGCTGTTTAATAGTTTAAAATGTGCTTGAGTGTGTAAGTAACACGACAAGGGGTGATAAAATGGTATAAAGTGACATTCGTTGGTGTTAATCAGCAAACATGCAAATTATTAATCGGGTTTTAACATTTGTGTGACTTCATTGAGGCTTTAAACAACCTGTGGCCGAGTTTTGTGCAGTTTTTAGATGTTGTAACTGTGTTTTTTGACATTTTCTGTTTTGTCAGTGGTTTGGCTTTACAACATGTCATGATGTACTCTACATGTATATTTAACATGTATTTTTCGACTACCTCAACTAGTACAAAAGTATGTACATCTGTAAAGTAACTGTTACTGCTGTCACTTCTACATATGACATTCCAGCCCTCATTGCCTCAACATTCCGACCGTTTGATGGGTTCACATGTTTTTGACCCCCGGTCCAACATTCACCACTTTTCAAGTGGACCATTGTTTCTTCGTTGCATCATGGCAGGCACTAATGTAAAGCCTCATTAAAGCTGCCGGTATTCAAATGGTCTAAGCATGGACTGACGTGTCTGCATATTCCTAGCCGAGATCCACCACTGGACATAACCATCTACATAGATGTTTCACTAAATCCATGCCCTGTTCAAAATACGAATGGCATTTTGAAATACAGAGGAAGACGGTCAGGCCGTCGTCTTCTTCTTTCGTACGATGATGAGCAGCTTAACGTGTTACTTCATACATCGGTTTGATGACATTAGTGGAAACAGGGTGGACCGCGTAAAGGGCTGTCATCTTCCACCACGATCAGGTCGTCGTAAACGTGAAATTTATGTGATTTTGACTGATCTCATTTAACCATCATCGCAGATTTTCCGGTATTCTGACCTTAGTTAATGTTTCCTGCGCCTCTGATGAGTGTACTGCTGTGAACAATGTCAGTTCCTGTTTGAAACTATGCTCACTCAACCTTCGATCGCTGATAAACAAGGCGGCGGATTTCGTCAACTTTGTTTGTACCAGTCGTGCTGACATGTTTGCTTTAACCGAGACGTGGCTCAAGGATATTGATGATGCCCACCGAACTAAAGCAACTCCCCCTGGTTACAAACTCCTCGACCATCCTCATAACAGTTGTTCTGGAGGAGGTACTGCTCTTCTTCTTCGTGACAGTATTGACATCCAGAAGCTCGTTCTTGGTGATCGCCACTCGTTTGAATATTCCGAATGGCTGATTGGATCTGAATCTCGAGCATTTAGGCTTATCATCAGGTTACCATGACAATATTTTTACCAGAATGTTCTGCGTATCTGTAATCGATCATGCTCTGCAGTGAACCACTTGTATAATCACAGGTGATTTTTAACATTCACGTCGATGAACAAGGAAATCCAATGCGACTCGTTTTTTCCGAGTTGCTCACAACATTTAACTTAAAGCAGCACGTTGACAAGCCGACGCATATTCACGGTCACACGTTAGATCTGTTAATCACCCGTCAATCAGAATCTATCATCCAGGACCCACCTGCGCCTGATTATCTGTTTTCAGATCGATTACTCTATCTTGTGCAACTTGCATTGGAGCAACCCATCCCCCGCTGGTGAAAGAGACGTCGTCCCGTAAGATCACCTCTGTTGATGTGGATACATTTAAAACTGACATATCTTCCTCTGATTTGTGCAACGACTCATCTCATGATCTCGACATCCAGGCTGCGGCTATATAACAGTAGGTTACGCGACATCTTGCTCCACTCAGAACTAAAATAATTACGATCCGCCCGTGCGTTCCCTGGATCAATGATGACATCAAGAGAGCCAAACTGGAAAGAAGAAAGGTTGAACGTAAATGGAGATTTTCTAATCTTAAGCAGGATTTAGACTCATTAAAATTTCATAGAAATAAAGTAACTTCTCTTATGAACCATGCTCGTCGTGAGTTTTATAAAAAATAGTCATGATTAAGGAAATTTGTTAAAGGCTAGCAGATCTCTTCTTAACATTGGCAAGCCTGCCCTTCTGCCCAGTCACTTGGATGATATTTCTCTTGCTAATGATATATATGGGCTCTTTTTTGTTAAGTCGAAGTTAAGTAATGAGATCTGCTTGTCTCCATGTAATCTATTTGCTCCAGTGTGCTCTGCTGTTGGCACTTTGACTGAATTCACTCAGCTTCCAGAATTGTCAGTTCGTATAATGTTACAAAACTAGGACCGACTCTACCAATTGAACCAACAAATAGATAAATATTTTGCACATGAATAAAGTAGTTGCAATTTGACAGGAAGGGTCATGATGGGTACTGTTTGACGAATGTTATGGCAAGTGGACTGTTCAAGTTTGATTTGTTGTGTATTGTCAACCAGGAACTGTTAAACATGGTGTTGAAATTTGACAGATTGAGGAAGGTTTCTAGTAAAAATGCTTAGTTGATTAGGGTTAAGAATGTATTGAGTGATCACTCACTCAATCTACACAATCGCCGGACGGCAAACACGAAAAAACAAAAATAACATAAAAACAACTGCCCGACGCCGGTTCGTTTTTCTTGAATTTGTCTGAGCATCCATCGGGCAGGTCAGTTAAATGGTATTTACTATAAAAAAACAACCCCCCAATTCCATTACTGGTAGTTCAATCATTTACCAGTACTGTACTCTACCTTTAAAGAGGTATCAGAGTCTAAAATTAACTAGAGGTACAAGTATGGTGTATGTGTCTGTTCAATTAAGTAAACATATGGCTTTTCTTATTTTTCATTCCACTTTCCACATATGTCTACAGTTTCAACGGAATTGGGCACATATTTCTCTAGATATAAATTTGTCTTGCCCAAGGGCACAAATACCTTGTTCCTGGCAAGGTTCGAACACACACACCATCGTACATGAGTAGACACCGTAACTGCTAGGGCCATGAACATTTCAGATGACGTCACAAGGCCCATGATGGCGGCATTATAATGGCGGCATTATTATGCCGCCATTATAATGACGGCATTATAACGGCGGCATTATAACGGCGGAATTATAATATACCAGTAACATTTCAATTTGCATACATGTATCTACAATAATTCTTGGTCTGTGTAAAGTTTTGAGTCAATCTGATCAAGGAAAAGAAAAAAATGTGAACAATTAAAAATGGATAAAAATTCAATGACATCACTTCATATTTGTTATGAGTACTTAAACCCGTAGATCACTGCAACATATGCATTATTCCCTTGAGGGCGCCAGCCATTCATAAAGTTTTTCCCGACAGTACTATGCTGCTTGCCCGCCCAGCATGACGAATCCTCTCTTCTGGCTCCTGTACCTACTTTTGTAGCACGAAATGAAACGGAGGGACTCCCCTCTTAGTCCCCCTACCTATACACTATCTCATGACCACAACAAAGGAGGGAGGGTTCCCTCCGTCTCGTATCTTGCTTCAAATGTTGGCTCTACTGCATTATTTCAACGTGCCTTTATTTCCAGGTGTACTTATTGATTCTGAGTGTAACAACACTGAGTCTCTTGATGGCCCCAGTTCTGTGGAAGGTGTCATTATGGCGATACCGGCACATCCAACACCGTCCCCCAGTCATCAGGTGACGCCAAAGGTTAGTGCTTTTACAGATCTAAGTAAGATTATTCTGAAATCATTTGGAAATGTACAATTTTAGAATGGTGTGAATATAGGCACTTTATAAATATTCTCTTTTTTCAGTTATTCCTCTTCTGGTAGAGCTTTTTGCATTCTATGAGGTTCTTGCTCACTTCAGTGAGACAAGGCAATAAAACCTCTTTGTTAACCATTGTCTTCTGCTTTCCTGTTTAATACTACTCCCCTCTTACTCCGAGTTAACAAAATTTAATTTTGAAAGCTTAATACATGTATGTCTACTTCCGATTAGGCAAGATGTGGAGCTGCCATATTGGGAGGAATGTGTTTTGGGGGCCATTTTGTTCAAAAACCCTCAGTTGTTGTGATATGATATTGGTATTTTTTATATCTGTGGACAAACCCAGGAATGCAAGTTGGAGACTAAATGGAGGCTTAATAAAGTCACAATTACTCGATTCAAATCACTAAATGGGCAGTAACTATAGGCAATATTGAGTCAAAATGTGCCCTTTTGTCAAAACTGTGTTCTCTAAAGATTTAGTTATTGAATACATAAGTTTTTATACACCTGGTTTTGGTTAACTAAATACTTACATGTATCTAAAGGGTTTATAGTGCTTTATTGTTCACAATAACATAACAAGTTGACAAGTTTGGCCTAGTATATATTTGCTTGGTCAAAATATGAATTTTCAGATATTACTGTTTTTATATCTGTGGGCAAAACCTCATCCAGCAAGGCATGTTTGAGCCAATTGTGACTTCATAAAGTCACAATTACCTTAAGATTATACTAAATATACAGTAAGAACAAAGGTATATGTAATATTAGGTCAAAATGAGCTCTTTCTTTCTCAAAACTATATTTTTGAAAGCAAAATGAAAGTAAACATATTTTTTTCTGAGCTAGATGTATGTCGAAATAATTCATAGAGCTTTTACATTCACAATGACTTTATTTTAAAGTTAAAAAGTTCGGCCGAATGTAGTTTAGTCAAAATGCTCATTTTGGGGTTGAAACTGATATTGTTAATATATATTAGTATTTTTGATATCTGTTGAAAAGTCTCATCTAGTAAGGCATGTTTTTGACAACGCCGGATTCATAAATTCAAATTACTGTTTTAAGATTACTAAATCTCCAGTAAGTTTAGGCGTAAAGTGAAAATGTGTCAATTTCTCAAAATCATGACCTGTTTATAGATGCAGGTAAAACCAAGAAAAAAATAATGTAGTCAAGTTCCGTGACTCTATTTCAGACGTACTAAAGGGGATTCAGACAAGCTGGCTTGCACCTATTTACTAATTGGCAAACAACATGTGGACTGATGTGCAATAAACCTTTTTCAGGAATTCCCTTTAGTCCGGGCAAAATAATTAATTTTGTTTTGTTGACCTCACACAAATTGCAACAACAAAAATGTCACCACAGTGCACTTTTATAAAGTCCCTAGACTGACATACTAAAAGTCTCAATGAATTCATGTCGTGGAAATATGTCGGTATTTGCATAAATCGTTAATCCCTGCCGTGTAATATGTTTATTCCCATATTTGGGTATATATTTTATTGTTATTTTTTGAAAAGTTTATTTGGGTGATTCTACAGTTGTACCTTTTTTTATGCTTTAGAAAATGTTATTGAAGTAGGGATATGTAAGTAGAATCACTAAAATAAACATTTCCAAAATAAATAAATAATAATATACCCAAATATGGAAATAAATATATTACGCGGCAGGGATTAACGATTTATGCAAATTAGTCATATTTCCACCACTTGAATTGAATCACATTGTGAGGACCTTTTAGAAATGCATTGTGGTGAAAAAAAATTAGTTTCAATTTGTTTGAGGTCAAAACTTAATTTTCCTGGACTACTTCTAAACTCGAAATCCAGCTTGATATCCACCATTGTCGGATTAAAGGCCCCTAAATTAGGAAAAACAGTTATACTTATAGGATACCAACTTTTACTCTAAAATTCATCTTCTTGCGCCAAAATGGCCTGTATAGACCGTACATGTTTACATGTAAATAGACAAACAAAGGCAAGCCGCCAAGACACAATTATAAGCTAGAAATTTGAATGTGACACGATCAAGCGGAATGAGTCGGATGTTGGGGAATCCCAAAAATGTTTTTATCAGAACTGTGTTCTTCGTTGGTATTTAAACAAATAAATTTACATAACTCGACAACAAAACATCGTATCAACATTGGGTTTTCAGTTTTTAAAACGTACAGATGCCCTCTTTAAAACTACATGAAAACTCATTTTTTGACCGAAGCCGTCATCCGACTCATTTCGCTTGATCGTGTGGCATATGTCACTTTGAACGGCTTGGATGTGATTTCTCTACAAAAAAATTAAAAGGTGACTCACCTGGATGTGATTTTGGTAGGGATTACCCAATATGACATCCACAACACCAGAATCACATCCGAGCCAGAAATCATTGTGCTTTCACAGAGGCATGAAAACACGATATGATTGTGGCTAGGGAGCAGACAACACTGGATGTGATTTATGTCAAGTGGCCAGCCTCCAGACAGTGGATGTGATTTGGATAATCCCTGCCAAGATGTTTGCGTTACCGAGCTAATCTCTTTTATGGGTGTGCGGGGTTCTGAAAAGAACTGGAGAGAACTACGTTTTGTACAGTAGGCTCTGCCCTTCATAAGGAGACTGGGGAACTGTAATGGTAAAGCGGGTTGTGGTGCCTGGAAACAGTGAAAAGTGTGAAGGGTTCGAACCAAGGGTAGTCATGCACAACCTCGTCCCCAGGGCTTACTTTATTTTTAACCTTATTTTCAACCAGTCATTTTCAATAGTAAGCCTACTCGTGCCCAGATTGGACAATGGCAATACAGTATCAATTTATTAGCATAATTCAATATTCATAATATCTAGATAACTTACACCCGTACAGTCGGTGATTCCATTGTATTGTATTAAAAGTTGGTATTTTTCCATCAGCGAAATCTGGCGCCCTATCCCCACATTGAAGTCCCCTATACCCTGAATCAACTTAGTTCTTCAATCTATGAGCATACCCTTGGGAACCTTACCCTTCGCCCCTTTTCTTCATACTTACGTGACACGCCTCAGTGACTATTCAACATCTCCAAGGTCCAATTTCACGACGCTGCTAAGCACACGATATTTTGCTAACCGAGCCTCCGTCTATTTCATGGGGACCGTAAGCAGTAAGCAGTAAGCGCAGCAAAAGGCACGCTATAACCTAGTGGGAAAATTTGCTTAAATCAATGACGTAACAGTAGAATCTCCATGTGCGCGCAAACCTTAGCACAAAAACGCCATGAAATAGCGCTTAAGGTCAGCAAATGGAGCAATTGCAGAATACTCCGCCACGCGAAAACAACCCCCTAAATACAGCGGATACGGGATACGGGGTGGATCGTAAGCGAAGAGCCAAATAGAAGAGTGTATCACTAGAGGAGGCATTTTTCCCCCAACATCCGGGTTGTGCCAAGCACGCAACGCAAATGGATAGGGGATTGCGTAAAAACAACTAAAAGGCGCCTTTCCATCTACGCGTGTATTTGTCCGTTGCGCATCCATTGCACTGATAGTCGCTGAAAAATACGTACTACTTAGAATCAGGGAAACCCCTAAAAGGGGCGTGGCTTGTTAATTTTAAAGTGATATTATATACATAAAACATAATTAATTATCATTTTAAAACATTGTGGATATTTTTTCAGATTCAACTCACCGTTAGGGACTAAAAAACAGTAACTGGTGTTCCCTTTTGCGTGAATATATAGCGGTTTTCACTTTTTGCCCTCTTTTTTCTAAAAATAGCCACAGAAAATGACGTAGAGGGTCCAGGTATGGGGTGTCTGGTACGCGTAGTGCAGCGGTATTTTTGTCTGTCGTAACCCATTTTGTACTCTATGAACTCAACTTGTTCATTTGGCATCATTTTTTAGTGGTACCTCGCTCAACTATTCAGTACCCAGTTTTTGACCACTTTGGGGGTCCCCCAGGGGTGCATGCAGCTGGTGGTACCTGGCAGACTCTCATTTCCATTTATTTCAGGTGACCCCCTACACACTCCCATAGTCAGATATTGGTACCTAGTTCATCTAACCAAATGTCTGCGGGCTGCCGGTCTAAAAGGGACGTGTGCTATATATTGAGACGGATTGTTGATGCCCGTAAAACAGAGACGCACGAACGCAGCGGATGCGCAACGGACAAAAAAACGTGTATATGGAAAGGCACCTATACTCGCACGCAACGCAAATGGATAGGGGATTTCGTAAAAACGACTATGTCCAAAGGAGTTCCTCCGAAGCGGATACTCGGATAAGCGGATACTCGGTGGGCCGGGGGGGGGGGGGGGGTGTTGGAAAAGCCCGCACGCATGCCACGCAAATGGATAGGGGATGGCCAGAAAACGGCCAAGTCCAAAGGAGTTCCCCCGAAGCGGATATGCGGATACTCGGTGGGCCGGGGGGTGTTGGACAAGCACGCACGCCACGCAAATGGATAGGAGATTGCCAGAAAACGGCTAAGTCCAAAGGAGTTCCCCCGAAGCGGATACTCGGTGAGCCGGGGGGGGGGGCGGGGCGACTAAGTCCAAAGGAGTACCCCCGAAGCGGATACTCATTGGGCCGGGGAGATATTATTTAGGTGCATAATTAACCAATAAAAATGGATACAGTCCCTGTATCCATGGGACCCTGTAAAATGTATACGCAAAACTAGGGACTGTATACAATTAACTAGGGACTAGTAGTAGTAGTAGTACTACTAGTAGTAGTAGTAGTACTACTACTACTAGTCCCTAGTTAATTGTATACAGTCCCTAGGTTTTCGTATACACGACTTTTATACTTTTTTCTATAAGGCTCTATCTATATGAGATTATTTAGGTGCATAATTAACCAATAAAAATGGATACAGTCCCTAGTTAATTGTATACAGTCCCTAGTTTTCCGTATACGCGACTTTTATACCTTTTTCTATAAGACTCTATCTAGATGAGATTATTTAGGTGCATAATTAACCAATAAAAATGGATACAGTCCCTAGTTAATTGTATACAGTCCCTAGTTTTTCGTATAAACGACTGTTATACCTTTTTCTATAAGACCCTATCTAAATGTGATTATTTAGGTGCATAATTAACCAATAATTTTGGTTATCAACCGTGTAGTACATGTTTTGACCAGTATTGTTTAAGATATAACAAGTGTCGCTGTTGTATTTTTTGACCAGACAAACTGTAAATACTAGGGCCAAATTCGCGTAAATCGTAAATAATGAATTACATGTACCTATAAACTGATGTATGATTGATTAACGTAGTTAGTGTTCAGCAACTCCAAAACAATATCTGACATGAGCAACTACCAACTTCACGATTGCGTTGATTTAGGGGGTATGTATTTATGTACATGTACTTGTAGTAGTAAATGTCATTTAACTTAAAATGCGGGTCCGAAAACGCCCTATGCTGTATAGCACAAATGGTTGCCCATGATAGCGCATTAGGGGTGTACAGCCGCAACAAACCCACGATTTTAACTATGCCCTACGCTCTAAATACAGCGCATGGTTGGCCGGGTGTTTATTGAGCAGGTGTGAAGCTATAAGATAGCGTTCAAACTGCTCCCCGTGGGAAGTATAGTGAAATCGCAAAAGTTGAACACATTTCAACTTGGGCGAATGTTCGCAGCAAATGCTTTGTGACATCAAATCCGTATCACATTCGCTTTCGCGTGAAGTATGAACCGGCCTTTATAGTTGACCGGGTGTTAACTCGCAACAAACCCCTGATTTTGACAAAGCCCTATGCTAACCAACGTACGTCGACAACCTTTTTAGGTGTTTGTACGTTTCCGAAACAGAAACAGAAGCATTATGGTTGACCGGGTGTTCAGCCGCAACAAACCCCTGATTTCGACAAAGCCCTATACTATAGTGCGTAGTTTGCCGGGTGTTTATTGAGAGCAATAAACCGTGTCCGCGTATCTGCGTATCCGCGTATCCGCGTATCCGCGTATCCGCGGATCCGGATACGGAGTGCATAGAAGTGTGGCGGGGTATTCTGCAATTGTGCCCCTATGCCACTTGGTTATAGCACTCTATACCGGGGTGAGAAAGCAGCTGTGGTGTCGGTGAGGGCGCTGTTAAGGAAACGAGGTTGACGCATGCAGTGATGGGCTCAATTTCAAGGCGCTGCTTAAGTTGTTCTAATTTTAGCAGAACAATTTGCTGGGCACAATTGCAGAATACCCAGCCACACTTCTATGCACTCCGTAACCTCGTTTCCATGGTGTCTAACAGCGCCCTCACCAACACCACAGCTGCTCTCTCACCCCGGTATAGAGTGCTATAACCAAGTGGCATAGGGCCTTCTAATGGTATAAATTCAGCAAACTGGGGGTTATTAAGTGTAGTCAATACATGCAATTTTACATTTAGTTTTTTTTTTTCACTTTGTTGTTGACATAATATCCTGTTTTAACTAAAATAGTTTGTATCACACAGAATGAAATTCTATTTTCCAAATTAAAGTTGGTGTGTTCATGTTTTTGGGGTGTGGCACCCTGAAAAATTGAATTGAATTAAATTGAATTAAACAAATGCTAGCATTGTATTTATGTGCTTTCAAATGAGACATTGCAGGAAAATAATTAGTGGGGCCTTGTATGTGTATGTGCTTTTTCGACTGCATGTATAATGCGCGTTGTATAATTGAGGTATACCTGTGCATTTACGCATTTGAATAGTAGACGTTGAACAATGGAGGGAAATGATGTCCACTATTGACAAACGTTCACTGTTGAGATTTATAAACAAAACATATAGGTCTTTTGAGTATGTGTTGATGACCAATGGCGTGCCAAGTGAGGGTGGGTGCATGTGTGCTCGTATACACGCAGCCCTATGGGGAAGGTAACACAATAGGGCAATAGGATAAATTTACCGCGCAATTTAAGCAATGATAAAAGAAAAACGTTATTTACGGTATAAAGGTCTGCCGGTGCCAATGCAAACAAGCAAATCTATCTGTTGGAGTACATTTATATTCTTTCAAAATATGTTCGGAAATAAAAATCGAAATTTTGAAAAAGCATGGATACACCAACTTTAAACGGAAAATACAAGTTTTAATTTTCTTAGAGGTTGCTTTCCCAAGCACCCTACATTTGTAAAATGTTGTGTTTTTAGGTCATCAAGACCAATTATTTTCTGTTTTTAAAAAACATATTTTGGTAGTGAATCGGAAGTCATTAAAATTGTAATGCCTGTATTCACATAACCCGTTATTAATGATGAGTGTTGCCATAACCTTTATGATTACAATCTTTCTTACCCTTTTTTCCCTTACCTTTCCTTTTTTGTCTTACCTGGACTTTTCCTCACAGATTCATTGATGCCATGTTCAGACAGTCACTGACAATCAAGGAGGTGTAAAAGTTTGTTTCTTAAAAACAATATTTTTTAATATAGTTTTTTTGGTTCTTATTTTTGTTTAAAATAAATGTTGTGCATGTGAATAATTTATCTGTAGCTGCAATGGTATAGTTTGTAAATAGTTAGTAATAAGTAGACAGGAGTGGGGGAACATAATGTCACCCGTAGTAGTTGTTCAAATCCACTTGATGCCATTTCCCTCACCATTTTATGGGCTGAGCCATGACAATAAAAATTGGGAGTTTAATTATTTATTTTTGATTTCTTTTAACATTTGGGCAGCTGACGCAAATGCCTCATAATGAGAGAAAACTAAGTTTGCTTTGGGGTGCATCTCACTTTTTTTCTTTCTTTTTTAATGAGCATATTTTCATATAAACAGAAAAAACCATCGAACACAAATTAGATTGTTAAGGTCTTAAATTAACAAACATAATATTCTATAACGTTTCTCTGAAATTTGGTACATTGTATACCTTTGATTTTCTAATGAAGATCAATTATAAGTCATTTATACTCTAAAATCGGCAAAGTAAAAGTTTATACTAGAAATGTATACCTAAAAGTTAAATATCACGTCAAATTTACCAATGTTTTGTTTTTGTTTATTACCTTGATGAACCCTTTAAACGTTTTTCTTCGATCCATTTTTAAGTGTCCTATTTTTGTACCAGATTTTATCCAATCTCTGGCGTAAAGAAACAAAATGAATTTCAAAGACAAAATTACATGTTTTTATCATAACCCAATTAGTTTTTTACTAAAAACTGCATTTCTCACATAAAAGTGAAATTAAATTTCGAATTTGCCTTTTTCATTTACTGCTTTTCATTTACTGCTTTTCATTTTACCATGTTTCCAATAAGTCATTTGCGAGGTAAATTTGAATAACATCTGGTACACTCACTTGCTCAACATGTTTGGCACATTTTAACTTTGAATTCTCCTGACTAAAGAGACTGTTACTATATCACGTGATTTGGGGCAAGCCTTACGCTAGCAAACCCCAGCTCCAGAATGGTCTGGTGTCTTTGCGCCAATCTCACCAATTGTATGGATATTGAGCGTCTCTTACGTAACTATGCAAGAGCTTTCCCCGAATCATGTGTTATAGCAACAGTGTCTTTAGTCTGGAGAATTCAAAGTTGAAACGCACCAAGCATTTTAAACAAGTCGGTGTACCAGATGTTATTTAAATTTAACACGCAAATCGCTTTTTGAACGCCCTTGCTCACAAAAAGGTCAGAGGAAATGGCTATTAATTAACTGTGCATTGTTCATATTGGCTGAAAAATAATAGCCTGGAAATATTCATCTGCGGGTAGGGAAAAAATAGCGTCAAGTGAATTTGGGTTTGACAGTGTTTCATTAACAATACCCGAACACAAGCCAACCAACGAGTAATAATAATTTTGCAGCTTTTAATTGTCGTGTACTTCTCTGCATATATTGTGTTACATATGTGCTATACATTGCATAACCAGTGTTCTGGTTGGCACATTGTAATAGGCTGATGATGCATTATTAACAATTCGGCAACCATCAGATAGCAGAAAAACAAACAGTCAAACAACTAGTGAAGTGAAATTGGTTGGTTCCTTTTCCCTTCACTAAATTGTTGGATTTTGTATTCGCATATACCATGCATGCAACTTTTCCTCTGATCAGCTGATTTTTTGTTTTTCAATTCACAATTATACCATTACAAATTCAAAATAAAGACTACAAAATCATGTAGAGATTGATTTTGTTTATGTTTTAATAAATTCCAAGTTGTATGCGTGATATACCTGTGTAAAGAATCGTTGCTTTGGAGGTGCTCTGCGATGACCGAGATGTTTATGCACTTTCACTACTGAGAAGGTACTTTAGCACAGAACACAAATAACGATACAGATACTGGAAAAATATCCAACTGCATTTTTATCAACTTCAATCAGGATTCCTAGTGTAAAAGCCAATAATGATTGTAGGCATTCAGCAAAATTATTGCGCTAGATATCCTGTAATTGTTCTAAACGCGATCGCCGGACAGCGATCGCGAAAAAAAAACACAAGAACAACATAAGAGCCACTGCCCGACGATGGTTGAAAATGAACGCCGCTTTTCTTGCTTTCCACAGCTTCCATGATTGTAAAACTTCTAACCGGTCAGTTAAACGATATTTACTATAAAAAAAAAACCAAAAAAATTCACCTATTCATGATAATTCAAGCAATTACCAATGGTGTATCCTACTTTTAAGCTCTCCCAATATACGATTTTCTAAAAGTGTTTATCTATTAAACCTCCTTTTTAATTATCAACAGGATTTTATTGTTTGCATTAAAGGGGTACAATATCCTGAAATCCCAAGATTGTTTACTTATACTATTTCAAACATAATGTTGAAAGGAAACCAATCTAATATCATACCGTTCCCGAGTAAAGACGAAAAAATTACGTTGTTTACGTTTGACGCGGTGGACATTTTGGGGTATTCGTATACGCATTTCCAGCCATACACGTCAAAGTTCTTTTTGGAAAATATATTATATTTATATATTAAATATATTATATTTACAAATAGTTTCATCAAATTGACTAAATGTACTTATGGTTTGTAGGAAATGATAATGATGAATGTGATTACTATTTACAGTAGTTGATTTAATTTAATTGTAATAAATGAATTATAAAGAACGTTATGGCTTATTGTGTCCGAGTGACTTATATTATGTCCTTCAACTAAGTCCCAAAAATACTTCTAAGAATCAAATATAACTTACGACAGATCAATCAAAAGTGTTCTTAACCAGTTAATAAGAATAATTAAAAAAATATAAAATAAACAAATAACTTAAATAAGACGTGTCATCGCCGACAAACATAATGAAGGTGGTAAGGGCGCTCCGCAGTTATTTTATATAACAAAAGAAATGTATACACACTCGAGTGACACATTAATAATGCGAAAAAGGATATGGCTACATAACTATTATTAATATTTAAAAACGAGGTGAGGGGGTTAAAACTGCCACATTAATATCAATGTAAGTGCAAATTCCAAACGGGTCTCACTGGATTTTTTTTAAAAGATGGCCGACGCGAGTAGCGTACAGAGGGGTCACGCTCCCCCAATGGTCACGCTCTCCCAACGTGTGGAATAAACCGCGTTCTTAAAGGATTACAGAAATAGAAAAATAAAAAGTACTTATATGATATAAAACATAGGTTACAGTATCAATACACCCAATAAAAAAAATTGTGTGTGATTTTAGGGTTATTTGAGCCATTACAAATTTCAAATTTCTCTTCGATCGCCCCGCCCAGAAAAATTCCTCCTGTCGAAGTCGTGACGTCACGTAAAGAATAGCTTTCTTCGCGATTGATCGCGATCGCGTGCGTACATACGTAACCACGCGATCGCAATCAATCGCGAAGAAAGCTATTCTTTACGTGACGTCACGACTTCGACATCCAGGCATTCTGTTAAAGGAGGATTTTTTCTGGGCGGGGCGATCGAAGAGAAATTTGAAATTTGTAATGGCTCAAATAACCCTAAAATCACACACAATTTTTTTTATTGGGTGTATTAATACTGTAACCTGTGTTTTATATCATATAAGTACTTTTTATTTTCTATTTCTGTGATCCTTTAAGGCTCCGTATGGCACCAGCGTATGAGTTGTGTATTAAAATTCATAACATATTTTGCATATGCACAACAAGCCCTCAAAAATACAGAATTGTGCGTATACTTACCGTACTGAACCTATTTGTAGTGTTTGAGTAGCGTATGGACAGCATATAGCCTGCGTATGACCAGCGAATGCCAGCGTATGGATAGCGTATTAGTAGCGTATTCACAGCGCATGCCCAGCGTGCAGCCTATCACGTGACAAGTGGCTATATAAGCGGCGGTATTTTCACATTGCATGATACCTTGATGCTGCCGAGAATGCCTGCGCTGACCTGGCGATTGGCCTGGATGAGCTCACCCCCCCCCCCCCCCCCCCCCTCCCCCCCCCCCCCCCCCCTCCCCCCCTTACCCTTCAGCCTCACGCAAGCGGCCTCAGGACCCGGACAGTGCCCTCCTTGAGTCCCTACAGAAGAGAGTTGCTGAGTCAGGCACCATCCTCGAGGACCTTGGTAGAGGGCGCTGTTGTGTAGCTGCCAGTCTTTTTAAATTTGTGCAGATGTGCATTTTTTAAATCGGTTTTTATCTTTCTCTGCTTTTTCCATCAAGTTTTAATCTTTCTGTGATGTGTTTGTAGTGTTGTTTGTAAGTAGTGCTTTAGGGTTTTTTGTTAAGGTTTGTCAATTTCAGTGATATTTAGTGGATTTGTATCATATGCCGTGTGGTCTGTTCATTGTTGTGTGATTGCATCATGGTCGCCATAACACAGGTTTGTGCTTGTCTTGCGATTTTGCATGTTATATTTACGCAGTATAATTTTCATTCGACTAAAATCCCTTGTACTATCCTCTATAATACTACTCCAAGTTATTCTTTCCATTTTACACGTATTTTAGACGTTTCTGTCGGCCAGTTCCGTGCAAATTGTTGTTCGACGTCTATCCGTTTATGTAACATTGGCTTTTACCCCTCTAAGGTGGCATTGATGAAATGGTCGAAACGTGGACAAACTAGTTTAGTTATTCCCGGACACGATCCTCCATTAGATATAACAGTATTTATGGACATTTCGATTAATCCTGGTCCTAATGGTTTGAATCACACCGACAATGACGAGTTGTATGTTGACGGCAAACTGCATTCCAATTTGAATACCCCTCACATTCACAATAACAGGAAAATGTCTTATTCACGCAACCAATTGTTAAATTTACGTAGATCATCTCAGTGTTCCATTCATTCTGAACAACTTCAAATACTTAAAATGAATGGGATTCTACGATTTAGGGGTAAGAGAGCAGGTAAACAGTGTAGGGTAAATGATCGTAGGATTTCGGTTCATATAAGTCAGCGTTTGGATCCTGATTATGGCCTTAAACAAGCCTTATCAGAAAACCGGATCCAAGTACTTCAACCAGTGAAAATAATACCCATGTTAATGGCCGAACGTCCAATCAAGCTTTGCAGTTTGAATATGAGATCTATTAAAAACAAACTGGCTGATTTTGTCGATTATGTTGTGTCTAGCGGGGCTGATCTTTTTGCCATGACAGAGACTTGGTTAACCGAAATGGATGTTGCTTGTAAAGTTCAAGCAACTCCATCTGGTTTTAAGTTACTGGATCATCCACGAAGGAATCGCATCGGAGGCGGTACTGCTTTACTTTTCCGGAATAATATTTTTGCCAAGAAAATTGCTGCTGGGGAAAGGGAATCATTTGAATTTTCTGAATGGTCAGTAGAATGTAATTCGTATAGGCTTCGGTTAGTGATTATATATAGACCCCCATACTCTCAGAACCATCCAGTTACTGTGAATGCGTTTCTGACAGAATTTGCTGTGTACTTGGAATCGTTAATTCTATGCCCTCAACGACTTCTGATAACAGGGGACTTTAATATCCATGTTGATGTTCTTGATGATCCGTCTGCCATTAATTTTTTAGAACTTCTTGAATCCATGAGTTTGATACAACATGTTAATGGACCTACTCATGAGTCGGGACACACATTGGATTTGGTTATTACCCGGCAGTCTGAGATTGTTCTAGATAGCTTGCCTCTTCCTGATCGTCTCTTTTCTGACCATTTTTCGGTTATGTGTAACCTGAAATCAACTACACTAACAATTGGGAAAAAAACAATTTCTTACAGGAGTACTAAATTAATTGATATAAATTTGCTAAAACATGACTTATCTTCTTCTAAGCTGTGTACAGATATTCCCGATAGTCTCGATGAACTTGTTAAATGTTACAATGATACTCTCATTGACACATTTAACACTTATGCACCAGTAAAATCGAAAATAATTTCTACTAGACCTTTGGTGCCATGGTTTAATGCGAGCATTAAGGCGGCTATGAAGCTAAGAAGACAGTCTGAAAGAAAATGGCGGCGTACCGGGACACCCGATGACTTAGCGAATTTCAAGACTAAAAGAAACAGTGCGACATTTCTCATGAATAAAGCTCGCAGTGACTTCTACACTAACTTTATTGAGGCCAACAGCTCCGATCAGAGTAAATTGTTCAAGGCCACTAAGTCACTGCTCCAACAGTGCCAAGCTTCACCTTCCCCATGTCTAACAATAAATTTGAATTAGCAAATGAGATGGGCAATTTCTTTATTCAAAAGATAAGAAACATTCATTTCAAACTTGATAACTTGAGATCAGCAGATGAATCTATTCATTTTCCTAATGTTGTTTTATCTGATGATATCTCTCTTGATCACTTCATTCTATTAACAGAGACACAGGTTAGGCAACTTGTTAGTAAATCCACGAAGAAGTCATGTCGTCTTGATCCAATGCCAACTAAGTTGGTCAGTGACTGTCTTGAAGTTTTACTTCCTGTGCTTACCAGTATCATAAATATGTCTATTAGTTCTGGTGTTTTCCCTGAATGCTGGAAGGAGGGACTGGTTTTTCCTTTGCTAAAGAAGGCTAACCTTGATCCAGTTTTGGAAAACTACCGACCAATCACTAACTTGCAATTCTTGTCTAAACTAACTGAGAGCGCAGTGTGTGCTCAAATTAGTAATCATATGGCAAGGCATTCATTATTTCCATTATTTCAATCTTCGTATAGGAAACATCATAGTACAGATACGGCGCTTTTGAAGGTAAAGAATGATATTCTATTGAAGATGAATTCGCAGCACGTAACATTACTTGTTCTATTAGATCTTAGTGCCGCTTTTGATACCATCGACCATACTATTTTGTTGGAGCGCCTTCAGTCTAAGCTTGGAGTTTCTGGCTTAGCGCTCGATTGGTTTGCATCTTATTTGTCTCTTAGAAGACATCGTGTGTCTGTAGATGGGACCTTGTCAGATAGTTTCACGCTTGACTGCGGTGTTCCCCAGGGATCATGTTTAGGTCCGTTGCTTTTTATCATCTATGCTTCCCGGTTGTTCGATATCATTGAGTGCCATCTGCCTAATTCTCATTGTTATGCAGATGACACACAATTGTACATAAGTTTCAAGCCTGATGAGGCAACCAGTCAGTTAGCAGCTGTGGCCGCTATGGAAAGCTGTATCAGGGATATTAGGCAATGGATGATTCATGATAGGCTTATGATCAATGATAGTAAGAGTGAATTTCTTGTCAGTGGCACCCGACAACAGCTACACAAAATCAACATTCCTAGCATTACTGTGGGGGAATCTGATATTTTTCCTCAATCATGTATTAGGAATTTGGGGTCATGGTTTGACTCGCAGTTGACCATGAATACTCACATTACTAAGGCTTGTTCGGCTGCTTTCTTTCATTTGCATAACATTAGAAGTATTAGCAAATTTTTATCTCGTGATTCTCTACTGACCTTAATCCATGCCTTTGTTACTAGCCGTATGGATTATTGTAATAGTTTATTGTATGGCCTACCGAAAACTCAAATAATTAAACTACAAAGAGTTCAGAATGCAGCGGCGAGACTTGTGTCCAATACATCCAGGTTTCAGCATATAACACCCATCCTTCGTGAATTACATTGGTTACCTGTTTCGTTTATAATTAATTTTAAAATTATTTTGCTTACTTTTAAGGCACTCCATGGTCTATCACCAGCGTATATAACAAATCTTATTGGTATTAATAAATGTTCTCGTTATAATCTTAGGTCAAGTAAGAGTGGTCTTGTGTTAGAGTACCCTAGGGGTAAGATGCTTACTACACTGGGTGCTCGAGCTTTTTCATCTGCAGCCCCTGCGCTGTGGAATGCACTTCCATGCCACATTCGCAGTGAACAGACACTTGGCTCTTTTAAATGTAAGATTAAAACGTACCTTTTTGAACAGGCATTTGTTGATCAGTAAGTCTGTATTTTTATAACAACAACAACAACAACAACAACAACAACAACAAAAAAGGGTCTTAGTTTATATTTTAAGTGTCACCGTGCCAGGTAGCTAGATACTTATTTAATTCGTAGGTAGGGTCAGAGGCGTCTGTCTCCGGGAAAAATCGAGACTTCACCGATGTCAGCAGGGTTAGGCTTAAGTAATATATTCTCCCTGCTGGCGAGACAGATGTATCCCCACACTGCGGTTTGGGCACTGGCGCGTTGACATGACTTTATATATATATTAATATTATCGTAATCCTTTTGTTTTTTAATTTTTGTAAAGTAGTTACAATAATGCTGATTTTGTAATGCGCCTTTGATCATTTATATGCAAAAGGCGCAATATAAATTTTTAATTATTATTATTATTATTATTATTACCTCTCTAAAGCCCACTGACCTCTACACCTGGACGGATCATTGTCCATATTCTGCTGTGCTAACACTTGAAGTCGGCGCGAACTGGAAGTGCAACATGGCGGACCCGAGACGTCACTGCTGTGAGCCAATGAAATGTCCAGGTGTAGAGGTCAGTGGATTTACTCTGTACATTTTGTATTTATAAACATTACGTATTACGTATCGTACCAACTGAACTCTACACCTGGACATTTCATTGGCTCATAGAGTGACGTCGTGGGTCCGCCATGTTGCACTTCTCGGCATGCCGACTTCAAAATGAAACAATGGATGATCTGTCCATGTATAAAGGTCAGTGCTAAAGCCCAGAAGCAGCCCATCACAGCCCGAACAGCCTTTGCCAACTACGTTCGAGACAGCCTGCTGACCATGGCCAAGTACAAGAAGACAAGGTCCACCATCAACAGGTTGCTGTCTGACCTGATAGATGGGGACAGTGATGATAACATTCCAATTGCCATGGGAGCTCCTCCCATTCAAGGAACCCAGCAAGCCCGCCACTCTCAAGCACCTCACTCACTGTGGCCCAGTTCAGCACCGTCTTTTGGCTCGTACGGCTCATCAGCATAGTGCTGATGAGCCGTACGAGCCAAAAGACGGTGCTGAACTGAGTATCAGCCAGCTCCCCATATGTGGAAAAAACGTGCCTCCAGCATCATCAGTGTGAGGTTCACAGTCTATGGAGTACATTGAGCAGTACCACCAGCAGCCCTTGCAGCATCCACATCAGCAGATGCTTCCTCATTCTTTTCTACATCATATGATTCCTCCTCAGCAAACTCAGAAGCAGCAGCAGCAGCAACAGCGCACCCTCACCACCACCACAGTGTCTGCCGCCTTGAGTTCTGCTGCCCAGGTACTGAGGAACCAGCCCAGTTCAGGCACAGCCTTACAGACTAGCTCCCCGAACATTTCCGGTCTGTCCAACATCTAAGGATTTGGTGGCTACCTGGATTCCCCTCTTGATCTCGGTTCTCAGGATGGGGAACTCCCAACACCAAAAGGAAAGAAGTCGTGACTCTTGTGATAAAGTAGCGGGTTATAAATACATCAAGTCAAAGTAGTGTAGTGTAGTTTACAATGTAGTCAAATTACATTTCAATTAAACAAGTATACTGAAACGCAAAAGAAATTTACCACTTTACACAAATGTAATGAAATTGTAACAGTTCAAAATAAAAAACAACAACAATTGCTAATTGAAACATTGGCATTTTATTGATGACATGTCAAGTTTTTGACCAAGATACACCATCTCATCAGTTTTTGTATACAGTAAAAAACAGAAGAGGGTGCAATGTCAGTCCCCTTTCCATAGCGTGTGTGGCCACCATTGATTTGGATACAGGCCGTGCATCGTCGGCGCATACTGCCTACCAGTCTTTGGATGGATTGCTTCTGGATTCTGCCCCACTCGGTTCTTAATGTCTGAAGCAGCTCTGCCCGTGTCCTGGCCCCGCCAACTATGCGTCTCCCAGGCTCATCCCATAGGTGGTCTATGGGATGCAGGTCAGGGGAGAGCAAAGGCCAGTGCATGGTGTTGATGTTCTCAGTTTTGGGTGGTGTAGAAAGAATGAGGTCGCAGGATGTTATCCACATACCGCTGGGCGTTAAGATTACCATCCACAACCATCAGTGGCGTCCTGTACCGGCCTGATATGACGGCCCACACCATCACACTTGGTCCACCCCAGCTGTTGGTTTGCCGCACGCAACAATCGGCACATCGCTCGCCAGTTCTTCTGCAGACACGCTCACGCCCATCAGGATGATCCACACAGAACCTTGACTCATCGCTGAAAGCGACCTCGTTCTAGTGCGCCAAGGTCCACCGCTGATGCTGCTGGCACCATCTCTGTCGGTTGCGGCGATGGACAGCCGTCAACACGGCGCCTCTGTATGGTCTTCTGGCAATCGGACCATAGTCATACAGTCGTCTTCGTTGGAAATTCGTGGGTTTGCACGCCCCTGAGTTTCTGCTGCAGTGCGGGATGCTAGACGGAATCGATCTCGCAGGTGACTTAGGACCGTCTGCCTGTCCTGCCTTGCAGTGGTGACTCTTGGCTTCCCTGATTGAGGTCTGTCATCTGCAGAGTTGTGGAGAGTTTCTCTGTCCACAAGGGCCGATATTGTCTGGTGTGAACAGCCCAGACGACGTGCCATCTCATGGTAGCTCAATCCTCCTTGCAGCACGCCCAGGGCACGCTGCTTGAAATGCCCATTTTGCACTGGCCTTTTTAAAGCCAACATCAAGACATCACGAGCAGCTCATTAAAAACATCCCATACCCCCTTGGCTAATCACTGACAGTCAAAACAGCTGTTCAACAGCTGTGCCATGAAGTGACCATTTAATGTTCAAGTGACCTTCAGACACCGTTTGGTATGACAGTGAGGACACTAATTGTCCACAAATAAGTTCACACATTACTACAAGCAGTGTTATTGTTGCTATTTAAAGGTTTAAAAGGTGGTAAGTTTCTTTTCGTTTCAGTATATGATAAACACCCAATGTTTTTTCCTAAAAATTAACAACAGTTCATTAATAATGGCACATGATAATAATGGTACATAGTAATAACATTTTTTTAAACAGTCTCTAGGATGACACAACAATGACTACATTAACAGTCACTACAACAACAGTCACCACAACAACAGTCGCCACAACCCAAACCTCTAAATCATCTTGTCTTGCCATGGAACGAACTGCATCTGCTGGGGAGTTGGCCCAGTGCTTCAGGAGGTTCCTCTGCATCTTTCCTTTCTTGGTTGAATTGTTACTGCCAGCAACTATATGTGTGTCGTACAAGTTGCTCTCCATGCTCCAGGGATGAAGTCACAGTTCATGTTCACTGCACGGTCGAGCTGCTGGTTCTGGAGTCCAGGGTACCGTACTCTCACCAGATTGTGAAAAACAATGCAGGCTTTCACGGTGACCTTGACAGTAGAGGGGATGGTGCTGCATGGTAGTCAGCAGAACTTGGGAGCGGTTCGCCAGGATACCGAAGGCATTTTCTACCACCCTTCTGGCGCGGGAAAGCCTGTAGTTATATATCCTCTCTTCATCGTTTAGCCCCCGGAGACTGTAAGGTTTCATCATGGTGTCTCGGAGGGCAAAGGCGTCGTAACCGATGAAGAAGTAGGGAACATCCTGGTAGTCATTGGGTGGAGGATCGGGGGCAGGGAATCCTATGGTACCGTCTTTTTGATTTCTTGATTTCAAAGTTATTTTATATCTGAGCGTCTGATGCTAATCCTGTACCACCGACGTCTGCCCAGATGAACTTGTACTCCGCGTCTACAAGGGCCATGAATACAACATAATAGAATCCCTTGTAGTTGAAATATTGAGAACCACTCTTTGGAGGACATTGCAGGCAATGTGCTTCCCATCTAGTGCACCACATGTATGGGGGGAGTTCCATTTCTCGAGGAACTTGTCAGATATGGCACGCAATCCCTCAGGACTGGAGGGGCAGGACGTCACCTCGGGCATGTACTCATCGATGATGGCTTGGCAATAATAGACGATTGACTAGGTGTTGTGGGGAACCCTCCATCCGTACTGCATGCTTGAGTACTTGAGTACTTCCAGAGGCAAGCTGACGCAAAGTCAGTGCAAGCTTTAGGCCAGGCTCCAGGGATCCCAAGTGTGTTTTCTGGTGATCCTGGGACCCACTCTGGCTAGCAGCTCATCGAACATCTCGGGGAGCATCCGCATAAAGTTCCTGAAGGATCTTTGGTCCTCGTTTCGGAGCTCCACCAGAAGCTGGTCGTAGAGGCAAAACTGCCGTCGCCTGTCGGTCCATAGTCTTGTTCAAACTTCACGTCTTCTTCTTCTTCTCCTCCTTGGGATTATGTTCTGTTGGATCTGGTGAACTGTAGAATCGATCATGCTGGTGTTGGAAAAAAAGCTAGCTCCATCCTCTCTGGTCTGAGGTCAAAGGAGAACTGAAGAGCTAGAAATTGGAGCCTATCATAACTTTCTCAAAACGCTGGCAATACGCTGGGGATATACGCTGGCCATACGCCAATAATACGCTAGTTGTACGCTAATGGCCCTGTCACACCAGACCATTTTAGGCCAACGCGTGAGTAACGTGTTGTAATTTTGGCAACACGCTGGCAAACGCTAGGCCAGCATTAGCAACACGCTGAGAGCGTTACTCACGCGCTGAGACATGCTGTCACACGCTGAGGAAAACATATTTTTTTCAACATACATACAATTTCCAGCGTTTGCCAGCGTGTGACTGTACACGCTGGCGGAGCGTTGGAGGTTTGTTACTCACGCGTCGAACACGCTAGACGATCGTTATCAACCCGCTACTCACAGGCTGGCGCACGCTGGCGTACGCTGGCGTACTCTGGCGACACGCTGGTTATGGACCTGTCACCCCAGAACGTTTTAGGCCAATGCATGAGTAGCGCGTTAAAAATAGTTGATACGCTGGCAAACGCTGAACTTTCACAGAAAAAGTCAAGTGGAACCGTGATTTCAGCGTGTCTATACAGGTTGATAACGGGTTCATAGCGTATGCCAGCGCGTGAGTATCGTGTGAGGAACGCGCTCAGCGTGTGAGGAACGTATCACTGATTTAAAGTAAAAATATGACAGCGGGTCGCCAGCGTGTGAGTAGTGGGGTAGTAACAATCGTCTAGCGCGTTCGACGCATGATTAACGACCACCCTGCGCGCCGCCAGCGTGTGCAGGCACACGCTGGCAAACGCTGAAAATGTTAGGTATGTTGAAAAATGTATTTTTGCCTCAGCGTGTTCCAGCGTGTGGGTAACGCGCTTAGCGTGTTGCAAACGCTGGCCTAGCGTTGGTCATGGCCCTGTCACACCAGAACGTTTTAGGCCAACGAGTAGCGCGTTAAAAATAGTTGATACGCTGGCAAACGCTGAACTTCCACAGAAAAAGTAAAGTGGAACCGTGATTTCAGCGTGTCCATAACGCGTTGATAACGGGTTCATAGCGTTCGCCAGCGCGTGAATAACGCGTTAGTAACGCGCTCGGCGACTGATGAACGACTGCCCAGCGCGTGAGTAGCGCGGTCCAACGCGCGCCAGCGTACGGCAACGACCACATGATTAGTTGTACAAAAAGACGACGCGCTACTACAGTAATGGCCCTGTCACACCAGAACGTTTTAGGCCAACGTGTTGGAATTTCGGCAACACGCGGGTAAACGTTGACCAACGCTAGGCCAGCGTTCGCAACGCGCTGAGCGCGTTACCCACACGCTGGAACACGCTGTCACACGCTGAGGCAAAAATACATTTTTCAACATACCTAAAAATTTTGCCAGCGTGTGACTGCACACGCTGGCGGCGCGCAGGGAGGCCGTTACTCACGCGTCGAACGCGCTAGACGATCGTTACCAACCCACTGCTCTCACGCTGGCGACCCGCTGTCGTATTTTTACTATAAATCAGTGATGCGTTCCTTACACGCTGAGCGCGTTCCTCACGCGCTGGCATACGCTATGAACCCGTTATCAACCTGTATGGACACGCTGAAATCACGGTTCCACTTGACTTTTTTTCTCTGAAAGTTCAGCAATTGCCAGCGTATCAACTATTTTTAACGCGCTACTCATGCATTGGCCTAAAACGTTCTGGTGTGGCAGGGCCATAACCAGCGTGTCGCAAGCGTACGCCAGCGTACGCCAGCGTGTGAGTAGCGGGTTGATAACGATCGTCTAGCGTGTTCGACGCGTGAGTAACAAACCTCCAACGCTCTGCCAGCGTGTACAGTGACACGCTGGCAAACACTGGAAATTGTATGTATGTTGAAAAAAATATGTTTTCCTCAGCGTGTGACAGCATGTCTCAGCGCGTGAGTAACGCTCTCAGCGTGTTGCTAACGCTGGCCTAGCGTTGGTCAGCGTTTGCCAGCGTGTTGCCAAAATTACAACACGTTACTCACGCGTTGGCCTAAAATGGTCTGGTGTGACAGGGCCATCAACGTTTACCCGCGTGTTACCGAAATTCCAACACGTTGGTCTAAAACGTTCTGGTGTGACAGGGCCATTAGTGTAGTAGCGCGTCGGCTTTTTATACAACTAACCATGTGGTCGTTGCAGTACGCTGGCGCGCGTTGTAACGCGCTACTCACGCGCTAGGCAGTCGTTCATCAGTCGTCGAGCGCGTTACTAACGCGTTTCTCACCCGCTGGCGAACGCATTGAACCCGTTAACAACGTGTTATGGACACGCTGAAATCACGGTTCCACTTGACTTTTTCTGTGGAAGTTCAGCGTTTGCCAGCGTATCAACTATTTTTAACGCGCTACTCACGCGTTGGCCTAAAACGTTCTAGTGTGACAGGGCCATAAATACGTTACTCAATCGTCAGGCATACGCCAATATGTCTATATACGTTGCAGATACGTCAGACATACGTTAGAAGTACGTTACTCATACGCTATCAATGCGCTATCAATACGCTAGCTGTACGGTAAACCTTCATGCCAACCTATGGCATCTTATGTCCAGCGTACTCGACCTATTCGTAACCTACCTCTAGCGTAAATGCGCCTTTCCATATACGCGTGTATTTGTCCGTTGCGCATCCGTTGCGCTAACGTTGCATTTGCGATGCGTTTGGCGCGCGTCGTTTACCTTTCTATAGATACGGAAAGGATGCCCATAGAATTACGTTAGCAACGTCGAAAAAAAACCTGGCTACCCGGCAAAACCAAATGCGTATATTGATTGTGGCCGCAGCTTACAAAAAAAAGAGTTTATTCCAATAAAAAAAGGAAAACATTGGGTCTACCATCATCTTGTGAATGAGCTTCAACTTCACGAAGAAAACTTTCGACAATATTTCCAATACATCGACGACATTTTGAATGTACAGCGTGAATGTACTACCTGACTACACATGCGCCATGCGTTGCGTATCCGCCAAAATCAAAACAAATTGAGACGGATTGTTGCTACCCGTAAAACGGAGACGCACGAACGCAACAGATGCGCCACGGACAAAAAACGTATATAAAAAGGCGCCTTACCTCTGGCGTATTCAGCGTATGCATAGCGTATGCCTAGCGTATGCCTAGCGTATGCTTAGCGTATGAACCATACGCAGACATACGCACACAATTTTTAAGCATGCTTAAAGGTGTCGTGTACGTTTGGTAATTACTCCAAAAATGTATGGCAATAAAACCTTACTTGGTAAGAAGTACAGCAGCTTTGGATAGTATAATGTATTTTTTGAAACTTTTCACTTCGAAGTACTGCGGTTATATAAAAAGATATCACTTTTTATCCCCAAAAATTTGAATCTGAGAAGCGTTACTGCAGTGACGTTTCTCAGATTGTGTATTCCAATGCAGATTATTCTTCCTGTGTGGACATAACCGCTCCATATTTTCGGCAATATCTCAAAATTGCTACCACCTTTTGAAATGAAATTTTTACAGATTAGTTTTATGGTATATAATTATCTATAACTATATAGGATTAAAACTAATAGTAAGTTCCAATTACCAAACGTATACGATCCCTTTAAAATATTAGTTCGGCCTCGGCGTATCCCAGCGTATTTCAGCGTATGCCACCGTGCTTGTAACGTATACAACATATCCCTAACGTACCCCTACCGTATGTCAGCGTAGGCCTGCGTATGAGTGATATTTTAATACGCAACTCGTACGCTGGTGCCAAACGCAAGTGTGACAGCGCCTTTAGCAGGATTCGCAGGATTTATGCCTCAAGTGTAGGGTTTGCTCTCCGACCCACCCGTGCGAGATATGCGAAGGGTGGGCTTCCGATTGATGATTGTAATGGAGTCGGCGTTGCTGCGCAGCCATCCCCTCAGTGGTGATTCGGTACGGAGCGGTTCATCGGAGCCCTCCGGCCGACACAAGTCTACACTATAGTCAGTGGGCTTACGGGGGCCCACTCTTTAAAACTTTCAGGGTCGCGCATGGCTACATTAACAAGTTCAAAACCACTTGATGCAATTTTTCCGACCCTTTTATGAGCGGATCCATGGCGTTAAAAAGTAGGGGCTTCTTGACCGAATTATTTTTGTTTTGTTAATTTTAGTTTTCTTTTCACATTTGGACAACTGACAAAATGCTGCGCCGTGAGAGAAAGAAAATACTCAAGAATTTTGCTTCCATTTGGGGTACCGGGTGGTTCCACATTTTACAAAAGTGGGGGGCGGAAAAGCAAAAGCAGAATATCTATTTAAAACATACAATGTTCGTGCATTTTTTTCATCCAATATATTAAACGGGGATAGGCCGAATATCTACATGTCTAGTGGAAACAAAATTGTTATATGAAATGATAAAAGCATAGAATTTGGCACACATTCAAAGTATTTCAAAAGAGAGTTATTTATATATAATACCACGCATTTGTTTTTCTTTTTCTAAATGGCTGCCACTACATGTTATCTGCACGATCGTTCTCGTGACACACTCTGACTTCGTGCTAAAGTTCATGCGCTTATCATCAAGTGAACAATTATATCATATTGTGCACCAATGAATAAGCCCCGTGTTAATATAACGCCTTTTTTTTGGGGGGGGGGGGGGGGCGGTGAAATTTGCTGGGGAAACCAATCATGTGGGTGAATAAGACCTGGGACCAATTTCATGGATCTGCACACACATTTGCTTAGCATGACAATTGTTCCTTGGCAAAAACAGGATAACAAACACAATTTATAGGTGATGTATATTGTCATTGACTGGTATCTGCTTAGCATGAAAAGCACATAGTTTTGGGTGGTAACCTGATTTTACTGAGCAAGACTTGTTTGTGCTCAGCAAATTTGAAATTGAAATTGGTCCCACTTTTGTTTGTTGCTACTAGTACTACTACTAGAGATACCGCCTTTTTTGTTCTGATAACACAGACCTAAATCTATCATTATCGTTTTATGATCGTGTTAATTGTATTGAAAAGGAGGAATTCAGATTAAATGTAACAGTTTTTTTTGTTTTTCTTTTTTCCTTTTTAGTTTTCAGAACGCACTCGAGTGTGGATACAGAATTTAACCCGGAGCTAATTGGTAGATTGGAAGCAGTTTGTTATTTGTATATCTCGGTTTTATAAAACTTTCTTCTTTCTTGTTTGTTTTGCCCTTCGGGGGACCTATGTGGTGGATATTGGTACTCCTACCCAAACTGTTTCTGTGTTACGTGGTGTCCCAGAATTCGAACTAAACCTTTAAAGTCCGTCAGAAGAATTAGCCTTTTGCCACTCGGCACATTATGCAGGTTTAATGCATTAAATTTGGATTTCTGTTTGCACTGTATTACTAGGCAACGTTGATTATTAAGTCGAGCTGGTTGTGAACTCACTGAACCCGGATCTCTTTTGAAAGGGTTCAAAAGCTCTACAAACCGTTGTTGCGAATGGGCGCTAGTCCTGCAGGGTCCTGGCAAAGGTTATTGGGTTTACCTTCACATCAGATGCAGTTCCGTCCCTGTACTGGAGCAATAATTTTTCTATTGCCGCATTCCAGAAAGGAAATACATCATCTATGCTGATCATCATATCGATAAAAGGTAGGCATTCGGTAATGCGATTGGTTTTATTTTTTTGTTTGTTTGTTTTCTGGTCATAGGCCCTATGTTTTAAACAATTGTTTGTTTGCGTGGAGATATAATAAATAATTGGCAATAACAACGCATGTATGTGGGTCTTTCTTTTAATTAGGGGGCCAAAGCGTGACATATGGTGTTATATCTCAAAAGATAATGTACTTTCTATATTCTTTGCATACAAGTGGTGGGGATAGCTCATACGTTTATTATATAACTTCAATTTCTTGAATTAGATGTTTTGTTTTCATATACGATCCAAAACTATCCATCACATTTTAACGGAGACAGCGGTGTCTCAGTTACAGTGTGAAGTGTGAAACTTGTGACTTGTTTTGCCATAAATTAGTAGGTTTTCATTGAAAATTTAAATTTCAAAGGGTAATATGTAAACATCATTGGTATACTGTAATTCAGCTATTTTCAATGAAAACCTTCAAACGTTGGCCAAGCAGTAAAGGTCGACAGTTTTACGCGTAACCGTAGCATAGTAATACATGCTACATAGCATGTATTACTATGCACTTTGCTAGATTCAGACATTTATGATGCATAATAAGAGAGACAGGACTTTTTGAGTCACGGTGTAACAAAGACACCAGTGTCACGGTTACGCGTAAAACTGTCGACCTTTACTGCTTGGCCAACGTTTGAAGGTTTTCATTGAAAATAGCTGAATTACAGTATACCAATGATGTTTACATATTACCCTTTGAAATTTAAATTTTCAATGAAAACCTACTAATTTATGGCAAAACAAGTCACAAGTTTCACACTTCACACTGTAACTGAGACACCGCTGTCTCCGTTAAAATGTGATGGATAGTTTTGGATCGTATATGAAAACAAAACATCTAACTCAAGAAATTGAAGTTATACAATAAACGTATGAGCTATCCCCACCACTTGTATGCAAAGAATATAGAAAGTACATTATCTTTTGAGATATAACACCATATGTCACGCTTTGGCCCCCTAATTAAAAGAAAGACCCATATATATATATATATAATAAGGGAATAAATATGTACGTATATGCCTACGTATGAACGTTTAAAACCAGGCCTGGACGAGTTAATGGCAAGGCCCATGGGCCGTTTTTAAACGTACTTTAATATCGACCAGCTACATGTTTATTCCCATTTATAAAAACCTTTCAGTAAAATACGTCAAAAAACTGGGAAAAAATAGTAGGTTTCTAACGATTTTGTTAAACAATTTACATAAAAGTAATTCACTTGTGAATGTTTGAGACACTAAACTAAAAACATCACGGTTGTTATAGTTATTGAATTATTTTCTTCACAAACTTCGAACTATTTAATGCCGGACAAAAAAGTTTTCGCAGGGTGGGATCATTATTTGTGCGCAAAATAAACCATGAACCAAAAACAGAATAAAGCAGTTTTTCCATAAGAAAACGTACAACTGAACATCGTTCGAAGAAAACCATTTGAAAGCACGGGAAATACCACTTTAGACAGTGCCGGTTTATTCAGTATAAGTTAAACTCATTCAATGTGCAAATAATGTTGTCCATTTGGAGCTCAGGTTCATTGGAAAGTCGTTTGAGACCATACTCATTTCCCGAATGTACAGTAAATAAAAAAAAATTGAAAATAATTATAAGCAGTAAATTAAGTAAATTGGAAAGCTCAAAAAAATACAATGCTAGAAAATTATCAATTCAATTTGAAAATCAATTTTTTAGGGTGCCACACCAAAAAAAAGCACGGACACACCAACTTTAACCATCAAAGCGTTCAAACAAAACACAGAATTTCCGCTTTCTATTCGCGATCGCCCTTTTTTGTTGGGTTCTAAGGAGATAACACAGACCGAAATCTATCATTGTCGTTTTATGATCGTGCCAATTGTATTGAAAAGGGGGAATTGAGATTAAATGTCCCGTTTGTTTTGGGGTTTTTCGGGGTTTTTTTCAGAACGCACTCACGTGTATAGATACAGAATTTAACCCGGAGCGAATTGGTAGATTGGGAGCAGTTGGCTTTTTGTATATCTCTGTTTTATAAAACGTTCTTCTTTCTTGTTTGTTTTGCCCTTCGCGCACCTATGTGGTCGGGTGGGTATTGGTACTCCTATACCCCCCCCCCCCCCCCAAAAAAAAAAACGGTCTGCGTTCCATGAACTAAACTTTTGAAGTCCATCAGAAGAATTAGCATTTTGCCACAATTTGGATTTCTGTTTACATTATTACTAGGCAACGTTGATTATAAAGTCGAGCTGGTTGTGAACTCGAACCCGGATCTCTTTTGAAAAGTTAAAAACTAAACATCGTTAGAAGAAAACCCTGTGAAAGCACGGGGTATACCACTTTAGACAGTGCCGGTTTTTCAGTAAGTTAAACTCATTCAATGTGTTATTGAATTATTTTCTTCACAAACTTCGAACAATTTAATGCCAGACAGTCGAGAATAAAGCAGTTTCACCGTAACAAAACATACAACTGAACATCGTTAAAAGAACATTTTGAAAGCACGAAAATACCAATTTAGACAGTGCCGGTTTTTTCAGTAAGTTAAACTCATTCAATGTGTTATTGAATTATTTTCTTCACAAACTTCGCACTATTTAATGCCGGACAATCGAGATTTCGCAGGGTGGGATCATTATTTGTGCGCAAAATAAACCATGAACCAAAAACAGAATAAAGCAGTTTTCCCATAAGAAAACATACAACTGAACATCGTTAAAAGAAAACCATTTGAAAGCACGAGAAATACCACTTTAGACACTGTCGGTTTATTCAGTAAGTTAAACCCATTCGGAGCTCAGCTTTATTGGAAAGTCGTTTTAGACTGAGAGCTGGATAAGGTTTAATCATAATTTCGGGAACAAATCCCTGTATTGTCTTAAATCATAGTATCCTCGACCCTGATCAGACAAAGGCTAATTAGCGCCATGCTAAATGAGGCCAATTTTACATTTAATCAAAGTTTTGGGAACGAGAACGAAACCAGTTTTATCTGATAGCTTGGCACGTGTGGATACTGGAAATATAACTTAAGAGCGATTTTAGATCAGACTAAGGCCGCATCCGAATCTCTTGTCTATGGCTATTGTCTAGGTGTTCGCCCATTACAAATACACGTGAGCAGGCTGACAATAGACGTAGCCGTAGCTCTAGAAGCCCGTTTCGGACACGGCCTAATTAACTTAAGAGCAGCGCGAAAAGCGCGTGGGGTGGGCGTGGCTATCACCCCCTCCATTTCATTTTCGCTACTACCGCAGCAACGAAACTGTAGAGACGAAAACAAAACTGGTTTGTATTGATGCCTTGGCACCTGTGGATCATGAAAAATTGACATAAGAGTCATTTTAGGTCAGACTAATTAACTTAAGAGCGGCGCGAAAAGCGCGGAAGGGCGTGGCCGTCACCCCCTCTAGATACAGTTTCGCCTATATCGTCGCAATGTACGTTGAAAATAGTGCCAATTTTTCCTAACATGTTTACTGGTCTCTTGCATTTATTTTGACACCAAATTCATGAAAATAGGACACACTGTTCCCACAAAATATCAATTTTCCCAAACGGGTAGGCCTATTGACCATGTTTAATATACAATGTACATACACGCACGGCAGCGAGATAGAAGGCGGACTAGAATGTGGATGATATGACCGCAATACAATAGGCAATATCCAAGCCGACAACATATCACGCACGCTGTCTCACTGAGCTCCTTGAACTCATCATGCATCGAAACACATTTGAATTCAATGGCAAGTTTTTCAGACAGAAATTTGGCGTGGCCATGGGTAGCGAATGCAGTCTGAAGATTTGTGACATAACCCTATTCAAATACGGAAACAAAAATGTTTCTCAGAATAATCTTTCAATTGTGGGCTACCGTGAGATTTAGAGACGGTGTTCTTAAAAAATTTAACGGTGACGAAAAGCGAGCTGCGGACCTCGTCCAAACGCTTAATAAAATTCATCTCACGCTGAAGTTCACGTCTGAGATCACTATAACTCTAATCTCCAAGTCACATTTATCGACCTCATTATCTACAAATCTTATTAAGAACTATTGGAAGAACAAATACAATGATCAAAGGAATAGATCTCAAGACGAAAACAAAATAAATAAGTCAAGATATCCTCCTTTCGATCAATACCCCCCCCCCCCAAAAAAAAAATAAAAAAAAAATATATATATATATATATCCTTGCCATCTGGCATATAAACCGACACACACAAAAAAACACGGAAAAAGGAAAGTAAAATATGGTGACTGATAAAGTGCATAGAATAGCACAGAAAATATGCTCTTCCCCCTTCCAAAAAAAGGGGGGGGGGGGGCAGAGGGGACGGCAGAATTATTATCACCGGTTAGAATCAATCACGTAGTGAACTAAAAACAAAGGACCACTGTTGCCATACACAAACCAGTCACGCGTCGCCAAAACCAGAGACGGGGTTTAAAACTCCCGCTTTTAGGGAATGTCTAACCCAATTGCCCCGCAGACGTTTGATGTATTTGCCAGTCCACGAACTTCAACCACTCACTGTCATCTGCAGAGATAATGTGGCTAGAACTGACCCCCAGATGCGTGTTTCACAAAGAGAAAAAAATTTAGAATTATGCTCTGGAGAGGCAAGTCAAAGAACCACATTGCTGGCATACCCACCAGATACATTTGTCTCTGCAGACCAGTCACAAACACAATCCCTATAATACTGGTCAACAGAACCTTTCCCGCGTCTCAAAATACGGAAAAACACGGAGGGGTTCTGTTGAAACTTGTACATTAGTCTGATCTAAAATCGCTCTTAAGTTATATTTCCAGTATCCACAAGTGCTAGCTATCAAATATAACTGGTTTCGCTCTCGTTCCCAACATTTTGATTAAATATAAAATTGGCCTCATAACACAGACCCAAATCTATCATTGTCGTTTTATGATCGTGCCAATTAGTTTGAAAAAGGGGGAATTGAGATTAAATGTCACGTATGTTTGGGGGTTCTGATACGGAATTTAACCCGGGGCGAATTTGTAGATTGGGAGCAGTTTGTTATTTGTATTACTCTGTTTCATAAAACTTTCTTCCGTCTTGTTTGTTTTGCCCTTCGCGCACCTATGTGGTGGATATTGGTACTCCTACCAAAAAAAATGTTTGCGTTCCGTGAACTAAACCTTTGAAGTCCATCATAAGAATTAGCCTTTTGCCACTCGGCGCGGCCTGCAGGTTCAATGCATTGAATTTGGATTTATGTTTACATTATTACTAGGCAACGTTGATTATAAAGTCGAGCTGGTTGTGAACTCGAACCCGGATCTCTTTTGAACAGTTAAAAACTAAACATCGTTCGAAGAAAACCCTGTGAAAGCACGGGGTATACCACTTTAGACAGTGCCGGTTTTCAGTAAGTTAAACTCATTCAATGTGTTATTCAATTATTTTCTTCACAAACTTCGAACAATTTAATGCCAGACAGTCGAGAATAAAGCAGTTTCACCGTAACAAAACATACAACTGAACATCGTTAAAAGAACATTTTGAAAGCACGAAAATACCAATTTAGACAGTGCCGGTTTTTTCAGTAAGTTAAACTCATTCAATGTGCAAATAATTTTGACCATTTGGAGCTCATAACAGGTTTATATTAGAAAGTCGTTTGAGACTATACTCATTTCCCGAATGTACAGTAAATGAATCTTTCCTAAAATAATTATAAACAGTAGGCCTAAATTAAGTAAATTGGAAAGCTCATAAAAAAATACAATGCTAGAAAATTATAAATTTAATTTTAAAATCTATTTTTCAGGGTGCCACACCCAAAGAAGCACGGACACACCAACTTTAACCACCAAAGCGTTAAAACGAATGACCAAAAAAAAAAAATCCGCTTTCTATTCGCGATCGCCCTTTTTTTGTTGGGTTCTAAGGAGATAACACAGACCCAAATCTATCATTATCGTTTTATTATCGTGCCAATTGGTTTGAAAAGGGGGAATTGAGATTAAAATAATGTCACGTTTGTTTTGGGGGTTTTGGGGTTTTTTTCGTTTGTTTTTTTGAGAACGCACTCACGTGGCGAATTTGTAGATTGGGAGCAGTTTGTTATTTGTATATCTCTGTTTCATAAAACTTTCTTCTTTCTTGTTTGTTTTGCCCTTCACGCACCTATTTGGTGGATAAAACTCATTCAATGTGCAAATAAGTTTGCTCATTTGGAGCTCAGGTTTATTAGAAAGTCGTTTGAGACCATACTCATTTCCCGAATGTACAGTAAATGAATCTTTTCTTTTATTTTTGGGCTTGTGTGCCTGCTGCGTTGGTAACTTAGGTAAATTAGAAAGCTCATAACAAATACAATGCTAGAAAATCATCAATTTAATTTGAAGATCTATTTTTCAGGGTGCCACATCTAAAAAGCACGGACACGCCAACTTTAACCACCAAAGCGTTAGAATAAATGACAAAATAATCCTGAATTCCCGCTTTCTATACGCGATCGCTGAATGGGACGAATTTACCGAAGTTATATGACGAATTAGATTAGGCCTATACAAATTGTATTTAAACTGCACATATACTCAAATTAAGGAGTGCCTTCGGGGACGGAATTAACGTGAAGGGGTATCCAATATTCGTATATACAGGGACCTAAAACATTGATGTATGGCAGAAAAATTTTGTTAGAAAACTTAATGATATACCAAGAACTCCCGGTAAGACTAAAGATTATGACGTCACGGATGACGGGAAAAACATATGAGGCGCTGTTTCTATTTTTGTCTCGATCGGAGTTGAATTAAGTGCAACTGTATTTTTGTTCTTCAAGATTGTGTATCTGGGTTTGAGGCATAGCCACTCCTTGCAACAATGGTCCGAACCCTACGTCAGCGATATGTAGGATGGTGTGCCATTGGACTTGCGATACTGCTGATTGGTCAAACACCCAGTGTAATAGGTAAGAACACCAATTAAAAAACATCTAGGACTGTTGCACCTTTTTGTGACCCGGTATACAGAGTGGTCAAATAAAAACGCAACTTTATACTTCCAATATCCATGGACCTTAAACATTGCTATGTATGACTACATGAAAATGATACAAAGAACTTCCGATTTGGTCTAGTAGTTTTGATTCCAGTGCCATTTTTGTGAACCAAAGTCAGGGGCTCTATTTAGGATTATCGCACACAGTGAACGTCCAAGACCATAACCCCTAACCTTAGTACGGTTCACAAAATTGGCACTGGAATCAAAACTACTGAACCGAATCGGCCAATCGGGAGTTCTTGGTATCACTTTTCTTCTAACAAAGTGTCAAAGTCATATCATCAATGTTTTAGGCCCCTGGATACTGGAAGTATGGGGTTGCGTTTTTATTGGACCACCCTGTTAGACTACCCAATTTCAGACAAAGTTTAAAGGTAAGATTTTTCAGATATCGACAGATTTTACTACCGAATTATTGAGAAATATCTTACTTATTTGTAAGTGAATAATAATGCATCCAGCAAAATGTTTGGCTGGTACTATCCACCAATACAAACTTTTGACTGGTACTATCCACCAATACACCCCACCTCAGTCTGTTTGACTGGTACTATACCAACCTCAGTCTGCCAGACTAGTATTATCCACAAATACATGTACACACCACCTCAGTCTATCCCTAGTTTCTACCTGTATTGATGCGCCGCGCACAGCATAATAATGTTGGGGTAGACGTAGCCTTGACCAGTTCGCGCCGGGTTTATTTTCAAGTTACCGAGCCCACTGGCGGAATTATTTTGTATTGAAAACAAAATAATTTTGAAACCTGCAGTCAGGTTGTGATATTACGCTAACCGCCATAAAAGCCGACGCGTGTATATTCGTCATCCGCGTGGAACTACCCTTAAGGCCGGGGCAATTGTACGCAGTAATATATACAAATATTTGCAAGCCCAGCTGAAAAGCACCCTTTCAAGTATTTCAAAGGAGACTAAGGAACATTAATTGGAAAGTTTAAATTTCAATAAATTACTGGACGCAGCTGATAATCCTCGGTTGTATGAATTTAATGGAGATATTGACGACGTATTTTTGGATTCATTTTCTTGCAATAAAAGGCCATTTAAGGATTGGCCTATATCGAAGAATTAAACCATTAAAATAGTCATTGCAATCAATTCCCCATACGTGAATTATGCAGAAATGAGAGTTCGTGGGTCTATGTACAATATAAAGTTCAAAAGCTGTTGATACATTTGATTTTGATCTGTCGTGGCAATTATCGTGTAACAAAAATCTAAAGTAATGACCGTTTTCCTCCAAGGGGTGATTTCGGTGCAAAATAAATGCTTGCAATGGATCCGGAATCATGAAAAAAAAACTATTTTGACCCCTAACAAGCTGGTTAAACTCCTTTTTTTGATTTTTGACTTGAGTCTGTCGTACTATTAAATACGACAGACCCAAGTTGAAATTCGAAAAAAGGATTTCTAACTTCTAGTTCTAGTGGGCCGCAGCTACTGGTTCTAATTCAGCCTACTACTATCTGAATGGTTTTTTTTCTTTTTTTTCCCCTTTTTTTTTTAACTCTATGTTCTTAGGGCAAGGACCTGGTTGGATAGGGTGCTATAAAGACAAAAATAAAGATCGTGCACTTAGTGGACCTGACTGGAAGGATGTGACTTCCCAGTCTCGGGAGTGGTGCCTCTCAAGTTGCATCGCATATACCTATATGGGACTAGAGTTTGGTGATGAATGCTTCTGTGGAAGTAACTCAAACTATGGCAGACATGGCACTGGTTCCTGCCATTTGCCGTGTGAAGGAAACAGTGGTCAGTACTGTGGTGGAGCAAAAGCAATTGACGTATACAGAGGTATGAAGCATAATATTTACAAATACTGCCTCAAGTGGTGTAGTAAAACTAGCCTCCTCGAGGTAATCCATAGAGCATTTTTCCATCAGCGAATCATGGATTAGCCAGAGAGGCTATGTTTTACCACACCACGAGATAAAGTAGTAAGTATTCTGCTTGATTTTAAAATGTTAACAATTTAAGTCTAAATACAGTTAAAATAAACTTCTGTTTCAACACAAAATTAGTGGGAAATGTATTTGCTCTTTTCCAAACCACCCCTCACAAAATGTTCGAACCCAGCTAGCTCTGTATAGCGCTGGCACCTCAGAACAATACACGCTGCACTCAATGCGCACGCCCGCATCTAAACACAAGTACCGTGTCCCTCATCATGGGTATAGTACTTTGGGTGCTATGGGTATAGTACCTTTTGCCGTGCACCGGAAGATAGCAAAAATAGAAAATGCCATGTAACTCGCTCTTGGACAATCAAGACACAGATTCCGTGGGTGAGGTGTTATAATATATGTTACTGGTAACTAAGCGTCATAAAACATATTACCTAATGATATATTTTACCATCTGATAGAAATCGAAAGCTATATAGTTACTTGGTGACACAACTGTATTAATGTGATATAATTAACTTTAAAAATCAGAATAGAGGTTAAGCCCATACAGCCCTAACCCAACTATAGATAGGACTGTATAGGTAGGAGTAGCCTAGCCCCATTCTGTAGTAATGATACTGAACCCCTGGCCTCCTTTGAGTCCTTATCCTTGGACTATGTGAGCATGCGCAAAAGAGTGTCGCATAAAACAGCGCCCTCGGACGACAACCAGAAATGACAATCGATGGCCGAGTGGATATTTTTGTGATGTCGGTGAGCAAAATATTTGTAAACTTTACCTTTCTGTTTTACATTTCAGGCACTAATTGCCGCAGCACACATATGCCTATCCGCACCAAGATAGCGCATATGAAATACTATGAGCCTAAATATTTTGTCTCAAGCGAGTTATAATCTTAAAGGTCAAATGAATTTGACAAAGTTTAAGTTGGGGTATAAGGACGTTTTTAAAAACCACAGTTCTGCAAAGTATCCTACAGAACGGGGCTGGTTGGATAGATCAAGCCAGCTTGTGCATGTGACCACGGAGGAAAGCACCTATAACCCTCATATGTAGAAGTCATTTGGGTCAATTTTGTGCATTGCACTAAGTACTCCTCAAGGGGATAATCAGATTACAGTTTGTAGTCCAGGCCAAATACTTGATTTGGTTTTGTTGACCTAACACAAATTGCAAAAAAAACCAAATCACCACAGTGCACTTCTATAAGGTCCCTAGAATGACATACTAAAACTCTCTAAAAATCCAAGTGGCGGTAATATGTAAAATTTGCCTAAAGCGTTAATCCCTGCCGTGTAATATGTTTATTCCCATATTTGGGTATATAGTTTATTTTTATTTTTTGAAAAGTTTATTTTGGTGATTCTACTTACACATCCTTACTTCAATAACATTTTCAGTTGAAGGGAATTAATTTTAGCTAAGACTGAAAAGACATAACAATAATTGTTTGTTTTTACCTGTTATTTAACCCCCTTAACATTATTGTTCTTTAATTCTAGTAAACGGTGGTGTGTGTCCCAAGCTCAACCAACCAAGTCATGGATCATTCTGCACAGAATCCACAAGTTACGGTAGCCTTAGTAACCATGAGTTTGTGGGTGCTACTCTACATTATTCCTGTTATAGAGGATATTATTTCCCTGCCGACCCTCCAACTGTCACATGTGTTACAGGCGAACCGTCGACATGGAACCCAGCCCTTAACAGTTGCCCAGGTAATTAACGTGATTAGATTCAAGAGTACAATGTTTGAGATAATTACTGACGTCACTTGATTGTAATTAATGTGTGCGCGTAGTTTGATCAATATATTAAATTACTAAAGCGCTAACTCTTTATTCTTACGCGCGCAGACATTTTGAATCCATCCTGCGCGCAGACATTTTGAATTCAAGTGCGTGTTGTATGTAGAACATAATACAAATAGATAGATTGCACTTCTTTAAGGTCCCTAGAATGACATACTCAAAAACTCAAAAAATCCAAGTGGTGGAAATATGACTAATTTGCATAAGTCGTTAATCCCTGCCGTGTAATATATTTATTCCCATATATTTGGGTAGGCCTATATTATTATTTATTTATTTTTTGAAAAGTTTATTTCGGTGATTCTACTTTACAAATCCTTACTTCAATAACATTTTCTAAAGCATATAAGTGACTGAATAATTCTGTGAACATAGTAATTATCCAATATGACAACTTCGTGAACCCATAAATGTGCGCACATTAGTCTCCAGATATCATTAAGTAGTCAGTATTGGTGAGCTTCAAATTCATCAAGTTGCTTACTGGCACAGTTATCATATTAAAACCTTATTGAAAATCATATGAACAATGATAACATTGTGATATTTAGCCCAGCAAACAAAAACTGGGGGGGAAATGGTGTGTCCATAAATTGGGCTAAAAGATAGGTAAAGGGTTGCCTAAGGTGAGAGACTTGAACAAGTTCAAGGAAACACCACAAACTAAAGATTTTTGATGCTTACAATAATCCTATCTACGTTAAAATGTATTTTGGGATGAACTTGTTCAAGTCTCCCATGTTAGGCAACCCTTTAACTACTTCGCCCAATTTATGGACACCATTTTCCCATGTTTTGGTTTGCTGGGCTAAATTCTTCCAAATAGGCACTTTGGGAGACAAATTAGCGATAGTTTTGATTCACTTGGGAGACAGTGGCACTTAGGGAGACATTTCAGTGTCTCCCTAAGCAAGGTCTTAGGCAGGATTTTGTGAATTGGGTGTGTAAAAAAAAAAGTTGGGTGTGTAACAATTTGAGTACATGTAAGTGCGGAGCATGTGCGCAAAGCGCACATCACGAGCGCGTAGCGCGAAGTCGCTGCGGCCGGGGTTCAGGGCCCGCTTAAGGGCCCTGAAATTTTTAGGTTTCTTAGGTGCTCTCTGGTGCAATCTGAGGCCAATTTCTACCTATTTTTTGTTAATGTTGTGGCAATATGAAGCCTGATTTTTATACAATTTATTTTTTAAATCCAATATTTACCATTTTTAGCTGGAATGATAAATTTTGACCAGAGGAGTATATTATGGATACCGGTATTGGAAGTTTGGATTTAAAAACAGCGCACACTGACTCACACTACGTGTAAAATGGGGTAACGGTTAATTGGTCATAAACCTGTAAACAAAAATAAGAACACCGATAGGAAGAAAAGAGGCACAATTTTGACATATCTTTAAAGTTACTTTGTCTTTATTTCAGTCATACCCTACTATACATAAAAAACTAAAGTGCAATAACTAAACATGGCACAGAGGAAAAAATAGATACATTTTTACTCTAGAACCATTTGGAAAGACTGATCATGACTTATTCACTAAATACCATGGTGACTCTGTGACAAGTCTGTATGTCCAGAGGCTAGAGCCATTAGGACTATAACAAAAACGTAACAAGTCACCATTTCCCAAGAATTACATCAAAAATAAACCATCCCATAAAAAAGAAACCCATCATATCCTTTTTAGGGACAAAGTAAATATCATGGTTTTATTAAATATAAATCAGCAGATTATTTATTAAATTTGAATAACAACCTCTTAAGATGTGTAGAAATTCACTTTAGGATTGAAGTACATGCTTCTGGAAGTAAGTTGCTGGGATAGAACCTCAGCTCAGACAATGCAGGACAACAAATAATCATACCCATTTTCGATGAGAATCATGCCTTTGTTTTGGGGTCTTAATTTAAAGTATTTCAAATATTCATGGTTCAGTTTTGGTATCCTGGGGTCCGCCATCGAGATTTGGTACCACCTCGATTTTATTCTTGCTTATTTATTCTTGGCTCGTATAGGTTTGGTAAATGTTTTTAAAAGCTACATGTGTAGCCTTGTAATTTACAGGCCACGAAATAGATCGTTGTGGTCAAATACAAGAAAAACGGAAAATAAATCGTATTAAATTTTCCCCTTAAATCTGTTTGAAAAATGTTTAGGAGCTCAAAATATTAGGTGTTAAGGTACCGTTTCTTTTTTTTCTTTCAAAAAAAATGTTATTAAATAAACCCTGAATTTATTTTGCTAGTCTCGTAATTCAATGGTTAGGTGTTTTTCGATTTTATTAGATACCGGAAAAAAACAAGAATATATTGTATTACTATTTACTCTTGAAATCGGTTGGAAATTGTTTAGGAGTTCAGACAAATAAGTCTTTAACTTACCCTTTCTTCTTTTTTTCTATAAAAACAAAGACAATTTCATAATTAACCTTAGGAATATATATTAATTTGTGTATGACTAGGGTTTCATAAATAAACAGGCTCAGGGTTTTTTTAACACCTTTTTATTTGTACATCGAGGCCAGTAGATAAGAATTTCTTGAAAAGTAGCTTAACTTATTCCACCGAGGTTACGCAACTGCATTGTACGACCGTGGAGGAATAAGGTACGACTAAACGAAAGCGCGCGTGCGGGAAAATTTTCGTCACAGCGCGGCACGGCGCGGCACGGTACGGCACGGCACGGCAGCCCACACTGCTTGTCGTAATCGCTGATCTTGCGGGAAGATTTAATTTGCATCCGTCACGAAAGCTATCAAAACTGCCCCTCACCGGTGACAACAAAACTGCCCCTCACCGGTGACAACAAAACTGCCCGAGTTATTTTAAAAGCATGATAAAGGTTTAAGGTTGATAACCCTTTTTTTAATGGAGAATGTAGTAGGCATATTCACACGATGGACGCCGATATACCTCCATGATCTGACCACAACAAGCGTGTGCAACATTAACAACGAACGCACCGCAGGAAACATGCCGCTGTGAAACATTTTGCAAAAACACGCTGCGCTGTATCGCTCAAGGACGAGCGTTACTACCTCGAAATAAATACATTAAAACAGAAAATATAAACACAGAAAATGGTGAACATGATCTGAGAATTAACCTGCAGGAAATGACTTTCTTCATCGACGGGCATTTTTACGTTTTACGATGTCAAATTCGACCAGTTTGTGTGTTTTTGATCTTGTTCGTGTAACGGAAAAATACAAGCGTGTCGGCCATGGACTGGTTCCAGTCCTTAACTTTGTCTATTGAAGCGTGCGGCGGGAACCATTCCAACAATGCTGCGTGTATTATGCATGGCTTGCATGGGCGCGCGGGCAAGCACATGGTTTTCTGCCACTATTCACGGTACCGCGGCACCGTACCAGCACGCAAAGCCTTGTTGATTTATCGGGGCATATTATTGGGGCAAAAACAGCGAAGTTTTTCTTTCGAAAATAGCAATTGTAAGTAATTAAACAAAATACACAGACAGCAAAAATATAACAAGCGTTTTAACATAACAAAAAGTGCACGGCCGGCGTATTGAATCTTGGGCCGTGGTAATTGAAAATCGGCCGCGTTATTTCAAAAGTGGCCGTGTAAAACACGGCCAACACGGCTGGCTGGCTAAGACCTTGTCCCTAAGTGTCTAGCTACCCCACAAAACGATATTTGGGAGTTATTTTTGCTCGGAGAAGACAGATTTGGGTCTAAATAGCATAAATATGAAATTTCGTGGAAAAAGCTCCAGGTAAAAACGGGTTAGGTTACAATAAAGATTGTGCACGACTCTATGGGATTGTCTCCCAAAGTGCCCATTTGGAGGTAATATAATATCACAATGTTATCATTGTTCATATGATTTTTCATAAGGCTTTACTTTGATAACTGTGCCAGTAAGCAACTTGGTGAATTTGAAGCTAACCAATACTGACTATTTGATGATATATGGAGACAGTGTGCACATAATTATAGGCTATGGGTAATTTTGGATAATTACTATATATATTCACATAATTATTCAGTCACTTATATGCTTTAGAAAATGTTATTGAAGTAAGGATATGTAAGTACAATCACCAAAATATATTACGTGGCAGGGATTAACAATTTATGCAAATTAGTCCAAATTTTTTAGTATGGCATTCTTGGGATCTTATAGAAGTGCACTGCGGTGAAAAATATTATATTGCAATTTGTGCGAGGTCAAAACTTATTTTCCCTGGAATAATATCATCATGTTCTGAAGTAACATTTAAAAAAAGGAGTTTGGACATCGAAGTGTTTTCAGCTGTGTCTAATCTTGTGTTGTAACAAAAGTTTCCATCATCTTTTTTATAAACAAAAGTACAAAAAATTGCACAGAATGCAGATTTGGTTACCATGTCCCGCATTTATCCCATGAACAATTGGCGAATCTTGTTGTGCACCTGCATACTTGGAATAACGAACTGGCTATCTGGAGCCCAAGATTAAAACATGGATAATGTATACAGGTGCACTTATTTGTGGCCACTGATGCCTGCTGTTCCGGGCAAAAATACAAGTACATGTACCCGGCTCTTATCAGAGGAAAAGGGAAGACTATAATATTACGGACATTTGTACGTACAGTGGAATGCCGCTATACCAAACTCCGCTAAACCGAACATTCGGCTAGACCCGACACGGCATCCTTGGCTCCCGATTTGTGTGTACAACATATACTAAACATTGTTGTAGAAATTATGACAACAGATTTTTAGAAATCCACTTGGTTTATCAAATGCTATTTAGGCCATGTTCAATTGCCAAACGTCAAACGGCCAGTGCTTTATGTTAAAAAGTGACAGGCGGCTATTATTTCTCGAATTAATAGAAGTTATAAGCCACTGCTGTTCAGTGTAATAAATAAAAGAAGGCCGGTGCATTTGAAATAGGCCACAAGAGGGCGCTATTTAAAAGGATGGAAGATGGGCATTAGCCACAGACATATAAACCTATAGACCGCCAGTCGTGTGCACAAAACCGTGATTTGCAAAGTATGGGCAAAACGACGTGTAGGCTGCACGGCATGCGCGTGTAGCTATAAAAAGCCAAGCGCGTGCAACGCACTTTGCACGCGCGTTCATATAATTGTGTACACTATTTCGTTCGACGGGCAACGCACCGCGCGCTTTATACGTTCTGTGCGCATACCGGGCAACGCGCTTGACACAAAAATGGGCCTAAAACTTCTTTATTTTAGGGTATCAAGATTGACACTAGTTATGCTTAATCTACATGGTATATAGTATAGCCCTATGTAATTTTCTTTTAAATCGATAAATGGCTTCATATAATAATTTGACTGGAACAGTTCGGGTGTGTACAAATTCCCTATACCGAGGGCTAAATTTGCCCATAGTTGGTATTTTAGTCGGGCGCCGCGAAATCACGAAATCATCCTGTAGTTTTGAATAGGACCTGGCGGTCTATGTGTTTATATGTCTGTGGCATTAGCCTCTGTCATGAAATGACGAAAATCAACCGAAGAGGGCGTTTTGCGGAAATTTGTCAATATGGCTTTCGAGCTCGCGCGTAAAACTAACGTAAGTAGCCATACCATGGAGGAAAGACAACAGATAGTTAATGAATTGCGGGGAAATACTTAATAAAAAATGGCCAATCATAAAACTAGATTTTCTTTCCTGCACTTGAAAAGACCCGCCGTGTATTTATGCTCCTTAGAAAACCGGTTAGGCCAAATTAACATTTAAACAAAACAAAAAATTCAGTGGCACTGAACTGAACTTAAGCTTTATTTGAAAGCCATATTTAAATGCCATACAGTAAACAAACAACTTGATACATGTACAAGCAATATTATTTTTGTATTTTTAATTATTTACACACAAGCACTTGGTTCACATAATTACTATATGGACGTTAAACCTCACAATTCCTGATCCTGCAATGTTAATTTAAAAACCAGTTTTAAATACTGTCGCATTAAATGTAGACGCCTGTGAAATCTAGTAATATTTTATCCTTTTATTGACTGAAACCTGACATTGAAAGAAGTTCGTAAATATTAAACTTGGATTTTCCAAAAATTATTCAATTGCGCCACGACCAATTAGGGAGCACTCGGTCGATTGTGTGCACAATTTCTGGACGCCACCGTTTTTTTTTTTTTCGGACTATAAGCTTACACCTAAATTGTTAACAGAGGGTAAATAGCAAGCATTAATAACATTAACATGGTAAAGGTACAATGAATTTGCAGTTTGTCAACAAAGAAGTATGGCAACATTGCATGAGGAAAGTCGGCCCAACACTAACTGTTTATAAACAATGTAAACGTCGAAGTACAGCTATAGCTCTCCCAAAGGTCGAGTTGTCTCAACGGGCGAGTTGTCTCAACGGGCGAGTTGTCTCAACGGTCGACTTGTCCCGAGTCGAGTTGTCTCAACGGTCGACTTGTCTGACATCCGCTAGCTACGCACGTACGTATATAGCGCAGCACGCTTTCACAAACTGACCATTTTTTCAGTCGCTGTTTCTTTTTCTTTCGTAATTTTACGGTTTTGGATGACATTTAGCCTTATGCCTACGGTTTATCCTTTCGAAATAACCACAGCCTTTAGAGCTCCGTCGTAAGCCATAAAGTTCTGACATCGACGACACACGTGTTGCTGTTGGTAAGCGCCGCCATTTTGACAATTTTCCTCGCGTTGACCTTTTAGAAAGGTCATGACAGAGGCTAATGTGGTGATGGACCGGCGAGTGAAAATCACATGACGAACGATTGATATACCAAACAAAATCTGTGGATGCCGTGATTTTTGTTATAGCCGCATTCCACTGTATTGCGGATGATGCCTGAAATAAGTCCTTTGATCAAGTGTTTGTGGGTGTGGTGTGTTTCAGGCTGTCCACAGTAAAAAGTGCCTCCTCTTGTTGGTGCATGTACGTAGCTTAACAACAGAATTAACTTAGTTCGGGTCGAAGGACGTGTGTACACGCAAAGTTTTTGCGGAATTCTAAACAGATGGCGGCTAAATTTACACATCACGAGCAAGTCTCGGATAAGGGTTCGTAAAAAACAATCCCATGCATGGGCCCGGTCAAAGTAAAAATAATCCCGGTGCGAACCGGTTAATGGAGAATTTCTAATATTATTAATATGACCTGGCCCTGGGGTTGTGATTTTTATGAGAGTAATACATTAATAAAGGCAGTAATATGCTAATTAGGCTTTCTATACTTTTCCCAAAGCGTGTACACCAATTCCACACTGTGTTGCTGGTCAGCTGCATTGCACAACTGCTACTAATCAACAATGTGACCATTGTGATGGAGACTATGGTCCTAATGGAGCAGCCTACTCAAGAATCGATAATGGAAGAGAATGCAGGAGTAAGTTCAATAAATCAATATGATTTAACATTAAATTAATGGGCGTGGTGCATAATAGTGGGTTAGGCAGATAGGGGAAATGTCTGGGGGAATTGTGCCTTTGATAATTAGTCTAAAATTTAGCACATGTTGAGAAAGATTTGTAGGGCCATTGCACATTTGTTGTGGTGTACATGTACATGTACGCCTCAGGGAAAATAGAATGCTCCATGGATCACCTTGGGCCTGGGAGGCTTTGTCTCCACTCACAGTAAATATTTGTTTACTCACTGTCTGATATATATAATTGCAAGGCAATGGGATAACATTCTTTCTGATATATTAGAGCAATGCTCATGGAGGACTGACAGCAACGCCTGTTACCCAGGCAACTGCACAGACGCCCAGTGCAACTGCATGAGTGGATTCTCAGGACCAGACTGCAGAACAAGTGAGTTTATCATTTTGTGTATCGGAGAATGTGTGCATGTATTCTACAACAAGAGAACACTAAACTTAGTTAGAACAACAGTTGGGCAATCATATTTCATTGGTTGGCATACACTTGTGTTTTTGATTTGTTGTGGTTGGCAGGTGCTAAACAAGTATGTTTAAAACCGGCTCATGGGCCTGGACACATTAATGCTCGAGCTGAATGCGAGGGCATTAAAAATGTTCAGACCCATGAGCTGGTTTTAAACATACCGGCCAACTACATTTTTATTCCCTTTTATTAATACCTTGCAGTCAATACAAGTACAAACAATTACAATTTTCCAACGATTTTGTTTTACAATTTAACTTGTGTTTTGAGGAACTCCCTTCAGCTATTTTAATGATATGATAGGCGTGTGATATAGCATTGGGACTATTCATATACGGCTGAACATATTGGGCATGCTGTGGGAGATTTCGTGAAAAACAATCCTGCACCTGGGCCCCTTCAATGTACAATTAATCCTATAAGTTAAGAGGGCCTAATATTTCGATCTTAACAAGATCTTCTTCAGAGACTAAATGACTGTGTACAAGAAACAAACATATATAGGGCAATGTACAGCATGATGCACATCATGGGCGCTGAAAAAACACAAAAGAAACAAAGCACAGAGTTCAATGGAACAAACAACAAAAGGAGGATTAGGCTGAGGGATTAAAGGGTGAGGTCAGTGTGGGTAGGATCAAAGGCGGGGTAGGAATAAAAACAGAAAGGGTAAAGCCACAAGGAAAGGGGTCCAGGGTGGAGATCAAAGGGAAGAACTAACAAATAAGTATGGATAGGAGTAAATTCTGGCAAGGACTGAATCTGAAACAGATGACAAATGGAGAAAAAATAGAAGTTAATCATTTCCTAGTTGGATGTTAAGCCCATGTGGTTGAATAGTCCGAAGACGATTCATCCCGACTTTCTCCCGGCTGAGGCGGACTGAGTCTTTCCGATGGCCAAGTGATTCTATGCCCTGAAGAATCATATCAGAAATGCAATGGTTAGGCTGGTTAAAGTGATGTCCTACAGGGGTATCCAGTTTCTTGGTGTTGACAGTCGATCGATGACCGTAGAAACGCTTTTTTAGGGCATTTTTGGTCTCTCCGACATACTGAACTCCACAAAACCTGCAAGAGATGAGATATATGACGTTAGATGTACTGCAAGTGATGTTACCAATAATTCTATGAGTAGTACCAGAAGAGTGGCCAGAAAAGGAGTCAGACTCCTGAATGTGGATCTGGCAGACCACACATCTAGAGCTGCACTTGAAAGTTCCGTGCTGGATGGGGGGAGATGCATCCAAGCTGGGAACTTCGGCTCGAACAATGAGGTCTCGTAGATTTTGAGGGCGTCTATAGGCCAATACAGGGCTGTCGGGGATGGCCCGGACAAGGCGATCTGAAGTGTGGAGAATGTGATGGCTGTCGTTGGTGATTTTGCGAAGGGAAGGGAGACTGGGGTGAAAGGTAGTCACCAGGGGGATCATGGGTTTGGCATTAGCCTGGGGGGCCTTGGCGGGAACTGTGACCCCTGGCAACCAAGTTGTTCTTCAGTATCTGTGAATGGCGGGAGAAATCATAGTCGTTAGAACAAATCCTTTTGAGTCTGAGGGCTTGACTAAATGCTATACCAGTCTTACAATGCCTAGGGTGACAGCTGGAGGAGTGGAGATACTGGTGTGTGTCTGTGGGTTTAGAATACAGATCAGTGGTTATTAAGTTGTCCTCCTTGCGGATGGTGACATCCAGGAAGTGGGCCTGATGATGCGAGTACTCTGATGTGAACTTGATGGTCCTGTGGAAGGAATTCATGTGATTAGTGAAAGTCAGCAGACTGTCCTCATCACTGGTCCATATGAAAAATACATCATCAATGTATCTCCACCAGATCCAGGGACGGCACGGTGCTAAGGCAAGCATGCGTTCCTCGAGGTCACCCAAAAAGAGGCATGCAAAGGAGGGTGCCATACGAGTACCCATTGCAGTGCCATGTACCTGTAGATAGTGCTTATCTAAAAAGGAAAAATTATTCTTCGTTAGTACAAGTTTCATGAGGGCGCGAATGTCACTTATGGGAGGGGTCGTGTGTCCTGCCCTAGCTAGGGTTATGGAACAAGCACGAATACCTTCTTCGTGTGGTATGTTGGTGTACAAGGATGAGACGTCAAAGGTCCCAATGATGGCCGTTCTGGGAATCTGGTCATTGATTCCTGACGCGAACTGGTTCAACCTACATGTACCCACAGGTTGGGCTTTCAAACAATAGGAATGGCTAAACTGTCTCAGGTTTTTATGAATTAAGTTTTAATGTGAACAAGATATTGTAAGGAAAACCGTTCTCCGGGTTCGACATGCACACAAGAAGAAAACTCGGACAGGTATTCTGTGTTTTCTGGTGATTCTCAGGTCGTTTTAATCCACACTTCTCTGGTCAAAACAAGTGACATGAAGCTTACCGCTATCACGCGGCCCTGGAACTGGGCAGATATGGTTCGGCGTATGCGCTATCTAATACGGGTCGCCTGGGCGTACTGCCAGGGAGCACCAGGCGATTTCACCATGGAATCGCTCTAGTGCCCTCTATCGGCCAACCGGCACAAACGTTACAATATACTGGATAACTGGAATAATAGGTCTATATCCATGGAACCTATCATAAAGCAAGCATGTTTACAGCACCTCCATATTTTAGATTTCAGAAGAAGTGGTTGGAACCAATCTCAGGATCTCATTCTTATTGGTTCACGTACAGTATTGCTTCTCATTGTAATGTTAACCATAACAATCCCCATCCAGTCAAACTCCAACACCAGGTTTGGTTGGGATCTGTTAATTTAAGGATGAGTACTGTAGACTCTAATCTGGGTTTAGCATACCTCTAGAATCTGAGTCCAACCGTTTGTGATATGGTGTTGGTATTTGCCAGGATACTTGTAGGTATGGTTCCTAGTAAATTACACTAGTTAATGAATGACAGAATAGTAGTTTGTATGTTATTCTAATTTGAAAAAACCCCATAATCATATAATATAATTTTAACCTGGCACCACGAAATGAGCGGAAAGTCGCACATGGCCAAAACGAGTTATTGGCCGAAACGTCCATTTTAAGTTCAAGTGGGAGGTCGGTTTCGAGTTGTTAACGTTTTTACATACAAAAACCTTTCTTATCCCAAAATTGTATAGCTCAATTAAAACTCTAAAGTAAATTTTGTTGTGGCTGAATTGCACTGAGTGATAGTATAGTTGGCTCGGTTCACAAACTTTGAACTCTGTTTTCTAAAAACAAGGGAGCCTGACTTCAGCAATTTTAAAAGAGTATAGCGGCGGCTAGGAATAAGCTACATCAACACACAATACATAATTTGAAAGCTAAGGACTTCTTCTTTCTAGAAATGTAATAATATCAACTTTTATATTTTGCGACTTTCTGCCCATTACGTGGTGCCAGGTCATTATTATGACGAATACTTTTTTCTCAAAACTTCAGTTGGCAGCAGTCAAGCACCAGTCTTCTCGGAGCACCGTGCTACCCTGATAGAGGGGGAAACAATTCTGGAATCCCCCGCGGTCAATGATAGTATGGCCCCCGTCTACACCAATGTCCACAACTTCACTAGCTTGAAGATCAATTGGAAAAGCTCCTACCAGCCTATAGTCTTTCCAAACCCATTTGCTAGTAGTCATCCATACATCAAACTCGAAGGAGTTAGCCTAGGTGTGGTGGGCGCAAGAGTTGACGCTGTTGTGAATCGTAAGTTCATCCTTCAAAGGTTACAGTAGAATTGTACATGAATGATTCGGTTATTATTGGTTACATTCTTTGCAATTTGGATGTACATGTACGTTTGTCGTACTCTGTTTATTTTTTATTTCATTACACACACATGATTTGTAAGCAACTTTGGACGAAAAATGTACTGTATGCTCATGCACTGTGAACATGGGGAAATTCTTCTTATTAATTATAGTCCAGCGGATAAGAGGAAATTTTGTGCACTTTGTGGTAAAAGCATGAAACTTGGCACACATGTACTTTATACCAAAACATGAAATTTTAGATATAGTGCCATCTCTGAATTTGCTTGTGGTGGCCTTGGCGGCCATTTTCCAAAATGGCCGCCATTTCTGATACAAAACTACATAACTCGGAAAGTAAGAGGCCTATAGAATCTTCATTCCAGTGGCTATGTATATGTTTTCCGTGTCCAACAGTTCAAAAAATGCATTATTGAGTGTGTCAGACGATTGGGTCCGCCATTTTTAAAATGGCGTCCTCATTTTCCAAAATGGCCCCTATTTCTGATATAAAACTACTCGGAAAGTAAGAGGCCTAGAATCTTCATTCCAGTGGCTATGTATATGTTTTCCGTGTCCAACAGTTCAAAAAATGCATTATTGAGTGTGTCAGACGATTGAGTTCGCCATTTTCAAAATGGCGTCCTCATTTTCCAAAATGGCCGCCATTTCTGATATTCTTCTTCTTATCGTGTCCACACACACTAGATATTGTGTTTCAGCCAGAACTGGACACATTTCCTGGCAATATCATTGTACTCTGCTAGGTCCTCAGGTTTGCATTCATGCTCCAATAAGGGACATCTCAGGAGGTGCTCCATAGTTTGTGGCTCCATATTACAAATGCAGGTCACGTCTTCAGAGTTTAGGTATCCCCACTTCTTGAGAGACACTTTCTGATATAAAACTACATAACTCGGAAAGTAAGAGGCCTAGAATCTTCATTCCAGTGGCTATGTATATGTTTTCCGTGTCCAACAGTTCAACAAATGCATTATTGACTGTGTCAGAAGATAACAAAAATAAAAAAACCACCCAAAGAACAAACTTGGAAATCCGTCACACTAGCAAGAGCCTCCACATTTACACAGGGTTGTGCATGTCAGTGTAGCTAGCTTTCATGCACTTGCAATTAGCTCGACATCCCTTGGTGCAGCCACAGCGCAAAAGTTCTCTGCACACTTTGCTTGCCTCAGGACGGACTATACGCAATACCCAAGCCCACGACAGACCACGCGCGAAGTCTCCTTGAACTCATTATGCGTCGAAGCACGTTTGAATTCAATGGCAAGTTTTTTAGACAAAAAATTGGCGTGGCCATGGGCAGCGAATGCAGTCCGGAGATTTGTGACATAACCCTATTCAAAAACGAATAAGACAAAATCCTCCCTCACAATCCCTCAATTGTGAGCTACATGAGATATAGAGACGATGTTCTTATAATCTTTAACGGAAATGAAAAGCAGGCTGCTGACCTAGTGCAATCACTTAATAAAATTCATCCTACGCTGAAGGAGTCACGTCTGAGATCTCGCACCGCCAAGTCACTTTTCTCGACCTTATTATCTACAAAGGCGAACGATTCATACATGAAGAGATATTGGATACTCGAGTCGCAGTACCCAAAAAAATTGATACATTTCAGTACCTAGCTCGGGATTCAGCACACCCTAAGTCGGTATTTGGCGGATTAATCAAGGGCGAAGTGACCAGATACAAACATATATGTACCCATTTAAAAGACTTTGAGGAGAGGGTTGAATTCTTCAAAGACAAACTTCAAAAGCGCGGATACGCGAAGACCTAGCCCTCGATCCTTTCTCAAAGGGGCAAGACTCCCGCGGACCCTAAGCGTGAAAAAAACAAAAACAATATCCCACTGGTGTTCGTCCTACCATACTACCCACATGTCGCGCACCCAGCCCTCAAACGGGCTATCCTCAAACACTGGCCCTTGATTAGCGAAAACGAATATCTGAATAGGATATTTGATACCCAACCCATCCTGGCATACAAACGGCACAAAAACCTAAAAGATGAACTTGTTCGATCTAGGACTAAAGCATCTCCACAATCTTACCAAGAGGAACAAAATCTTGATGAGGAGAATCTGCAAATTCATATTGGAACTATTGAAAGAACAAAACAATGATCAAAGAAATGGATCTCAAGACTAAAACAAAATAAATAAGTCAACCCCCCCCCCCCCCCCCCCCCACCCTTTGTCCTTGCCACGTGTCATATCAACCGACACACAAATAAAAACAAGGAAAGGAAAATGAACTATATAAGAAAGTGACTGATGACGTGCATCATATAGCACAAAAAAATATGCCCTGCTCCCCTTCCAAAAAAGGGGGAAAAAAGGGTGACGGCATATTATCACCGGTAATAATCAATCACTGTGTGAACTAAAAAAAACAAAGGGACCACTACACAAACCAGTCATCGCGTTGCCAAAACCAGAGACAGGGTTTGAAACTCCCGCTTTTAGGGAATGTCTAACCCAATTGGCCTGCAGACGTTTGATGTATTTGCCCGTCCACGAACTCCAACCACGGACTGTCATCTAGCAGAGATAATGTAGCTAGAACTGACCCCCAGATGCGTATCTTACAACAACAACAACAACAACAAAAAGAGTTAAGAACTACGCTCTAGAAAGACCAGTCAAACAACCACTTTCTAGCATACCCACTAGTTAACGTACAATTACAGATCTATCTCTGCAGACCAGTCACAAATACAATCCATACTTGTCAGCAGAACCTTTTCCGCGTCTCAAAAAAATAACGAAAAGCACGGAGGGGTTCTTTTGAAACTTGTACAAGAAACCCCACCCCCCACCCCCTTCCTACAGACTGCAATCTCGCGGGAAAAAATGTGGCCTGAACTGACCTCCCATGAAGCGTATATCATTAGCAACAAAAATTAAATTAAGAATTACGCTCTGGGCGGGATAGTTACGCAACCACACTGCTGGCATACCAGCACATCATAAATTATACAGATTTATCTCTGCAGACCAGCCACACATCTACAATCCAATGATACTTCACGCAGCAGAACTGCTTCAGCATCTCCAAAAAAAATTACGAAAACGATGAGAAAAAGTTCTGACTTGTGACAACTCCAATAAACACCCTCCCCTTCCCACATGAATGAGTTCTGATTCACTGCAGCTAACTCTAGAATTGATAAAAAAAAAACACAAACAAATTAACTGATCATTCCTTGAAGTATGCCTGCATAAACCGGTTTCTCTGTGCTATACCTTCTTGCAAAAGCACTCCATTAGAATTAAAAAACCTAATAGTCTCACAGAAAAAGAAAGAAAATTCCACAAAACCCAGTATTACACGTCCTTCACGTTAATGTCCTTCCCAGGTGACCGAGAATCGTTCTAAAAATTAAAGAAAACGTAAGTAACATGTATGATTACGCTGCTTCCCAATAAACACGATTTGTTTTTTTTTAAAGATCTAGCATAATCCCATTATTTCCTTTAACACAAACTTGCAATATGTGTAGGCTACAGCTATATAGTTTCTACATTTTTGAAGGGCCACCATAGGGGATAGGACGCCATCTTTAAAAATGACAGATACTGTGGTCCGGAGGTATTGTTAGTACATGTACCTATGTGAAAGTGACTGACCCTTATAACCTAATTTTTTTCACCATGAATGCCGTTGAGTTCTTTAATAAAGTATTTTGGGCTGCAGGACTGCCATTTTGAAGAATAAGGATGCCATTTTGAAGAATAAGGACGCAAATTTGAAGAATAAGGACGCCAATTTGAAAATGGCGGACCCAATCATCTGACACACTCAATAAGGCATTTTTTGAACTGTTGGACACGGAAAACATATACATAGCCACTGGAATGAAGATTCTAGGCCTCTTACTTTCCGAGTTATGTAGTTTTGTATCAGAAATGGGGGCCATTTTGAAAAATGAGGACGCCATTTTGAAAATGGCGGACCCAATCGTCTGACACAATCAATAATGCATTTTTTGAACTGTTGGACACGGAAAACATATACATAGCCACTGGAATGAAGATTCTAGGCCTCTTACTTTCCGAGTTATGTAGTTTTATATCAGAAATGGCAGCCATTTTGGAAAATGGCCGCCAAGGCCACCACAGGTCAATTCAGAGATGGCACTATATCAACAATTTCATGTTTTGGTACAAAGTACATGTGTGCCAAGTTTCATGCTTTTACCACAAAGTGCACGAAACTTTTACATTTTTGCACTTATCCGCTGGACTATTAAAGGGCAACTCAACTTCAAGATTGAGCTTTGTGTTTTTATAATTTCTCTGGACTTGTTTGGGAAAATAGTTCTCGATCCTATTACTTCTCAAATAACAAGATTGAAATACTAAACTCTTTTTTTTCTTTATGCATTCAGGAGGGACATCGGTGATATATTCGATAGCTGCACGAACCTGCTCGACATTGACAAATGGCGTGTATTTTTCTCGAGACAACCCTGCTACCGTCCTAGTTGTCTGCGAGTTCACATTCAACTTAGAGTACAGTCACTGGACCCCTGCAACTGGAGATGTGTAAGTATGTGTATTTTAAAGCAAGTATGACGAAACTGCTGATAGATGAGACAATCAAGGCAAGTTTAGTAACTATGCCAGCTAGACAGCACAGAATTTTGCACAATTCACCCAGCATGGCTATTTTTTTAAATAATAATACTAATAATAATAATAATTTTTACAAACTAGGGCCCAATTTCATGGGTCTGCTCACCCCCTAGCGAAAAATCCTTGCTTATACAGCAAAAAATTATGTGCTGACGGCAAGTGTATTTCACGAGTTTGTAGGGAATTCTGTGCTTTACAGAATTATGTTTCTGCTGAGCATTGTTAGCGCAAAATGGTGATAAAAAAACATGGAATTCTGTGGTTAATTTATAACAGAGCCACAAGGGCCGGGGGCCCTGGTGTCAATGGGATGTGAATTTGTTAAGGTAACAGACAACGTAACAGACAACTTGACTCTCAATTCTGCATGGGATACAGCAATTGTTTATGACCAAACTTCTTTGTCTGTTACAGACTGAAATATGACGTATCTTCAACCAATGGAGGGTACATGAAACTTTACAACAGAGATGCTTCCGATGCCATCATCACACGCTACTATAATGGACGGACAGTGTCTAGGTCTTCAACTTTCACCTTTGACTTTGTTGACCCCTATCACTGTGTGAATGTTGGAAGTGAATGTAGAACCACCATGCTGAATGTAGGGAATGATGTAACCTCACAGGTTAGAGTTAGTATTTCATACGCATTGTGGACCCTCGAACAATTGCAGGAAGAGGGTACGGTTTGTGGACTTGGACAGGTCCACAGTACATTTTTTCCTCTCTGAAAAAGAGCTTTAGAGGAAAAACAGGTTAGGGTTATATATAGAAAAGGTAAGAGGAACAGCTGAGAGGCCCAGAATCAAAATTGGAGGTTAAATTGCTTTTAGGGGGAAGCGAGAAATTATTTAGCCAATGTTTTTTTTTAACTACACGAAAACAAAGGAATGTCCACAGTACGTATATGGAAGGTAAAGCTAAATGTGTTATTTTAGTATTACTAAGGGTGTGTATTTACGGGTAGTTCATGACCCAGGTACCTGATTCCGCGCGGTACCCAGGACTATTATTAAGACCATAACAAAAACACAGAAGTTTAGTATTTTTCACAGCGTCGGCGTGTACGTGCCCGCTCACTCTACTAGCAAGCTGCTAGTGTGACTGCGCTGCACTGCGCCAGATTAGTGTGCTAACCTTCACTTTGTTAGGCAACTAAAAAATGTGTGTCCTGCCCAACCCAACAAGTCAAAAACACAAACGATATTCACGGGTTACCTCACATGTCACTCTTATCTCACAGATCAAGGGAATGATGCCACCTTGCAGCTATGATACTGTTGTATGTCCATCTTATTTATGTGAAACACAAAGTGGGGTACATGTAAAAATATAGCTACAATATGCATTTCAAATTTGACCATTTATGTCTGCTGATTAGTACGTTTCAAATCCTCGCAGGCTAATGCCACAGTCACTTGGCAAGACTGGGTTGATGATCTCGCTGGCGTTAAAGAGTACGACCTAGATGTGCGACAGCTGTCAGGTAGTCACGGCAACGAGATGACTGAAATATTTGACAGTTCAGCTGTTCATTCGAGTGTTACTGTCTCTGATCCAACCGATTTGTACAGCACCGTTGTCACATTGCCTCATGTTGGTACGTACGAATGACAGGGTAGATCTTTCTACTGAATTAGAGTCTGTCCACTGTATGAAAAAATGAATAAAATACAAAAAGTGTACAAATCAAGTGAAACACTAAAATGGATTATAAATTAATAATCTCTGGTCTTAACAAAAGAATTTAAAATGTGATTCTGTAATTCAAAATAGCCTCATTTTCTTCAATGTGAGACACTTTAGGATAAATGGTTGGGTAATACTAATAGGGAGACATTTCCAAATATTGAGACTTTGAGGTGTCTCCCTATTCAAGTGATTTTGCTACTCGAAGGAGCACAACATGTAGTGTTTTTATGAGTTATATTTGTAGAGCAGGGTCCAAAATGTATAAATACAAAATAATAAAAAAAGCACTACGGGTGAGGTGACGGAAAAGAATGAAAAAGTGTGTGCATGCGGGGTTCGAACCCAGGTCACAGCAGTAGAAGGCGAGGAAGAACCGTTACGCCAACCTGACTCCTCCAACTTTCATTCTAGTTGAAACCTGCTGCATCACACAATGAAATGAAGAGGAAAGGGTAGTACTTTTCTAAAAGAAAAGGGTTGGGACAGCAAGGTGTGTGTGCTTTGTTCATTTGTGTTTAGGAAACATCGGTGTGTTTACTGCATTACTTGGCCCTATAGTCACAACAAAAATTGTTATACCTCTGTCTTGGATACTGTATCGTTATTGGTCTAGAACAAGCTCGTGTCCATTGTATAACAACACATATCCCACCCCCAGTGTGATATAACATCAGTGCGAGGGGGTGATATCACACGGCTGCTGTTCTGTGAGCTGTATATCATTGGTACCCCGCAAATTGTTCACCTACACACTATTGATGATAGTAAACTGTAGTGGAGCCCCGAAAGAGCAGACGATCAGCTGTTTTGAGTGTGCCTAAAGTTGAGTTAATTTTGTTTGCATTGCAAAATAAATGTTTACTTGAATGTTTCGTATCTTTAGTCCTCAAAATGTCTGCCGAACTTTAAGACCTTAATATAACAAAACAATTGTTGACTGTTGTGATTTGGGATGTGACGTTTTGAACACCCTTGGGGATGCATAGCACCCTCGGCTTCGCCTTGAGTACTTATGCACCCCTCGGGTATTCAAATTGTTATATACCACATCACAGCAGTCAACAATTGTATAATAGCATTTGGTTCTTTGATAATCCAATTACTCCACAGGTGTTTACTCCTTTGTTCTTACTGCTGTCGACAATGCTGGAAATGTCAAACGCAGCAGACGTTTTGTGTTCTTTGATGATGATCCTGATGATGTCACCCTGCAGAACAATGCATCTGTGCGATTACTCTCAGCGACTGAAGCAACCAACTACAATTGGTTGATCGATCTCGACTCCAGTGGAGGGATGACATCGGTGGTTCTTGATTGGATAAACAGATTCATTAATATTCATCACTTGAATCAAGGATTGCTGAAGCCTATAGGGAACTACACTGCTACCGTTGACAGTGGTAATTACTTATGCATAGAGAAGAGGAAAAAAGGAAAGATGTACAGTCTGGTGTGCAGTATTTGTGCTTTGGTTTATTTGCTTTGGTTTTGGGGGGTTTATTTGCAACATATGCATAACTTCTTTGGTAAAATGAATATTCCTGAGATTGAACGCCACATTTAGAAATTAATTTTTCTTGGCAATATGGTCTTTAAAACAAAAAAGTTTAGCCTTATTGTTAAACAAGATTTCAATAAATATGGGTGAATTGTTGCTGTTATTCAGTCGCAAATTTACAGTTGGCCAAAAAAAATTTTCTTTTAAAACTAAAGAGGGCAGACTAAATTGACAATTTTGTGACAAGTTTGGTTATTAGATGAACTAATATCTTGGTAATAATTGTTCACTAGATGATCCGAAACGGTCAGAGTCACTCAAAAATCTAAAGCATTCCGACTGTTTTTGATAAAGTTTATCCCATGAGTTTGCATTCCTCATTGGTCAACCCCCAAAACAAGCTCTCATCCTGACCAATCGGGTAACACGACTCTGCAGCACAATAAGGCTGTCAGCTGACCTGAACAGGTGTTATGTGCATATGCATCATCGTTCGCCTTGTTCCACGTCGTGTGCTACTTTACGAAAGCAGATGGATGTCGACCGTAATACACCCACGAATTTGTAACCACGTATATATCAGACAGAAAAGTGTGCAATTCTGCCGTATTTTACATCAAAATAAAAAATCTCCTGTCGAACTGGCAGAGAGTGAATGGTACGGTTTAAAAGCGTAACTCTTCACCTTTTAAACAAATGACAAATTTTAGCTTCAACTTTCCATGGAATGACTGGGGCTCTATTCTTCAAGATTTTCTTGAAAGCTACTCTGAAATAATTCGGTTCTAATTTTAGGGTCAAGAATAATATGAAGAACCTTGATGATTGTTTGCTCCTAGATTATGACCAAAACTTTGGGAAGCGAGGCCGTGCAGCCGTCCCGCATGCCCTTGGCATAACAGAATTCCGTGTCTTGTACGATATCGACCACAGTGGTGGTAGGACCACTGTCAATACCAGTGATGACAACTCGGACAACTGGAGTAATGAAGCTACAAACACACAGGCGACCTATGACCTTGCCCTAGTGGACGGTGATTCCATTCGGTTCTGGGTGGAGGCCAGGGACCTGGCTAGTCATTTTGTGAGGGACAGTGTGTTGGTTCATGCTGATTCCTCCCCGCCTGTGATTGAAGACTTCTGGCTGGTGCGGGACGGGGAGGTGAATCTAACCATTCATAATGCAGTTGAATTGCATAAAATGAGGTAGGATTATTTCTTGTGTGTCATATGTGACCGGCTCTGCAATAAAGGGTATTAAGTCGCGCTGTGCACTATCATGTAATGGACTACTCAACGTTGAGAGGATAAACATTTCATCAAAATGTGATTTACATATTTTGCCATTAATGACATCTTTAACACCAATATTTTCAGGTTTTATTCAAACAAATGTTGATTTTGATGATTAAAGTGGAAAACACGCCCATTTTGTGTTCATCGTTCTGTTGTTCTACAACAAAGCCGGCTTTTTCAAAGCCTGTTTTCTCAGTTGTGTAATTTGAACTCCAAGGAAGTAATCAAAAGCAAACATGTCATATCTCCAGAACGGAAGTAGCTATGGAGCTCTATTATATACCAACTGGAAGCTTACGCTGTGGGCTTTCCAACCATGTATATAACTCAATTTCACTATTTTGTGACATAATACCCATTATTGCAGAGCGGGTCACATATGTTTCGTTTTTTATTTTATTTCTTTTCTGGTTACCCTATGATGATATCATCAGAGTTGTAGTTGAGTCTCTGCAAATCCATCACAAGTCCTTCAGTCTTACGTCAAGTCATGAGCTATTCGAATAACTGTTAACAAAAGCATCCCTTTAGTACACAAATATAAACCACAAGGAAAACTGACTAGGTAAATTTCAAAGTGAACAAAGAAATGTGCAAGGCAGGACTCGAACCTGTGACCTTCGGAATACCGGACCGGCGCTCTACCAACTCAGTTGGTAGAGTGCCAGTCCGTTATTTCGGGAGTCGCAGATTCGAGTTCTGCCTTGCACATTTCTTTGTTTACTTTGAAATAAAAGCATTCCTTTATGGTTATAATGTTTAACCAGGACTTGTGACTAGACTGGTGAAAGGACTTGCAGGGACTCTAATGAAAAGTTGCCTTCAGTTGTACAAATGTGATGCGATCAGTCTGAAGTAGGCCCTGGTAATTTTTGGGATTTTTACATATTCTTTTGTAGCGTACTTCAGGCTCCATTTCAGTGAAAACCACATGTGAATACGACTTCTGGTTAAAAAATTACAACCATTTGAACACCAGCACGTTAAAAATAAAGAAACTCTGAAAATCATGTTTTTGAATCACTTTCCTTCTGAATTTGGTTAAAAGAGTATTTTCATGTAAAAGAACAATATTTTCCCCTTTTTGTAAAAAAGTCAATCTCAAAACAAGAATCGCTGAGTTCCAACTGATTTTGCTTGATCGCATCACAAATTATGAATATGAGCTACAAGTACATCAGCCAGTAAAAATTGGATAATAAAGATTTACTGATTGTTCATAAACCACATTTTTTGGTGTAATACACATGTATACAATTTTCTCCGCTTCATTTTATAGTGTTGAGTTCAGGACATACGACATTCACAGCGGTATCAGAACCATTGAATGGCATCTCTTCGACAACTACACTCGCATAGAGATGGAAAATGGAAACCAGACTTTTCAAGATAATGACACCAGTTCACAGATGATACATGGGCATGGAAAAATAGCTGCAAGAAAATTGAATTCGGTAAGGTAGCTAGGGCATTTCAGACATTTTTACTTCAGTTATTGAGTTATTAACAAACCCCACATATTGTATTAAATTTCATATAGTTTTGCATGTAAGTTTGAAGATAGTATAGACTATTTGCTTTTGCTGTAATTTTCGAAAATGGACGGGACAGTTTAGGCATTCCTATTGGTCGAGAGCCCGTCACGTGGCCGGTATTAAACGGACGATAAAGACATGGCTGGAAGTGTTTAAACCCAGTTTGCAACAAAAGTGGCCTCCACACATGGACAACATTATTCCTATCTCGGCGTTGCGCGACTGGTTGCGCAACATTTCGTATTTGAAGTGACGTCACATTTTCGATAAATATTTATTTTAATCAAAGAAGCTAAATTGTTGCCCCAAAAGTGGGTGGGTTATAAAGCTCAGGAAAATTTGGGGTAAAGAGAATAATTATGTTTAAACCCTTTTTTAAATGAGTTGTAATTTAAATCCATAAAAGATGGATTAATAAATATAATCTTCTTGGCAAAGCCTGAAAAGTTGATGAAAAAATATCGTCTGCTTTCTCGGCGCTATTTTTGTTGTGATGTCATAATTTCTAGAGTTATTTACTTTTGGGAAAGAAGATAAATAGTTTCCCCCCCCCCCAAAAAAAAAGGTGGGTTTCGGAGATCAGGAAATCTGGGATGAGAAAATAATTATATTTAAAACTATTTTTAAATAAATTGTAATTTTAAACCATTGAAAAAAAAGCAATACATGCAAACCTCTTGACCGAGCCTGAAAAGTTCATGTGAAAATAGAGTACAGCTCGACACTCTGGGAACGAGGTTGCCAATGCAGTGATGGCCATGTAGTCTGGTTCGTAGTAAATACGCTTTATTGCTGCATGTATTGTTTAGAGCGACAGAGGCGGAAACATGTCATTTGACAGTGGCCCGTGAACATGGATAGGGGAAAACACACATAATGGCGAAACACCTAAATTTACTTGCGACAATTTTCCGTGATTTTGGGGGTTTTTTTTGCTGAATTTTACAAAAAAGGTATTTATGAATGGGAATAAATGTGTGTTCGGTCGGTATTAATCACTCTGTTTAATACCGCTTGGAGTCTGGGTGCTGATAATTACCCTCGCCTTTGGCTCGGGTAATTATCAGCACCCAGACTCCAATCGGTATTAAACAGAGTGATTAAAACCTCTCGAACACACATTTATTCCCTTAGTAAATATTGTGATGCTGACTTAAAGTTTTGTGTTCATAGATGTTAGAAAAACCAAGAAAACAATCTTGTAGTCTGGTTCCTCGACTTTCCTCAGATAGCAATAGACAACACAAAATTATGGTCCGGTTTTTCCAATCATTGCCAGCCGACAATTGCTGGAAATTGATACAAAACTCCACTTTTCTTTAAAATCACAGCACACCAGGTGCTGTGATTTTACAGGATGCTTGAGTCTGTTGTTCACTTACAGTCAAGTAAGATAAAAAGTAATTTTATTTTTCGATGTTTGCAAATGTGACCGGCTCTACAAAAAAAGGTATTAAGTCGCGCGGTGCATTATCATGTAATAGCCTACTCAATGTTCAGAGGGTAAACATTTCATCAAAATGTGCATCATGCTGTATGTTGCCCTATAGATAGATATTTGTTTCTTGTACACAGCCATTTTGTTTCTGAAGAAGAACTTGTTAAGATCGAAATATTAGGCCCTCTTAACTTATATGATTTACATTTTTTGTCTTGAATGCATCTTTAAGTTTCAGGTTTTATTCACATAAATGTTAATTTTGATGAATAAAGTGGAAAAAAGTGCAATGTTGTGTGCATCGTTCTGTTGTACTATCGGTACAATAGAGCTAATTCTAAGCAGTGACTTTTTCTGTTCATAGGATGACTGTGATGCAGTCAGCTGTTTGTGTGTCCCTGTCGGTGACTGCTACGCTGTTGACTACGGTTTTCATCCAACATCTCACGTGGGTACTCACGACTATGATTACTTCATCAAAGTGACGGTTACCAACCATGCGAGACTGGTAACCACCCAGACAATCCAGGTATGTTTGTTTAAGTAAATGTGCAACTTTTTAGTCAGGTTAATATGAACATCAACCGAACTATACCCAGCACGATATGAGACCGAGCTACTTCCCCCTTTAGTCCCCAATACCTATACACTCTCTAGACTATTGTTACCTAATGCACCCCCCCCCCCCCCCCCTAAAAACCTAACAAGAATTCCTGAGAAACCACAACATTCCGCAAGCACAATGACCACCACAGGGGGTTCCCTCCATCTCATATCTTGCTTCATATAAACCAAACCAGAGCCATTGACCCCTAATTAGTATACCCAACATGTAGGCCCTAGTTCTCCAGACTACTGTCTGTGGGAATAATGTGATCAAATAATTGCTTTAAGATCATTAGAAAGACCTACATGCACTGCAGTTGCCAGAACATAGATGATAAAACTGGGGGTACCAGGGTATAACATTCGCCAAAAAGCCAATAAGAAATAAGTGCCCCCCCCCTTACAGCCGACACTAGCAGGGCCTTTATTTGCCCCGCCCCTACCCCACCCCCAACCTCTGCGTACCGGGATACCACCAGCACAAGATAACAAGTACGAATTGGTGCAGGACCCGTGTTGTTGTGTATAGGCTAGTTCAAATGCACAACAATATCGCAGAATGTTTTATTATGTTCATTTCATAATTTTCATAAAGGCATTGTAATTCCTCTACAACCTCTACAGTCAGTTTGGTTGCTCTCTTTAACAAAGACAAAGAAGAACAACAACGCTAGGCGCTTATACCACAGTCACAATTGGCTTGCGATGGGTTTGCGATTAGTTTGCGGCGGATTTCTAGGCATTTTCGGCCGGGGCCCCACGGGACTCCTTGCGGCTGCCGAATCATTTTTTGGCATCGGGCGGGCATCGAGTTACTTTTAACTCGGACTTAAAACCTGGTGCGGCGTTTCGCATCGCAAACTGACCCGTCATGGCAGCGTACGGGGCACTTTTAATTGTGACTGTGACCGCCATATCGCACGATCTTTCGCCGACCTCTACACGCCGGCCGATGCCTATAAATCGCACACGCCGCCCGGGCTCCGCTTTAATTGTGACTGGGGTATTAGCCGCCGTTTGCGACACGGCTAAAAGGTGCACGACGCTCAGTAGCTAGAGAGTCAAAACTGGCCAGACGTGTTCTAGATGTAGAAGATCCACCCACTTTATATATTCTTATCAATTCACATATAGACAGGTCAAAAGTAACAAGTCCCCCCCCCCCCTGGGAAATGTGCATTTTTCTGGCAAACAGTTAGGCTCCTTAACCTGTTACAAAATGTAAAATGTAGTCTAAAATGTTACACATTTATTGTGCAATAAAGTTTCACCCAACAGTTAGCCTTCGCCTTGAAATGCTGCCATTTATTAAATGTGATGACCAATAAAAAATGACACTTTCTTGCATAGGGATTGGACAAATGGAGAAAATCATGTTTTTATATAATTTTTTAATATTCTTTTCTCACTTCAATTAATTTTCCTGAATTTTCTAAATTTAGGAAGTACAGTAAATTATAGTCACCCAAGCAAAACAATTTGTTTTAAACATAAAGGTTTTGTGGTTTTATTTCCAAGAAAACTTTTGTTAAAAAAATTTTTTTTGCTTGGGCGACTCTGATTTACTGTACTTTAGAAATTTAAAAACAAAAACAAAAACAATAAATGCATGTTTACATTTGTACACTTCAGGAAAATTAATTGAAGTAAGAAAAGAATTAAACAATTCTGTAAAAACATGATTTTCTCCACTCCAGGTACCCTGTCTCGAATATGTGTTGTTATTATAACCCATACTTTGAGACCAGACTAGCTGACCACTGATGCCCACCGTGCATAGCAACGCGCTAGCGTTAACAGACGACACGCGCATTTTGAAAAATGCCGCGCGTATAGATACAAACGTTCTACGCGTACATTCATAGCGCGCAGTATTAAGATTTGACGCATCCTTGTTACAAGTTACCGTAGAACTGTTGCATTCGGCCAATCATTGGCTTACATGATGCTTGATCAATGCTGGTTCAGGGAACATTTATTCGCTTCTTCTTGAAAGCCCATGATATTACTACCTGATATTCCACTCCACGTGATCGAATCGCGACCAATCAGAAGCCATCAACTCTCCTAGGTATTTATTAAATACAAATAATAGTTCAGGAAAGGCAGTGACTACATCAGTGGTTTCCACCTGTGGTTTAGATCTTGGTTCAAGCATGGGTTCAAGTTACAGTAGTTTATTGCCTAATCTAATGGAAACTGCAGACAATTAAGTGGCAGAAAGGGTGTAAGGGAGTTTTCTTCATTCGTATGGACCGAAGTTCGGATTGACAGCTTTAGTTCGAGAGGTCTTTTTTCTCTTAGCTGGATCACCACGAGAAGGTAGCTGTCTTGATCCTCCAGATACACCGGGGCAAACCCCTTCTCTTATAGCGATAAGTTTTTCTGGGTTCTTTTACGTGCATTACACAACACACGGGACCTCCAGCTTTACGTCCCATCCGAAGGACGAAGCAATAGTGGTTTAATTGCCTTGCTTAAGGCCCCCCCCCCCCCTGTCGACACCGGGACTCGAACTCACGCTCTGCAGAACAGGAAACCGGGTTCTTAACCGCCCGGCCACGACACTCCACAGAGGGAGTTTTAATGGAAGGTTCACCATGCCTATTCCTACTGGTTTATGCAGATAACAGTAGATACATCAGCCCCTCAAGCCGGCGTGGTGCATGATGGGATACGTGGGTCCAATGAGGTAGACTTTCAGGAGGGCAGCGACCTCTCGGCTCACTGGGAAGGCTTCTTTGACAAGGAGAGTGGGGTCAAGTTCTACCAGTATCTGTTTGCTGATTCCTGTTGGACTGGCAATACAACAATAGGCAGTGTCAGAGATTCGGTAAGTTTTTGGAGGTTCGCGTTTGTGCTAAAGTATTTTTAGCTGTGAAAATGCATGTAAGATGTAATAAAACACAGATGACAATCTAACCCATCTGATGCAACCATACATTAGTCATCAAATCATTTAATTGTCGTGTGCCCAGGAAAAGGTAATTTGGGCGAAAAATAGGTCAACATTTCAAGTTCGTATTTTTTCGGGCAACTCATAGAGTACGTAAATAATGAAATGAAAAGGATGGGAGGGGTTTTGCAACTCGGCATTCGTTAATGCACTGCAATTAAGTAGCAGTTTGAAAAAAATGCGCAGTACTATTTACACTATTTTGGGGATTTCAGCCTTATATAATGTTTAATTTAGAAATGGCAGCACAAAAACCATTATTAAACTGGATTATCTAAGTGATTCTTGTGTGCCTGGGATGCTAACGAGTTTTTCCTTGACACACGATGAGTTGTGGTATACATCGTTGCACCTCCGATTCTGTAGATGAACAGAACAACATCCACACATGCGAGTTGGACAGCGCCATCGCCTGGTCAGTACTTTGTCACCGTCATCGCTTACAACCGAGCCTTAGAACCATCAGAAGCTGTCTGTTCTGACGGTGTCGTCATCGATACTAGTCCTCCTGAGTTGACCCAGATTGCTATCAGCTATGCTCGGATGTTGCCTGGTCTGGCCAAGGATGCTGAAGGTCGGGTGTGGTTCATCAATGAGCATCGTAGGAAGAAAGAGCTGATGAACGCATCCGGTGACTGCAGGTAGGCACATTGATGAGACTCAAGACGCCATGCATTCTGATATATGGTATCTTTCATAATAGTCAGTATTAGCAGAGCTGATGAACGCATCCAGTGACTGCAGGTAGGCACATTGATGAGACTCAAGACGCCATGTATTCTGATATATGGTATCTTTCATAATGGTCAGTATTAACAGAGCCGATGAACGCATCCAGTGACTGCAGGTAGGCACATGGATGAGACTCAAGATGCCATGCATTCTGATATATATGGTATCTTTCATAATGGTCAGTGACAGTATCTTCTGGTTTTCGATCAGCCAGGAGATAAGTCATCACTTCCAGTTTCTGAGCAAGATACTTTACCACAATCGGTTTTCTGTTCCCAGGAGTACAATTTAAAGAATTAAAAACTGTTCTCCAATAGGATTAAACACAAAGACGCAGTGATAAGCCTGGTTCATACTTAGTGCAAAAATAAAGAATGCGAACACGAATTTGTGACGTCACGGTGGGTTTTCGTGCTACAAATTTGCAAGAGTTGAACGCATGCATTTTGACATCAAATTTGTATCGCAACCGCTTTCGCGTGAAGTATATGAACCAGCCTTTAGCCAACATTCTGCACATGATACATTACGTCAATGTATTTTTGAAACACAGTGCTAAGGCTGTTCTGGTAGACGATATATCTGTATATCCTGAGATGTCTGGCATCAACGACACCTCAGCAATCCTTCAAGGAGACCTAGACTGCCTCTGGATCTCAGCCGTAGAGCAGATGTTCTACCTTCCGACTGACAAACACGTACGATTTGCTTGACTGGGATTCGCTGGGTTAAACCTGGTCTGTAGGGCTTGGTTGGGTGCAATGAAAATGGCTAAATGGGGCTAGATAATCTTGTCTGGGCTAAAATGGGTTGGTCTAGGTTGAATATTTGGTTTGTGATAAGCCGGGCTAAACCGGACTGCAAGGCTTGCAAATGGGTTAACTTAAACAGTTAGCACCGGAGGACGTCTAAACATGCACAATTTTTCTGAAAATTAAAATGGATGACTGATAAACATGCCACGAGCAACTCGGAGCGAGGCCGGAAATATCTGTCACCAACTGGCTTGCAGCTGGAATGTGTGGGTGTGCTGTCCACGTACTGCCGGCCTGGGCCTGCTGGGGTCCATGTTCGTGAAAAATAATCCTGCGCCTGGGTCCAGTAAATAAAATTAAAAACGCCGCGAACTGGTTGACTAAGTTGGGCCGAGATAAACATTGGCTAAAGTAAGCTTAGATGTATAAAGGATATTTATCACTTAAGTCAACATTACCAAACCCTTATGAATCTGTGATAGATTACCTTTCTTGTCATAAGGGGTAATATACCTTTTGCAATTATTCAAAAAGTAAACCAACCAAGATACTGTTGAAAAGCTTACTGGTTGTAAAGATATTAAAAAATTATGAACTCCCTGTGAAAATATTCTTTCTGACATGCTGTCATTTTGAAGAAAATAACAAAAGTATGTCATTTCCAAAGATGCGTCTCAGAGATTCACTTTTGGAAATTTCCGCAAATAGTGCCGCAAGCGCGCAAACAATGCACGGCGCGCACATTGGCGATATTATTGATCTGTTCAGTGTGTGACGGGCGAGTAGCTACAATCCGCTAGATGAGAATGTGCCCTTAACTAGTGCTGGGCGAGTAGTGATTTTTCCCACTCGAGTACTCGCGAAGAAATTACGCGAGTATTAATCAAGTACTCGCGAGTAGTTGTCACATTTTATAAAAATCTCTTCCGTATATTAAGTCAACTCTATGTTCTCTGATACGTTGTCGATGTCTGGAAAGAAACTATATCACTGACTGAACTCGCTGAATTTATTTACGATCCCACGGACCCAAACCTGGAACGTGGTTTTGAAACATGATATTTGCATGAGTGGCATTTGCTTCTATTGTATAAACTCTGCGGTCAGAGAGCTGGCCGGGAACATCTGCAGTCAGCGATTTTTTTCTACATTTCGTGTCGGCTCACTCAAAGTATTTAGTTTATTAAACCTTATTTATTTTGGAAAAAAAGTGCCATTGTAGGCGCGCAATTGTGGGGAGTGGCAAGTCGATTCATTTCGTGTCGTTGCATTTTACGACCACAACTTAATCGGTACGCGTCAACAATCATCGCTCGCTAACAATCACTACTCGCGGGTACTTATTGCTACTCGGGCTGGCACGAGTACTCGAATAGTTGAAAAATCGCAAGTAGTTTAATGAGTAGTAAAAACTGATCACGAATAGTGACATAATCGAGTTACTCGCCCAGCTCTACCCTTAACGCAGGTTGTGGTCGCTATTCAAATTGGGACTCAACAAATTTTGAATTGAAATCGAAATCTTTAAGAATATTGTTTTCTCGCAATATATGCAACATTCACAGAGCTAAAATCCTCATCAGGTTGTTTGTCAAGCACCTTTCTTTATATTTTGAGCACTTTTGCTGCTTCACAAGATAAAAATGTTCTACTGACAAAATGTCTATTGTCCATTTAATGATAGGTTACCATCTCTTGGACGGGAGAGGATACAGAAAGCTACGTCTATGACTGCGAGATTGGTCTCAGCAGTGACCCATCAAACCCGACCCCTGACCTTGTGACCTTCATGTCAACATCAGGTCACGATCACTTTGTGATGTACCATCCTCATATCAGCCATGGAGCTGTGTTCTTTTTGATTGTGAAAGTCATCAACAAGGCTCAGTTATCTACAGCCAAGGTCTGTGCAGAACCGATAATAATAACCAAAGACTGTAGGGCCTATGCAGGAGGTTCAAATGAGATCTGGGGTGTTTACCCAGTGTTGATGGTGATGATTCAATGTAAATTACTAGTCATAACAATCATGTCCTTAAAACTGACCGTCTTGTCTATTTTACTGTTATAACCAGGTAATTGGGCCAATTATTGTTGATACCACCCCGCCAGTGTTTGTTGGGCGTGTCTCTGTCTATGTGGAGGATGAGTACTTGGTAGCTGAATGGGGAGAGAGTGGCTTCATTGATGATGAGGATACCAGCCTGAGATATCAAGTTGCCATCGGTGAGTCAATTCAACCTAGATAGTGTGACTATTTGTCCTTATTGCCCCGCCTATGTTTGTTGGGCGTGTCTCTGTCTATGTGGAGGATTAGTACTTGATAGCTGAATGGGGAGAGAGTGGCTTCATTGATGATGAGGATACCAGCCTGAGATATCAAGTTGCCATCGGTGAGTCAATTCAACCTAGATAGTGTGACTATTTGTCCTTATTGCCTCGCCTATGTTTGTTGGGCGTGTCTCTGTCTATGTGGAGGATGAGTACTTGGTAGCTGAATGGGGAGAGAGTGGCTTCATTGATGATGAGGATACCAGCCTGAGATATCAAGTTGCCATCGGTGAGTCAATTCAACCTAGATAGTGTGACTATTTGTCCTTATTGCCCCGCCTATGTTTGTTGGGCGTGTCTCTGTCTATGTGGAGGATGAGTACTTGATAGCTGAATGGGGAGAGAGTGGTTTCATTGATGATGAGGATACCAGCCTGAGATACCAAGTTGCCATCGGTGAGTCAATTCAACCTAGATAGTGTGACTATCGGTCCTTAGTGCCCGCCCATATTTCTTAGGCATGTCTCTGTCTATGTGGAGGATGAATACTTGATAGCTGAATAGGGAGATTGTGGCTTCATTGATATTGAGGATTCCAGCCTTAGATACCAAGTTACCATTGATGAGTCAATCCAACCGAGATAGTGTGACTGTTGGTCCTTAGTGCTCGGCCGATGTTGGTGTGTCTCAATGGAGGGTGAATAATTTGAGTACAGGTTTGTTAAAAATGAGTATACCATGCAGTCTTGTATTGTGACAAGTGTACTGTTAACCAGTTTGCGCCGGGAGTATTTTAACATCACCGAGCCAAGGGGCGGGATTATTTTTAACGAAACTCGATCCGAAGCGGGTTCAGGCCGATAGTGCCGGGAAGCACACCCACGCAATTCCGGCCTTGCTCGCTGCTGACAGACATTTCGAACTTGAACTTGGCGTGTTTATGCGTCATCCGTTTTGAATTTGGGGAAAACGTTGCGTTTATATACGTCATCCGGCGCGAACTGGTTAAATTATTAGAGTCTTTCCACATTCGATATAAATATTTTTTTTCTGCACTTTTCTAGGGAGCACCGCAGCTGGCACGGAAACCCTTCCTTTCCAAGAGGAAAAAAACTACAAACTTGGCCCGTGTTCCTCCCTAACATCCTGCGCTGCATTCTCATTGGCTGACCTAGACTGGCATCTCCATGGTGATCATGAGTATTATGTGTCAGTCAGAGCACAGAACGGCGGTGGGTTAGCGACGGTGGGGACCTCATCGGTTTATAGACACATTGTGCAGTTACCATCTCTGGGTGTTGTATTGGATGTTGCTCCCCCTGGGGAAGGTGCAGCCGTCAGCTTAGGGGTAGGACTAAGTTAAATGATTTAAATTGTCTTTTAAGTTATCTCTCATTTTTACCTGACATCATTATTGTACAGTTATTTCTACTCATCTTGTTTTGAGTCAACCAAACATTATTTTCATATTTTAAAATGTTATTTATTCCCAAGTATATACCAAGGTGTTTAAATCACATTTAGTAAATGTTGCCACTAATGTGATTTGAATATTAGAGTAAGTTTATTTAGAAATGTCACCCTCTCCTTCTGTCTACTTGCCCGCAGGTGGCCAAAGATATTGACGTTCAGACAAATATCACAAGCATCTCGGCTCGTTGGTTTGGCTTTGAGCATCCTCATCTCAATATCAACTATGAGATTGCCGTCGGATCGGAGGGAGGTGCTGATGATGTCAGCGGGGGTTTCATTGATGTCGGCAACCTAACCTTCTATCGACTGGAAGGACTAGATCTCATACCACTCACGGTAATAAAAACATAAATTTAAATGACTGTAAAAGCAAAGATTAACGTACCTTGATGATTTGTTTTTCAACTACTTTGTGGCAATATTGACAGACCTATATTTTACTGGCAATATTTTATTGACAGACCTATTATGTGACCATCTGTGCCAACTCTGAAGCAGGTAGCGTCAATGTCACCTCAGATGGTGTCAAAGTCATTCAGGAGGGTCAGGCACTGGTGGGAGCTGTGATCAAAGACGGGCTAGGATGCGATCAAGATGAAAGTAAGACCATTCACTTTTCTTTAGAATGGTTGAAGCTCATTTACAATTCGTTCACGTTTTTATGTTTGAAAGATATCTCAGTTGATCCGTCTTTCTTCTCTACTCTTTAATCATAGTTTGTTTGTTTGTCTCCTTGCAGTGTCTGATGTGCTATCAGAATTCTCGCATCACTCTTCTGCTACTGATTAATTTTCATAGGATGACATCTCAGCTCGCTAGACCATTCCTCTGAATCCCTCTCTACTCTCTCTTCATTCACAATTGACTTGCCTTCTTCTTGCAGAGTCTCTGCCATTAGGATTATCCTATCAATCATTCGTTGCTCATCAATTCTGTCAGAATGGCATCACCTACCAATCCTCTACCTCGGAATTCTCGGCTCATTGGACCATATATCTAGATCCCTCCCTACTCTCTCTTCATTCAGTTTCTTGTCTCCTTCATGCACTGTCTGTGCCATCAGGATTATCCCATCACTTATATGTTGCTCCTCAACCCTGTCAGGATGACATCACCTACCAGTCCTCTACTTCAGACTCGGCTCATTGGGCCATCCCTCTAGATCCCTCCATATATACTCTATCTTCTTTCAGTTTCTTGCCTCCTTCTTACATTCTCTGTGCCATCAGGATTATCCCATCACTCATCTGTTGCTCGTCAACCCTGTCAGGATGACATCACCTACCAATTCCTCTACCTCAGACATCTGCTCGTTGGACAATCCCTCTCTACTCTCTCTCTTCATTCAGTTTCTTGTCTCCTTCTTGCAGTGTCTGTGCCATCAGGATTATCCCATCACTCATCTGTTGCTCCTCAACCCTGTCAGGATGACATCACCTACCAAGCCTCTACCTCCGACATCTCAGCTTGTTGGACAATCCCTGAGCTGCTGCAGCCATTTGTGACTAATGTCCTCTGGGCAGTTGAGCAGGAAGTCGAGATTTATTTTGGTAAGGGACACGATCCTCAATGGGACCGTTCAAAAAGCTGTCGAGCTCGGCCCGCTTGGTAAGCCCCCCCCCCCCCCCCCCCCCCCCCCTCTCCCCATCGCTATGAACACTGTGGCCACCCGGTTATACTCAAGCATGACACAGTGACATTCTGGGTCAACAGTGTGCATTGAAACTCTTGGACAATGATAGCTCAAACTGATGTGTTTTTTAAAGGCATACCGGGGCAAACAATACAGAACACAGGAGGAATTACCAGCATCACACCCTTTGAATCATCGGATTTTTGTTCCCTGGCAGTGTGGATTATCACCTCGCAAATTGCTTCTTTTGTCAAGTCCAGGCTTCTATTTAGTCAGGGTTCTACTTTAGTTCTCTTAATCTGGGCCCACCCATTTTGGAGGGGAGTCTTAACCCCTGGGAGGGTGTTCCCACACTTACCGGGAACTGGGCGGTTTGGGATCCTGGGCCTGAGATTAATTAAAAAATTGTTTGAGGGAATTGTTATGATGATTTCTTTTAGACCCCAAACTTAACAGAGTCCTCACAAAACTGTTTTCTAGTATGCATCCAGTCATCAGTTCTATTTAAATTCAATTTAATTTGTAGTTTGAAGTAGGGTATATATGTTCTATCTCTCACAGATGATGAGACATCTACAATCGAGTGGATTCCAGTGCTTGATCAAGATCTTAGCATGGCATTTCATCATGTTGCAGCTGGTGTAGTGTTGCACAGTGGAGCCCATTACAGATCAAAGGTAGTAGGAACCAATCATTTCTCTTGGTTCCAGTCCCAATCTATAGTCATGTTATTCATATCAACTGAAAGTTCCTTCTAGGGTAATATATGTACCCTTACTTTCCAATGTGCTTCATTGTTATTTCACCTGAACGAAGTTCAGAAAGAGACTATGCAATCACAATATTGCTGTACATAGTCCGTACATAGTCTGTACGTAGCATGTGTCATTTTGGTTATGTTTCAGTCTTAAAGGTTAAAAGTGGTCTTATGTGGAAACTTAAAATCAAATTGCAGTCAAACTTGGGTCATGTCAAAGGTCATTTGAGGTCAAGTTATAAAATAGGCTTGAATTGTAAAACCGGTCTCATTTGAAAAGTCCAATTGCACTCTAACTTGGATTGTGCATGCAATATTGGAACATTTTTATGATACTCATGTTAAAGGTCGAATACTTAGTAAAAAGGTCATTTGAGATCAGGTTGTAAAATAAGGTAATTTAAAAAGTAGGTGCGACACGTGATTCAGACCATCCTTGTTTTATGTCATTTTTACTTTAGGCTACATTTTGCCATGTTGATGTATGCTTCCAACCCATCTTCACTGATGGATTCTGGGTATTGTCCCAACCTCCCGAGGTCGGTCATGTCACAGTCACCAACACTGAGACTACACAAGGCAGGACAGAAATCAATGTGGTCTTCCAGCCTTTTGCACACGATTACGTCCGTCAAGATGACCCACAAGAACTGATGGATTTCTATGAGTGGAGCATCGCTGAGGATGGTAGCGACGGCGCACTGCTGAGTCCGTGGATGAAAATCCAGGATTTGGTGCCGACTGGAGATGTGGTAAGTGCACAGTTGAAGGATTGCAGTTCAATCGTCCGGGGTTATTTTTACATTGACCAGGCCTAGTAGCGGGATTGTTTTTCACAAACCTCGACTCAAGATGGGTTCAGGCAGGCATCTGTGGTTAGCACACCCTGATATTTCTGTCCTCACTCGCTGCAAGCTGGTAGCAGACAGATATTTTCTGGCCTTGATCGTGACATGTTATCCAATATCGATGTTTTTAATTCCGGAAAAACTTTTCGTGTACACGGCATCCGACGCAAACTAGTTAAAGATGGACAGAGTTCAGAGAAAGTATGACATTAGTAAAAACTTCATTGACAATTATTGCAGTATTTGCGAAATAATTAAATCTGTTATCAGAATTGAAAACAAAATTCAACCATCTTATTCACTTTCTCAAGAGACTTTATAAATCGTAATCTCTCTCCTTACAATGAGTTGTAATGTTTTGTTTTGTGGTTGTTATTAAAGTCACGATCGATTATTACTCAGTACTCGAATGATATGAAGAAATGCATTTATCAAAGTATTAAACAGTGCTGGCTAATTGAAAAGGGAAAGAGTAAGTAACCACCTGCACAAAGGAAAATCTGTGTAATACACAAACTTGGATGGAAGTGTTCTTTGACTACAGTTACGTAATCGCTCATTTCTCCGTATTAACTAAACCGAATCAAGGACGGTTTTATTTAAATTACAGCCAACTAATTTGGCTTTATTTTGTCTTTTAAATATTTCTATTCCGACACTCATTTGGGAAGTTACGATCACCTAAAGGTGCGTTGTAATTTTTTTGAGACACCCTGTACACTTATAAGCATATTGACGTAATCATTTAAAATCTTGCTGAACAGGTTCGTTTCATAGCATCCTACAGTGGTTCTTTAGACCTAGATGTCTGCCTTCGGTTATCAGTGAGAGGCTACAATAAGGCTGGTCTCTCCTCTATTGCCGGCACAGAGATAGTTGACTGCGATGACGTGAAGCTGATAGTCCCCCATACTGTCATTGATGCCGATCGTAAGTTTTTCTTCTTTGATATTTCAAAAATTAATCCAACCCAGGTTATGTACTATAAACTAGCTGGAGTACCCGGTGTTGCCCTGGAAATTAAACGAAAGTCGCGCTCCCCTGTAATGCATTTCCTTTAACTTGCCAGTTTGCTAAAGTCAGCGTGTAATTCTTAGTACCACAGTACCACAGGGGTTTCCCTAATACCATGAGCAATAGCAGTACCCCCTCTAGTCCTGCACGCATGTGCTCTGTCTATTTCGGTGTTTTTGAATTAATAATGTTAGTACGATAACTTAAGTTTATTGTTGAAATTTGTTGGTTTGACAGCAGGTCTCCCTGAAAATGGAATGGGACCTGCAGTTCATCTTGCTGGTTCTGAGTATGTTTTTAGGTTTGATCTGAGATGCGTAGTTCTTGAGTTATAAGCGGGGAAAACAAACACATTTTTCTGTCACACACAGACATGTATAGTTGTGTTTTACAAAATGACTGAGGATTCCCTATTGTGTTTCCCTTTGTTTCTGTACTATAACCTAACCCAATTCACTTATTGTACACTTTAACAACAGAGGACAAAATTCAACAAAAGACAAATGCCCGAGGACTGAAAGGTTCTCTTGTTTGCCTATTGTGCTTCTGTCCTCGGGGGTTATGTAGTACACATACACGCAGACATACACGTTTGTTATGGTGTAAATCAAGGATTTCTTTTGTTCTTCTCTATAATTTCCTTTGTTTGTACTTTCCGACGGCTGTCATTGGTTTTGTACACAAATCTCAATCGAGGACGTCCTCGATTACATATACCTAACCCCAAATCACTGACGTAGCGTCAGGGATGTGTCCTCCATTTACACCTTAAACAAACATACATGTACATGCAGACTTTCGTGCGACCACTTATCGCAAAAGATAGCTTTTCCCATTTTTCAGTCGCTCGTTATATCGCGTATCTGAATAATGCAGACTCTTTGGACCCCACTCACATAACCATCCAAAAAAACTGAAGTAATAGGCTTATGAACAGAACAAACTACGCTAAATGGGCTATGCTGCAAACAAGATTATATAAACTTCATAACGGGCCCGTTGAGCATTTGCGTTAAATTTGCCGTGTATTCGCAAATTGTATTTCAACGACCATGGCGCACATTCGGCCGTATAATTCGCGTATTTGGAATGTTTTTTGTTCATCCAAGATTTGGAATATCATGTATTATTAGCTGTTTCGGCAATTCAGCCGAAACAGCTTTTGTTTTCGTTAAAGTTTTTTTTTAGCTGTTTCGGTTTTTCACCGAAACAGCTATTGTTTTCGTTCTGGTTTTTTTTTTTTTTTTTTTTTTTTTTTTTTTTTTTTTTTTTTTTTGTCTTTTGTTCTCCATAGGATTTGTACACGTTTGTTCAGACAATACACTTTGACACTTTGGTGAATCCGATGGACTTGAGACTTGGCATACACTTAGACAACCACCCAAGGACGGTCCTAGAAGAAATTCGTCGCGATTACGTCATTCAAGGTCACGTGACTTAGCGTTAAAGGTGAAATTTTCCCCATAGGTTTTGTACACGTTTTTCTTCAGACTATTGAATTTGACACTTTGGTCAATCCGACCGACTTGAAACTTGCCATACACTCAGAACACCACCACCAGATGTTTCTAAAAGAAATTCAGCACGATTGCGTCATTCAAGGTCACGTGACGTCAAGTTAAAGGTTTAATTTGTTCCCCATAGGTTTTGTACACGTTTTTCTTTAGACTCTTGACTTTGACACTTAGTTAATTCGATCGACTTGAGACTTGGCACACACATAGACCACCATCCACAGACGGTCGTAGGAGAAATTTGGCACGGTTACGTCATTCAAGGTTACGGGGTGTCACGTTAAAGGTTCAATTTTCCCCCATAGGTTTTGTACACGTTTTTCTTTAGACTATTGACTTTGACACTTTAGTAAATCTGATCGACTTGAGACTTGGCACACACAAAAGATTACCACATACATATTGAAAGTAATTTTAGACACTCGAAACAGCTCTGTGTTTGTCCACAAACACATGTCTAGTTTTTTTTTTTTTTCCTTCTGTTTCAGACTATTCTTTATAGGATTTGTACACGTTTTTTTTTCAGCCAGTACACTTTGACACTCTGGTAAATCCGATCGACTTGAGACTTGGCATGCACTTAGACCACCACCCACAGATGATCCTAGAAGAAATTTGTCACGATTACGTCATTCGTGGTCACGTGACGTCACGTTAAAGGTGCAATTTTTTCCCATAGGATTTGTACACGTTTTTCTTCAGAATATTGAATTTGACACTTTTGTAAACCCAATCGACTTGAGACTTAGCACAGACCTTGACCAACATCCTTAGGAGGGCCAAGAAAAAAATAATCAAGATGACGTCATCGTGGGTCATGTGACGTCACATTAAAGGTGTAGTTTTTAAGACCCTCTAACTCTGAAAGTACAAGTCCGGTTGGGGTCAAACTTGGTTTGCAAGTATTCGAGGATGTGTTAAAGACGAAAATTAAGATGACGTAATTATGACATCATCGGGTGTCATGTGACGTCACATTAAAGGTTCAGTTTTCTCCATAGGTTTTGTACACGTTTTTCTTTAAAATATTGAATTTGACACTTCTGTAAATCCGATCGACTTCAGACTTAGCACACACCTCGACCACCATACCCAGGAGGGCCAAGGGGAAAATCGTCAGGATGACGTCATCGTGGGTCATGTGACGTCACATTAAAGGGCAGATTTTAGGACCCTCTATCTCTAGAAGTACATGTCTGATTGGGGCCAAACTTGGTATGCAAGTATTCCAGAATGTGTTATAGACAAAAATTAAGATGACATCTTGATGACATCATCGGGTGTCATGTGACGTCACTTTAAAGGTGCAGTTTTTCCCATAGGATTTGTACACGTATTTTTCAACTTATATATCTTTGGAAAATTGGCAAATCCAATCGATTTCAGACTTGGCACACACATAATGAAAGTCATCTTAGACAGCCGAAACAGCTCTGTGTTTGTCCACAAACACATGTCTAGTTTTTTTTTTTTTTCCTTTTTTTCTTCCGTTTCAGACTCCTCTCCATAGGGTTTGTACACGTTTTTTCTTCAGCCAATACACTTTGACACTTTAGAAAACCCGATCGACTTAAGACTGGGTATACACTTAGACTACCACCCACAGATGGTCCTTGAACAAAATCGTCACGATTTCGTCATTCATGGTCACGTGACGTCACTTTAAAGGTGCGATTTTTTCCCATTGGTTTTGTACACGTTTTTCTTCAGAATATTGAATTTGACACTTCGGTAAATCCGATCGACTTGAGACTTAAGACACACCTCGACCACCATCCCCAGAGGGGCCAAAAGAAAAATCGTCATGATGACGTCATTGTGGGTCATTTGACGTCACATTAAAGGTGCAGTTTATAAGACCCTCTATCTCTCGAAGTACAGGCCCGATTGGGGACAAACTTGATATGCAAGTATCCTGGGATGTGTTATAGACGATAATTAAGATGACATTACGATGACGTCATCGGGTGTCATGTGACGTCACATTAAAGGTGCAGTTTTCCCTATAGGTTTTGTACACGTTTTTCGTCAGACTATTGAATTTGACACTTTGGTAAATCCAATCGACTCGAGACTTAGTACACACCTCGACCACCATCTCTAGGAGGGCCACAAGGATAATCGTCATGATGACGTCATCGTGGGTCATGTGACGTCACTTTAAAGGTGTAGTTTTTAAGACCCTCTATCTCTGTAAGTAAAGGTCTGATTGGGGTCAAACTTGGTATGCAAGTATTCCAGGATGTGTTATAGACGAAAATTAAGATGACATCATGATGACATCATCGGGTGTCATGTGACGTCACATTAAAGGTTCAGTTTTTCCCATAGGATTTGTACACGTATTTTTCAACTTATATATCTTGGGAAAATTGGCAAATCCAATCGATTTCAGACTTGGCACACACATAATGAAAGTCATCTTGGACATCCGAAACAGCTCTGTGTTTGTCCACAAACACATGTCTAGTTATTATTATTATTATTATTATTATTATTATTTCTTTTCGGCAATGAAACCGAGGATTCCTCAAAAGTGCCCAAGGCACTGTAGCTCGTAAGCCTGAAGAAACCCGAGTAGGAGGAAGAACGGAATGCCAGAAACACCGGGGCGAACCCCTTCTCTTAGCGATAAGCGTGACTGGGTTCTTTTACGTGCGTGTCCAGGTTCAATATATACACAATACACACACGGGACCAACGGCTTTACGTCCCATCCGAAGGACGAAGCAACAGTGGTTTAATTGCATTGCTTAAGGACACACGTGCCGACGGCCGGGATTCGAACTCACGTTCTGTGGAACAGAAAACACACGCTCTTAACCACTCGGCCACGATGTTCAATAGACGCTACGATTGGATAATGGCCAAAGACGGCGATAGGTCAATTGTGCAAACCAGTGCCTTCATGTACATGCAATGTGTTTCTCACACAGTAATCCTGCAGCACCATTTGCTAATTATAGAGTTAACTGGACACACCTTACATTTGTTTTGTTGTTTTTTAACAGATGAAGTCGCCATGGAGCAAAATGCATTGTGGCCGGATCCAGACAAGAACTACATCTCCTCTACCTCTTCCTTATCAGCAGTCTGGCCCACGCTACGCCACAGGTCCTACACATGGGCAGTCATAATGGATGCTAGATCCTCTGCTTTTGGCAACTTGGATGATGGTCTTCAGTACCCTTGTAATCATCCATGGATGAAGGCCTGTGGAGAGACAAGTACAAACATTACTTTTTGAGGTTATAATAAGGGAATAACAATGTGGTTGGCCGGTTTTAACCTTTAATCTGGCCCATCAGGCACAGGATTGTTTATTTACAAACCTCGATCCAAAGCGGGTTCAGGCTGACATCTGTGGGTCGCTGACAGATATTTCCAGATATTTGTGACGTGTTTATCCGTCATCAGTTTTAAATTCCGGAAAACCTTTGCATGTACACATGGCGTGTATACACTGATTAAACAAGTATGTTTAAAACTAGCTCATGGGACTGGATGCAGTTTGCAAACAAGCCAATGATGAGCTGGTTATAAACATTCTTGTTTAGTAGCCAACCACATATGTTTTCCTATTCATTAATAATTTTCAGTAAAAAAGTCGAAACAAAACGATTTTGTTCAACAGTTTTACCTCTTGTTTTGAGGAACACCCCTCCAGCCATTGTTATGGTATTTATCTCGCACACGTGCCCTTATGCAGGTAGACGCGCGCATGATAGATGCGTGATATAGCATTGGGACTGTAATATCAGAGATACCAACCCTCCCGATTTCGCCGGGAGGCTCCCAGAAAATGAACTAAACTCCCGATCTTACGGGCACGTAAGATATCCTCCCGGATTTGCAATATTAATGCGCCTTTTTTTTTGTATCGGCATTTTTGCAGCGGCGTAACAATTATAATGTTGCTTTTCGCGCACGCGCTGCTGTTCAATGCATTACAGCATGCACAGTTACTGTAATCAAGTCACAATGGCAATTGACACTCTTTAACATTATGCAATTATATGAGTTCATATTTTTGGAATCGGATATTTACGCTAACAACTGTCAAATTTAATTTGTCTCCGTTTGGTGTGTATTTGGTCAGGTGTTAATGTGTGTTGTTTTTCAGTGCATTATGCATGCAAGAAACTCTGTTCAACGTGCAACATGACGGAGACTATTTGAAAGCAAAAAAAAAAAATGTACTTTACAAATCCTTCCTGACAACAGGATTCAAAAGTTGGCATCTCTGTAATATACAGACTCATTAGTTGTATTGAACATCCTGTGGGAGGTTTCAACCAATGCAAGGGTAATGGATCAGACTCCATAGGAGTCCAAATCTAATGTGACACCAAAAAAGCATTTTAAATCTGGCTGGGCTCTGTTTGATTGGCCATTCAAACATACCAATGTGCCAGGCTCTCGACCAACAGCAATGGCTAAACTGTCTTGGGTATTTGTGACCGGCTCCACAAAAAACAGGTATTAAGTTGCGCTGTGCATTATCATGTAATGGCCCGCTTAAAGGTAGGATATACACCATTTGCAAATATCAAAAATATTTACTACCTAATTATTAAGAAATATCTTACTCATTTGAAAGTAAATAATGATTCTAGGCATCCAGCAAAATGATTGCACTAGATATCCTGTAATTATTCTGAAAAATAGATTTTTCTAAAGACAAATTTATGTTAAGCTTTATGTTGTGGGCTTTGCAATCAAGTATATAACTACCCATTTTTGTGGAGTAGGTCACATTTATGAATCAGATTTAATTAACAAGTTTTAATTGGAAAAGTTGTTTAAAAAGTATTTAAAAATTATAAAAAGAAAATGGGGAAAGGAGAATATTGCTCTAAATATCAATAAATGAATTATTACACCATCTTAAATATGAGATTGAGATACAACGCCAATAATTTGGTTTAATAGATAAGGAGTTCGTCAACGTTCTTGATCTGGTCCTTCATCATGGCAAGCGTTATCGCATCTGTGTCCACGCTGACAAAGTGACATTAGAGCATGAGTTTTGGAATGAACCACTGCCTGCCGTGTCTAGCTGTAGTGATGGCGTTGTCATAGATACAACCCCACCGACCCCTGGCTCTGTCTGGATTGGATGGGACCAGCATCAAACTTACCAAGTACGTTTCTCTATTTGTTTTGCTTTGTCAAGCTTGTTGGAGTGCATGAAGGGAAAAAATACTCACACCAGGGACCAATTTCATGGAGCTGGTTAACCAGTTCGTGCCGGGATTATTTTTAACATCACCGAGCTGAGGGGCGGGATTATTTTTAACGAAACTCGAACCGAAGCGGGTTCAGGCCGATAGTGCCGGGAAGTACACCCACGCATTTCTGGCCTTGCTCGATGCTGACAGACATTTCCAGGCCTTGCTCGTGGCGTGTTTATGTTTCATCCGTTTTGAATCTGGGGAAAACTTTGCCTTTATATACGTCATCTGGCACGAACTGGTTAAGCAAAGAAATTGGCTTAGCACAAAGAAGTGTTGCTTAATAAAAACAGGTTACTAGCCAAAATTCCATGTGTTTTTCATGCTAAGCAAAAATCTAGAATATCACGAACAATAAACATCACGTACAAATTTGGTCTGTAACCCTGTTTTTGCCAAGAGCACATTTTCATGCTAAGCTGATTTGTGTGCTTGGCAGCTCCGTGAAATTGGCTACTGATAATTATTTGCAACTTGTTTGAGTTATGTTATGTTATGTTATGTTATGTTATGTTATGTTATGTTATGTTATGTTATGTTATGTTTGAGTTATGGTTATTTATGTCTGGTTTACCCAATTCTTTGTTGTTGTATTTGAGTGAGGCTGGATCATGTAGTGCCGTGGCCTCGTCTACATTAGCTCTAGCGTTGAATTTGCAGTCTCTGGGTAGAGCTGCAGGTTGTGGGCCTGGGACTATGGTGCATGTGCCCTCGATCAAGTCACTTTCACTCATTCAGGGTTACCACGGGTCATGGAAAGAAAAGTTGTCCTGAAAAGTCATGTAAAAGTTATGAAAAATTGGGGAAAATTAAAAAGTCATGGAAAAGTCATTGAAATTAAGATCATGCAGGGGTTATTCAAGTTATTTTTTATTAAAGTGGGTGGATCGGATGGCTGTAAGGGGAGGAGGAGGCCATTATTATTTTAAACTAATTTTCAAAAGCTAACAAATGGTTAGCCCAACATCAGCGGTTCATCAGTATCATAATTCATAACAACTTTTCTCTTGCAAACTGTCATTAAATGTCATGAAAATTGTCATATTTTAGTCCGGGAAATTCTGGAAATGCATGGAATTTGTGAGGGTGAAGATGGTTGTTATTCGCTGCTTTGTAGAGCTGTAAACTCCCCACGGGGGCTGAGATCAGGCACGGTTCTACTGGGGTCTAGGGGGCTTTACCCCCCCCCCCCCCCCCCCCCCCAACTTTTTGTCTAGCCTTCCCTCCTCCCAAAAAATGCAATAAAAAGTACATTCTAGAAAATACGTATACTGGAGATGCAGAAGTTGACCAAGAAGTGCAGAAGTTGACTAGAAGGCTCTAGAACCGCGCCTGGCTGAGATGGTATGTGGAACGTCCGTGGGCCCAATGAGCAGGGATAATAATGACACAGCGCCTTTAGCACCAGTTTTGGTAGATACGTGCATTATTTAATATAAGCCTATCATTCTTTATTATTATTATTAATCATTATTATAACAGAATTATTATTTTATTAATTTTTTAATCTAGAGCTCTGTGTCTGAGTTAGTTCTTCACTGGGAGTCCTTCACTGACATTGAGGAACATGGCATGGCAAGACATCACTCGGGGATCAAGTACTATAAATATGCCATCGGTAAACAGCATTAGGTTTTCATGATTTTACAAACAGATCCCATTGAATTTGGAGAATAATAGATAAATGTGACTATATTACACTGGTAACGAGATCAGGTCGGAGGACGTGTATACACGCGAGATTTTTCCGGAATTCAAAACAGATGACACAAAACATGTCACAAGCAAGTCTGGAAATATCAGGGTGTGCTAAACACAGATGACGGCCATAACCTGTCTGGGATCGAGGTTGATGAGGTCCATTCAATGTCAATATAATCCCGGCGTGAACTGGTTTATAATCATCTATTATATAGGGATTTTTTTTATATCAAACTTAAAAGTAGTTTTGTGATTTCAAATTGATACTTTGTTGATATAACAGGTTCAGATCGAGGCTGCAGTGATGTGATTGGTTTCACTCGTGTCGGAATCACCAACAGCGTTATAATCCACAACCTGAGATTACAGAACGGACATAGTTACTACGCTACCGTTCAAGGTAAACAATCTGATGCAACCAAAATGTATTGAAATACAAGAATTTACCTGAAAGCTTCATCTTCTTTCTCCTAAATTGCAATTCTTGCCAGCTGTCTGCATCTCTTGGCAACATTTCTTTTGTTATTGTAGCATGTTACAACTGATAATGTAGTAACCAACGAATCATCATGGTGACGTATGTGCGCGAGCAGCGCACAGGGGTTGCTTGGTGACTACATCATAACGTATTAACCAGTTTGCGCCAAAGCCGAGCCGAGGCGCATTATTCTTTTTAACAAAACTCAATTCGAGGCTGCATGGTTTAGGCCGATGGTACCGGGAAGCACACCCACGCATTTCCTGCCTTGCTCGCTGCTGACAGACATTTTCGGCCTTGCTCGCTGCTGACAGACATTTTCGGCCTAGCTCGTGATGTATTTATGCGTTATCCGTTTTGAATCTGGGGAAAACTTTGCGTGTATTTACGTCCTCCGGCGCGAACTGGTTAATTGTTCGTTTCTATTGTTCAGCATTTTAAGTGGCTTAGTATAGCTGATTCAAGATAATACCAACTATCCTCAAGTCATCAGAAAGTTACTGTTAGTAGGTTCGCAGAAGTGCGCCACCTCTACGGTACGGTTGTTTGTTTTTGTTGGTTGGTGCAAGTGAAACATCGCGCCTGGTTGCATGTCCAATCATGTTGTTGGCATTGTTTGCAGAGTGTTGTTGATGCTGGTGGGACTTTGCTTCGGTAATAGAGTTCAACATTAGTTACATGAGTGATGCGCTCAGGGTATCTGACATTTAGTGCGTATTGTAGCAAAGCTCGATGTGATGCATTTATGGTTTTCTCAAGCGTTTCCGTTAGTGTCCATGCAGCTAGCCCCACTATAGAAGAGCACCTACTCAATGTACATGTCAAATAGTTTGACCTTTATATGATCGCTTAATTGCTAAACAGGTTCACACTATATAGAGTTTTAGGCACGCCACCCATGCCAGATGTCGTCGACATTGAAAAGCAGATCTACTGTTGCTGATATGTTACATCCAAGGTAGAAAAACTCTGTGCACGTGAGCAGTGGGTCCCCTGACAGTACACGAATTGGCGTATTTGGGTCAACACTAACGTACATAACCTCAGTTTTCTGCAGACCCACTTCTACCAAAACATGTTCAAACCGGTGTAATTGGAGCTGTGTGGCATAGACTGTGTTACTCATCAGAAAAACATCATCGACAAAGGCAAGACCAGGTAACTTAATAACCGCCAGGTTACGTAAAAATATCCGTCGGCGAACTGTGTACCCATCAGCGTCTTCGCATAACGAAATACAAAGAACGTAGTCGAGCACGATGATGAACAGGTACGGAGCCAAAGTATCCCTTGCAACATATCAGATGTGGCTCCAAACCGATTGGTGTCACCTGTTGATGTTCGCACGTATGCTTCAGTGTTTAGTGTACAGAGACATGGTTATTTGCATAGGTACTCTGTAGAATTTGAGGATCACAGGTATAGGCATGCTCTATGCCTGTGTAGTCAAATGCTTTGCTATAGTCAGAAAATACAGCAATAACGCTCTTCTTGTGCGCTTTGCATGCATCAATACAGAGTTTGAAGGACAGGATTTACTCCGTGGTGTTGCGATAGGGTCAAAAGCCGGCTTGCAGATTTCAAAGTAGGGATTCCATTCGTTCACGTAGACGCCCAAGCATAACTCGATTGAACAACTTGGCAATGACTGACAGCAAAAGTCCACGTTGGTTGTTAAGCGATGTTGAGTTGCTCTTCCTCGGTCGGTACTGTAACGATGGTGGACGTAGTGAACTCTGAAGGTGGTGGGTTGCCAATCCAGAATGGAATTCCTGGTTAGAAGTGTTAGTCTGGCTATTGGCAGCAGCCTGGCGACGTCGGATGGTATGTTATCATGACCACTTGCTTTACCGAATAGTAGTTTTCTGTGGGAAAGTGAAGCACTGAGTGACTTTAGTAAAGCCTCAGTCACATTTGCCGCGGCGGCCGTGGGGTCTAAAATATCTACGGCCAATAGCAATTATAGGGCCGCTGCAGCATTCCCACGGTCACATACTGTAGCAGTCACATATGTTAGGGTAGCCGCACGGCGTATTTTGAATTTGTGGCGACAAAAAACCTGCGGCTGCCGTACGGCCTTTGAAGTGATGACGCACGGTCACCTTAGGGCGTCCCTTTGGCGGCCGTAGGTTTTTGACAAATACCAAGGCAGACGCAAGGTAGCCGCAAGGCGCCCGCAAGGCGGTCGCAGGGGGACTATACGGCAGATATATGACAGATATGAGAGATAATATACATATGAAATATATATACCCGCTCCATGCACGGCGCAGACTGCTGTGCGTGGGCCTTGTGTTGCCCGCAAGGTGTACGTGCCACCGTACGGGCACCGTGGAATTCCTGTGACCGCCGCAATTTTTTTGGGGTCCGCAAAGGCAATTGTAATTCATAAGACCCTAGGGCAGCCGCACGGCAAACGCAAGGCCACCGTACGCCCGACGTATGGTCGCCGTGGAACCACTCTACGGCATGGCTACAGCGTGTCTAATTGCTACAGCAAACCAAGAAATGAAAAAAGTTATAACTCCATGCTATAATCCCACGGCGACCCCTACGGCCTGTAAAAGATAGGGATACGCCCTAGGGCGACCCTGAGGCCACTGCAGATTCTCTGTGGCCGCCACAGGTATCTCTCGATTTCGGGGGGCTACAGCCGCCAAATCCTAGCCGTAGAGCAAATGTAACTGAGGGTCTGATGGGGCTTGAGCATTCAGACACTTGTAAATTAATGTGAGAATTTTAAACAAAATCAGCTGCTTCACAGGAAGCCAGTGAAGCTCTACCAACAGGCCAGCATCCCGTAGGGCTCAGTACTGGCACCTAAGCTGTTCAACATCTACATTCATTCATGACCTACCTGCAACACAATCAAGGAAGTACGGCTACGCAGACGGCCTGGCCATCCTACTCGGCAAACCATCCTAGAAAGCAGTAGAAGAGGGTCTCCCTGAAGACACTAATGAACATCATGGTCGACAACACCCGGCTACAGTTCCAGCCCTTCCCCACATATCTCGGTGTGAAGCTGGTGTTCTCTGCCGCCAAGTATTTGTGCTCCGGTCTAAGAGCAACCCCTACAAACCATCTGCCTGCTGTTCTTGCTGGTATCACTCCAGCAGAGGTTAGACAAGAAGCAGCCACGCTGGCTCTCACTCGAAATAGGCACAGACGAGTGAATTCCACCTCCTTTACAAGATTGCCACCGAGACACCACAGCACATGCGCCTCAAGTCCCAGCACCCCTTTGCCACACACGCCCAAGAACTGCTTTGCTTAACACCAACTGACACCCCCAATGCTGCATGGGTCAAGGCAATATGGAGGGAAAGGTGAAAGTCAGCAGATCCATCTAGGCTACACAACTACATTCAAGACCCCACGGATGTTCTTGGCCATCACCTGCCCCGAAAGCAATGGACAACCCTCAACCGCCTGAGGACAGGCGTAGGACGCTTCGGTGCAGAAATGGAGTTTGACGGACAGTGCCCACTGCGATTGCGGGCACCCAACACAAACCGTAGAACATATAATAAACAGCTGCCTCAAACACCAGCCACCAAATGGCGAACGTGGTCTAATTAACCTGAACAATGACACATTGGACTGGCTTGCCTCAACGAAGCTAAAAGTCTAAGGACATACGCAAGAAGATAAGAATCAAAATGGAGCACGTCATTGGCCGATTCCACCCCGCGTCTGGAAATTTAAAATGATACGCTGCCCTGTGATGTCATCCCGGTGAGTATCCAGCTCGCTGCCGTGCAGTATTCTTTCTATATACACAAATAAACCACAATGGAAACTGACTAGTTCCCTCTGGAACCCGCCTCGTAGACATGTAGTCTGTGGCATGTAACTTTACTGAACCAGTCTCAGGAACGTTACTAGATTTCCGTCATTGACTAGACGGACAAAGAACTTAAATATCTTGTGCTGAATAAAGATGCAAAATCTACGAAGGCCATTATCGACTGGACAAGGCAGTGAATATTTACGAGGTGTAGTAAAACAAATACAGCATGGTATATTTCTGGAAAATAGTGGGAATTACTGATCCCTCGGTGTAGGTCAGCTCGACTACCTCCCTCCGCTTCGCATCGGGAAGTAGTCAAGCTGACCTACACTTCGGGACCAGTAATTCCCACTACTTTCCTTCAAACCATGCTGTGTTTTTATTACATTATCGGTCCTAACCAAAAATGTAACTACGGTACATTATCGGTTAGTGATACAGTATCGGTTAATTTGTGTGACATTATCGATTGGTGATACATTAACCATTGGTTACTACATTGTCAGTTGTAACATAGCTCAATCAAATTGAAGAATTCCTAAGTGCATGTAAACTGTTTCTTCTGTGCCTTGAAGTGAAAATAAAGTAAAGTGAATTAAAAGTAAAAATATTAATAAACAAAGAGATTATAGGTTTTTTAACGGATATATTTTCAATTCCACCCAGCGACTGACTTTGTAGGTCTGTCATCACAAGCAATGTCAGATTCAATCACCATTGATGCGTCGCCTCCTGTTGTCACTACTGATCATACGTTAGACATTGGAGGCAGCTTCATCCAATCCACAACTTCCATCTCTGCAAGGTACAGTTGACATCCAATCCAAATATCATGCACTCAGAGAAAAAGTCAAAGGAGCCGAAAATTACACCCACAATGAAGGCCTGTTCATACTTCAAGCGAAAAGGGATGCGATGCGAAATTTACGTCACAAATCATTCACTGCTAAAATTTTCTCCATTGTTCCAATGTATTGTCTTAGTTTTGTTGTGTTTTGAAGCCTGTTTTCTCAAATGTGTATAATGTTAATTCCTTGGAAGCTATTAATATGCAAAAACGTCATATCTATGGAGCTGCACTGTGTACCAAATGAAACTTATATCCTGGACTTTGCAGCATTTACATTTTTTGCCACATAATATACCTTTTTCCAGAGCGGGTCACATATGTATGTTTAATTTACAATATAAATTTCATCAGTCTCTGGCTCCTCACTGGAAAAATTATAATAAATTAGAAAAAGAAAAAAAAATGAAAATAATCTACTTGTTGTTACACACACCACTTTTTATCTGTAATATTTTCAGTTGGGAGAATGTATTCTCTGACCAGGAGAGTGGTGTCGCATTTTACAAGTGGGCTGTGGGTTCACATCCAGGTCATGCAGACATTATGCCATTCACTAGAGAGAGTACAGAGATTGGAGTCAGTGACCCCTCAAGACCTTTGCTCCTACAAGAAGGTCACTCATATTTTGTTTCAGTCAAGGTACGTAGGCCTATTTCCTTTTATATAATAGCAGTGCTGACTTTATTTGTTGTTTATGCTAAGGTTTTTCAGACTGTTTCATACATCATAGTTAAAGTCATGCCTTCATCATGCTTCTATGACAGGAATCTTAAAAGAAACACAACATTTGCAAACATCAAACACAAAACTACACAATTATTACGAAATACCTTACTGGACTGTTGGTGAATGACAGTCTACAGCATCCTGTCAAATTATGGCACCTGGTGTGCAGTCATTTTAAAGAAAAGCTAGGGGTATTTTTATATAATTTCTATTTTCTAACACTGGCCGGCTGATCAGCTGATACTACCCTTAATTCACTATTTTTAGTTGGTCCGCATTTAATAGCAATTAATATAAACACAAGCCAGCTAGACTGGTTTCCTGACTGTACAATTCCCTGATATTTATAATTTGCTCCGTTTAAGGAAACCAGACTACAAGATCATGATTGTTTTCCTTGGTTTTTCCAGCTTCTACGAACACAAACCTTCAAACAAGTCAGTTTTAATAACAATATCTGCTATACAATACTAACACCCCCCCCCCCCCCCCCCACCAAAATTTGTTTTATAGAAATCTTCATTTTAAAATTATTTTACCAAGGCAATCAACACTGTCGGTCTGATCACACTGAAGAGTTACGGAGCATTTAAAGTTGATGCAAGCCGTCCATTGGCTGGTCACGTCTTTGACGGAAACCCTGCCAACACCTCAGCCAATCACAGAGACCAAGACTTCCAGGAGGATCGTACTGTGATCCGTGCATTCTGGGAAGGGTTTCAGGACCCTCACAGTGCCATCGTTGGATATTCCTGGAGAGCTGGGATGTGTTCAGGTTGCAGTGATGTCATACCGGAGCAGCATGTGGGCTTGGCTACTTGTAAGCAGAGTTGTGGTCGAGTACTTTCCAAGTACTTTGTTTACTACCAAATATTGAGCTGTAAATTTGTTGCCAACAAAGTGAGACAAACATTGACAGTAGACAACAAATGCAGTCAATGTTAGAAAAAAACATAACTAGGGACTTTGGATTCATAAAGATACTTTTTAATCAAAGTTTTGGGACAAAAGTACTTGGAAAGTACTTGAAAAGTACTCGACTACAACTCGACGCTTGTCTGATTAATGAAAACTGGCACTAATGATGTGCAAACCCGACCTGAAACCGACTGCAATTTGGGTCGGGTCTTTTTTGTTATCATTTCAGCCGGGGCGATCGGTTTCGGTTTTATGCTTGCAATTTTCGTGTCGGTTCGGGTCGGTTTAGCCATCTTGTAAAAACCCTGAAATAAACTGAAATAAACTGACACAAATTGAAAATAGTGTAAAGTTGACGAAGTTGCAAATACTAACTTAATTAACTGAAGCTTCCAGAATGTTTTGTTTTTTTTGTATTTTCTAAATGTGTTAAAACAGTTAATTTATTATGTATTAATTGTGTACATTTTCTAATTATTACATTTCTCTTTCAAGATATAACTTTTTATTTACAGTATATTGATGCAATTTACTTTACAGACGTCATTGCTAAGCACCTGAACCTCGTGCCTGGTCTGACCTACTATGTAACAGTGACGGCTTGTAATGCCGCCGACCTTTGTACCTCGGTGGCCTCTGATGGCGTCATGGTGGATGACTCTCCCCCGGTATCGGGTCGTGTGTATGACGGCGGTCCTGGGGGTGGGGATATCAGCTATCAGTCCTCACGGTGAGTTAATTCCTAATGCTACTGATTTTGGTACCTCGGTGGCCTCTGATGGCGTCATGGTGGATGACTCTCCCCCGGTATAGGGGTGTGTGTATGACGGCAGTCTTGGGGGTGGGGATATCAGCTATTAGTCCTCACAGTGAGGTAATTACTAATGCCGCTGACTTTGGTACCTCGGTGGCCTCTGATGGCATCATGGTGGATGAGTTTTCCCCGGTATCGGGGCGTGTGTATGACGGCAGTCATAGCTACATTTTTGGCCACACATTTTTACAGGTGTATTCATTTCAAAACTCATTCTTGTGGTATTTATTCCCTGCAGAGTCCAGCTCCATGCCCATTGGTGGGGCTTCCACGACCCTCACTCTGGCCTTTCTCACTACGAGTGGCGAGCCAGTACAACACCAGAAGCCGAAGACATTCTCCCCTCCACACGCATTGAGCTGTCAGAGGATGCCCTGATATTCCTGTCAGCAGCAGACCAGATGCCTGTTGGAACTAATATCTACATCACGGTGCGCGCCTATAACCAGCTTGGTATGTGGAGTGAGGCTACATCTAATGGGTTTCGTGTGGACTCAACTCCACCTGATGTGGTAGATACACCTACTGTAGACAAGACCCAAGGGATGGCTGTCAACAATACTCAGGTAGGAGTTCTTGGGCCATGCAATTTCATAAAGCTCTGCGACATTTTATGACATGTCGTATGATCTATTTCACAAAACTTGCAATGCGTTGAATTCATCATAACTATACCTTGACAAAGGTTTAAAACACGTTGTAAGTTACGACAGGTCTTTGGGTCGTCGTAAAATAAGATGCGTCTTTTAATAGCCAGTTTTATGCTATAAATACAAATTAAATATTGTAACAATTCAAAATTACAAACATTAAATAAAAGAAACTATAATACCAAGACAATGTGTTTGAAGTTGTGAATGGAACATTCATCGTAGTCAATATGAAAAAACCTTGGAGTTTGCTCTCAAAATTTTTAATTAGCTTTCAAAATGTCAACAGCAAACTCTTTCATTTTTTTAACTGCATCATACGTCAGGTATTTTTCGTGAAGACATTCAATTTTTTTTTTGCTGAATATTAGACGGCCATTTTCTGTGTGTTAAATAAGGGCAGAAGGCAATAAAGGCAGTGCCAAGAGTTGTCGTGCTGCGACCCGCTGACCCCCGACGCATGCCGACCCGATTCAGATTTCTGCAGACCCGATTCAGATTTCTGCATATCAAAAGTTGAGAATTTGCATATTAGCTTCACAGCTGATTGCAGTCGCAGGTCTTCCGACTAGCCGCGGCGCGCCGATGGTAACACACACCATTATTATCTCTAAAATGTCAGCTTCGTCTCCGTGTGTCTTTGGCTTGTAGTTTTTGGTACTATTACTATTACTATTGTGTCAGACCTACTCGCAAATAGTGATTGTTTGCGAGCACAGATTGTTGGCGAGTACCATATGCGAAACCACAAGTAATAATTTGCCGCTACAATAGCACACCTGTTTTTTTATTCCCAAATAACGTAACTACCAAGGTGACTTGTAATTGCCTTCAGCCCAATAACTACATATAACAGTCACCGTTTTGTGCTAAAAATACACCTACGACACCTGGCACATACAATGTGTTTCATGGAATGAATTTAAAGACTCGCGACGCATCCAAGAGATACGATGCGTCGCAGCGCTGCGATAAGTTGTGATCCGTTTTATAAAATCAGGTGAAGATCACAGAAGAATGTTCTTTTTCTAGTTTAGAATAATCTTAATCCTTTATCTGAGATAAATCTAGATGTAATTCCTTCAGCCGATAGCCAGTTCAGTATTTTTAACTGTGCATGATATGTGTCGTGGGTCATTCGGGATATAATGCACACGTTTGAATGTGCCAGGCTGTTGCACGACACGCACACCTTAATTACAATCGGAATGCGCATCCACGTAACATCGCATTTGCGGCGGATATGGTTTTGCCATGGGTGTGGAACCAGCTGCCGCAGACAAAACGTACAAAACATGTACAGCCTTGCATTCAAGGACACTCTGAAGGGGGTCAGCCAGATGTCCCCCGGTCCCTATGTCCCCCCGGTCCCTATGTCCCCCCGGTCCCTATGTCCCCCCGGTCCCTATGTCCCCCCGGTCCCTATGTCCCCCCGGTCCCTATGTCCCCCCGGTCCCTATGTCCCCCCGGTCCCTATGTCCCCCCGGTCCCTATGTCCCCCCGGTCCCTATGTCCCCCCGGTCCCTATGTCCCCCCGGTCCCTATGTCCCCCCGGTCCCTATGTCCCCCCGGTCCCTATGTCCCCCCGGTCCCTATGTCCCCCCGGTCCCTATGTCCCCCCGGTCCCTATGTCCCCCCGGTCCCTATGTCCCCCCCGGTCCCTATGTCCCCCCGGTCCCTATGTCCCCCCGGTCCCTATGTCCCCCCGGTCCCTATGTCCCCCCGGTCCCTATGTCCCCCCGGTCCCTATGTCCCCCCGGTCCCTAGGTCCCCCCGGTCCCTAGGTCCCCCCGGTCCCTAGGTCCCCCCGGTCCCTAGGTCCCCCCGGTCCCTATGTCCCCCCGGTCCCTATGTCCCCCCGGTCCCTATGTCCCCCCGGTCCCTATGTCCCCCCGGTCCCTATGTCCCCCCGGTCCCTATGTCCCCCCGGTCCCTATGTCCCCCCGGTCCCTATGTCCCCCCGGTCCCTATGTCCCCCCGGTCCCTATGTCCCCCCGGTCCCTATGTCCCCCCGGTCCCTATGTCCCCCCGGTCCCTATGTCCCCCCGGTCCCTATGTCCCCCCGGTCCCTATGTCCCCCCGGTCCCTATGTCCCCCCGGTCCCTATGTCCCCCCGGTCCCTATGTCCCCCCGGTCCCTATGTCCCCCCGGTCCCTATGTCCCCCCGGTCCCTATGTCCCCCCGGTCCCTATGTCCTCCCGGTCCCTATGTCCTCCCGGTCCCTATGTCCTCCCGGTCCCTGGTCCCTATGTCCTCCCGGTCCCTGGTCCCTATGTCCCCCCTGGTCCCTATGTCCCCCCTGGTCCCTATGTCCCCCCTGGTCCCTATGTCCCCCCCGGTCCCTATGTCCCCCCCGGTCCCTATGTCCCCCCCGGTCCCTATGTCCCCCCCGGTCCCTATGTCCCCCCCGGTCCCCATGTCCCCCCCGGTCCCCATGTCCCCCCCGGTCCCCATGTCCCCCCCGGTCCCCATGTTCCGGCCCCGGTCCCCATGTTCCGGCCCCGGTCCCCATGTTCCGGCCCCGGTCCCTATGTTCCGGCCCCGGTCCCTATGTTCCGGCCCCGGTCCCTATGTTCCGGCCCCGGTCCCTATGTTCCGGCCCCGGTCCCTATGTTCCGGCCCCGGTCCCTATGTTCCGGCCCCGGTCCCTATGTTCCGGCCCCGGTCCCTATGTTCCGGCCCCGGTCCCTATGTTCCGGCCCCGGTCCCTATGTTCCGGCCCCGGTCCCTATGTTCCGGCCCCGGTCCCTATGTTCCGGCCCCGGTCCCTATGTTCCGGCCCCGGTCCCTATGTTCCGGCCCCGGTCCCTATGTTCCGGCCCCGGTCCCTATGTTCCGGCCCCGGTCCCTATGTTCCGGCCCCGGTCCCTATGTTCCGGCCCCGGTCCCTATGTTCCGGCCCCGGTCCCTATGTTCCGGCCCCGGTCCCTATGTTCCGGCCCCGGTCCCTATGTTCCGGCCCCGGTCCCTATGTTCCGGCCCCGGTCCCTATGTTCCGGCCCCGGTCCCTATGTTCCGGCCCCGGTCCCTATGTTCCGGCCCCGGTCCCTATGTTCCGGCCCCGGTCCCTATGTTCCGGCCCCGGTCCCTATGTTCCGGCCCCGGTCCCTATGTTCCGGCCCCGGTCCCTATGTTCCGGCCCCGGTCCCTATGTTCCGGCCCCGGTCCCTATGTTCCGGCCCCGGTCCCTATGTTCCGGCCCCGGTCCCTATGTTCCGGCCCCGGTCCCTATGTTCCGGCCCCGGTCCCTATGTTCCGGCCCCGGTCCCTATGTTCCGGCCCCGGTCCCTATGTTCCGGCCCCGGTCCCTATGTTCCGGCCCCGGTCCCTATGTTCCGGCCCCGGTCCCTATGTTCCGGCCCCGGTCCCTATGTTCCGGCCCCGGTCCCTATGTTCCGGCCCCGGTCCCTATGTTCCGGCCCCGGTCCCTATGTTCCGGCCCCGGTCCCTATGTTCCGGCCCCGGTCCCTATGTTCCGGCCCCGGTCCCTATGTTCCGGCCCCGGTCCCTATGTTCCGGCCCCGGTCCCTATGTTCCGGCCCCGGTCCCTATGTTCCGGCCCCGGTCCCTATGTTCCGGCCCCGGTCCCTATGTTCCGGCCCCGGTCCCTATGTTCCGGCCCCGGTCCCTATGTTCCGGCCCCGGTCCCTATGTTCCGGCCCCGGTCCCTATGTTCCGGCCCCGGTCCCTATGTTCCGGCCCCGGTCCCTATGTTCCGGCCCCGGTCCCTATGTTCCGGCCCCGGTCCCTATGTTCCGGCCCCGGTCCCTATGTTCCGGCCCCGGTCCCTATGTTCCGGCCCCGGTCCCTATGTTCCGGCCCCGGTCCCTATGTTCCGGCCCCGGTCCCTATGTTCCGGCCCCGGTCCCTATGTTCCGGCCCCGGTCCCTATGTTCCGGCCCCGGTCCCTATGTTCCGGCCCCGGTCCCTATGTTCCGGCCCCGGTCCCTATGTTCCGGCCCCGGTCCCTATGTTCCGGCCCCGGTCCCTATGTTCCGGCCCCGGTCCCTATGTTCCGGCCCCGGTCCCTATGTTCCGGCCCCGGTCCCTATGTTCCGGCCCCGGTCCCTATGTTCCGGCCCCGGTCCCTATGTTCCGGCCCCGGTCCCTATGTTCCGGCCCCGGTCCCTATGTTCCGGCCCCGGTCCCTATGTTCCGGCCCCGGTCCCTATGTTCCGGCCCCGGTCCCTATGTTCCGGCCCCGGTCCCTATGTTCCCCGGTTCCTATGTTCCCCGGTTCCTATATCCCCCGATTGGGTTAGGTTTTGGGAACGGCGAACAAAGGGACGGGGAAACAGATTGTTGGCGAGTACCATATGCGAAACCACAAGTAATAATTTGCCGCTACAATAGCACACCTGTTTTTTTATTCCCAAATAACGTAACTACCAAGGTGACTTGTAATTGCCTTCAGCCCAATAACTACATATAACAGTCACCGTTTTGTGCTAAAAATACACCTACGACACCTGGCACATACAATGTGTTTCATGAAATGAATTTAAAGACTCGCGACGCATCCTAGAGATACGATGCGTCGCAGCGCTGCGATAAGTTGTGATCCGTTTTATAAAATCAGGTGAAGATCACAGAAGAATGTTCTTTTTCTAGTTTAGAATAATCTTAATCCTTTATCTGAGATAAATCTAGATGTAATTCCTTCAGCCGATAGCCAGTTCAGTATTTTTAACTGTGCATGATATGTGTCGTGGGTCATTCGGGATATAATGCACACGTTTGAATGTGCCAGGCTGTTGCACGACACGCACACCTTAATTACAATCGGAATGCGCATCCACGTAACATCGCATTTGCGGCGGATATGGTTTTGCCATGGGTGTGGAACCAGCTGCCGCAGACAAAACGTACAAAACATGTACAGCCTTGCATTCAAGGACACTCTGAAGGGGGTCAGCCAGATGTCCCCCCGGTCCCTATGTCCCCCCGGTCCCTATGTCCCCCCGGTCCCTATGTCCCCCCGGTCCCTATGTCCCCCCGGTCCCTATGTCCCCCCGGTCCCTATGTCCCCCCGGTCCCTATGTCCCCCCGGTCCCTATGTCCCCCCGGTCCCTATGTCCCCCCGGTCCCTATGTCCCCCCGGTCCCTATGTCCCCCCGGTCCCTATGTCCCCCCGGTCCCTATGTCCCCCCGGTCCCTATGTCCCCCCGGTCCCTATGTCCCCCCGGTCCCTATGTCCCCCCGGTCCCTATGTCCCCCCGGTCCCTATGTCCCCCCGGTCCCTATGTCCCCCCGGTCCCTATGTCCCCCCGGTCCCTATGTCCCCCCGGTCCCTATGTCCCCCCGGTCCCTATGTCCCCCCGGTCCCTATGTCCCCCCGGTCCCTATGTCCCCCCGGTCCCTATGTCCCCCCGGTCCCTATGTCCCCCCGGTCCCTATGTCCCCCCGGTCCCTATGTCCCCCCGGTCCCTATGTCCCCCCGGTCCCTATGTCCCCCCGGTCCCTATGTCCCCCCGGTCCCTATGTCCCCCCGGTCCCTATGTCCCCCCGGTCCCTATGTCCCCCCGGTCCCTATGTCCCCCCGGTCCCTATGTCCCCCCGGTCCCTATGTCCCCCCGGTCCCTATGTCCCCCCGGTCCCTATGTCCCCCCGGTCCCTATGTCCCCCCGGTCCCTATGTCCCCCCGGTCCCTATGTCCCCCCGGTCCCTATGTCCCCCCGGTCCCTATGTCCCCCCGGTCCCTATGTCCCCCCGGTCCCTATGTCCCCCCGGTCCCTATGTCCCCCCGGTCCCTATGTCCCCCCGGTCCCTATGTCCCCCCGGTCCCTATGTCCCCCCGGTCCCTATGTCCCCCCGGTCCCTATGTCCTCCCGGTCCCTATGTCCTCCCGGTCCCTATGTCCTCCCGGTCCCTATGTCCTCCCGGTCCCTATGTCCTCCCGGTCCCTATGTCCTCCCGGTCCCTATGTCCTCCCGGTCCCTATGTCCTCCCGGTCCCTGGTCCCTATGTCCTCCCGGTCCCTGGTCCCTATGTCCCCCCTGGTCCCTATGTCCCCCCTGGTCCCTATGTCCCCCCTGGTCCCTATGTCCCCCCCCGGTCCCTATGTCCCCCCCCGGTCCCTATGTCCCCCCCCGGTCCCTATGTCCCCCCCCCGGTCCCTATGTTCCCCAGTCCCTATGTTCCCCGGTCCCTATGTTCCCCGGTCCCTATGTTCCCCGGTCCCTATGTTCCCCGGTCCCTATGTTCCCCGGTCCCTATGTTCCCCGGTCCCTATGTTCCCCGGTCCCTATGTTCCCCGGTCCCTATGTTCCCCGGTCCCTATGTTCCCCGGTCCCTATGTTCCCTATGGTCCCTATGTTCCCTATGGTCCCTATGTTCCCTATGGTCCCTATGTTCCCCCCGGTCCCTATGTCCCCCCGGTCCCTATGTCCCCCCGGTCCCTATGTCCCCCCGGTCCCTATGTCCCCCCGGTCCCTATGTCCTCCCGGTCCCTATGTCCTCCCGGTCCCTATGTCCTCCCGGTCCCTATGTCCTCCCGGTCCCTATGTCCTCCCGGTCCCTGGTCCCTATGTCCTCCCGGTCCCTGGTCCCTATGTCCTCCCGGTCCCTGGTCCCTATGTCCTCCCGGTCCCTGGTCCCTATGTCCCCCCTGGTCCCTATGTCCCCCCTGGTCCCTATGTCCCCCCTGGTCCCTATGTCCCCCCTGGTCCCTATGTCCCCCCTGGTCCCTATGTCCCCCCTGGTCCCTATGTCCCCCCCCCGGTCCCTATGTCCCCCCCCGGTCCCTATGTCCCCCCCCGGTCCCTATGTCCCCCCCCGGTCCCTATGTCCCCCCCCGGTCCCTATGTCCCCCCCCGGTCCCTATGTCCCCCCCCGGTCCCTATGTCCCCCCCCGGTCCCTATGTCCCCCCCCGGTCCCTATGTTCCCCGGTCCCTATGTTCCCCGGTCCCTATGTTCCCCGGTCCCTATGTTCCCCGGTCCCTATGTTCCCCGGTCCCTATGTTCCCCGGTCCCTATGTTCCCCGGTCCCTATGTTCCCCGGTCCCTATGTTCCCCGGTCCCTATGTTCCCCGGTCCCTATGTTCCCCGGTCCCTATGTTCCCCGGTCCCTATGTTCCCCGGTCCCTATGTTCCCCGGTCCCTATGTTCCGGCCCCGGTCCCTATGTTCCGGCCCCGGTCCCTATGTTCCCCGGTCCCTATGTTCCCCGGTTCCTATGTTCCCCGGTTCCTATGTTCCCCGGTTCCTATGTTCCCCGGTTCCTATGTTCCCCGGTTCCTATGTTCCCCGGTTCCTATGTTCCCCGGTTCCTATATCCCCCGATTGGGTTAGGTTTTGGGAACGGCGAACAAAGGGACGGGGAAACACATGTACACACTAGGCCCTATGATTCCCGTTCCCTATGTTCCCCGGTCTCAAACCCTAAGGATTGGGAGACATATGGATCGGCTAACATACCGTTGGGATCGGGGAACATAGGGATCAGGGAACAAAGGGCTGGGGAGCATCGGTACCGATTTTGTTTTCTCCCTCAAGCCCTATGATCCCCGGTCACAAACACCAAGCCAAACACTAAAGATCAGGAAACATAGGGAAAAGGGAACATGGGGATCAGGGAACATACATGTAGGGATCGGGGAATATAGGGATTGGAGAACATAGGAACGCACCCCTCTTAAGAAGGCTGTACAAAGCCTGAAATATCAGACTATATCCAAAGATGTTTCAATTTTCCAGCTGTTCTTAATCTTGCATTTAAGATAAACTTCAACATTGTTCATTCATTTGTCTTCCAGGTTCTTCGGGATGTGATTCACTTCTCCTGGAAGTTCGTTGACCCTGAGAGTGGTATTAAGGACCAGTTTGTATCTGTCAATACCCGTCATAATGGAGATGTCAATATTCCTCCATTAAAGGTAACATCCTCTAAAGAATTAACAAATTATTTACAATTTTCAGATTATGAGTAAAAAATTCAAAATTACTGTCATGACTTTTATATTTATTCCAGATTGCGGGGAGTGAATTGGACCTCATCTTCACCAATCTGACATTACATGAAGGTAGTAGTTATGTCATTACTGTAGTGGCTTGCAACTTTGCTGGTCTCTGCACACAGGCTGAGACAGAACCTTTATTGGTAAGTAATTGAGGATTATTTGTCAAAAAGTAGTTGATGGATTTTCCTCCAACCTCTAAAACTGTACCTTCTCATCGTCTTCTCCCTACAGGTTTCTTCAGGTTTGCGAGCTACAGTGCCAAGGGCACTTTTGAGGAATCCTTTGTTTCATTACCAGAAAGAATTATTAATAACATTTCAAACTGACTCAAGCAACTGTCCAAGAGTCTTTTTTGTATCGTCAAAAGAAAGTGGTTTTTTTTTAACTAATCAGTCCTAAATAGTGTGTGTCTGTATGTCCCATGTGTCAATAGGGGAACAATAGATCCTTTCAGTCCTCTGGCGTTCGTCTTTTGTTGAATTTTGTCCTCGGGCATTATAGTGTATGCTAACCAATGGGGTTAGGTTATAGTACAGGAAGAAAGGGAAACACAATAGGGTATCCTCGGTCGTTATGTAAAACACGACTGTGTTCCCGTATGTGTGTTGAAGTTTACGGTTAAAGTTTTTGGAAAAAAAGTATAACTTCTACGTGCTTTCATGTATTTTCAAGAAACTTGAATGCAGTGACCCTTGGGTGGGAAGACACAATTTTTCATCGGATTGCTGAGATAAAGAGTCATGTAGGGGGTCATTAGAGGTCGTCATTTCAACATGCACACAATTTTTACTTTTTAAGAACACAAAACATATAGGTATCGATCGCGGGAAAGGGCGACACTAGCGATCTTTGGACTACTTGTTTTTAATAGTTTTTACACGGTTGCAGCTGCTTTTAATCACTCTGCATGTTCTTACGCCATTTCTGATTACAGTTGATGTCTGAACAAACGTAATTGTTATTCCTTAAGGTTGATGGTAGTCCACCGTCCGTTGGGACGTTTGCCGTGGGTACAGAGAGTGCCGCCAACTTGGATCGTCATCATATTATCTGGATTGATGCAACCGACACAGCAATACCAAGTAACCCTCCTGCTGATTTTGACAACACCACTGATTTTGGCAACACCACTGATTTTGGCAACACCACTGATTTTGGCAACACCACTGATTTTGGCAACACCACTGATTTTGGCAACACCACTGATTTTGGCAACACCACTGATTTTGGCAACACCACTGATTTTGGCAACACCACTGATTTTGGCAACACCACTGATTTTGGCAACACCACTGATTTTGGCAACACCACGACCCAGAGTCCACCAACCACCCCATCGCCTCCACCCTACCACTCTGGCTGGATGACATGGATAGAAGACCCCCATACCTCCCTTGGTTCCTTAGCCCTAGCCTGGCTGGGATTTGCTGATGTACACTCTGCTATCAGCCACTACTTTGTCTCCGTCGGAAGCACCTATGGCAGCTCCGAGCTCACACAGGTATCTCTAGGCATTTTCTCTTCTTTTTAACTTGATAAAAGGCATTTTATCTTTTTAACCTTGCGACGTGCGGCCATTTTGTTTTTACACGAACGCGCGTCCGTACTTTTTTTCAAAGTCGGTTGTATTTCCTGTAACCCCCATAGTGTCTGAATATATTCGATCCCAGCTGGTGTTGTTGAATGGGGCAAGGCAACAATAGCATGATTAATTGCTTGGGTAGGTCTGGTAAAACCATACTTGAATAGCCCCTTTATGTACACAAAGTAATGAGATACTCGTGGGGCAGCACTTTCTTTTGCAAAAAGCTGTGTCACCCGTTCAACCAGGGTTCAAGCGGCACTTACCATGCTATTCGGCATGCTTTGAACTAGGAATGCATGTAATATGAGATTTTTTTACAAATGATGAAAAATCAATTGTTTTTTTTACAGCGAAGAGACTTTGAAAAAAAGTGCAGTGGCACGTCGCAGGGTTAAGAATTGTTATTTGTGAGGCGTTCTGGCAAGATGAGACAGAACTGGGCAAATTTTAAAACTTTTCCTGACAGTACTTTAATTGTTGCACTTCAATCAGACATTCCGTTCACGAGTTTTGCCTGTTTAAAGTTTGCATTTTTATATGTCAAACAGTTAAAAACCTGAGGAAAAAGCCCACAAAGGTTTGCGTTTTGTCAAACATTTTTCTTTAAAAACAGTGTTATTCCACAAAACGCATGTAGTAGACATATCAAAGATTGAATCTGAAAATTGAAGAAAAACAATCCCCCATTTCATTATTTTCTTTTTTCTCTACTTTGGCTTATGCCCAATTCCATCTAATTTTGCTAGAACGCCTCACATTTTTCATTTCTATCCAATTTGATTTGCTCTTTTCCAAAACTGTATTCTTTTTTCCTTTCTGTGATCTTGTCCACATGATATACTTTTTATTAAAATAAAAATCAACATATCAGCAACACCAATCAGTTTTCCCTACCTCAAATAGAGTGGACCAGTCCGCGTTGACCACAGCAGCGATGGTATGTCATTGGATGAGGGCATCGTGCAGACAACCATCATACCACTAGAGGGCAGTATAACAGACTTGGCTCCCCGCTATCTCTACATCTCCATCTGGGCTGTCAATGGGGTAAATTGCAGCTTCGTTTCATTCAATCAGCCAAAACACTGGAGCTTGTAATTAACACTCAATATTATTTAGTGTTATTTATTATATATTTTATGGGGTTGCTGTAAAGTTGAAACAAAATACAAACCAGTCCAGTGAAGTACTCGTCTAGGCTTCTATGTGGTATAAAAAATGATTTTAAAAATTGTTAAATGTCACTTGTTAAATAATAATAATAATAATAATAATAACAATAATAATAATAAGCATTTATAAAGCGCTCTTACACATGATATCATAGCGCTTAAAGATGGTGTGTCCGTGCTTTTGGGGGGGTTACACCCTGAAAAATAGATTTTCAAATTAAATTGATAATTTTCTAGCATTGTATTTTCTATGAGCTTTCGAATGAGACATCGCACGAAAATAATTGGCCAACGGCGAGTAATTCATTAATTAAATTTAAATTTGGAATTAGAGGCGTCCCGCTCCTAATTCGTGAGGGGCCTAGTATACTGCTTTCACCGTTGGCCATCTGCACTGTACTAACAATAGACAGGTTTCCCCATGGGCTCCCATCGCTTTGAATGTTGAGGAGTCTGGGAACAGTGCAAAAGAATATTCTTCTGGGGTTTCCACCCCACCTCTAAAACTTTAATTTCTTCTCATTGTCTTCTCTGCGGGTTTACAGTGCCTTTAGTGTGTTCTTGAGGACAGGGTTGTAATAGTCATTCACAAGTCAGTTCACAAGTCACTTCACAAATCAATTCGAAAGTCAGTTCACAAATCAGTTCACAAGTCAGTTCACAAGTCAGTTTAGAAGCATCAAGGTGACTTGTGACTGACTGGATTACAACTCTGCTTGGGGATTTTTTGGGTTTCATTATCAGAAATATAACAACAATTTACCTAGTCAGTTTCCCTTGTGGTTTATTTGTGAATTGTAATAAGAATTACATTATAATGATGGCCCATTGAAATCATCTTAGAGGTGACATAGCTACCATCAGAAAATATAGTAATTAATATTATAATACAAAGCTATATCTTCTTGTTGTAGTGGTTTTTGTTTAAGGCTTCCTTACTGTCGTCATTTTACACATTCCAGGTTGGACTACCAAGCACTCGTCATCATTCTTCTTTTGAGGCTTCCCCTACTTCACCAAACGAGGGCGCTCTTGTCCTGCTGCGTCGCTGCTCACCTACAACATGCGAGGGTCACTGTGCGTGCGCACCAATTCATCAAGTGTGTCATGTGATTCCACAGTGCACTGATCTAACTTACAGTAAGTACCAAACCGCAATTTGTTGATACAATAATACTAATTTATTTATTTGTATAGCGAATATTCTATAAAATATATATTCAAATGCGCTTTACAATATAAATCCTTAAATGTTAAAAATAATCAAATCTAGTATAAAAATACACTGAAATAGTTATTTAAAATTGAAGTTATTAACCAGTTTGCGCCGGAGTACGTATATACACGCAAAGTTTTCCCAAGATTAAAAAACGGATGAAGCACAAACAAGTCACGAGCAAGGCCGGAAATGTCTGTCCGCAGCGAGCAAGGCCGCAAATGCGTTGGTGTGTTTCCCGGTACCATTGGCTTGAACCCGCCACGGATCGAGTTTCGTTAAAATTAATCATGCGCCTCTGCTCAGTGATGTTAAAATAATCGATATCACTAAGACATAAGAGCACACAAATTAAAACCCTGAGCCCTCACCCCACCAACTGTTGCGTTAAAGTATCAGTAAAAAGCCAATTTAAACAGATGCATTTTCAACAGTACCTTAAAATTGGCCACACTGCCCGCTCTTCTAATTTGTATATTAAAGGTCATTCCATTATTGTTGCAATAATTGAAGATTTTTTTTTATTGAAATGTGTTTAATATCCTTCACATTTTGCTTTAAGTTTGGATAAAACTTGCAAGAAAAAGTAAAAAATGAGACTGAAGCTTCAGATAAAATAAAAACCACATTGCCTGCATCATATCGAGTTCAGTGGTCCAAGTATGTTACCTGACAGCACAAAATGAGTGTAAAGTCACATTATGGCTTTCTGAGTTACAATTTTCACTGAAAAGTCAATTTTGGGATGTTAACAACTTTCTGTTTGAAAAACTCTATTCTGTCATATCCCAAAGTTTTTTAACTGAATCTCTTCGCGAATTTTTTTTTTCAGGGATTTCTTTTTTGAACTGTGCACAGATCAAAAACTGTTAAACTCTCATAATCTTTGATAAAACTCTGGTAAACTCTAATAAACTTGGATAACCCATTTTGTGGTAACAGGTCACATAATAGTTTCAATACTGCTTTTCAGTAAATTGTTTCCTGTTAATTCCAAGATAATTCTAACACTGAGATGGAAGTTTTTGATGTACTGGATCTGATGCATGACGATATCAATACAGTGTTCAATATTGATGACACACCTACTCAGTACATGGCAGCTGCAGTCTGGCGAATCACAGAGCAGAAAGGACTGGATGTAAAGTGGTAAGTTCACTCATACAAAGAAACCACAACTCGGTAATTAACAAATTTCTCTTTCTGCCTCCTTGTACGGAAGCCCGTTAGGACCAGGTATCTCTTTTTCTTTCACGGTGGTTAGTTATTCTTTCACGGTGGTGCGTTTCTCTTTGAGTAGCTCATCTCTCTTTCAGAACATGCATCTCTCTCTTTCAAGGGGACAAGTAAATTTTTCACAGGGGTGTATTTTTATTATGATTAAGTGGCAGCTGCAACATACTAAATCGCGGCCGTGAATTATTATCTCACGGCTGTGACTTATTTATCTCACAGCCACGACTTAGTAAAGCTGTGGAACTCCCTGGATATTTCTATAAAAAAGATATGTAATCTTTAATTATTTAAAGGTAGGATACACCATTGGTAATTGCTTGAATTATCATTAATGGGTAGATTTGGGGGGTTGTATTTTATAGTAAATATCGTTTAACTGACCTGTCCGAAGTTTTACAATCATGGATGCCGAGAAAAGCACAAAAAAACAGCATTTGTTTTCACTCGTCGTCGAGCAGTTAATTTTTATGTTATCTTTGTTTTTTCGCGATCGCCGTCCGGGGATCGCCAATTTTTCTTTATAAAATTTAATTTTTCGGAATAATTACAGGATATCTAGCGCAATTATTTTGCTGGATGCCTAGAATCATTGTTTACTTTCAAATGAGTAAGATATTTCTTAATAATTCGGGAGTAAATATTTTCGATATCTGCAAATGGTGTATCATACCTTTAACAAAAATATAAGGCCAAATTATTTACTGGGTACATAAATTCTAATTAATCTTTTTGTTGACATGTCTCACAGGGTTACAAGAATACTGTCCTTTTTGTTTATAGTCTGGTGTCTCAGTTTTGTGTACTATGTCAACTAGGCGAGGCGTCATTAAGATGACATGCCGTTCCCCTGCATCGGAACAGGAGGAACGGGGCTATTGTTGTTTAATTACCTCGTCTTTTTGCGAGCGCACGGGCCCCGTTCTGCCCGCGTTCCATGCTCGAGAGCAGTACAACAGAGCGGTCACGCGTGCTTGAATGCATTTTGTCAATCGCGGCGGATGTGAAGAACGACCACACAATCAGTAGCTGATGTATTAAGCTTGTAGGCCTACATTTATATTATTAAGTATGAATATGTGACCTGTCATCACAAAATTAGCGTAAAGTCGCACGGAGTGATTTCCCAGTACGGCCAGTCAAATTCAAAATTTGAAGGGGTGGTCGATTTTGAGATTATATGTTTTCTTTAAAGACTAAATCCCCAACAATCAATTCCCGATTTTTAAGGACGATCAGATAAAAAAAAAATGTTTTTGAGACAATTTTGACTATGCCTTTCTTTGCGCGTTCACACAATTTCTCGCAAGAAATGCCCGTTTTCTCATAATCTCTTTATTAACTCTCCAGACTAAAAAATAAAAATAAAAAAAATATTGAGTATCAAACCTCCAAGTGTTATATACCATTGGGAAGCTCTGTTTCCACAGAGTTTAGAAATACCAAAAACTCAATTTTTGATTTTGCCGACTTTACGCTCATTTTGTGATGACAGGTCACATATATGTACATGTACATAGACAAACTGATTGCGGAAAGAAATGTTGTTCTAGCGGTTGTTTTTCAAAACGTTTCTTTCCCTTTTCATTTGCAAGTACATGAAGGCATTCAAACTTTGATAGAAAAGTATCACAATTTAAGTGAAGAATGTTTTGAATATCTTGGATCGGGGCCATTTGCTGAAAAAAAATGTTGGATTATTAAAATATAAGACGAGAAAAGAAAACAAAATTATTATGTGACCATAAATTTATTAACAAAACATCGATAGCGGACAACAAAATTTAATGTCAACATCAAAATGTACTTGCCCCGGTGTGAAACTACCTGAAAACAAACATGTACATATACATGTATACCACACAAAAGCCTTGTAGAGGTTTAGACCGATTTTGGATCTATCCTATAAAACACATCTCGGGCTAATCATTGGTGGTTTTCTTTACGCCCAGCTTCCGTTTATTTGTCACCTTTTCGGATCGTTTTGCCGCTGCTAATGACCTGCCCACGGCGGAACGCAACAATTTACATAACAAATAAGTACACAATGGCGCGTTCCAGCATCGGTGGATGGCTGAAGTTTTTCCCTGTTCCGACGCAAGAGAACGGGCCCATTGTTGTTTTTATTGATTCCTATGCAAGAACGCCAAGAAACGCGTGCGCTCACAGGGGAACGACATGTCATCTTAATAACGCCTCGCCTAATGTAATTGTCAATAAATGGAGGTCCCTACTCGACAAGCAGTTGCTTTTTGGGGACCCCCATCCACATTTATTTTCCTTTACCTATGTTATATTACGTTGAGACCAGTTATGTGGAAAAAGTAAAGAAAGAACGAATGAATGAATGAACTCGCAGCCGCGACTTATTATGTCGCGGCCGCAAGATAAATAAGGCTTGGCCGCGAGTTAGTATGCATCTGCCACTTAACCCCCCCCCCCCCCCACCCAAAAACAAATACACCCCTGTGAAAAATGAACTTGCTCCTTGAAAAAGAGAGGAGACACCTCCTAAAATAGAGATGAGCTACCATGAAAGAGAAACGCACCTCTGTGAAAGAGAAAGAGGTACCTGACCCTAACAGGCTTCCGTAGCCTAGCCCTGCATATGATCTTTGATCAAAGACAAAAAATGATCTTTTTAGAATCAGAATCATCAGAACATGGTCTATTCTTTGTCAGCACACAACATAACGATGTGGTATTAATATGATCCTATAGGGTCTTACACAAGCACCTTGCTTTTATCGTTTCTTACAGGTATGAGTGGAGTATTGGTGATTATCTGTCTTCAGACTTTGAGCCAACGGGAGTCTTTGATCCAGCCTACGAAAGAATCTGGTTTGATGTTGGACAGGACAATCACACTGTTATCATGTTTGACAAAGGTATTAAATCCTGTGCTATGTACAGTTTGAGTTCAGTTTCTACACATCAGTGTACACATTTTACCAGGAACAAGCTCAGTTTGATCGCGGAAGCTGCGGGTCATTGAAATTGATGTTTTCGAAATAGCACAAAGTGCCCTAAAATATAAGATATTACACATAACATGCAGTACTTATGGAGGCCAGTAGTTGGCCGTACATTACGAGTGAATACATACCAGGAGTCGCGCGCTGGTATGTTGTTACAAGTGGGAAAATCTAATCTAGCACCCTCGTTTGGTAGCATATTGCCAATTCTTTCGTTTCGCAATACGATGCGCCCCCATGTGATTTAATATGTACAGGCTATTTTAATAGCGCGTTAAATCTTGCGAACAAGTCGACATGTGGTACTTCGTCTACTTACGCCATGCAAACGTTCACTCAACTTTGCCAACGTCGTTCGGCACCATTCACAGGCGTTAAATTGTCAAAATACCCGGTTCATCAAGTGTCCAGTTGATTTTTGTGCAGGGCCAAGTTGGTTCCTCCCCAGTTGTTAGATTGCCAAGTTACTAAGATGCCGAGTTATAGAAATAGAAACCTTCAGTACAACAAAGCTGTTTTTACTCAGTAGCAAGAATGATTTACAGGGGACAAGTTCTCAATTTCAGTATATCTGAAGATGGTTTGCTTATAGTCAGTGTGTTTCTCCTTTTAGATCGAAAGCTGACCAGAGATGTAACATATCACGTGTTCATCCGGGCTTGGTATGATGCTTCGACATACGCAGTGTTTAAATCAGACGGCATTACACCTGATATCACACCACCAAAAATATCAACCATCAGAGGCACAAAGGTGAGTTTAAATAACTAGTTTTCCTAAGATATTTTGGTTCAATTGTAATTAAGAGGTATATTACTGGTCCTTTCTTCCTCAATTTGTTAAAAACCTACCGACCAAGTTTGTTCAGGGACTTCGTAGGAATCCTATGATTTAACAATTAATTACTGGTACACATATCACACATATCGCAGTCGGAATGGAAACTGTGCTTTTTCAAGAGTATGCTTTTAAGACACTTGAGTGTATGAAACCACAGCAAACATTTAAGTGAGTTTAAAAAAATCTAGGGACCCCTCTTCCCCGATAGGCCCTCATCAGTCTAGGTCACAATGTAATAATTTTAATACTCGTAGTCGTAGCAGCATCTTGGTGAATCCTGTTAAATCTTGATGAGTCGTGATGCATCTTGGCTGGTCGGCAAACTCCCGTAACAGTTTTGAACTGTTCAAAATTGTTGTGGCGGTGCTACGATTCTTTGAAACCCTAGGGCAGTCGCAGTGTGATCATAACTCAATCACGTACAGTCGTATACGTAGTGCCATCTTGTAGGTATTAGTAGGCATTCGTGGCCAGTCGTGGTTTATCACGTATCACTACGACTATCCTCGACTGTCTGTAATCGTAGAGTAGTCCTGACTAGTCCTGATGATGCTATCGTACTAAAACCATAGTACACCGTAAAAGACCGTAATAGGTCGTTATGAATTGGCCTTAAAATTGTACAGACATCGTCAATATACATACAGAGATCGTCGATATTTGTAGTGTCACCAAAGAAGGACTGTGAGTATTTGTAGGAGGGTGCAATTGGGACATTTTTCTCCCGATTAAACTGTTACAACTGAATTGGGGGCTTTGGTCTTTTGTTGCTGTCAGGTTAAAGATCTTGTGAGACCAGATGCCAGCAAAGACACTGATTACTTAATCGATCCCAGTGTTGTCTTTGTCTCATGGAAGAGTGTGTTTCAAGACACTGCAACATCCCACTACCAAGTGTCTCTAAGTACCTACCCAGGAGGTGAGTTCTAGTTTGCCCTGCTCCATCTTTTATCTAACCCATCTTTTATCGTTCAACTAACCCAAATATTTAATCTCCTTGGAAAACAACTTTAAGACTGAGTTTGCTACATGCTTTCCTACATGTATCTACTGAACCTTATACACCATGCATTTCTATCTACTCATCCTCAATAGGTGAAGATATTCGTCATTTTGCTGACCATGTCTTTCCGGCCAGCGTTTCGTCCACACAGTTTACCAGCCTGAACCTACAGAGTGGACTGCGATACTACAGCAACGTACGAGCATTCAACAGAGCCGATCTGCACACACTTAGAAGCAGTGACGGCTTTGTGGTAGATACCAGGAGGCCAGATCCCGGCCTTGTCTTTGATGGTATAGGTATGGAGCATACTTGTATTTGAGTCACCAAATATTAAGTCCGAGTCCCCTCCCCTGAATCTGAGTCTCAAGTCATATAGGTCGAGTCCAAGTTGCGAGTTGTGAGTCACAAAGATTGAGTCACAAGTCCCAGTCACGAGTCACCTTTAGGTACTGAGGTACCACGAAGAGAAACAATGTAAATAGTTCAATTTTTGTTATAACTTTCCTCTAAATTAATGAACTAGTAACATGTACAGTATGTCAAATAAACCATGGGGTTCTTCATTGAAGTCATTTGATCTACATGTGACCTGTTTGCCTTTGTCCTTATAGGGTTGAGTCAGCGTCAGTCTAAATCACTTGTCATCATGACCCAATTCTCTCAGTCACGAAAAAATGGGACTCGGTCAAGTCAGTAACACAAGTCTGGTATGAAGCCTCTTACCCAAATGGCATTCTAGAGGATATAATAGTATGTGTATTACTTAAAATGTATTACTTCAAGTATCGTTGATGTGCTCAAGTGGACTCGAGCACTACTCCTCTTGTTTGGGTTGGCAAAAAAATAAATAGACATGCATACCTCATTGAACAAGCATACTTCCACTAACTACCCTAAGGCCAAATTTACCAATGGATGGAGAGTTTTTCTGGAAGAAAACAAATATCAAGATATCTTGATTTGGGCTAGTAGTTTTTAGCTTCAGACCCTATTTTGTGAAACAGAGTCATATATCTTTCGCACTGCTAAATAACTAAACTATGTCATGTTTACGAGTGAAGTTTAGTTATTTCTTGACGCGTAAGGACCTTTGACTGTGCTTCACAAAATAGGGTCTGGGGTTAAAACTACTGGCCCAAATCGAGATATGCTGGAATCATTTTACATCTAGAAAGATTCTCCATCCATTGGTATAAGTAGTTTTGGACTCGAGGTAGTGGAAGTAAGCTGGTTTGTTGTTTGTGGCCCACCTGTATAGTCAACATAGTCACCACCTTTAGTGACCATAGCCTTGTTAATGAACTGAAGACTTTATTTTATTCCAGAGCTTCACGATGTAGAGTACCAGAACTCCAGCACCGTCATCTCAGCCTCCTGGCATGGCTTTGTGGATCTAGAATCCTACATAGACCATTATGAGTGGTGCGTTGGACAGACCCCTAGCCCTGAAGATGTCAGCGTTCTACCCTGTACCGATGTTGGAATGCATCTGTCTGCCTCTAAGACTCTACCAGTACCTCTCACAGATGGTAACAATCACATGTACTTTCTCTGTTAACTTTATTGGTTTGAATGGTGCCCACTTGAAGCTACACAGTGATGCATTGGCCAATTATGCATTGTGTTACTGCAGTCAAAGTCAAGGTATATATTCGGAAATGAAATCTGTGAACCAAAGAAATAAAAATGTAACAAACCCCAACAAAATTAGTCACAATTCACCAGAGCTACTTAGGAGAAATAAGCCTTTTAATAACAGTATTTGGCACAATAAAAATAATGGAACCAATCAAAGTTTTTCCCTAAATAACATATCTATGTTTATTAGGTGTCATCAGCCTGAGTGATATACAAAAATGAAAGCAAATGGTGTGCTTTCTACTGCGTGTAAAAACCTTATACCTGAAAACTTGTCAATAAGATTAATTTTGAGAGATCTTGAACACAACTGAATAATTTCAATTTTCTTACCTTTTATGGAAAGAATTCCATATCCGGACATCACATTTTGTTATGTCCCAGTTTTTACCACAATTTGATGCTTAAATTTCAGAATTTAGAGAATTCTGTTTTGTCAGGGCCCAGAAGTTTTGTACCGTACATAATTTCTAAATATAGAATCATTTTTTTTTATAAAGGGGGGTGGGTTAAACTTTCACCCACAGCCTTTGATAATAGATAACATTAATAACATGCTCAATAACTATCTTTTTCAGGCATCCGGTATTTCTCCAAGATCTCAGCTATTGATGCTGCCGGCCTACAGTCTGTAACAGTCTCTTCAGATGGGTTTGTAGTGGACATTACAGCCCCTGAGCCACTAAAACACATCCACTTCGGGAATAACTTGATCCAGAATCCATCATTTGAAGGTATAGAAATTCTGCTATTATAACTAACAATTGGGTTATGCCTAGTTATCACCTATAAAATGTTTATTGTGGTATTTAAAAGATTTGTCAGTTTTGAACAGATGTACTTATCCTTCCAGATATAAATGTTGACACAACAACAGATGAAATCACAACAACCGAAAGTGTGTGGGAAACTGAATCAGAAAGTGAAAAAACAAAGGCAACAACAAAAGAATCTTCAACAGGTACTACCTATGTCTCAGATAGTTATCCCACTGCTGCCACCAATTTTACAACTGAAGTTCCAACCACTACAGACAGTATGAATACCGTTGAGGATACACTGCTGCCAGAATGGCATGTGGAATCCGGCAGCCAGATTTCTGTGATGACATCTGAAAAGAAGATTGCTCAAGATGGTCGTTCTTTCTTGTCTCTTCACGGCTCTATCTCCCAAACCTTTGAGACATCACCAGGCAGCCACTACCAAGTTGTGGTATTTGCAAGTCACGCTGTACCATCTCACAATCCTTTGCTGAATCAGGAAGGTCGCATTGAGGCTCCGGGATTGGAACGTGTCTTTAGGTTGTATGACAGGCTGGCACATGGTCACTCCAACCAAAGTCTGAGCTCCATCCGATGGCATCAGCACAGGTTTTATTTCACAGCCAACGACGATGTCTCAACATTAACAATCTCCTCAGTGGGAGAATCCAATGGAATCCTGTTGGATAATATTCAGGTAAGCAAATCCCTAATCATATTCTTTAAAAAATATATATATTATAAACTCTTTTAAAAAAATTCATGTTTTCCTGTATCAAATCACCTGGACACACCCCATGTAATTGCTTGCACATTCTGTGGTGAGTAGTTGATAGCCAACCATTTAATAATTTTTTTTCTCATCTTTTTCATGTCAGGTGAGGGAAATAACCGCTGGATCAAGTACCGGTGATGGGTCCGTAGAAGTCCATACTCAGTTCATTCACAACTGGTCATCCATCCAGGCCAAGTGGCATTTCATTGATCCTGATAGTCCCATAGTGGACTACAGCTGGGCTATAGGTATGTGGAATCGTGTTCTCTCTAGTCACCCATTGAGGCATTTAATTGATCCTGAGAGTCCCATAGTGGACTACAGCTGGGCTATAGGTACACTGTAGGTGAAATCGTGTTCTCTCTAGTCACCCATTGAGGCATTTAATTGAGCCTGAGAGTCCCATAGTGGACTACAGCTGGGCTATAGGTAGGTGGAATCGTGTTCTCTCTGGTCACTCATTGATGAGGCATTTCATTGACCCTGAATGATGTCACATAGTCACTATTAGTGACCCCATCGGACAAATAGGAATTAGGAAACATGCCAAACTCCCATAAAATAAATGAAAAGTAGCTATAAAGTTCTCACTATTCCACGTACAATATACAAACTAATTTATTTACACCTAATCTCCAACAACAACAAACAAAAATTAAAAATCAAAATATTCACAAAATACAAAATTCGCAAGTTTATCGACTTGTACTAATTCAGGTACAGCTTTCCTCCAACTCCAATTAATTCTCAATTTTTAAAATTCTCAATCTCAACATTATGGAATTCCTCAAACCTCATTCACAAATTCAAATTCCAAAATTCACAATTTCCAAATCAGGTATTCTCAAAACTTCCAATAACCTAAGATTTTTCCCAATTCACCTGCAATTATAACACTCTCAAACTTTGCAATATATTAATTCCAATACCCGACGCAATTTCAGAGTAGAACAACCCAGTGGGCATTTTACCCGATATTACCCGGGTTGTAACGAGTAATAACGCTAGTTATTACTGGGTAACATACCGATATTACCCGGGTTGTAACGAGTAATAATGCGTTATTACGGGTAATATCACCGAGTAATAACGGGGAAATAGTAGACGAACATTTCCCCGTTATTACCAGCCGATATTACCACATTTACCCACTGTTACCCGGGAGAATGTTACCGATATTTCTGGCATTGCACGTTATTACCACCCGATATTACCCCATTTACCCGATATTGCCAGGGAGATTACCGATATTTCTGGCATTGCATTGTTATAACCACCCGATATTACCCCATTTACCCGATATTTCTGGCATTGCATTGTTATTACCACCCGATATTACCTCTTTTACCCGATATTTCTGGCATTGCATTGTTATTACCACCCGATATTACCCCATTTACCCGATATTTCTGGCATTGCATTGTTATTGCATTGTTATTACCACCCGATATTACCTCTTTTAGCCGATATTTCTGGCATTGCATTGTTATTACCACCCGATATTACCTCTTTTACCCGATATTTCTGGCATTGCATTGTTATTACCACCCGATATTACCCCATTTACCCGATATTTCTGGCATTGCATTGTTATTACCACCCGATATTACCTCTTTTACCCGATATTTCTGGCATTGCATTGTTATTACCACCCGATATTACCTCTTTTACCCGATATTTCTGGCATTGCATTGTTATTACTAGCCGATATTACCCGATATTTCCGACATTGCATTGTTATTACCACCCGATATTACCTCTTTTACCCGATATTTCTGGTATTGCATTGTTATTACCACCTGATATTACCCGATATTTCTGGCATTGCATTGTTATTACTAGCCGATATTACCTATTTTACCCGATATTTCTGGCATTGCATTTTTATTACTACCCGATATTACCCCATTTACCCAATATTGGTTAATTTGTTGGTTAATTGGTTAATTATATTGGTTAATACTAATATTACGATACTACCGGAACAATACTACAATGTATACACATATAAACACATATACACATATAAACATCAATTCTGAGCCTACAATCTTAGCGTGTACTTAAATGCTATATATGTGCCCAATATCACCGCTGTCTGTAATCACAGCTAGTTTGCAATTAATTTGTTGTTAATTTATTTGTGTGTTGGTTTTTTGGCAAATTTGTTTCTTTGAGACTTAATTGGAATAAATAAATATTACACAATTACATGTATCTCTACGAAAACACCCTAAACGTATCGCTATTTTGCAAAACATAACGTTCATGTAGAAAAAAAGTGACAAAATTGTTTCACCAAGGTTTATCACGCCCACTTGGGGTCAACATGTAAATTGAGGTCACCCGATATTACCCTATTTACCCAATATCAGAGAATGTAACTGATATTTCTGGCATTGCCGTGTTATTACCACCTGATATTACCCCATTTACCAAATATTACCAGGGAGAATGTAACCGATATTTCTGTCATTTTCATGTTATTAACTCGGTAAATTGTTACCCATTACCTCTTATTACCCTGTTATAACTCGCTAAAATGTCGGTTTCAACAGGGTAATAACAGTAATCTTTGAACTTGGAAATTATTAGCTTGGATTGCTATAATTATACTGTTATTACCCCCCCGGTACTCAAGTTCCCAATGTTATAACCAATTCAAGCCTTTCACCATTACCCACATTACCTGTATTATCCTGTTGTTACCCGGTAAATTGTCGGTTTCAACAGGGTAATAACAGTAATATTTGAACTTGAAAATTTTGCTGGAATTGCTACTAATTTTACTGTTATTACTCAAGTTCCCAATGTTATAACCAATTCAAGCCTTTCATCATTACCCACATTACCTGTATTATCCTGTTGTTACTCGGTAAAATGTCGGTTTCAACAGGGTAATAACAGTAATATTAGAACTTGGAAATGTTACTGTTATTACTCAAGTTCCCGATGTTATAACCAATTCAACCCTTTCACCACATTACCCATATTACCTGTATTATCCTGTTGTTACTCGGTAACATGTTGGTTTCAACAGGGTAACAACAGTAATATTTGAACTTGGAAATGTTGCTAGGATTGCTATAATTTTACTGTTATTACTCAAGTTACCAATGTTATAACCAATTCAAGCCTTTCATCATTACCCACATTACCTGTATTATCCTGTTGTTACTCGGTAAAATGTCGGTTTCAACAGGGTAATAACAGTAATATTAGAACTTGGAAATGTTACTGTTATTACTCAAGTTCCCGATGTTATAACCAATTCAACCCTTTCACCACATTACCCATATTACCTGTATTATCCTGTTGTTACTCGGTAACATGTTGGTTTCAACAGGGTAACAACAGTAATATTTGAACTTGGAAATTTTGCTAGGATTGCTATAATTTTACTGTTATTACTCAAGTTACCAATGTTATAACCAATTCAAGCCTTTCATCATTACCCACATTACCTGTATTATCCTGTTGTTACTCGGTAAAATGTCGGTTTCAACAGGGTAATAACAGTAATATTAGAACTTGGAAATGTTACTGTTATTACTCAAGTTCCCGATGTTATAACCAATTCAACCCTTTCACCACATTACCCATATTACCTGTATTATCCTGTTGTTACTCGGTAACATGTTGGTTTCAACAGGGTAATAACGGTTATATTTGGACTTTGAAATTTGGTAGACAGGTGCACTATTTTTCAAGAGTTTTTCTCATCAGAAACAGATCCTGTCGGTCTCAAGGATCAATTAGATCCAATCCTTATATTAAAAAAACAAATATTAAGGAATTTATAACAATTTCATTATCACACCGGTAATATCATTTGGGTAATAACACGTTAATATCGGTAAAATTTGGACTTAGTCAAATTTTGGGGTGATATTACCGGTAATATCGGTAACCGGTAACAACTTGCCCACTGGGAACCTACTCTTAATACCCCAACTTCAATACAAATTAAATACAATTTCTGCTTTCAACTTCTGGATTTCCAACCAAATTTCCAATCAACATTTCAATTTAGGCAAATCCTTAATTCTTCAATTACAACTTTCAATCTTTATCATTTTACAATTGTCGACTAAAACCCTCAATATCCGTATTAATGTCAACCTATACTTGAACATAATAGGCACCCTTCTGCAGGATTTCGTCAAAACTAAAACTGTTCACAATCTTCTGAAATACTTCAAACTTCAATTATATATATATACCCAGAACCTTCTGCTGATTGTAAGTGTTTAATACAGTATATGCTCAATCGTTTTGTTTTAGCAGAATTTTACAACACTTTACTATATACAAAGAACAATGATCAAATGTTCCGGGATGGCAACGCGGTTTGTATTTCTAACAGGTGAAGTTAGCGATGCTAGGCTACGTGTTCTAAATGACGTCTACAGATGTAGTGTCGCCCCCAATTCCCGGTGGTCTGTCATTTGTAACAGGAACGGTAGGCTAGGGGGAGTACAGGTAGACCTCGGGTAGACGTCGGCACCCACGAGAGACGGTATAAAGTATAACTTCAAATCCCGGACTTTCGTGTTATGGTTATAGAAGTATCTTCACTTAAATAAGCAAAAGGGTACTGCTTATCATGTACATGTACGGCTGTCAATAACAGCAGTGTGTTTTCCTTTAATAGCAATCACACACAGGAATAAGCAAAATTTATCCTGCCAATCGTCGACCCTTCTACAATCGTGCTCTGATCAGATATGACCAACTGCGTGACTAGGCCGCACCCCGAGAATTGCTGAGCAAATTTGTCAGGCTCACTAAATAACCATGGAACAACACACTTACCAACAACACACACACAATCAGCATTCAACCATACATCAAATATCTGTCCATAAAAGGCTTATTCACTCGGCTGTGAAAGGAATATCGAATAAGAGCAAGGGCCTAATAATATATTCACGAGTTAAAACTATTAGCCAGTAGGCACATTATGAAAAATAAATACACACAGAGACCAACTAATAAAGGGGCAACTTAATATTCTTATTTGTAGAAATGAATCAATTGTGACACCTGAGAGTCCCATAGTGGACTACAGCTGCGCTAAAGTGGAATCGTGTTCTCTCTGGTCACCCATTGATGAGGCATTTCATTGACCCTGAGAGTCCTATAGTGGACTACAGCTGGGCTAAAGTGGAATCGTGTTCTCTCTGTTCAGCCATTGATGAGGCATTTCATTGACCCTGAGAGTCCCATAGTGGACTACAGCTGGGCTAAAGTGGAATCGTGTTCTCTCTGGTCACCCATTGATGAGGCATTTCATTGACCCTAAGAGTCCCATAGTGGACTACAGCTGGGCTAAAGTGGAATCGTGTTCTCTCTGTTCAGCCATTGATGAGGCATTTCATTGACCCTGAGAGTCCCATAGTGGACTACAGCCGGGCTAAAGTGGAATCGTGTTCTCTCTGGTCACCCATTGATGAGGCATTTCATTGACCCTGAGAGTCCAGAAGATGACTACAGCTGGGCTAAAGTGGAACCGTGTTCTTTCTGTTCAGCCATTGATGAGGCATTTCATTGACCCTGAGAGTCCCACAGTGGACTACAGCTGGGCTAAAGTGGAATCGTGTTCTCTCTGGTCACCCATTGATGAGGCATTTCATTGACCCTAAGAGTCCCATAGTGGACTACAGCTGGGCTAAAGTGGAATCGTGTTCTCTCTGTTCAGCCATTGATGAGGCATTTCATTGACCCTGAGAGTCCCATAGTGGACTACAGCTGGGCTAAAGTGGGCTAAAGGAAGGTGGAATCGTGTTCTCCCTGGTCACCCATCGATGAGGTATATTATTGACTCTGAGAGTCCCATTTTGAACTACAGCTAGCTGGGCTATGGGTAGGTGAAATCGTGTTTTTCTAGTCGCCCATGGATGAGGCATTTCATTGACCCTGAGAGTCCCCCATATAGTGTGCTACAGCTGGGCTATAGCTAGGTGGAATCGTGTTCTTTCTGGTGAGCCCTTGATGAGGCATTTCATTTACCCTGAGAGTCCCATAGTGGACTACAGCTGGGCTAAAGTGGAATCGTATTTTCTCTGGTCAGCCATTGATGAGGCATTTCATTGGCCCTGAGAGTGGAATCGTGTTCTAAAAGTGAAATCGTGTTCTCTCTGGTCACCCATTGATGAGGCATTTCACTGACCCTGAGAGTTCCATAGTGGACTACAGCTGGGCTAAAGTGGAATCGTGTTCTCTCTGGTCACCCATTGATGAGGCATTTCATTGACCCCGAGAGTCCCATAGTGGACTACAGCTGGGCTAAAGTGGAATCGTATTTTCTCTGGTCAGCCATTGATGAGGCATTTCATTGACCCTGAGAGTCCCATAGTGGACTACTGCTGCGCTAAAGTGGAATCGTGTTCTCTCTGTTAGCCTTTGATGAGGCATTTCATTGACCCTGAGAGTCCCATAGTGGACTACAGCTGGGCTAAAGTGGAATCGTGTTCTCTCTGGTCACCCATTGATGAGGCATTTCATTGACCCTAAGAGTCCCATAGTGGACTACAGCTGGGCTAAAGTGGAATCGTGTTCTCTCTGTTCAGCCATTGATGAGGCATTTCATTGACCCTGAGAGTCCCATAGTGGACTACAGCCGGGCTAAAGTGGAATCGTGTTCTCTCTGGTCACCCATTGATGAGGCATTTCATTGACCCTGAGAGTCCAAAAGTGGACTACAGCTGGGCTAAAGTGGAACCGTGTTCTCTCTGTTCAGCCATTGATGAGGCATTTCATTGACCCTGAGAGTCCCATAGTGGACTACAGCTGGGCTAAAGTGGAATCGTGTTCTCTCTGGTCACCCATTGATGAGGCATTTCATTGACCCTAAGAGTCCCATAGTGGACTACAGCTGGGCTAAAGTGGAATCGTGTTCTCTCTGTTCAGCCATTGATGAGGCATTTCATTGACCCTGAGAGTCCCATAGTGGACTACAGCTGGGCTAAAGTGGGCTAAAGGAAGGTGGAATCGTGTTCTCCCTGGTCACCCATCGATGAGGTATATTATTGACTCTGAGAGTCCCATTTTGAACTACAGCTAGCTGGGCTATGGGTAGGTGAAATCGTGTTCTTTCTAGTCGCCCATGGATGAGGCATTTCATTGACCCTGAGAGTCCCCCATATAGTGTGCTACAGCTGGGCTATAGCTAGGTGGAATCGTGTTCTTTCTGGTGAGCCCTTGATGAGGCATTTCATTTACCCTGAGAGTCCCATAGTGGACTACAGCTGGGCTAAAGTGGAATCGTATTTTCTCTGGTCAGCCATTGATGAGGCATTTCATTGGCCCTGAGAGTGGAATCGTGTTCTAAAAGTGAAATCGTGTTCTCTCTGGTCACCCATTGATGAGGCATTTCACTGACCCTGAGAGTTCCATAGTGGACTACAGCTGGGCTAAAGTGGAATCGTGTTCTCTCTGGTCACCCATTGATGAGGCATTTCATTGACCCTGAGAGTCCAGGAGTGGACTACAGCTGGGCTAAAGTGGAACCGTGTTCTCTCTGTTCAGCCATCGATGAGGCATTTCATTGACCCCGAGAGTCCCATAGTGGACTACAGCTGGGCTAAAGTGGAATCGTATTTTCTCTGGTCAGCCATTGATGAGGCATTTCATTGACCCTGAGAGTCCCATAGTGGACTACTGCTGCGCTAAAGTGGAATCGTGTTCTCTCTGTTAGCCTTTGATGAGGCATTTCATTGACCCTGAGAGTCCCATAGTGGACTACAGCTGGGCTAAAGTGGAATCGTATTTTCTCTGGTCAGCCATTGATGAGGCATTTCATTGGCCCTGAGAGTCCCATAGTGGACTACAGCTGGGCTAAAGTGGAATCGTGTTCTTTCTGGTCACCCATTGATGAGGCATTTCATTGACCCTGAGAGTCCCATAGTGGACTACTGCTGTGCTAAAGTAGAATCGTGTTCTCTCTGGTCGCCCATTGATGCATGAGACATTTCATTGACCCTAAGAGTCCCATAGTGGACTACAGCTGGGCTAAAGTGGAATCGTGTTTTCTCTGGTCGCCCATTGATGAGGCATTTCATTGACCTTGAGAGTCCCATAGTGGCCAGACTACAGCTGGGCTATAGGAAGGTGGAATCATGTTCTCCCTGGTCACCCATTGATGAGGTATTTTATTGACCCTGAGAGTCCCATTGTGAACTACAGCTAGCTGGGCTATAGGTAGGTGGAATTGTGTTCTCTTTAGTCACCCATTGAGGCATTTCATTGACCCTGAGAGTCCCATAGTGGACTACAGCTGGGCTATAGGTAGATGGAATCGTGTTCTCTCTAGTCATCCATTGAGGCATTTTATTGGCCCTGAGAGTCCCATAGTGGACTTCAGCTGGGCTATAGGTAGCAGTTCAGGGCATTTGCTGTTGATTTTTTTATTGATTTTCAAAGATAAAATCTATTGAACCTTTAAGATGATGTCACGTGACCCCTGATGACGTCATCATGGCGTCTGTCTGCAAGACCTGAGTTCACTCTAGGGCCTTCACCTAGGTTAAGTTCTATGAAAATACGACTTTGTTGTCTATTAAAAGTGCTTTTGCCAAAAAAAATTGTACAAAGTCTATGGGGTTTAGGTTACAAAAATTAAAAGAAAAAATATTTAAAAAAGAAAAAAATCAGAACAAAAACAAAGGCTTTTTCACAAAAATCCAATAAAAAACAAATAACCATCCCTGCCCTTACAGGTACCCATTTCCTTTTAGGTGGAGAAAAGCAATGAGTGACAAAGTGCCTTGCCATAAGGGAGACGCACCGTAGTCCCAGGCCGAACTAATTGAGCCCAGAACCTGCAGCTTTAGTTACAGATTACAAATTCACTGCTTCAGATCACGAGGCCACGGCACTCCACGTGTGTCATGATAGTTCAGATTTAAGATGTAACTATTATGACATTACGTTTGAGAAAATCTTTTAGAAATTAAAAAAAGCTAAATTAAAATGTATTAAAACACATTCAACCTACAAATTTGTAAGGTACTACCGAGGGCGGCACCCAGCTACAAACCTTTACGTCAGTGGGTACACAGACGGACGCTATCAACACAGACCTCAACATGGCACATGGCTCCTATGTCTACATCACTGTCATGGCCAGAAATGCAGCTCAACTCATTGCTATAGCAACCTCTGATGCTTTTCTGATTGACCTAACGCCACCACTGATTCATTTTGTGATTGACGGTGGCGAGGCACACGGTATGTCAAATTCAATTTCAATTTCAAATTTAATTTATCAAAGTCTCAAATTGCTTTGTGAAGAGTGATACACATAATGAAGTGCACAGGAGTACATACAAAATACATCTCATTTTGCATTTGTGGCATTTTGTTAGCAATTGTCACTTGTATTTTTGTTTTTCAACAGATGTTGACTTCAGTTCGGAAAATTCTTCTCTGACCTTTAGTTGGTCTGCGTCTGATCCGGAAAGTGGCATTAACTACTGTGAATGGGCTGTTGGCAAGTCCCTCAGTTCTCCTTTTAACCAGTTCGTGCCAGGATTATTTTGACATTGACCAGGCTCAGGCATGGGATTGTTTTTTATGAACCTCGATCCAAGACTGGTTCAGGCCGGCATCTGTGGGTAGTACATCCGGAATTTTCTGGCCTTGCTCGCTGTGAGACGTTCACTAACACATATTTCCGGCCTTGCTCATGACATGTTTATCCATCATCCATTTTGAATTTTGAGAAAAAACTTTGCGCATATACACGTCCTCCAACATAAACTGTGTAAATGTTCAGGATCTGAACATCATTTGGTCAGCTTTCTCCCATAGTTGGTCAATTCAAGGTTTGGGCACGGTCAATAGGCATTGATTTGGTTGATGTTTGTCAGCTATTTGTTCTGTAAATCTTTACCCCAAGTTGTTCAGCAACTGACCTTCAATCAGGGGCCAATTTTATGGAGCTGCTAAGCACAAATAACTTTTCTGAGCATGACAATTCTTCCTTGGCAAAAACAGGGTTACAAACCACATTTTGAGGTGATCTCTATCGTTTGTGACTGGTATTCAGCTGGTTTTCACTTGGCATGGAAAGCACGTGGAATTTTTGCTAGTAACCTGATTTTAACTGAACTTTTTTGTTTGCTAAGAAAAATGTTGTGCTAAGCAGCTCCATGAAATTGGCCCCAGATGACAAACATTTGCTCTTCATCAGCATCTGACTCCTAATCAGCAGCCTGAACTTTAGTCAGCATTTTACTTATAGGATTAATGATGAGTTGGGTATTTTTATTCCCGATTCCCTGTTAATTCTCTTAATTACCTCCGCCAAGGAGGTTATGTTCTTGCCGGCGTTTTTTTGTCTGTTTGTTTGTTGGGCTGTTTGTTTGTCTGTCTGTTGGGGTGTTTGTCTGTTTGTTTGTTAGCAGAATTACAGAAAAACTACTGAAGGGATTTTATTGAAACTGGGAAAGAATTAGATAGCTTATGGGTCAAGGATGATTCCATCACATTTTCAGATTAATCAAAATCACTTTGAATGATTTTTCTTAACGTTTGGGAGATGGGGCAATGTAGAGACAGCGCCACCAAGCGGTGCACGTCATTCCCCGGTTGAGGCATGTTTTTGCAGTTGGGGTGGAGGTCTGTGCTCTATTGAGTGCCCTTTTTCTAGTTATTTGAACTTGTTTTTGTTTTGTTTATTCAAGGATCAGAGCCTGGACTTGATGACATCGTACCATGCTCACTGTCTGCTGATAACACGTCCACTAGTACTGTCACCACCAATCTGTCCCATGCTATGGTTGAAGGCCAACATCTGTACGTCACTGTCACATGCCAAAATCACGCTGAGAAGTTGTCTTGGAAATCATCAGATGGCGTTACCATAGAAACCGTGCCTCCTAGTTCATCATCTGCTGTAGTCAACGTGAAAACACTGTCAGAGACTCGGTATGAAACACGTGACGGGTACCAGTCTCAGATGGATGCTCTCAAAGGATCATGGGATGGATTTTTGGATCCGTTTGGAATTCAGTCCTATGAGGTTAGTGCATTGTGCAAATAACAGAGCAAGTTTGATAAAGGACTATAATTAATCGTAGTTCAACTAACTCTGATTAAACTCACACTAGTTGACAAAAGTTAGACTAGTCTATAGACGACTATTTGCGACCAACCTACCACGGTTAGTTGCGCTGGTTATCAATAGCAAAATTTTCAGTTTCTGATTCTGCCACTTTTGTCACCATTGTATGATAAAACAGCAATTATGTAAGATATTCTTAACTACGCAATCACTAATGTCTGAATTGTAAGCCTATTGTTCACGTTTCAGACATTGTGACACTAACAACCGCGTTTCAGTTATTCCTGGTTCATAGTGTAATATAGCGGAGAAGCTCAAATTTGTAATCTCTTTACTTAACGGATCTGTTTCACTTGTAGTGTCACCTTTGTGGACTCAACGCCTTCACCTACTGGATACATTGTGGATCTACATCAGAGACCCACCTTGATTGGTCAGGCCTTAACCTGGTTGATGATACAACCTATAGCCTGTTGGTCAGAGCCATCAATCACGCTGGTTTGACCAGCGAGGCAATCGCAAGCAACTTCACCATTGAGTCTTCAGAGCCTATTGTACAAGGTATGTAATGCAGGCTTACTCAGGGTTTTAAATTGTTTCTTGCTAGATTTTCAAAAAATGTCAAAGTGTATATAATAACAGTCCTTCTGATTTGAGGCGTGTGATCGTACCCCCATGCCATCGCATGTCTAATGGCTCCCCAGAAGTACAAATAATCACACGAATCCCACTGTACCGCACACCTCGGCATGCATTTATGGCATTATTATACTTCATAGAAAAAAGTATGTCAGTGATGAAAAAATGGCTTTACTGTATCAAGATGCATATATTATTTATTTGTTTATCAAATTGTTAAGTCCCCGGCAGCTTGGACCAAAGACACATGACAGAATCGCACGCCTAGACAAATACAGGTGTGCCTTTTTCCACACGCCTGTGATTTTCAAATCAGGACTGAAATAAGTCTTTAAAAAAATGGCTAAGCCATTCAAAAGGACAAACGGTACATGCCCAACCGGACAATAACATCCATTCAAACTGAAACCAACCATCCAGCCATAAGGGAATTTATACTTCTAGATTTCAACCACTACTGCAAAATCCAACTGGTGAGTTACCATTACACTCATCCCTTTATGGTTTACCTATCTAGCTTTCCACCCAACTCAAATAACCACTACATATATATTATTGTTTGATTTGTTGTGTCTCTGAAATTGATTGATTTGTCTTAACAATTTCTTGATTGACGAAACAGGTTCAGACTTGATCCGATATTTTTGGCGTGGTGAAGGAACGGTGGATCTTGCCTGGGATGGCTTATTCTCCTCTCCTTCTTCCTCCTTGGTCTATGAGGTATCACTGGGTACCATCCCAGGAGGTAGTGATATCATGCAGTGGGTAGAGACCATGGAGACTGGTATGCGTGTCTCACCGCTGGCTCCCTTCACTGACTACCACTTGACGTTGACGGCCATCAATGCGGCCGGCTTGGCACAAACTGTCAACAAGATCATTAGTGTGTAAAGGATAAAAATGGTACTTTATTGTTCCATTACTACATGTAGATGTTTCGCCTGAATGAAGTTTAGAAATAGTCTTGTATTCCAATCACTATTTCTATTTGTAGTATGTAATCCGTATGTATGTGTCACTTTGGTTAAAGTTTAGAAAAATTGGTCTTGTATGCAAAGTGGACGTCCAATTCCAATCAAACTTCAGTCATGGATGCAATAGTGTAACCGTTATATTGTGGTTGTGTTCAAGGTCAAGTACTGAGGTCAAAGGTCATTTTAAGATCAAGTTCTTAAATAGGCTTGAATTGTAAAACGTGTCTCATTCAAAAACTTGAGGTTCAATTGCAATTAAACTTCGGTCATGCATGCAATATTGTAACCTTATATGGTGGTCATGTCAACGGTCAAGTACAGAGGTCGAGTCTTATTTGAGGTCAAGTCGTAGAATAGGATAATCGCAGAAGCAGGCGAGACGCGTGGTTCGAGAACCATCTTTTCTAAATGACATTTACTCAGCAATTTAACTATACACAGATGAGTTTGCATATATAGTTGTAAAAGATTGTTTATCAATTTAATCAAAATTGTGATTTAATTATTTCATCGCTTTGTTGAGGCCAACATTTGGATGTTCATTTTAAAAATTATGTTCTTTGAAGACATTCACATCATCTGTCTAAACTAAGCATGTATATTTGTGTCCATGTACCCACATTTTTACAGAGAATACTAAGGATGGGAGTCAACAATTAATTTAGTAAAGATTAAACAGATGGCATATTAAATTAATGTCATTTCTTTTATTATTTCGTGTAAGAATAACTGGGAACCAGTCACAAGCAATGATCATCATTTTGGGGTTAGTAATCTTTTCTTTTCTTTTTTTCCAAGAATTGTTAACATTGTAGTTGATTTACAAGAAATGTGTTCATGGCTTCTGTAGTTACTCTATAAGGTTTGATATTGAAAAGACACCTGCACAATTGCAGCCAACAAGTGAAAGAAACAACATACAAGACATTAGTTGCTCCAAACATCTGGGACCCACACACCAAGTCTGAGAAAACCATACTCGAGATAATCCATCGCAAGGCAGCTCGTTTCGTAACTGAGAACTACAGGAGGGATGCTAGTGTCATGATAAAGTTGAACAAAAGATGGGCTGGTTAACTCTGGTAGCTTTCCAGGATGACAAATTACCCCAAACATGTAAAATAAATCAACTAGGGGCTACACACCAAAATGTATGCTCATTAAACTTCTAGAGTGGAACGTACCTTCTTCCACTCTCCAACAAAAGTGTAACAACAAAAGTGTCAACATTTACAAAGGAACTACATCAGTTTTATACATCCTTTTGATATCAAAGGAAGCATAATAGCAAAGAATGGTGTTACCATTTTGATTTCCATCAAATTATTTTCTTATTATGCAACTACATAGAATGTTGTCATCTAATTAGCCAGGATTCTAATTAGTCAACAGAACGACAAGTAAAATATTGAATTGTGCCCAAGAACTTAAATTGAAGAGCTTTCAGAAATGTTTAAGTTTATTTTCCTCCGTTATACCCATTTTGGGGGGAAATTATTGAATGTGATATGAGTGTACTCAGATTAAACTTTGTCATTGCACACATACGTGGTAGGCTTTTGTTTTTATACTTAAAAATAAGATATGGCAGGCAAAAGCTTCTACTCAAAATCAAAAGCTTGTTTCTTGCAAGCAAAAAAATCAAAAATAAGCAAATGTTTAAGATAAGAACAACTCCGGCCGAATACGTAAAAACTAGCAATTGCATATAAACAGAAGCTCATATCAAAAGCAAAAGCAATTGCTTAAAAACATTTAAATGTACATAACCTTTTGCTTTGCCTAGGCCTAACAGCTTTTTGTTAAGTTTGCCTAGCAAGAGCACCAAATGCTTAGTGACAAAAGTAAATGCTTGTTTTTATGTATACATTTTTAATCTTGCTCTGCGCGATACGATTATTGCATAAATCAACTTCGATCAGGCCAACGACTTCACGGTGTGTTTCAAGGCGCTGGCCCCGCGCCACACCCAATTGTTTTCGGCCGAGGCTGATGAGCGGACGGGTACGAAAATACCGGGTTCCCAACCGATGCAATGGAAGAAACCTGTAAGAACGACCCCGATAATTTAAATAATAATTTAAATAAGGGGGAAAGCTTACGATGTTTACAAGTGAAATGAAGGAACGGAAACAAATCTAAATCTGACTTGCAATACATGTACATGTACTACAAAGTTTTAATAAACTAGGTAATGGTCAAATAAGGAAAACCTCCAGTGCGCACTGTTTTTTGATTATGTAATGCAAAATAATCACATCGCAATGTCAGAAGTCAAACTTCGGGAAAAGTGCCAAACAAATCAGCGGAGAAAACCAAAAGTCAAATTAATACTTCTGATCCGCTCTCAATTTGTAAATACATCATGTACACAACACGAAACAAACCCATTACTACTTCCGTATCAAACTCAGTTTTCCTACGATTTCTATTAACCTAAGGATTATCGCCCCAGAACTTGTTTTCCACTTTGACGAAGTGCCCACTACTGATCTCCCTCACGTAGCAGTTCTGGCTCCCCACCCAGTCGGTACTTGGACCCCAATTCATTTTTTATCAGACGATGTTTCGATCAGGAATTTCCAGATTTCTAATTCACTTCCATGGCTCGAAAGGGGTGATTCCTAAAGTGGGACGGTTACTTCAATTCCTTTCACATAATTTTTTTTAAACCGCTCGTTCTTTCTTCCGCAGGGACTATACATTACAGATAGCGACACATACTTCAACGTCCCTCAAATTGTTACCGAGGTCAAGGACAAACTCCGTGCTGAAAAGTATGGTCCATCCTAACAGAAATATGTCTTCCCTGACAAACGCTCCAATTAGGAACTACATTTAAATAGAATGTTGGAGAATGCAGACCGCCACCTACGTCAGGTGGCTAAGGTCTCCGGTTTTTTCATGCTTCTTTCAGATACTCTTGCACGGATTTGTGAAGACCCAACAGTAGTTGACCCTGATCTTCTTCAAACGAAGTTTATGGGTGACTGCCTCCGGGAATTCGCCACCACTACATCTATCCGTCATCCCAAAACTCTAGCGAACGAATAGAGTTTCTTTCCTTGGCCGGCATCCCAAAGCTCTAGGGAACGAATGGAGTTTCTTTCCTTGGCTGGCACCGATCTCTTCAACAACAAATTTAATGAATCCATGCTAATGAATAAAAAATAAGCCAAACGCCTTTAAACCGGATCGACTTGCGTCGCCCAGGTTTCTCGTCTCGTAGAAGTGGCTTTGTCGACCTTCTTCCTGGCGCCAAAGAAGACAGGCGACTGGCGTCCAATCATAATTCTTTGGCTATAGAATGCCTTCATTCGCCCGACATTTTTCGCATGGTGACGCTAGCTGTCGTTCTCAATGCACTTCAACAAGGATGATTGGTCACCTCCCTAGATCTGAAAGATTCATATCTTCACATCCCAACTTCCACAAGAATCATCAACAGTTCTTACAATTCATCTACCAAGATACAACTTACCAACTTACCAATACAACTGTTTGGCCTTACGTTTCTTCACCAGAAATACAAAGATGGTGGAAGCAGCTCTCCGATGTCAACATAATATTATGCATCTCTACATCTAACTGGACGACTGGCTGGTAGTTTGCCGATCCCATCAGATCACCAAGGAAACTCTCTCTCTAAACAATCGAACTCGCCCAAAAGCTTGATTTCATTATCAACACAGAGAAATCTTCCGTGACCCCTACACGGGCACCTACATGTCTTGGCGTATGCCTAAATACCATCTCGGGCAATGCTTCTCCATCACTAGATCGAGGCATAGCTCTATTGAAGTGTATTTATCTGTTTCTTTCTGTAACACCCCTTCCAGCTCGGGCATTGCCTTGCCTTCTGGGTTTTATGGGCAGTTTGGTGGACTTATTTCCATAGTGCTGTATGCGCATGTGACTTCTCCAACTCGATCTTCTTCATCATTACCGCCCTCAATCAGATCCCATCACAAAACCAGTTCCAGTTTTTCCATTCACCGAAACACATCTACATTGGTGCATGGGGGTGGATTTGAACTGCGCTGTCGAGAACGTCGTCAGAGGGATGGACAATTTGGAAGTTTTATAGTACCATGTTTGATTTGTTTGTAGGCCTATTTTATAATTATTGTTTTCTATTTTTAAGGATCTTTATTTTTCGATCACGTAAACAGTATTCAAGTACTTATGATAAGATGTGCGTATACTAGGTCTCAAAAGTAGGGGGTGCTTTAGTACATTGCAGCACCCCCACCCCAAAATCCTGGGGGAGGGATGGGTGGCAGCACCCCCTGCAGCCCCCGTTCCCGCGTGCCTGGACCGATGTGACAACCAAACTGGGACTACCATGGTACTATTGGCAATGTCCTTGTTTGTGTTCATATGGCAAAGACTCGTTGTGTATGTGTTTACTGAGGTGTACCCCTCTCGCTTCTCTGGACCGACGATCATTTGGTTCCTGCCTGTGTCACCATGCAGCAGGGTCGGATGTCGCTTCTTGCAAACTGCGCAGGTATTTCGTCCCTTGCAATCCTTTGATCTGTGGCCTGGCCAAAGACATCCAAAACACATACCCCTTTCTTTGATGTAGACCTTTCGATCTTGAAGTGTCTTTGCTGCAAACACATCGCAGTTATCAAGGTTATGCGATTTATTGCACAGCGAACAGGTGCATATGTAGACCTTGTCTTCGGGTTGCTGCTTGGGGGGGGGGCTGTTAGTTGACACGCTTGAGGAAAACGACCTTGCATCAGCGTATGATTTTATCTTGTCATGTCGTTCTTCTCTTAGACTGTAGACGGATGTCACAGGGTCACAAGCGATGTCAGCTTCTCTTTCCACTACATGTTTGAAAAGGTGGATAGCTCTCATTTATCTCCAACATAATATGTTGAGCAGTCAGAACACAGGCTGAGTAATCGGAACATTGGGCCGTATGCATAAAAACTAGCATTTGCTTTTACTATCAATTTTCAAGCATTTACTGGAATCTGTATGAATAAAAATGAAGCAAAACGTTTTACTGGAAAGTATTTGCTGAAGACTAAAAGTATTTACTTTTTAATTTCCAGCATTTGCTAGAATATTAGTATTTGCTCCATTTGGTATGAATACAAATGAGTAAATGCTTCAGATTTGCAGTATTTACTCGTAATTTTTCAAGGTTGGGTCGCGGCTACCTTGAAAAAAGAGAAGCAAATACTAATGAAAAATAGGAGCTTTTGTATATGTGGTTAGGCAGGAAAAGGTATGAACATGGAAGATGGATTGTCTAGGATTAAAATACAAGCAGTTGTACTGATTTTGGGAAAGAAAATGAGACGTAGATGGCCGATAATTTCTTGCAATATTGCTGAGACAGAAAAGGGCATCATGACTGCGAAGCAGCAACTTGAGGTTTCGATTTCATTCAAACACCCCCGTCAGCGTACGAGCGTCTATGTGCTTGTTTCCTTTTGCGATCGAGGATCGAAACACAAAAGAAAACAAAGGGAACAAAAGATCCTCGAAGGACGGTTTCTTTGTCCTCGATCGCCAGGATAAGCGCTAAGCAATTTTAGGTTAGGTTTCAGTAAAGGAATAAAGGAAAACACAATAGGGGATCCTCGGTCGTAATGGCAATTCACGAACTATAGCGTGGGTGTGTATCGTACACACAATACAGACTCTATTGTTATAAACCATTCGACTGTGAAATCAATTGCAAGTAAAAAGCATTTACTGCTATTTTAGCCAATAAATGCTAAACAGTAAAACTTTATTTTATTCATACAAATTGAAGCATTTGCTTTTCCTTAATGCTTTTACTTTGAAGTAAATGCTTTTACTTTTTGCTTGTACTTCACAGCATTTGCTAGTTTTTATTCATACGACCCAATGTGTTGTTGAAACCATTGGGTCGTATGAATAAAAAGTAGTATTTGCTTTTACTTCAAAATTTGTAGAATTTACTACCATCCATATGAATAAAAAGAAGTAAAAGCATTTACTAGCAAGTTTTTGCTAAATGCTAAAAGTACTTACTTTTACATGATGGCATTTACTTTTCTTTTTAGCGTTTACTTAGCTGCATATGAATAAAAGGGGGGTATACTACCAATTGCAAGTAATTACTGGTCATTTTTCAAGGTAGCTCCAGAGCTACCTTGAGGATAGAGAAGTAAGGGCATTACAGGAGAAATGGCAGCGTTTATGAACATTCCTCGCAGGAGAAAGGTTTATGTTCCAAGGAGGCAATGTCGGGATATTAAATACAAGCAACTGTACCGATTTGAAGAAGAAAATGTAGCGTGGATGGCTGAATATTTCCTGCACCATTCGGGGTAGACTCGTGGAGGGGCACTGACTGCAAAACAACAGCTTGAGGTTATTCTACGGTATGCGGGAGACCCAGGATTTCAGATTGGTGTAGGGAAAGACATCGGGGTACACCAAAGCACTGTTTCAAAAACAATAACAAAAGTCCTCGTTCAGATGATGGAGAAGTCGGAGTTATGGATAAAGTTTCATACTACAGCACATGAGATAGAGGAGTCTAAAAATGACTGGCATGAACGGAACCGTTCCAATTTCCATGTGTCATCGGAGCGATTGACTGTACTCATGTGAACATAAGCAAGCAAGCCGGCCCACAAGGTGATGACTACATCAACAAAAAGGGGCGGGCAACACTAAATGTGCAGGCGACTTGTAATGTTCACGAGGTTTTTACCAGCGTTGATGTGAAATGGCCTGGATCCGTCCATGACAGTCGAATTTGGAGAAATTCGTCAGTTGCCCAGGTTATAGAACGGTCCAGAAGTGATGCCATTCTTTTAGCAGATAAAGGATACGGCATTGCCCCGTGGCTGATGACACCTTACACCCCTGCCACAACCCCTCAGAAGATAACATACAATCGGATCCATACACAGGAACGTGCTATTATCGAACGATGTTTTGGGCAGTTGAAAAGAAGATTCCCAATCCTACAGTATAAAGTGCGTCTTTCCTTAGAAAAAGTTCCGGCCATGATAATCGCATGTTTCATGCTCCATAATGTTGCAAAATTTCTCAAAGACGATGATCATGACTTTCCTGAGCTTGAGTACGGCGATGATGCCATGGATGAAGATGGTCAAGAAGATGCTAACGACAATGTAATCCGCAGAAGGGGTCAGCAAAGGAGAAGATACATCAGTGAAATACTTCATAGACTGTAAAAGCAGTGTGTCAGAAAATAAAATCTGTATATAGCCCTCTTCAAATGTGACATTTCTTTTGCTTAATTTTATATCAAACAAGAAATCACAAAACAATCGGTAACTTTCTGTTTATTTCCAGAAATTCTTTTCACATTTACAAGGTAATTTGCTTTTTCAGTTCACCTATGTTTATGTTTTAAAGAATCAAAAGTAATAATTTTTATTTAAAAAAGTTTGTGGTTCCTTTAAATGAACCTGTTTCAAAGAAACGATTTGGTGATTATTTTTATTAGCTTCACGACTGAATACTTAGATTAAACAAAGTTTGTTCATAAAACCAAACAGAGATGTTTAAATTAAAAGTAATTTCACTGAAAATAAGTTGTCTTTTTATACATTCCTTTACTTTCTTTAAACGTTACTCACAAGTGATAAATAATGTGAATAAACATAAATTACTATACTCTTCACTCAGAACTCTTTAATGGTTAAAATTATATTTGTTTTTGTTGCATACGTATCAGTTTCAGCTGCTCTAGCAACACTAATCGCTGAAGGTCAGCTGTACACATATCTTTTGTTTCATCTGTTTCTGGCAGTAATGACATGCGAGTCTTCTTGTTCGGTCTTGGCGGGATGGCGGTAGCTTCCGTTACTTTGGTCTGCGGCCCCATTGAAGTGCTGGATGTCGATGCAGGTTATGTTCACCAGACGTAAATGGTCTCGTGACGCCAACACACAATCCACCTGTATCCAACAGAAAATTGTAAAACATCAATAATAACATGCAGTGAAGTATAGGCAAAATGTAAGATATTCCAATTTTTAAATAATCAACAAAAATGAGGCCAAACGTAAAACTTACCTGTCACTCCACTAAACACAGAGCAAGTTTGTGCTTGCAATAGAACAAGTATTTTCAAAAATTGGGGTTTTTTTAATTTCCAACTTCTAAATTCACTTTTTTTCTAGGTTTGTTTGGGGGAAAGAATTCCACATCGTAACCTTATGCACAAACCATAGCAAAAGGCAAAACGAGCTTTTTTGGATTAAGGAAATTCTTGAAATTTTTGGTTTAATTTTATATTTAGACACTAAAAAGTGCCAGTATATGATACAATTTAAAAAAAAAAATGTCAGTGTTTTTTATTTAATTGGCACATAGGGTTTGTTCGTGGGATTTTAAGGCAGTGTCCAGATTTGGAATCAACCTAATGTTTAGTAGATATTTTAGGAAGTGTCCCAAATGTTCTTGCTGGACAAGTGGACAGCAAAAATTAATTATGTGGTTTGAGCTTAAACAATAGAGCTGTATAATAAAGATACAGCACTATGACGTAAACTATGAACTTGAGAAACTTGTATAAATCACAATTAAAAATACCAATCACACGTGTAAATAATAACATATAAGTCACACATGTTTACTGATGTTATAAAACCAAAATAATAGTTAAAAAAATTATCCCCGACTTTTTGTGAATTTAAAACCAAAATAAAAACTTGCGATGTCATTTTAGAATAATAATTTGGCATACTATGCAAAGATATATTTGGCATCGTTTTTCACAGGCTCAAGTTTATTAAGACACCCTGTACGGCTTTAACTTCGAATTGTGAGTGTATCTGGATATTTGTGCGATATAAACACGATATTAAAGATTTGTACACCACAATTTTTGTTTTGTAAGAAAGCAAAATAAAACCGTGATTGAAAAGCAAAATTTGACAGGGCGGCATAAAAATATGACAAAACAGCGTAACATGTACACAGGGCGGTCTACCCTGCTAACAGTGATTGCGGAGAACACTGACTGGGTAAATCCATGTCATTTTAACATCTGTATAATTTGCTTTGAATATTATCAATACAATTTTAACCAGATTTGTCAGTTTTCATGAAACACATGTTCACTATACGAAAGCTTAAAGAATATTATGGATATTTTCATGTAATTACCAAGATAGGTTTGTGACTGTTACAACTGTTTTATTATCTTTACTTATATTGTTGAAACATGAAATGCCAAGATGCAGAGTTCTGCGATATTTTTACAGCACATCTAAGAAATGTGGAACACCGAGATAGCTTATCTTGGAAAAAAGTATTTGGTCAATTAAGCTTCGTTTACTGAAGGTTAACAAAATAAGTTTTGACATTCGCTGTCATCTGTTATCCCTCTGTCATAATGGGAGCAGTTTTTCCTATAACTTGTGCAGCCTAATAAGCTATACAGCCTGACATCTTATTAGCAAGAAGTGGACTTGGGTAAGCCAATTAGCTGTAGTGTACAAAGAAAATAAATACAGGTATAAATTAAATGCCAAGGAAAAAATGTAGTGCAACATGACGCTATTTTAGAAACACAAAATTCTCAATTTTGTTGGCATAGTCATTTCTTTAGAGAGTGAAATTTCATTTGAGCACTGTAAGGAATGTCAGGACTACGTTTTTAAGAGAGATTTGTGGGTGAAATTGTTCTAAAGTATTGGAAATATACGTGTCAACATCCTTCCACCATGATTGATAGCCTTGGCCTACACCATGCATTTGATATAGGTAGCTCTACACTTCCAGAATTGTGAAAGAAACAAACTGTGACCATTGCGATATTGGGATAATTATACTGAACATTAAATGTATGCGCGTCAAATAGTTACAACAAAATTACCACCATGAACTGTTTGTCGTGCAACTGCAAGTCAACGGGACAGTCTTCATGGGATGGGTACAAAATTGGTCTGAAAATACTTGTGGAATTTTTGTGGAGTATTGTGGAATTCAATCATATGTAAAGAGTACCCTAGACCAACTGATTCCATAAATCTACTGTTCTTTCGAAATATCCCAGTTTTTCTCTCAGATAGGACCACAATATGGAAAAATCCCGCTGGAAACAAAAAATAACGTTTTTGCCTAACAATGTTCTCCTAAATTTCTCTTAAAACCATAGTCCTGGAATTGTTTACACTGATGGATCACTTATCGTACAGTCTGCGAGTTTATATAATAAATGTACTTATTTACAAAGGATTTTAATGCAATTTTACCCACCATCGTTGCTGCCACCGTGTCACTCTCGACGTGTCTACGCGTCTACTGCATGCACGGAGACAATGTTTTTAATATCCCAACATGGCCGCCAGTGACTTCACGGCTCGCTATCCCATCAATGTACGCTCGGTTTGTAGAGATTAAAGATCGGTGGGTAATGGACCTCATTGGTAATCCCCAACCCGCCTGTTATCACGCAGTATTGACCGGGTCTTCACCCTGTTATTTCCTTTAATAAATACCTTTTTATTTAGGGAATAACTACAAAATATTTCCCACCACGTGATCAAGTCTCGACCAATCAGAAGCCATCAAGTCTCCTAGGTATTTACTAATGGAACATAATTAATAGTATACTGAGCGTTTCCCGTGTGCTTCAACACACCTCTTCCTGTGCGTATCACCAGCGTATCTAGAATACACATAATATGCGCACACAAACGAGGAAATAACTACAATTGTTTGGACATCAGTAACTCTCTCGACAATCTGATCAACAATTTCGAAGGTGCAGCTAGGTCTCACAACAGCTCGGCAAGACAAGTTTAGAGGGCCGTTAATCAGCTAATTGAAGTGAGTAAGAGATTAAAAAGCCTACATATTTTAGGCACATTGTTTGTTTCTGCGTGGCGAGACTGGGACTCGGAGTGAGTTGGGAGTTGGTGGGGGAGGTGAAACTAGGCGGGGGAAGGATAAGAAATACATGTACATATAAACAAAATTATTAATTTATTTAAAAAGATTATGTGATTACTGCGTCAAATAAAGTACCAGAGATAGTTCTCGAACAAATCAATTGACGTCACAATTTAGAAAAATTCTCCGCAACCTTAGCAAAGTAGTCGGTCAGTGAGATTAGTCGAAGTTTGTTGAAGGTAGGTGGATTGACCTTGTGCAGAGGGATGACCAAATTATTTTTCCACTGTGATGAAAGGCTACCAGTGCTGAAATCAGTGAATGAGTTGTTGATGATGTCAGAAAGCGGAGTGCTCAGTTCACAAGCAAACTCGTGTATCAAGCGCAGCGGATTGCCATCTGGGTCAACCGCTTTATGGACGTTGACCTTTCGAAGTTCCTTATAGACCGGTCGAGGGTATATTGCAGGGCAAGGTGACGGAATAGGCATGTACACAGGAAGTTCTGCACTGTCCGGTCAACTGAAACCTGGGGATATTCGCTGCAACTGACAGGGGCGGGGGGCTGACACTGTTTGGGGTACAGTGTATTGGCTTTTGGTTTAATTCGTGTGGTATGTGGTTTAAATGTTTGTGCTGTGTGGTTTTTACTTTCATGTCTATGTACATGGCTTTTACTTACATTGCTAATTGTTGTAATTGATTTAATTATCTGTTTACTTTTTACCTATTTTTAAAATATGTAACACTGTTTGGGGTATTAGCTTTTGGTTTGATTTATGTGGTATGTGCTTTAGATGTTTGTGCTGTGTGGCTTTTACTTATATTTCTAATTTGTGTAATTGATTTAATCATCTGTTTACTTTCACTTATTCTTAAATATGTAATGCGCTCTCGAACAGGCTGGTCCTGGAGAGAGCGCAATAAAAATGCAATAATTATTATTATTATTATTAATATGAAAAATGGTGGCGTCTGGATCGGATCGCGATTATTTCATATTTTTGGACCGTGGTGTGTTGTAAAACACATTCTGTTTCGGGAAATATATGTCCCCCTTCTGGTCACTCACAGTCCCTCGGGGGAATAGACGTGCTCTAGTGACCGAATCATCATGCCAGTCCATATGTGTATACTAATTACCGCGCTAGAAGAAAAATTACGTGCATACCCTGTAAACACAGAATCTTTAGTTACGGGATGTACGCATGCTCAGAGACCAACATTTCTCGCTTACGCGTGAAATACGTTTACCGTAATGCACCGAAATTTCTGCTATAGTGAGCAGAGCCAAGATATTGGTCCCAGGGGCCGTTTTCACAAAACTCAAACTTAAGAGAATACTTAAGTCAGACTTAAATCTAAGCACCCTGCTAACTTAAGTGGCGCGCTTAATTTGTATTCACAAAAGATCTAAGCACCCCACTCATCTTAGCGTTCAACCTAACCTAAGTGTTCAAAGCAATCACTGTTGCTCATGCGCAAAACATTTTCATCATAAACGTTCCTACGCAACGGCAGTTTAATCTATATGTATCTGCGCGGGTTTAGCATACGCTATAACACTTCGAATTGTGAGTGTATCTAGATATTTGTGCGATATAAACCCAATATTAAAGATTTGTACACCACAATTTTTGTTTTGTAAGAAAGCAAAATAAAACCGTGATTGAAAAGCAAAATTTGACAGGGCGGCATAACATTTTAACAGGGCGGCATAAAACATATGACAGAACGGCGTAACATGTACACAGGGCGGGCTACCCTGCTAACAGTGATTGTGGAGAACACTGACTGGGTAAATCCATGTCATTTTAACATCTGTATAATTTGCTTTGAATATTAACAATACAATTTTAACCAGATTTGTCAGTTTTCATGAAACACATGTTCACTAAACGAAAGCTTAAAGAATATTATGTATATTTCCATGTTACAAAGATACGTTTGTGACTGTTGCGACTGTTTTATTTTCTGTACTTATATTGTTGAAACATGAAATGCCAAGATGCAGAGTTCTACGATATTTTTACAGCACATCTAAGAAATGTGGAACACCGAGATAGCTTATCTTGGAAAACGTAGTTGGTCAATTAAGCTTCCGTAGTTTACTGATGGTTAAACAAAATAAGTTTTGACATTCGCTGTCATCTGTTGTCCCTCTGTCATAATGGGAGCAGTTCGTCCTATGACTTGTCCAGCCAGCCGTAATAAGCTGTACAGACTGACATCTTAGTAGCAAGAAGTGGACTTGGGTAAACCAATTAGCTGTGGTGTACAAAGAAAGAAAAAATACAGGTATAAAATAAATGCCAAGGAAAGAATCTTGCAACATGACGCTATTTTAGAAACACAAAATTCTCAATTTATTTGGCATAGTCATTCCTTTAGAGAGTGAAATTTCATTTGAACACTGTAAGGAATATCGGGACTACGTTTTTAAGAGAGATTTGTGGGTGAAATTGTTCTAAAGTATTGGGAAATAAACGTGTCTACATCCTTCCACCATGATAACCTTGGCCTACACCATGCATTTAATATAGGTGGCTCTACACTTCCAGAATTTTGAGAGGAAAAAACTGTGACCATTGCAAATATTGGGATAATTCTACAGAACATTAAATTTATGCACGTCAAATAGTTCATGCATGGAATTATGTTGTGTACACAAATTACCACCATGAACTGTTTGACGTGCAAGTCAATGGGACAGTCTTCGTGGAATGGGCACAAAATTGGTCTGAAAATACCTGTATTGTGGAATTCAATCATATGTAAATGGTACCCTAGACCAACTGATTCTATAAATCTACTGTTCTTTCGAAATATCCCAGTTTTTCTCTCAGATAGGACCACAATAATGGAAAAATCCCGCTGGAAACGAAAAAAACGTTTTCGCCTAACAATGTTCTACTAAATCTCTCTTAAAACCGTAGTCCTGACATTTGGTAAATTGATAGATCACTGGTCATACAGTCTGCGAGTTTATATAATAAATTTACTTATTTACAAAGGATTTTAATGCATTTTTACCCACCATCGCTGCTGCCACTGTGTAATGGCCCTGTCACACCAGACCATTTTAGGCCAACGCGTGAGTAATGTGTTGTAATTTTGGCAACACGCTGGCAAACGCTGACCAACGCTAGGCCAGCGTTAGCAACACGCTGAGCGCGTTACTCACGCGCTGAGACATGCTGCCACATGCTGAGGAAAACATATTTTTTTCAACATACATACAATTTACAGCGTTTGCCAGCGTGTGACTGTACACGCTGGCGGAGCGTTGGAGGTTTGTTACTCACGCGTCGAACACGCTAGACGATCGTTATCAACCCGCTACTCACACGCTGGCGTACGCTGGCGTACTCTGGGGACACGCTGGTTATGGCCATGTCACCCCAGAACGTTTTAGGCCAATGCATGAGTAGCGCGTTAAAAATAGTTGATACGCTGGCAATCGCTGAACTTTCACAGAAAAAGTCAAGTGGAACCGTGATTTCAGCGTGTCTATACAGGTTGATAACGAGTTCATAGCGTATGCCAGCGTGTGAGTATCGTGTGAGGAACGCGCTCAGCGTGTGAGGAACGTATCACTGATTTAAAGTAAAAATACGACAGTGGGTCGCCAGCGTGTGAGTAGTGGGTTAGTAACGATCGTCTAGCACGTTCGACGCATGATTAACGACCACCCTGCGCGCCGCCAGCGTGTGCAGGCACACGCTGGCAAACGCTGACAATTTTAGGTATGTTGAAAAATGTATTTTTGCCTCGGCGTGTGACAGCGTGTTCCAGCGTGTGGGTAACGCGCTTAGCGTGTTGCGAACGCTGGCCTAGCGTTGGTCAACGTTTACCCGCGTGTTACCGATATTTCAACACGTTGGTCTAAAACGTTCTGGTGCGACAGGGCCATTAGTGTAGTAGCGCGTCGGCTTTTTATACAACTAACCATGTGGTCGTTGCAGTACGCTGGCGCGCGTTGGAACGCGCTACTCACGCGCTGGGCAGTCGTTCATCAGTCGTCGAGCGCGTTACTAACGCGTTTCTCACCCGCTGGCGAACGCATTGAACCAGTTAACAACGCGTTATGGACACGCTGAAATCACGGTTCCACTTGACTTTTTCTGTGGAAGTTCAGCGTTTGCCAGCGTATCAACTATTTTTAACGCGCTACTCACGCGTTGGCCTAAAACGTTCTAGTGTGACAGGGCCATAACTCTCGACGTGTCTACGCGTCTACTGTGCACGGAGGCGATGTTTTTAATATCCCAACATGGCCGCCGGTTACTTCACGGCTCGCTATTCCATCAATGTACGCTCGACCTATCCAGTTATAGAGATTAGTGGTCCGACCACACGTAGATTTAATTTACGAATATAAGTGGGGCGCTTATAGTGAAAATGTTTTGTTCATCCTAATAATGAAGTGTATTAGGTACAGTTGTTTTCCTATAGTTCCGGATTTTTACTAGTTCCGGATCGCTTCAAATAAAAAACTACCTCTTATGAAGTTATGGGTTGGTCTCCAATACTATTTTTTTAGATGAAGTGCATTTTGAAAAGAAACATGCAAGCTTCTTGATACATAAATATATTTTCAATAAAATATCCAGAAAGGGAATTTTGGCTAGATTTTCGACTTTGGCGTACTTTGACATGTACTTTGACGGTTTGTAGAAAATCACGGGAGCGGCAAAACCACGAAAAAATATTCTGCGACATGTCACTCACAACGCTGGATTTCGATTATGCCTTTTTTGTAGTCTACAGTTGTATTAACTCATGCATCGATTATTTGTTGAGTAAAAACATATGTCTTAACAGTCTCCAGTATTAAGAAATCTGCCAAAGACAGAACGTTTATTTTTTATTTGTTCCGGATCGCACGTAAAATACATGCACGCGTACAAGCGATTTCATGTTATGTGATGTGATCGGTCAAAGTTTATCGGCTCGTTGCCGCGCCACACACGGTACGGTCGCGCGCGCTACACGGACAAAACATTTCAAAACATTTCCTTGCAAGTCCTCTTTTTAAACTTTATTTAAAGTGGAAGTATTCGAAATGTATTTTAAACTGTATTTATATAAATTAATCAATACTTTATCAGAAATATAGGCTTGATTCGGTTAGGTTCCAGCGTGATGTACGCAGCAGTTTTTTACCCGATCCGGAATTGGTTAAACCGATCCGCATCTAGGAAAAGTGATGTCGGTACTTTTGACGTGTTTTTTTAACATAAGAGCAAAAATATGGAAACAAAAACTGTAGTTTCTCCATCACTCAAGGTAAACTACTAATCCTATTTCATTTGAATTTCGAGGATTAGACTTGCCGAAAACAGCCCGAACTAGGAAAATCTCTGTATTATAATGCCAGGCCAAGTATTTAGTCACAACAGACAAAAGTAGTCAAAAGTACCACCCAGCTTGGATATTTTAATTTCTTACATTTTTCAGAAAATGTATGTTAACAAATAGGCAACAAGTCAATTTTAAGTGGTCTTTGTGGGTCATTCAGTCTGGATTCAATTTCAAGGAGGTTAACACGTACAAATAAACCAATACAGTCGAATTCCAATTTGTTCTAGTAAAAAAACCGAAATTGAATTTTGAATTTTTGGCTATATTTCTTTTGCCAAAATTACTAAGGCTATTTCAAGACAAAGAATTTCTTCAGAGTGTACATGTACAATATTTAGGTTCCTTGGGTGACACATTCATTTGTAATACAGCTTGTTTAGAATGAACACGGGTTTTAACAAATCAAAGCTCATTATACAGCTACTAAAGTCAAAGCAGTTCATTTCGATCTAGGTTAGGCCAACCATATTTGTTTATCTTTCAATAAGTGTTCCTGACAAATCCTGATCCATAACAGCAATGGAATTGAACCAGTAACATCAGTGTATACTTCAAGTACCAGCAGCGTAACTTGCGTTAAATTTGTAGGGAGATGCGCTGAATGACAACTGAAATATTGTTTGTGTGCAATTCAAATTTCAAAAAGGGGGGGGGGTATAGTTACACCAATGCTAAGTGCAAGCAGACCTGCTCCATGAACGCAGTGTCAGCCCGAACTGATTCGCATGAGTATACCAAAAAGTGAACAACACTAACAACGAAAGTAAAGGTACATGTGATGTATTATTTAATTTTAAGAATTTACTTTCTGTTTTACAAATGTCATGGCACAAACTGCAATATATGATGAGGAAAAAATTGAAATGTCTCATTCCTAAACAGTGTTCTCCAACTTTCAAAATTCAAGTGCCCTTTGTGGAAAACCTGGAACTTCTCTGATAAGCTTGTGGAGACTTCCTCAGCATAATAGTCTCTGTGGACAAAGACTTTTTTTTTTAATTCCCAAATTACTTCTTTTTTTTACCCAAAGCAGTTTCTGGTGGTACGCAGTAGCAAAATGCAATCATCTTAGCTCCCTGTGGAGTATATAGTGCAGCTGCTTAGGTAACAATTGTGCACTTTGTGGTAAAAGCATGAAATTCGCCATGGTGCTTGGTATTGGGCTAAATATCATTTTTAGACGTGGACCCACGTTAGGTCTCACCTATTTGGGGGCGGAGCTTCATTTGCATAAAATGGGGGGCGGTCTCAAATGTAAACAATGATAAAACTGATTCTAGAATTGAAAGATTGTAAATTTGTTGGCAATAAATATAAGCATGAACAGCGTAATACATTTTTGGGTACAAATAAAAGTCAAAAATTGCCCTTTTGTGGGCGGAGTTTCGATATTCCTAAAAGTGGGCGTCCTTATTTTAACAAACTTGTTTCTTTGTGCATTATCACTATTATATTTTCATTAATGTTACTCAAATAGACACAGAATGAATGGAAATTGATCACAAATGAAACTTCTCTTATTATACCCCTCTTTTGTGGGTAGGGCTAGATTTTTAAACACTGGGATACACGCCTTAATATGGGTATGCATGTCTATCTATCTAGCCTACGGTATGTCATTCCACTGCAGAAGGAAGGCCTTTTCATCACCAATCCACCTTGATCTTTCTTGTGCTTGTCGCATCCATGTAACGCTTCCAAGTTCTCTGATGTCGTCCATCCAACGCCTACTTGGTCTGCCTCTTCGTCTCGTTTGTGCTCTTGGGGTCCATTCTGTTATACAATGTGTCCTTCTGTTGTCATGACGCCTTGCACGATGGCCTGCCCATCTCCATTTCTTTGTTTTTATTTCCTGTATTATGTCCCTAGCATTTGTTTTCTTTCGTAATTCTTCATTTCTGTTGCTGACCCTGTTCTTTCCTGTAACTCCTACTATGATCCTCTCCATTGCTCTTTCTGTGACTCTATGTTTCTTTTCCAATTTCTAAGTTTCTGCCCTGTAGGATAGTACCAGATTTATGCATCGATTGAAGATCTTACTTTTAAGGGAGAGTGAGAGATCCTCGTCTCTGAGTATGATGCTGAGTTTTTCAAATTTCACCCAAGCTAACTGTATTATTCTTCGCACTTCACCTGCCGTTTTCTTTTCAAGGGTGATGTTTTTACCAAGGTATATGTAGCTATTCACCTTCTCGATTGTCGTGCCATCAACTGTTATTGTATTGTCTTGTAGCTTGTTGCTCATCATTACTTTGGTCTTCTTGATGTTCATTTTAAGTCCTGCCTTTTTACTCTCTGCACTCAACTTACGAATCATTATCTGCAGCTCCTGGGGATTATGACTGACAAGCATGATGTCATCTGCAAACCTTAAATGAGTCAGATGTTCCCCATTTATTGCAATTCCCTTCGATTGCCAATCCAGGTTTCTGAATACATCCTCCATGGCTGCTGTTAAGCAGTTCGCGCCGGGATTATGTTAACATCGCCGAGCCGAGGGGCGGGATTATTTTTAACGAAACTCGATCCGAAGCGGTTTCAGGCCGATAGTGCCGGGAAGCACACCCACGAATTTCCGGCCGTGCTCGCTGCTGACAGACATTTCCGAACTTAAACTTGGCGTGTTTATGCGTCATCCGTTTTTAATTTGGGGAACACTTTGCGTTTGTATACGTCATCCGGCGCGAACTGGTTAAGAATTTGAGAGAACTTGGATCACCCTGTCTGACACTTTTTAGGATTTTGAAAGCACTGGTGGTATATAGTATTCTCCAAATTAATTCTGGCACTGGGATATTTGTAAATAGCTTTGATGAGACGGATATATTTGCCATCAAGAAGTGACTGATGGTCTAAACTATCAGATGCTTTCTCATAGTCCATGAAGCCTAGGCAGATGTTAAAACGATATTCTTTCGCCTTTTCAATTATCTGACGTAAGGTGTGTAGATGATCTGATGTTCTAAATCCTCCTCGGAAGCCTGCCTGTTCTTCTGGCTGATTATCATCAAGCTGTCTTTGGACTCTTGCAAGAATGATGTTGGTAAAGACTTTGTACAGTGGCAAACTGACGGGTCTGTAATTCTAGATGTCTTTCGTGTCCCCCTTTTTGAATAATACAATGACCTTAGATTCATTCCACCGGGTAGGAACTTGTTCCAGTTGAAGGATCCTGTTGAACAATTTTGTCAATATCTTAATAGTATCCTCCCAACTTTAAAATGTCAGAAGTTAACTGGTCCTCTCCAGAAGCCCAATACCTTTCTTCATTTGGTCTAGAGCATTCTGTACTTCTTCCTTCATAATGAGTTGTACACTATCGGCCTTTTTATTCCAGTCTTCTTCTGTTCTCCAATTTGGTCTTTCAGTGTTGTACAGCTCTTTATAGAACTCTTCAATGGTTTCTATGATTTTAGTTTTGTCAGTAACTTCCGTCCCATCTTTTGTTTTCAGTGATGATAACAGCACACAAGCAATTTGTTCACATAATTAATATATGGACGTTAAACCTCAACTTTCCAGAACCACATGAAATGATAGGCCGTAGGGTACCAGTCCGTGTCGACTGGTACCCTGCTTTTAGTAATTTTGAGACATCTTGTTATTTAATAACAATAATAATAGTAGGTATTTACGCTTAATGTGAAAAAGAACACCTCTAAGCGCCTTACAGAGAGTAAACCCCCCAAAAAGAATTAAAACAAAGTTTATAAATGACACAAACTGGAATTTTCTAAAAAGCGTGAAATACAAATATTCAACTTACGAAAAAAAGAGCCTTGAAAGGTACGATAAAACTAACGATAAAAACTACAACCTACTAGCAGTAAAAGATCTGCTGAAAACATAGCGTACAAGTCATACTTTATAACCAAACCTAAAATGTAAAACGACTAGTCTATGAAACAAAACGAGTAAAAAGTAAAAAAGAGAAAAAAAGCTAGAAGGACAACAAATCAATGCTTCTCGTAAAAAGGTTTTTAAAATACACCACCAGGAATTTAAAAAAACACTTCAACGGATGCAGAAATAAATGAGTCTTCAGGAGAGACTTGAAAGTGTTCAGTTAGTCAGCTTGACGGTGACTGTTGGGCAAGCAGTTACACAAATGAGCTGCAGCCTGAGAAAATGATCGACCCCCGTGGAACTTGGTGCGCAATCTTGTGCAAAAAGGCGGGAGGCGAAGATCGTAGTCGCCGAGATGGAGTGTACTAATACCGCTCAATCAGGTCAGCTATGTAGCTTGGTGCATATCCATGAACTACCTTGTATGTACGTTATCAGCAGCATCTTGAAGGTGATATTTTTCCCCACCTGCAACGAAGCTCTTGTAGAAGTGGTGATTAGGCCTATGTGTTCTACGGGGCACACGTAGAACCAGGCGTGCTGCGATATTTAGCACTCGCTGCAACTTCGCAAACTCACAATCTGGCAGACCGTACAGCAATGCATTGCATGCATCTAGTCGCGGATGTGACAAATCCATGCACAAGTCTCATGGTCGTGCGCTGGTCTAGGTATTTCCGAGTCTGCCCTATTTTTCTGATACCAGTCAGTGCAGATTTGCGGTTCACATGAGTTGTCATACAAAGTGTAGAGTCCATGATGACACCAAGGTTACGAGCTTGCGTTAGCTGGATGAATTGTAGACTGGTCAATCATAATATCTGGTGAGCAGGAGCTGCATTGATGAACTTGGAGGTGAAATGTATAAACTCCGTCTTGCTTCTGTTCAGGGCCAATTTGTTGGCTACACACCATAACTTGATGTCATCAATCCTTTTGATGGCAAGATCACGATCCTTAGGATCAAACATCGTCAGCATATACAGCACATTGAACGTGATGAGCGGCTATGATATCCTGGATGGGAGCACTGTAAAGGGAGAACAGTACTGGCCCAGCAACTGAGCCTTGTGGTGCTCCATGGATGACATCTGTTGGGGCAGAGACACACTCTTTAACAGCCAGCGATTGAGTTCGATCCTGTAGGTATGACTGAAACCATTTTAGAGGTGTGCCACTGATGGTATCAAGGAGTAGCAACACAGCTTCATCGTGCTTGTCCAGGGCTGTTGAGACATCATTGTGGACACGAAGAAGGGCCATCTCAGTACTGTGGCCACGACGATAAGCTGATTGCATGGCAGGGTACAAGTGAAAATCAGCTAAATAATCTTGAATCTGAGCGAGTGCAGTTCTCTCAATCACATTAGACAGATAGGGTAGATTTGAGATCGGGCGATAGTTAGTGAGAATGTTTTCATCTAAGTAGTTTTTTCAACAAGGGGGTGACTCGTGCGTACTTGAGCAATGTTGGAAGATAGCCCGAAGACAAGGATTTGGGGGTTTATATTCGTCGTGTGACGTACTTCTGGTGATTTTGACTCACGTGCGGGACTTTATTATTCTCGTTGCGTGGCTTATATGAGGTCAGGAGCGCTGGTTTTGTCGTTTCGAAGATTTTTGTTTATTTGTTTGTTTTGTTTTGTTTTCATTTTATTTCACATGAAGTGTAACTCGTACCACAATGACGATACAAACACGTCAAGGGGAAGGAGAGGGCCTCACTAAAGTGTTGGTGCTGTTGCTATTGACTGTTCATCTCCCGAATGTTGTACAAGGTGAGTGACAAAACACCGCAACTTCAAATCCAATATCACGTATCATAATGATCCATCTTAAACGAAGCGCATGCTGTGAATGGTTGAACATTCACCCTGCTTACTTGTGTCCCGGGGTTCATTCCAGTTAGGAAGTCCACAAATAAACAATCCCAAGCGATTCGACAAAATACCAAAACAAAATTGATATAGACTTAGGTTGATTGACAATTCAAATTATATATGGTTTAATTCGGTTTACTCATACTCTCAATGAAGCAGAAATGGAATCAAGGGGAAAAATACTAAAGTAACCAGGTTTTATACAATTATAAATGAAAAGAATTAGATTTGAAGATTTCCCTCCTCAGTTCAGATCCGATGATCCCGCGAGTGTACACGAATAACACAAAAAGTTCGCGAAATGGCCAATCCCGCGAAAATGTCGGCGACAGAAATGAGGAACGGCTCCACGTCTAGGTAGAAACTAACACTTCAAGGTAGAAACATCTTCTCCACCCGTCGAGGTAGGAAATTCCACTCCACAGTTGAGTCTTACAAATCCTTGTCCAAACTGACACAGCGGGAGAACTGTGGACAAGAGGGGATTTGTGCTAATCAAACCGGGTGATGGTAGTCTTGCTCCAAGACCGAGCTGTTCATCTGTTCCGGGGCGCGCCGTCCGCTATCCGGGCTTATTGAAGGCGCCAGATTCAGTTCACAGCACGGTCTGAAGCATCGGTCATGTGAACTATTAATGATTATTTGTGGTCAATATATGTTTCTACAATTTTCCAATTTTGGCGGCAATTTTGGACGCCATTTTGAATTATGACTTTTCCCCAAGAGTTTAGGAAGGAATAAATTGAGGTGTTTGTAGACACCTACATGAACACACTGGTGAAGAAAGCTATTGGTATAATTCAAATCAGGTTTGAAAAGGCCTCGTGGCTTCGCCATTCTGAGCGCTGAAATTTTCTCTGCTGAAATAGTCTCACTGAAATGTCCCAGTAACGATAGCCTTGGCAAAAAGCTACGCCTGCCCTGGCCTCGGCCATTGATCTCATGATTAGGCCATTTGTATTTTTTTTTCTCGGAAAGTGTGCTTTTTTCCCCTAAAAAGTGTTTTCAAAACAAGACAAATAATTTTTTCAAGACAAGTTTCACACCAAATCCACAGGCATGGTCGCATTGATTTTCAGGCAAACATTGTGCATGACATAATAGCTACTAAGGTGTTGGGCTACATTCGTCAACAAGCTGTCGTGGCTTCCGACTTATAATGATGAAGTCCAATTCGTGCGACGTGTTAATGTAAACGTGCGACGTGTTTTTATTTTCCCCTCCCTCCCGATTTGATTGACATCTTGAGTGATGAAAACCTAATAAGCACGAATTCGTGCAGGAGCCGCATAGCATCCGCTCGGTCACACCGCTCATGATACTGGCACTGGGAAGCGCTTGGTCGTGTTTTGGCCTCAACCAAGTGCTGTTTCTAACGTAGCCTTGACCAAGGCTATCAAGCTTCTTCCTAGATAATAGATAATACAAGCAGCGTAGCTATGACGACGCAACCATTCAAATTTTAACGGCTCTTACCAAAAAATAGCACAATGACTACAATGACTGTGATAATCTTAGGCATTTCGTCTGGTGTTGACCTTTGCTAATGTGAGTTTTATTTTATAAAAACCTGGAAACACTCGAACATCGCGAACGTTAAGCAATTCCTCCAGTTTTTGGTCACGTGACATTGGCGGCTAAATAATAAATGAAAAATCACAAATAGTCAGAAATATTTGGTCTGGGAACCAGACTATAATAATCGAACACTACATTAAACAAAAACGACTTAGCGCGCATGCGGGGGCGAGTAGCTGTTTGAGCTATGCTTGGAATGTCCTGGGAATTTTCCGGGTTCACGTGACGCTTGCGCCAAGACCAAGCAAGTGGGTGAAATTCACAAATCTGGCGATAATTAAGGGCGCCCTCAATAAGCCCAGATAATACGGACAGTGCGCCGCGGAACAAATGAACGGGCTAGCTTAGTCTTGACCAAGACTAGCTTCTTCCCTGAACGAGTGAGCGACCGCTATACTGTACCTATAGACGATGTGCCCTCTGACGTCACGTGTTTACATCTGTATTCAAATGTGCCCGGCAGTGATGCGCACCCCTCATGTTTTACATAAAATTTGCTTAAAGACTGACGTCGCAGGTCAGATCGCCTTTGAATTATGTGACCTCTGATGTCATCTCTTAACCAAATTTATGTAAAACATGATTCGTGCGCATATTGACGGGCACATTTGAATACAGATGTAAACAGAGGCACATCATCTATAGCTGATTTGTTCGAGCCGTTTGTGTACGGCACACAGCGTCCATTCCTAGCACGCTAGCCTCTAACCATGCAGGGTTCGATACGGCATGTAGTTGAGACGAATGTATAGGGTTTTCTAAAACGGACAGGCAAGCGTCGTGGTTCAACTTTCAAATGTCGTAGTTACTTTTTTAAAACGTTGTTGTTCAACTTTCAAAGCGTTGTACTTCAACTTAAACAAACTATGGTGGCCCTAAAGGGACATTACACATCGCATATTTCTGCGCAGATTTTCTGCGATGTCTCAGATTGTATCGCACATTTCTGCGCTTCAGTCTGCAATAGCGCACATTATTTTTATCGCATAAAATCTTTACAATTGTTATTGCCAATTTCTGAGCAGATTTCTACGATGTCCGCACATTATCGCACATCTAATTTGTTTGCACATATTTTTTTCAATATTCGAATGTGTTCAGCATTCCATTGTCGAAAAATGATCTGGGGCTGCTAAGTTAGCTGCTAACGTTAGAGATAATCTGGGGTTAAGTCACTAGTTGGCATCCTGAGCCACGCAGAGTTTAACGGGCTCTTGAATCATCGCCCTCAAACCCTGCGGACATTCGCAGCAACCATTAACCAGTTCGCGCCGGATGACGTATATAAACTCAAAGTTTTCCCCAAATTCAAAACGGATGACGCATAAACACGCCAAGTTCAAGTTCGAAAATGTCTGTCAGCAGCGAGCAAGGCCGGAAATGCGTGGGTGTGCTTCCCGGCACTTTCGGCCTGAACACGCTTCGGATCGAGTTTCGTTAAAAATAATCCTGCCCCTTGGCTCGGTGATGTTAAAATAATCCCGGCGCGAACTGGTTAAACAAGTTGGCCAATACATGATGTAAACGTCCACCCCTGGTAAAATGACAATTTCTACCCCCTATACTTAATTTTATTGGCGTTTACGTAGCTTTTCAGTCTTTTATGTTACTTTCTGTATAACAGCAAAGCTTTATTTCACGTTATATTATACGTAAATTTCTACAATTTTTCTGATTAATTTGAGAACACCTCAGATATCCAAGCGAATGGAACAATCAAAATGCGCGTTGCGGAAGAACTTCGGGAGGATCAGGTGAAAAAAACAATAGGTGTCTGCTGGTACATCAGGGATTTACCGCTCCCAGTCTTAGAACACACTATGACTTCCTCATACGCCCTCAGGGTGCGTTTTTGTAAGTTATTTTGGTAGGTCATTTAGGCACGGAACACGGAACTTTTCGCAAATGTTTTCCTTCAAAAAATCGAATTGAGAATCGTCCGCCATCTTGTTTGTTTGTAAGCCAACCTCGGCGTTTTATGAATGAAAAAAAATGCAATTTCAAGCCTGGGGTCCAGGTTGGTTCGCATGCCTTGGTCTGTTGGGTTTTTGGGTGTTTGTTTTTGGGGTGTTTTTTTGGGGGGGAGGTTAGGAACTGCATAATGTCCTAGCTGCGTGCTTAAAATATACAATTAGTTGGTAACCACGAAGCAGCAAACTACGGATTTAACAGGCTGTCGAGACCTAGTTGGCTGCTAAGTTAGCAGGCTTTTATGAATATCGGCCCAGCTCCCTAACTCACGCATTCGTCTTTGAAAATTGCATCTTGTGGTTTAAACTTGTTCTTATTTTTTTTCGCAGGCTTCCCAAAGGAGCCAATCAGCGATCACAAAACTGCGATTACCAACACGTACTCCGCGCACACACGAAATTCCTTTGTGAAGCAGTGCTATTACAAGTATTATATATGCAACGCAGGCCGTGCGCGACCGTTGAATCGTAGTTTACTACGTGAAGACACTATGCCTATTCAAATGGCCAGATGTGCATGCAAAGGTCATGCCGTGCTAGACTAATCATTAATTTTGCTTTAAAAAACCGCTGGGTAACCAAGCTGTGAACCCTCGTATAGTTTCTAACTAAATTTATTTATTTTAATTTTTTTATTAAATAAAAATATCAGCACAAGCTGTTTTACATCAATGTCCTGTAAAAAAAAAATATTATAAAGAGTAGGACAATTTACACAACAATACAAAAAGCAACAATTAAAATCATTTAAAATATAGTTTCTTATAGTCTAGTGGGATTTCTGAAAAAGGCCTTGCGTAAGGATCAAGGGGCATTTTCGGGTAACAGTTGGGAACCAGACTTTTTAGAATAATTCAGGTAGGTTTTTAACCGTCTAATTTGCATAATTTGCATAACCGCCAAATTGCCAATTTGGACACTTTTTGAACCATTTTCTGCAACAACTCTGTAACCAGGCAGGTAAATAGTGTTTATACCTATGTTGTGAAGGCCAGAGATTGTGATAAATGCATTTTAAAAGTAATCCTGGTAACCCTACTCCTAAATATGCAAATTAGCCGCCGCCATTACAAACAAATCGTTTTTCTCAAGTATCTCTGTAACTGGACAAGTAAACACGACAAATGAAGTGTCTATACCTATGTTTTGAGGGTCAGAGAATGTGATAAATGCATTTTAAAAGTTTTCAGTGGTAACACTACTCCTAAATATGCAAATTAGCCGCCGCCATTACAGAAAAAATATGTTTGTCCAATATCTCTGCAACTAGACGAGGTGTACCTAGGCTAGGCCTATATGTTTTGAGAGTGGGTGATGAGGTCAACTCTTGAGATAGGATCGAAATTTGTTTGAGTTAAGGTATACAAATCACCTTTTCAAAGGTGAAATTCCTTAGAACATTTAATTTCTGATTGTTCCCAATTCTTATTTTTCAAACGCCAAGGAATCTAAAATATGCTTTATTTTGCGGTATACATAACCCTAAACAGTAATTAAATAGCAATTAATTTGTACTAATTACCACATTTCCCACCAACAGTTTTTTTCTTCCAGCAACGACTTTAGGCCTATAGGTACAGACAATTTAAAAATAGGTAGGGGACAAATCTAGAAACTGTGTCAGAGAATCAGCCAATCACAACAGGTTTTACATAGCCTAGAGTATTACGAACCACACCTACACATATATATATATACTTGAATAAGTTAATCTTCACACACATTTGAAAGTTAATTTGAAAGATTTCTGTAGATTTGTTATATATTTTTCTCTAATAATTTGATTATTTATGCATCCATTTATGCACCACATCTGTCCAATCAACAAATACTAAGAATCCCTGTACTTTCAATGCCAAAGAGTTTTTAACGAAAAGCCTTAAAATACGGTCAGTTTTTGATCCGAAGATTTACCAAGTCCAGAGAAAATGGCTTCACCTAAGACGTGACTGACCTAAATTAGCTGCATAGTACCCTAATTGCACTGCTGCTTTGTTCGGGCCCCAGAATCTATACTAGAGTTTTAGATATGGGGAGATTCGAGAGAAGAAACCGGAGCCCGAACAAACCAACATCGGGTGGTAAAGCGGTAGGGTGCAAATGAAAAACTTGCGCGCATTTGCTCAATGACACGCTGAACGTAGCCTTCAACACGCAAAACGTCAGACAAATCCAGGCTGTTCCGCCAAACTTTACGCTGTTCACGAAAAGTGGTAGGTGGATTTAACCCACCTCGCCCGGCAATTTAAACTTGAAATAAATCCCTTTCAAGTAGTGATATTTGTCAAACCATTTAAATCCGAGCCGATAGGGCTCTTTTCGATTACAAAATTGGTTCAAAGGCCAAAAAAGTGTCTTTCCTATGGAGGTCAACACAAATTTATCATTTTTTCCGCGGGTCGTCTCACTAAATCGAACAACACAATCGTTTGAAGCCCCCTTTGGTTCCACCTCGCACGCAAGATTAAGCCTTATAGTATGTTCTTTCATTTGATATAACAATAGTTTCTATTGGTCGAAAGGACTTTAGGGCTCTTTTGAGTCCAATCATTGTATCCCTCTCTAAAAAGGCGGCGACCTCTATAATTTATGCTAAGTGGCCTATAGTCTGGTAGCTGAAATTTCTCATAATATGGTTCTATGCGCGTTGCTGCAAACGGGAACTAGACTATCCACACACACCACGTTGTCGTGGAAGAATCCTCGTCAGCTTACTTCGGCTACATTGCCTCGATTTGTTCCATTTCTCTTCATTCTTACCTTAAGAAACCTTTCTTGAGTATGCTGATAGATAGTGAAGATATATAGTCACGATTCAAGTTGTGTGTTTCTTTTCTTTTGAAGAGAAATTGGTCATATTTTAGGACTAACTAACGGCGTGGTTTTATTCTTCTCGTTCGGATTACAACATTTGCTTTTGAGGGGTGTTCGTACGTCGTACGGCATGGTATTCATGTTTCAGCCAAATTTCTAAATGAGTATAGTTTAATATTCATATTTTATGTCAGTAGTTTTTCTCTTTTCAAGAACATAACGTGAACAAACTTTGCTAATTTTGAAATACAAAGTTAAGTATGTGTATATCTCCATTCCTATACGTGTGTGTATCTCTACTGTTTCCTCTCCCCTATTGTGATAATGTTGTAGTCCACTGACATGGTTGGTTGTTTATGTGCACGGAGGTCAGTGCATTCCTCTGTGCTTGCATAATCCACACACACACACACGGGTCAAATCTTTTATGCTCGAAATCGGCTCAAAGTTTTCCATATGTAAAAGAAGGGGAGAAAAAAAAAAAAAAAGTGTAAGTAACAGCTGCTGTCCCCTCGAGACTGAACCCGGATAATTGAAGTACACATATTGTTTCACTTGTACCTACCGGCTACACTTTACCGTTCATCCTTGCCTCAACCAGACTTAACACTGACAGTATCTTATCTTGCGCCCTCACTCGCCGCAGTGCAAATAGTACCCTAATTGCACTGCTGCTTTGTTCGGGCCCCAGAATCTATACTAGAGTTTTAGATATGGGGAGATTCTTCGCTCCGAACCAGGACCACGAAGCCTCACCCATTCCCACAATATCTCGCCCCAAATACCACCCATACCTCACCCATACCTCACCCATTCCTTACCCATAACTTACCCATACCTCACCCGTACCGCGTCGGCCGTACCGCGTCGCTTGTACCGCGTCGCCCGTACCGCGACGCAACCCGTCACACGCACGACGCCGCCCGCATGACGCCGTCCGCACGACGCCGTCCGCACGACGCCACTTGCACGCCGCCACCCGCAGGACGCCACCTGCGCGACGCCCCACGCACAACGCCACACGCACGACGCCGCCATCCATCCGGTAAAGCGGAGAACTCCCCGCCTATCTGATGGCGTTTTGCCGTAAACGCTGACGTATTATTCGACAGACGCGGTGGAAATGCGTGCAATGAAAACCAACTTGTATTTGAAAGTCGCCCCTTGTCTACGGGGGCGGCGTAGCCATTCAGACTATCGGCGGAGGCAGGTTCTGAAGGACCAGCCCCGAGCTAGAATATCCGACATTTGCGAGTAGCGCGTTGCAGTTTGACACTGTAGGTGGGCAGAGGGCGGATAGCCCTACATACCGAGGCATCAAAAGCCGAGAGTTATAAGGGCGCGGAATACTACCTAAAGAGCGACAGATCGAACCATCCGGCGCAATTGCGACCTTCAAGATATCTAGTACATGTACATTTGCCATGCTCAACGGTGCCAAGGAGCGTCAATGACGGGTATATTATTATGGGGTCTCGTGTCGTCACTCCTCGCTTAGAACTCCGCCCTCGCTTTCGCGAACATCCCGATAGACTTGCAGACTCCAAACGAGCACGGGAAGAAAAAGAGCACGGGGAGAAAAATAGCGCGGAACTGGGAAATGCATCCTGAATGAACCTGCAAGACCGCCCCATACCTTTAACGATGTTTATCTAATTGATAAACTAATATTGCAGATGAGCTTCACAAGTCCGCAAATATGCGCAGAACAACAACAAAGAAAAATGCTGCGTGGGATTTTTCTCGACGCCGAATTGCATACATAAAGCGTCTCGTTTCCTCAAATTTTCCCCTGTGGGTCAATGCCTACCGCAACTGCGGATAGTTAATATCTATTTTATTGTAATTATTGCCATTACCACTGTCTTGACTCAGGCACTTTTTCAAACAACAGTTAACAATACGAAGAAAAGGTTGTTTCATTCTCATGCAGCAAGACCATGTGACGTTAAATTACTATAGGGATACAGGGCTACTGGCCCACAACGCCCATGTATATTTGAATGGATTCATCTATACGTTGGAAACGGGCAGTTTTGCAGAACGGCTGCACCGATGGACAGTTGCTGACCCGTCGACACGCAATTTTCGCCAAGTTTAGCGGCGACCGTGGAAACAACAACATCGCTTTTCACCATGGAAACGGTTCTTAGGATCTGTGAAGAAAAAATGTGACTTCGATCAATCGTTAAACGTCATTTAGGAAACAGAAAGCAAAATAAAGAACACCGTTAAAAATCGTGTATAAATTAGGCCAAACTGGCTATGGCAACTACTTTACGTGCCGCTATCTCTTTTTCTTATAATTCTTTTGAGGTCTTTAGGCAAAAGTTCCGATCCCAATTATAAGACTTCTAAGAAGTGGAATAAAGATGACCACAACAATAACAAATAGACAAGGATTGGCCGAAACTTGTTTATGTTATTAAGGATGCCCTGCTGGTACAAACAAATACCATTTAAACATTTTAGGAAATATCCTTTAATCCATAGCTTTTTCTTTCTTCCCTTCTTTTCGCAGAGGCTGTTCCTCTAATCTTAATCGGTTAGTTACATATCTAACACGCGTGGCCCGACCACTGCAGAACTTCTATTGTCACTCAAGCAGAGGTCTGTCCTCTGAACTTAATCAGTTACATTCAATTGTAACACGCAGGGCCTATCCACTGCGGAACTTCCATTTGCCTCAAATGCAGAGGCCCGTCCTCTGATCTTAATCAGTTAAATTCAAAATTTAACACGCCGGGCCTATCCACTGCGAAACTTCTTTTGTCTCTCATGCAAGGGGCCCATCCTCTGATCTTAATCAGTCACATTCAAATTTAAAACGCAGGGCCTATCTACTGCGACACTTCTTGTGTCTCCCATGCAGAGGCCCGTCCTCTGATCTTAATCAGTTAAATTCAAAATTTAACACGCAGGGCCTATCCACTGCGAAACTTCCTTTGTTTCTCATGCAGAGGCCCGTCCTCTGATCTTAATCAGTTAAATTTAAAATTTAACACACAGGGCCTATCCACTGCGAAACCTCTTTTGTCTCTCATGCAAGGGCCCGTTCTCTGATTTTAATCAGTTACATTCAAATTTAAAACACAGGGCCTATCTACTGCAGAACTTCTGTTGTCTTTCATGCCGAGGCCCGTCCTCTGATCTTAATCAGTTAAATTTAAAATTTAACACACAGGGCCTATCCACTGCGGAACTTCTTTTGTCTCTCATGCAGAGACCTGACCTCTGATCTTAATCAGATACATTCGAATTTAACACGCAGGGCCTATCCACTGCGGAACTTCTTTGGCCTGTCATGCAAAGGCCCACCCTCTGATCTTAATCAGATACATTCGAATCTAACACGCAGGACCTATGTACTGCCCAACTTCTTTTGCATGTCATGCAAAGGCCCACCAGTCTGATCTTAATCACATACATTCGAATCTAACGCGCAGGGCCTATCCACTGCGGCAACTACTTTTGTCTCTCATGCAGAGGCCCGTCCTCTGATTTTAACCAGCTACATGGAAACTTAAGGGTAGGATACACCATTTACTCCGAAATATTAAGAAATATCTTACTCATCCGAAAGTAAATAAAGATTCTATGCATCCAGCAAAATGATTGCGCTAGATATCCCGAAATTATTCTGAAAAATAAAAATTTTATAAAGAAAAATATGCGACCGCCGGATCGCGTTCGCGAAACAACACAAATAACATAAGAATAACCGCCCGACGCCGGTTGAAAACAAACACTGTATTCCGTGCTTTTCTCGGCATTTATGACTGTAAAACTTCAAACAGGCCAGTTAAATTATATTTACTATAAAATACAACCGTCTAAATTCGCCCATTCATGAAAATTTAAGCAATTAACCATGGTGTATACTACCCTCAACACGCAGGGCCTAATCCACTGCGGAACTTCTAATTGTCTCAAACGCAGAGGCCCAACCTCTGACCTTATTCAGTTACATTCAAATATAACACGCAGGGCCCTTCCATGCGGAATTGTTATTGTCTCTCACGCGGAGGCCCCACCTCTGATCTAAAAATAAACATGTTAGATTAAAAATTCAACACACAAGGCCTGACCACTGCGTAACTTCTATTTTCTCTTATCCTCCGATGATAGGCCTATCTATGCAAGATAAACATTCATCACCCAGGGCTCGACCCCTGCGTAACTGTTATTCTCTCTTAACCTCTGATCTTAACAAAGCTATATTTAAATTCAACACGCAGGGCCTGTCCACTGCGGAATTTATATTCTCTCTTATCCTATGATCTTAACATTGTAGATTTAAATTCACCACACCGGGCCCGTGCACTGCGGAACTTTCACTACCTTATCCTATGATCTAAACATTGTTAGATTTAAATTTAACACATAGGGCCCAACCGGTGCGTAACTTATATTCTCTCTTATATCCTTTGATCTTAAAATTGCTGGATTAAATTTAAAACACGGGGCCCGTCCACTGCTTAACTTCCATTTTCTCTTATCCTTTGATCTTAACAATGTTAGATCTAAATTCAACACGCAGAACCTGTGCACTGCGAAATTTATATTCTCTCTTATCCTATTATCTTAACATTGTTAGATTTAAGTTCAACACACAGCGCCTGTCCACTGCCTAACTTATATTCTCTCTTATCGTCTGATCTTAACAATGTTAGATTCAAATTCAACACACAAGCAAGGCGCGTCTGCTGCGCAACTTATAACTATCTCTCGTCCACTGAACTTAACTACACTAGATTAAAATCCAAAACGCAGGGCCCGTCCGCTGCTTAACTTATTATAATGATAATACTAATATCTAGGATTTATATAGCGCTTTTTACACCCGAAGGGCGACTCAAAGCGCGTCCAACATTATTACCCCTGATCACTGGGCAATTTCCAATCCTTAAACCCTCTCAACTCCCTGGGGAGTATACAGCCTGTGCTGCAATATATGCGCTACTAGGCTAAATCAATCACAATAACCATCTCTGCCCTCACAGGTACACATTGTACCCCTGGGTGGAGAGAAGCAATTATAGTTAAGTGTCTTGTTCATGGGACACAAGTGTCACGACTGGGACTCGAACCCACACTCTGCTGAACAAAAAAACCCGAGCTTGGGTTTAGTGTTCTTATCGACTAGGCCACGGCACCCTACTATCTTAACCATGTTAGATTACAATTTGAACCCCCAGGACCCATTCACTGTTCTTTCTTAGGCACAGGCCCGCCCTCTGATCTTAACCAGACCGAGTCAACACCTTATCTCGGGGTAACAATGACCAAGAATATGAAATGGAATCAACACAACGACGTCATAACATCCAAGGCCAACAGAATACTAGGTCTTCTGCGTCGCAATCTGCAGTACACACCACAGTCAGTCGAGACCACTGCCCATCAGTCACTAGTTCGACCCCGTCTGGCAAACTGCAGTGCACAGTAGTTCTACATACACATTTTCCAATCCCTAGCCACACAACTTCTAGAAGATCCTCGGCATACAGTTGCTTACCCTATCAAACCCGGATAGATGCATTCAGGTATTCATTAATGCCCAGCACAATCCCACTTTGGAATTCCATCCCAGTCACAGTACCGAGCATCACCCAGTCTTGAGCATTCAGGACTGGATAGCTCAATGTGGCTTTCTAAACAAAGTCCAGATTTCACTGTAAATATATGCACCTACACCCACACTATGTAAATGAGTATTATCTACACTAGTCCGCACCGTGCACGACAAGCAAATTGACGAGATATCCAGTTGGACGCACTGTCCATTATTAACGTAGAAGTAGAAGTACCCACGCTAGTCTAGCGTACAATTGTGCGTTTTAGCTAGCATTTTTAGTACAACTGCACAGACAGAAGTCGGTCACACCTTCTTGCATTATACGCGCCACCAAAAGGGTCAGCGACCGATAAACCTGATGCTAAACAACAATGCGCGTCATTTCCATGCGTAAATGCGTTCAAAAGACTGCAGTCGTAAGCCAGCCAGCACTAAGAAACGTGCCGCGAAGCTGCCATTCGCTTAAGTAGTACACACGCCGCTCAAGGCGCTACGACTCATTTGAGGGTCCACTCCCCGTTTTGTTTGAATGTCAAGGCCCCCCTTTGTTTAGGCTCATCCTAAAACACGAATGCTGCCAACAAGAATGCATTATAGCTCTTCACTATGGACAATCATGATTAAATCTGATACGCCGAGCTAATAGGGCGCGAACGACCAACTGATATTTTGAAAACCAATAACGCTACCAACATCTACGAGCCTTAACACACTACAGCCCCCAAACCGAAAATGAGAATTTCAGATGGTACAGAACAAAACCCTCCGCGCTTAACATATTGCGAGGTTAAAAACCTTTTCCTGGGGAAGGATCTTAAGGGTGCAAAACAATTACAGTTGTTTAAACCTGTGCTGGTGAGGGTAATGTTGGACTTGTTGACATACTCAGACTATTTGCTTGGAATCCGGAGGCCTGACCGGAAATATGGAGCACTTACCAAGGGTTCTCCGACCACGTACCTGAATCGCTTTTCAATTAAGTCGGAAAAACCGTACCTGGAACTATTAAAACCATCCTAACATGCAAACTCCCGTTATTTTTTATTCCGAACCACAGCGGGAGAAAAGCCTATTCACTAAATGTTCATCTCGCTATAGCCCGAGCCGTCTGATGTAGTGCCATGCCATTTTGTGAACTTAGATTGCCCCTCCGTCTTCAGCCTTGTCTCTTTTTTTTAAATTTTTTAATTTTTAATTTTTTTAAATTTTTTACCCTGGTATTCCTTCCATAACCGTCTTTGTCAATATACAGTATTAGTCAGGTGACTGTGATAAAACCCAAATAAGAACATTGTTACAATTACATTGTTACCACTGACCTTAAATTACTTTGACCTCAACACCTCACCTTTGACACAAACACCAAGGCTCAACACATACATGCCACATTAGATTGAAATCGGGACTCCAAGTTTTCAAATGAAAAAGGGTTTTAAACTCTGGCCCATTTTAAAACTTGACCCCAGATGGCCTTCGACCTCAGAAGTTGAATTTGAAAACGACTCTCGTATAGTGAGATAGCAGTATTTCATCTCGACCGAAACGAGATTGTAAATGAAAAGCAAGGCAATGACAGCCATAACTTATCGGGGTTGTATTATATATAACAGCGGTGACAAACAGCAGCGGCCAAACTCTCAATCGATCAAATAATCAAATCGGCCCTGGTCCTCAAAGAAGTTAATTGCCCACAATAATTGTTATCTTTTATCGAAGATCCATAATAAGGCTAACAAATCCGGTACTGCTATAGGGTGCTCACAAACTACACGGTTCATATCATATACTGATCCGGGTACCCCGAGATGATCAAGAACCCTTTTAAATTGTACAATTTTTGCGGATTCCATATACATGAACTTGACTTAAATGGAGAACTACCTTGTAATTAGAACGTATAAGGTTTGCCCAGAGCGGGCCTGATCACTTTTACTATGCAAAATACGGGATCTTGGCACTGTCCTGGGACGGACCATGGCGATTACGCATGCCGGCTTTTCCGTGACTTAGGTCACAATAATATTGTGCGGAATGACCTGAAACAAACATGCCCCTTGGTTGTTTCTCCCAGGTTAAACCCCTATAAGCAAGGCTTGAATAAGTTTCTGCTTAAATAGCGCTTAAATTAGCTTCCTCCCCAAAATTTGAAAAAGGTTGCATCGCATTATTATATACAAACATATTTTACACACGGGTTAAATTTTACAATTATGATTGAAACGGATCCGCCACCGTCTTTTTTTTTTATTTTTTTTTGTTTTGTTTTTTAATTTTGAACGACGATTGCTTGCAACAAAAGGGCTAAAAATACTAGTATCGTCTTATTGTTTAGAGAGACTTATCAAGTTTTCATCAACAGAGTTGAGCAGCATACTGAGCCGGCTTGGCGACAAGATATGTGATTTAGTTACCTATCTTCAAAATGTGTGGTTCTTTTTTAGTTACCTAAAACAATTAGGAACACTCAAAATGTCGTCTAATCCGAAAGCAGGCTCACAAAAATAATGCCGCGCAAAAAGCACATAAATGCATCATTAAAAGTGTACTGACCTCAAAGGTTAAAACGATCTAACACCCCGACCAAACCTGCGTTGCTGTACTAAACTCAAAGGCGAAACACATGTCAGAACCACTGCCCCATACCAGAGCAGAGCAAAGGCGCCCAACCAGAACATGTGGCACTCTGACTATCTAAAACAAACATCACATGCAAAACGTGAGCATAAAGCACAGTAATGTAACAATAGGTACGAGTATGCATTATAATTATATTGAAATTATAATATATATATATTTTTTTAATATCCCGAAACAGTCGGAGTCACCATGTTGGCCCAACACCACTGCCAAAAGGAACATTACTATACTGCGGCTATGTGAGCCGCCAACCTGCTCAATACATCGCTGCGCACCTCATTATAAAGACTACGCTGCATTCTGACTGGCCATACGATGCGAGAGCACCCATCAGGCTCTACGATATTTCATTCCCATTGTATAAATTAGCACCGAAGTCCCAACATTTAGATAATACGGGCTTTCCTACAGATATGCAGCGGAAATATATTATTGCAACACAGGCTTCTAATAAAACTCAACCTATAATTAGCTGGGTAGAGGTTTATAAAGGTCTCAATTAAACCAGAAAATCAGATCTGTAGAAAAACACCCCCGAAATAGAGCAATCAACGAAGATTACACTGATTACACTAAGAGCACTGTACGACATTTGAATGCGGAGAACATGCGTGCGTGCTATAGGGCGGCTGCCTCTACACCAGCATATACTGCAATTTACTATATACCTGATTTAATCGCACGGCGAATTCTACGTAAAAATGCATTATATGAATTCAATACAAAAGTGAATTTTTAAATGCGATAAGAGATATACCTCTACTGGTGAACAATGTCTTCATCTGTCTTTTTGTTGTTGTTGAAAATTCATTGCTAAAAACGTATGCAAACATTAAGTAGCCTGAATAACATAACTTCATTTGGACACGATATTAAACCCTGCATTCCTGGCCCTAATTGTTAAACAAATAGGCCAGCCTTTTGCATAGACCATTGTGGCGCTCTCACATTCCATTGTCACGCATCAGTGCAGCCACTCCCAACCGTGCAAAGGTTGTCTTCAGTACGAAGACTCTATACCGCTAAGCATAGCAAGCGTTCAAACCTATATGCTGGCGCACCCTGGAGACATTTTCTAAACTCTGGCGAAGCAAACGCAAAACGTGAGGTAAAACAATAATACCTGCACTTCTATAGGAATACAATTGTCTCAGAGCACGGCTCCCTAAACCAAATCGACACGCCCCTTTTCAAGGGGGGGCTCCTTCAGTTTTGAGCTGCACCAACAAAATACATTAAAAAGTGGTTTGATCCTACCTCAATTCTCCATACAATTCAAGAAAGGGTCTTCAAACTAGCACAAATGTCCAAACTCGCAAACACAAGTGCGATTGACTTTTACTGGGATAGCAAAACCTTCCCAAAAATAACCCCTCTTGAATCCTAGGTTGCTGCCATGCCGCGGTGTAAAACACGGCCCAAGGCTGGCTATCGGCGCGGTCCGGCCGCGAAGACGAGCACGTCCGGCCATGACGAAACCAGACTTAACACTGACAGTATCTTATCTTGCGCCCTCACTCGCCGCAGTGCAAATAGGACATCAAACACAATAGTACAGAGTAGTTCTTATATACCCAGCACGATATGTGGCAGAGGGGTACCCCCTCTTATCCCTATACTTTATACGCACTCAACACTATTGTAACCTAACCCATCCCCCCTTGAAACCTAAAAGGAATTCCTGAGATTCCGGGAACACAATGGTCAACACAAAAGAGGGGGGGTTTTCTCTGCCACATATCGTGCTTCATATGTTATTTCTGTACATATTGACTACTAACTATACTATATAAAAAAATGCCAAGATCACCCGGTTCAGTCCAGTATAGTTTTTATTCTAGGGACCTTTTTTTCTGGAACCACGTCGGTGGTCAATTGGATATGCCGTCAATGGAAGCGCCATGGCAATGAATAGGCTTATTGACCGTATAATAATGGAAGGGATTAATGCTGCGTAAAAATCAATCGAATGTTCAAATTAATATAACAATAAAATGTTATTTTCTAAATTAACATCAAATGGCACATCATATCAAGTGGCTAAATAATCACAACTGTTCTGTTTTGAAATGTGTTTAAATTTGTTGTGGTCAATTGGACAGGCCGTGAGCAGAAGCGCAATGGCTTATTTACCGCACCGTATTATGCTGCCTAAATCAATCGAACAAACAATTTTAAAATAAACAATGAAATTGAATTTTATTTTCAAGATTAACATTAATTGGCACACCCATTCTTGTAATTGACAGTTCCTCCGCTGTTAGAAGGGGTTAATAAATATATAAATAAATACATCTTGGCTAAATAATCCCAACTGCGGTATTCAAATTTCTCAGGTTTCATCATATTTTATGGCCTAGTTTTCAATCTACTGTCTTCCAATGCGTCGCTCGACATGATTTTCTCCTTCGTGAATACAAACTTCTGCTCTCTGGTACATGTTCATCGTTGCTCGAACAATCATTCCTCTGGGAATATTCCTAAGGGCCTTCTCTACTCGTTGTTGAAGGTTGTTAAGATCTCTTGCAAACGGTACAACACAAACGATGGATTTGACGTAACCCCAGAAGAAGTAGTCAATTGGTGTCTGGTTTGGTGACCTTGAAGACAATCGCTGACCAGCCTTGTACAGTTAGCTGAACATCATCCCTGAAACCACCAGTGGGTGGCTATATCTACTCTACTATATCTACTAGTATTACTGCCCATTTAAGTTTCCCTGAAAAAAATCTTGGTCTAAGAAGGCCACCTTCCATAGCGAGACCACACCAAACGTGCAAGGCATCTCTGACATCTATAGGTACATCTGCATTGAAGTCAAGTGGCGGTTGTCCTATCTGGGCGTAGTCTCGGATGTTTTTGGTGTTGACCTTCCCATTCAGAGGGAACTTGCTTTCATCTCCTACAAGAATGGACCTCATGTTGTCCTCAAGAAACTACATGACAATAATCGAGTTTGCGCTGTGGATCTGTCAAAATGAGGCCATGTCTGAGCTGCATTTTGTAAGGATGGAAGTGGAGCTAACGAGACAAACGAGTGAAAGATGTAGAAGTCACACCAACATTGTTGGTCGAAATTCCCGGAGTTTCTGTTATTCCTGTTTAAACTAGTTCCACGATGCCTGAACTTTGCATGGTTTTTCAGCACCGTACCTTTGCTTGCCTTGCATCTGGGAAGTTTTTTTTAAACAATCTGAGCATCTCAGAAAGACCATTTGTGTTTAAGTATTTCAATCGGAAACTGTTGTCTGAGGCATCTTCTCTGTAACTTGTGGTGACGGTAATAACTACCACAACCATTATACTTACATTATGCTTTTGCTGTTACATAACTTGAATCCCTTCATAATGTGTTGTTTATTTTGAGAATTAGCCCTTTTTGCAATCGTTAGAAGGAAAACTACTGGACCGAATCAGGTGATCTTGGTATCATTTTTTATGTAGAAAGATTCCCCGTCTATCCAAACTTGTTTTTTGTAAGTCGGAAGGTACTAACAATAGGGGTTCTTTTTGGGGACAACTCTGTATAGTACGGGCCATTTGTTAATATTTAACCAATGTTTTGCCGATATTGCATTTGTTTCCAATATAGCTGGTACCAGTGTTGCGCCAATGAGCAAAACCTACGTTGTACCAATGTTGGTCAAGATTGGTATTTAAGATTAGCCTATTATTGCCACGTTTGCCCAATATTGGCCCAATGTGTTTGTGCTGGCTAATGAACACATTAAACTTCGATGGCGCAATGTTGGTTCAACGTTTCTCAGTAGACTAGACTGGGACAATAGTGGTCCAAACGTTGAGCTAACTGTAATGTTTAGCCAACGTTAGGCCAACCTAATTTGCATATTTAAGAGTATTGTTATCACTAATTACTTTTAAAATGCATTTATCACATTCCCTGACCCTCACAAAATAGGTATAGACACTTTATTTGCGTTATTTACCTGCCTGGTTACGAAGTTAGTCTAGCAAATAGTAACAAAAATGTCAGATATTGGCAAATTGGCGGCCATTTTGATTATGATAATTAGACAGCATACCTGAATTATGCTAAAAAGTCTGGTTTCCAACTTTTACCCCAAAATGCTCCTAGCATTCACATTTTTCAGAAATCCCACTAGAAAATTATAAAACAATGACGACATCTGAATTGAATGGAATGTTATTGTTATTCCAAACTTTTACACCAGCATACTTATTACATGTAAGAGACGTAAGGATATAAGGAGAGGCTAATCTGAGTAATTGTGTATCAAAATCAAGAACATCCATAATTATTGCTGTCACTGATAAGATGAGATAAAGCGTTACAAGTTGTATCATCTGGTACAGTATTAATTGTAAGTTTGTGAGTGCATTCAGGATTCTTCCAATTCAAAGGGTTCTTACTCTTAGTGAAAGAATTAGACATTTCTTTACCAACATTAGTAAAATAATTATTCATATCATCACAATTTAAACCAGGATGGATACTCTTCACATATACCTGCTATTACCAGTAACTTTACGAATCGCTATCCATAATTGTTTAGGGAAATGTTTGTATTTTGTGGACACCTGATCGAAATAATCACGTTTAGATTTCCCAATAACAGATGTAACAAGATTTGTGGTTTTCCTATAATCGGCCAATGAGTCAAGGCAATTATTTTGAATTGAATGAACCTTTAAAAAATACATCTTATACGTAAATTGAATAATACAAGGGGTCATCCAGGGACACAATCTTTCTTTGACCGTAACTTGTTTAATAGGGGCATGTTTGTTACTAATTTAAAAAAAAAAGCATTTCGCCAATTAACCCATCTATTTTCATCATCTAACAGATTATCTTCATAATGTTTAAAAACAGCACAAGATTCAATATCCTTCAGAAATAACTCCAAGTTAAACACCTTATCCCTAAATTTAATTGTTTTATGCTTTGTAATTTTAACATTAAAATCAATGCATCAGTGTACACCATAAAATGGTCACTAAGAGCTACTTAGGCCACATCGCAAAGTTTATGTTTCTCAGGAACAGAACTAAGAATAAAGTCAATACATTTAGAAGAGTCGTTAGTAACACGAGTAGGTTTAGTAACTATTTGATTAAAAACTGTCAATCTGATGAATGGGGTTATTACTAAATGATTCATCAATTATATAATCAATATCAAAATCACCAAACAAAGCAACCTCTGTTCCTTCCACTGATACTTTGTCAAGCATATCAAGAATATCATTAAAGTAATCACACACAAAATGCAGAATACTATATACATTATAATACTACACTATATACTATGTACTATGGAAAAATATTCAACTAAAATTGACCAACTCTTAATAACGTAACCATCAATATGAACTTGCATTTGCAATTATGAACTTGCAAATGCTGCATTTGCTTCCCATAAGTTGACAAATCTTTCACAAAGAAGTTCACATCGCATATCCGAAGTCAATGCTAATGCATTATGTGGTCTTATTAATCTAGTCTTATTAATCCTTAATTCAACCCAAACCGCCTCAATTTGAGTATCGTTGGTGAAATCGTCCCTATCGTTAAAAGAGAATCCCCCTGACATATACACACTTCACCACCACGTCGAGCATCCAGTTTATCTTGTCTCTTAATAACGTAACCATCAATATGAACTTGCATTTGCAATTATGAACTTGCAAATGCTGCATTTGCTTCCCATAAGTTGACAAATCTTTCACAAAAAAGTTCACATTGCATATCCGAAGTAAAACGGCAGCGCCCTTGCTATAACCGTGACAAATATCTTAAGACCAAACTCGAAAAGTCTGATTAAGCAAATATAGTACGGTTGGTTTCTGCCAAAACCATCACATTAGCATGTAAAAATGGACATTTATCTCTATGTTGGTAAATTTTAGGTGAATATTTTTCCATAGTACATAGTATATAGTGTATATAGTATTATAATGTACATTGTATATAGTATTCTGCATTTGTTGTGTGGTGGCAGGTAGGAACTGGTCAAAATTTGAAATTACTGCAGTATAAGCTGGTTGCTCGGTCCTCGCTCGGTCCTCGCTCGATGTTCGATATTCAATATAAAGTAACCAGATTATTTTTAGACATTCGAATGTTGAAAATAAATCTGCGATAAAAATAATGTGTGACTTCGCCGAAATCTGCGATTTGTGATGTCCCTTCAGGACCACCATAGTTTTGAACGAATTGAACCACGACCTTTTGAAAGTTGAACCAACGACGACAATTCGTCACCGACACCACGAACTCAGACACCCAGTGGTCGGTCGCCGTTGCAGAAATGCGATTCGGAGAAAAACGCTAAAGGTTTGACACGAGTATACCCAGTCAACAAATCTGTCTACTTGAGGGGTTTTGGTATCATTAAAAGTAACAATTCGTTAACTGCTGAAACTTTTTAATTTGAAAATACGCTTAGTTAATTAATAATTAAACGATTAAGACGGGTGTCAGTTCGGAAAACGCGTTTTCGGGGAGTGCGCGCACACAGTGCTTGGGTGTCAGTTCGTGAAAACCAAAACTGTCGCGTTTTCGGGAAAAGCGCGCACACATGCACAGTGCTTGAGTGCCGCAATGTTTACAACATCGAGTTTTATTCATTTCGTAGACAAACGTGACATACGTATACACGGCGTAATACAACATTGCCCTGGGTACGATATGTAGCCAGTGCTAGTTCGTGAAACCTTTTTCACAGCGCGCCCACGCAATTTCGTTTTCACGAACTGACACTAAAGTGCAGTGTCACTTCGTGGAACCGAAAAAAGCCATAATGGACTAATTTATGTGAAACTCGCCAGTAAAAATTTGCAAATTAAGATGATTTCAGAGAAAACACTTCTTACATCTTATATATTTCATGAGACAAAATGTTAAATTCGGCAATAATATTTCTTTTCAAATTTCTTGAAGTTTTTGTAGACGATGCAGTAGGTGTCAGTTCGTGGTGTCGGTGACGAATTGTAAAAGTTGAACCACGACGTTTTCAAAATTGACGTACGACGTTTTCAAAGTTGAACCAAGACGTTTGTAAAAGTTGAACCACAACGTTTGTAAAAGTTGAAGTACGACGTTTTGAAAGTTGAGGTACGACGTTTTTAAATTTAAACCACGACGTTTGTAAAAGTGGAACCGCGACGTTTGTAAAAGTTGAACCACGATATTTTGAAAGTTGAACCACGACGTTTTTAAAAATTGAACCAGGACGTTTGTAAAAATTGAACCACGACGTTTTAAAAGTTAAACCACGACGTTTTAAGGTTGAACCCCGACGCTTGCCTGTCCGTCAACACCATAAAACCATGATGTTAATACACAATTGTCACAACCCCAGAGACCCCGACACTGGCTCAAATTGCATCAGTTTCTAAACTGCTTGCGCTATCCAGTCTTTATACATATCCACCACTAACCCTAAACTCTTTCTACCATTCATTATTAGGGAAATCTGATTTTATAGGATGCTTTGTGGACGAAAACGACGACCGTGCCTTCCGACGTAGAAAAATAGAGAGCGACAATATGTCTTGGTCGTGGTGCATGGACGAATGTATAAATGTGATCGGTGGCAGTTGGGAATACATTGGGTTGGAGGATGGCGACGAATGCTTTTGTGGCTCTTATGGGGTGGACTACTCAAGGCATGGCCGTGGATCGGGTTGTACTGATGCGTGTACAGGAGACAGCAGTCAGTACTGTGGTGGAGAACATAGAGTCGCCGTATATCGAAGTAAGAACATTGTTGATTTTGTATTTAATAAATATTTCGGCTTTTCAGTATGGGTATAGGGCAATTTCATGCAAAATAGGACGGCTGAAATTAATCGAAAATTTACGAAATCTTCCTAACTACAAAGTAGACTAGTCAAACAAATTGGGACTCTCAATACTATACTGTGTATGAGTTAAAAATGTTAAGGTATCGAAATTGTGCAATACAAAGAAAAAAACTGTCTCATAAAACAACCAGTTCAACACGCCTTTATACCCCCGTCACACCGGACTGGCGTCCTTACTGCGTCCTAAAATGGAGGACGTCGATGGTCGCCGTGAGAACCCCAATCCTTTTTCTTTAAAATATCAAGATTTCGGTCACCCGTCACACCGGGGTCCTGTGCTCCGCGATCTGTACGTCTACTCGGCGTCCCCACGGCGTTCTCACCACGACCTTACCGCGTCCTTGGCGTTTCTATTGAGTTTGCACGGCGTCCCCACGGCGATCATCGGCGACCTCACGGCGTTTTTGGCCTTTTTTACCACGACCTTACCGCGTCCTTAGACGTGGTGGGGTCGTGGTAAGAACCCCATAGACGTGGTAAGGACGCAGTAAGGTCGCCGCGGGGTCCACGATCCATTTATTCGCGTCTCCACGGCGACCCTACCACGCCCATACTGCGTCCCTAGGGCGTCCTTCGAGTTCCTACTGCGTTGCTACGGCGACCATGGCGACCCCAGGGCGATCCCACCGCGTCCTGAGCCAGGACGCCAAACCTCGGCGTTTACTTTGAACATGTCCGAAGTAAACGCCGTCGCTCTGCGACCTTCGGCGTCCTTGGGGTCCCCACGGCGTCCTTCTGCGTTCTCACCACGACCCCGCGGCGTCCATGGCGTCCCTACCGCGTCCTGGGTCGCCGTAGGAACGCAGTAAGGACGCCAGTCCGGTGTGACGGGGGTATAAGTACGAGTCAGTAAACTGTGTCAAATTCTCATCATAGTCTGCCATCAGACTAAATCAAATGAGTCTTTCTAAACAGATGACATGTATTAGTCTGGTCTAATTATACTTCAAATGTGGCTTCATTATAAAATACCGAGGGCCTCTTTATTTTGGCTTAGGAATTTTGTTGTAAAGATTTGTCGGCTAAAAAGTAAGTAAAAAATATAGCCTGATTCTTCCCCCTTTTTTTTCATAGCACTCCAAAGGCCAATATTTCATAAAGCATGTTAGTCTTGGTTCCAATATGTCCTAGACGTGGTATGCCGCGCGCTAGCCTTTAAACAAGGCCACATGTCTGATAGACGCCGAGCGACTAAAAAGAGACTAATCGCGAAAACCTGAGTGACGTCAGTGCGAATTGCCCAGACAAGTGGCCTTTATCAATCTGGTTTGGATTTCTTATGTTAACCTTTGTTTCCAGTTTGAATCGCTACCGAAATGGTAGCGTCCAATCAGCGAACGTATCTCTGCGTGACGTCAGCTTATATTTGAGTTGGACTAGTTCATTTTACAAACAGGGAATGTCCAATCATGTCACTTACAATATTTAGCTCAAATCATCAGTTGCTTCCTAATTTATTGCAATTTTGCATGTAAAATAGATTTAAATGTGATATCTTGTATTTATCATTTATATATTCAACTCAGAAGCAAAATTTATATACGTTTTTTTACCTTTTCCTACATGCTTTGATATTGAACGAATCACGAACGAAGCCAACTGGGAGATCGCCGTTCTGATTGGGCGTATTGGCATGCTAATATGTATCTATGAATAATTCATGCCGAGCAGTGAAACCTACATTGCAAAAGGCCTCGTGGCATTCGTCACTCGGTCGCGCGTTCACCCCGGGTATCTAGACTCATCTCAGCCGCTTAGCCAGAGTCACGAGGCCTTGTCAAAAGGCTAGCCGCGCGCCAACCCAGTGTCCTTAATTTATGTATATATCACAATTCGCTAATTGTGCGTATACAATTTAAGGACTATACATGCGCAGTAATGCTCGCAAAACAAAGGTTGGTTCCCAAAGAGTGACCAAAACAAATGTATATGGTTCCTTATTACTTGAATTGGTTGTTTTGGGGTAGGATAAGGGAAAAGTCGGGTAAGGGTACAGAAAAAGGTTATTACCGCATTAATTGCCATTATTAATGTTATTATTTGATTGCAATACTGTGCTGGGTTAGTTTTTTTGGGACGCAATTAAGTTCTGCAAGTACAGTCTCTTAAATTGTGGTACAGTATAATACACACAATTGGTCAATTGTGATATAATATACACAAATTAAGAAGGATGGTTACTGTGCGCATAGGCTGTCGGTGCGGGCGCCCTCTAACGTGCGTCAAAGACCACCTGCAAGGATGTCTTGGCTCCTTGCATTTGAACAGCGCGTAACCTCGTATATAAAACGGTGTTTCTGTTTTTATTGTTCCTCTTGCCAAGTGTGACATGCCATTTCATACGTCCTCTTGCCTAGCGCCCTCGCTTGATTTTATTATATATTCCTCTAGAGCCCCTACAGCCAAGCCAACATTCCTCAGGACCCACCAATTGACCAATAGTTCTCATTCCCTTATTCCCACCATAGAGCTTGAACAGTTAACAGCTCTGTGGACCGCTCAGCTATTTTCTATAATTTACCCGAGATCAGAGTTTTATGTTTTCCTCTCATTGAAGATTGCAAGAAGCTAGGCTAGGGTAAGTGTCTACTTTATTTTGTGTTCTTTTAGAATTCCAGAAAGTGATATTTAATGGTTTAATTATTATCAATTTATCTCACTTACTGATGCTTTCTTCAGAAGTTAGATCTTGTTTTAATCACACGTCATGTACTACTAGTTCCCTTAGAAATGTATAGATTTCCTTTTCCTATTATTTACTAGTATTTGTTATTTTCTGATTGATAGTTTTGCGGAGAAATTAGTATCTTAAGTTTCTTTATATTTACTTGACTTAGTTTAGTCATATAGAGCAAGTGGCCAAACTTTCCCATGCTTTGCAGTGGATTGCCACCTGTTAAACATCACCACTGTGGAATGTTGATTGCCCCTCTGGCCAGAGTAGAAATGCCCTAAGGCCTTATGCTGAGTATAATGCTAGTGGTTAGGAAGTGAACATATCGATAGTCCCTATTGCTACACAGCATTGTTTTATCGATATAGTGTCTCCAGTACTGTGGTTTATGCTGAGCCTGTTCAAGTGATTGATATGTGATCACTGCAACATTGCCCTGCACTAGATGGACCACTGTTTATAGACTGCCCTTGATAAGAGAGTGACCAACTGTGGGTTTTCTTTGAGAGTAGAGCTAATTATGTATTCGCTCTGTTCTGGGACAAGTGCTAGCATAGTGCTAGCAAGCTTTTGTTTTTCTTTATTCCAGTAACAGACTGTTTAGCCTTGGATAGACTCTTTAGTTTTATAGTTTACTTTTCCAATATTTACTCCTCTTTATTTCTTAGGTTTGATACAAAACATTTAGAGCTTATTCTTTTAGTTTGTCTTGATTAAGATTGTACTCGATTACTTATATTTTCTTTGATTCAGTACAACATTATTTTATGCAGTTTAGCTGAGGTTGTGTTGAATACTTCTAAGAGTTTTAAGTCTAAAGCAATCACTTGCCTTGTACATTCTTTGAACCAACATAACTTAACTTTCTGTTGACAGTTAACAGCATATTCTTTCTAGTTTATATTAGAGTTTAACTTTCTTTGTTTTATTATGCAGTTCCTAATTTGTGAATTCTTTGTTCTTTCTCACGAAACAATGTATTTACAAAGAATTGTGTTTATTATCTTTTCTAGGGGTTTTTCCTAGTATGCAGACACCATATTAAAGAACACACCAGTCAGAGTATGCTTGTCTCGAGTGCACAATTTCTGACGGTCACATTTGGCGTAGTCGGCAGGATGGTGTGTTGACAACTGCACTGGCCCCCTAGCCTAGGAAGAGGTTTTTCGTCTAGTCCTACCACAGACCTACAATGGAGGGGATCGACGCTCTGGAGGAGTTGAAAGCAGAGCTTGAGGCCGTAAAGAAGGCGCTCCAAAAGCAACAAGAAGAGAAATCCAACGTTGCAAGTAGCAGCTCCTCTAGTTCAAATGCAGCTCCAGCGCAACCAAAGCAGATTTATGTTGCATCAGGACGAAGGCTGGAACGCTTTAGAGGAATTCCAGAGAAATCCAGTGACCCTACCATCGAGGAGTGGGTGAGCGACGTGATGTGTCAGTTGGCAGCAAGACAGCTGACAGAGGACGAGAGTGGAGCTTTCATTCTCGACCATCTTGCTGGAAAGGCACGCCAGGAGATTCTTGGAAGGTGTGATGCAGTCACCCATTCTGAGGAAATTTTCCAAATCCTGCTTAAGGTTTTCGGCGATGGTGCTACCCTTCCCCAACTTCAGCAGCGGTTTTTCTCATACAAACAGGCATCCAACGAGGACCTCCTGACATGCTCCCTGGAGCTAGTCAAGCTTTTCACCAGAATGTCAAAGCTTGACCCTTCAATCGAAGCAACGAAGGGAGAGACCCTGAAGGGACGGCTGGCAGAGGCAGTTCGTGATGAAGGTCTACAGCGAGAGCTGCGTCGGCTTAATATTGAGGCACCTACGCTGTCGTTCTTTGATGTCAGGGATCGCGCCATTGAGTGGCTGGGTTGCAAACAAGGCAACCGCCACAAGGAAGCGACGGTGCACGAGGTCAAGGCAGCGGACGACGCTGGAGGTCTGCAGTCCCTTCTCAGAAAGCAGAGTGAGCAACTGCAGAAACAGCAACAGCAGATAGATGCCCTCACTAAGGCATTCAGTGAGAGCTCGAAGAGCTGGAGAAACCAAGGCCCCCGGAGGTGCTTCAACTGCCATTCAACAGGGCACCTTAGGCGCCAATGCCCCCATCCACCACAGTCCCCGGTGGGTGGCTCTTCTTCAGCCAGGCAACAGTTTGTTCCTGAGCAGTATGCTAATCAGCAGAGCATGTACAACCCCCGTGCACAGCAATTTGTCCCCGAGCAGTCCGTCAATCAGCAACTTGGACCCCAGCAGCCAAACCCCCAGATGCCGAACCCCAGACAGTCATTAAACTAGCAAGGCCTGCCATTATGAGCCAAACGACAGGCCATCAGATTTTATCAAGAGAGAGTGGCTCAATTATTGAGAGGGCAGTAGGGAACTGTCCAGTGGCGCGTGTGAAGATTGGAGGCACAGAGGTGACATGTCTACTTGACACAGGAGCACAGGTTTCTACATTGACCGAGTCTTTCTTCAAAGAGAACTTCTCCCAGGAAGACTTAATCGACATACATTCCCTGCTCCACATCTCAGGTGCCCAGGGTGCCGAAATCCCCTACGTAGGATATGTTGAGCTGCCTCTTCAAGCGTTGGGTCGGACCTTTGTCCAAGCAGGTTTCTTGGTCGTAAAGGATCCAGTGAGCACACCGATGGCTGAGCGTAAACAACAAGTACCTGGAGTAATTGGATCAAACATCTTCAGGGACATGAGGCAAATTCTTCAGAAGGTCATCGGACCAGGGTTTCTCCAAAGCTTGAGTGGCAGCTCCGGAGGAGCAGAGTGGGCTCACGTCCTTGCCCTGTATGAGGAGGTGAGGAGTGCAGCTCTACAGCCAGACGTCCCAGGAAATGTCCGTATTAGCGGGCAGAAGCCCATTTTAGTGCCTGCCAACTCTCTGCTCGTCGTCACATGTTCAGTTAAGCCTACATCTGGCAATACTTATCAGGCTATGGTAGAACAGTTAGATGTTCACGCCAAGCATCTTCCGCAGGGTTTGATGGTCGCCCCAGCTCTTGTCAGTGTTGATAAGAGTGGCACAATTCCTGTACAAGTAGCCAATTTCAACACCGATGATGTCTACTTACAACCTAGAACCCCAGTTGCCGTAATCTCTAAAGCTTACCCCGAGTATGGCACTTCCCGCATCCTCGCATCGCAATCTGAAGTTCATGTGCAGCATGAATCAGCAAACGATGACATTACATCACAGCTGATGGCAAGGATTAATGTGGGTGATGACATTGATGACAAGCAACGGCAAGATTTGAGAGAGTTAATCACTAGATATAGCGAGGTCTTCAGTGAAAATGAAGATGATATTGGGTACTGCGGTAAAATTGAGCACCGGATCATCACCACTGATGACAGACCAGTCAAAGTCCCACATAGACGCATCCCTCCCCACCTATGGCCCGAAGTGAGAGACCACATCGAAGCATCCCTGAATCGGGGCATCATACGAGAGTCCTCAAGTCCATATGCCTCGCCTGTAGTCCTTGTCCGGAAACGTGATGGTAAGCTGAGGATGTGTGTCGACTACAGAGCACTCAATGCAAAGACGCATAAAGATGCGTACCCACTTCCAAGAATCGATGAAGCGCTTGATGCACTTAATGGAGCCAAGTACTTCTGTAGTTTGGACCTCGCCCATGGCTTTTACCAAATTCCAGTAGAAGGGAGAGACATTGAGAAGACAGCGTTTCGTGTTGGCACAGGTGGTCTTTACGAGTTCACGCGTATGCCATTTGGCCTATGCAACGCCCCCGCCACCTTCATGCGTGTTATGGACAAGGCCTTCGGTGACAAGAACTTCCAGTCCCTCATAGTTTACCTTGACGATATCCTGGTATTTGGCCAGACCTTTGAGGAGACCTTGGGACGGCTACAGATGGTCCTTCACAGACTTCAAGAGTTTGGCTTAAAGGTAAAGCCAGAGAAGTGCCATTGGTTTGCAGCAAAGCTTCGGTACCTTGGGCACCAAATCTCAGCAGATGGTATTTCACCAGACCCCGAGAAAGTCCGAGCTGTCACCGAGTGGAAGCGACCGTCAACAGAAGGGGAGCTCCGAAGTTTTCTTGGCCTGGCAAGCTATTATCGCCGCTTTGTCCCTGGGTTTGCTAAGATAGCAGCTCCGCTCCATGCACTGCTAGGTGGCACCGTAAAGAAGAAAGGCAAGAGGAAAGCAGCCACAGCTGTGGTTATATCTGACGCTTGGGGTGAGACATGTGAGACGTCCTTTAAACGGCTCAAAGAACTCCTGACGACTTCTCCACTTTTGGGTTACCCGAACTTTACACGTCCATTCATTTTGGAAGTGGATGCCAGCCACCATGGTCTTGGCGCAGTTTTATCACAAGAACAGGAGAAGGGTCGTGTAGTCCTTGGATATGCAAGTAGAGGCCTCAGAGGAAGTGAGAGGAACATGGATAACTACAGTAGCATGAAGCTAGAGCTTCTGGCATTGAGATGGGCTATCACCGTGAAGTTCCGTGACCTTCTGCTGGGAGCCGACTTTGTTGTTTATACCGACAACAATCCTCTCAGCTATCTACAGTCTAATTCCAAGTTGGGCGCTACCGAAACACGATGGGCTGCTGAACTGGCACAGTTCAGATTCACAATCAAGTACAGGTCTGGACGCAGTAACCAAAATGCTGACGCCCTGAGTAGAAAGGTTTCCCATAGCAAAGAGCCAACGACTGCACGGTTTGAGGAAACTACTGCAGACACAGCACATCACCTCAAACCCTGCTCAACACATGTTCCTAACGACTTGAAAGCAGCCATACAGAACACTATTACTGAAGTTGGTTTGAATGAAATCCGCAGCAGCACAGATGTAGACCCGCTCACAGCAATGTCTACAATCCCATCTATTCCTAGTGAGGACATGGCAGCAATGCAGAGGGCAGACGATGACATCAGTCGACTATGGCACTACTGGGAGCGGAAGCAGAAGCCCTCTCTCCATCACTTGCTGAAGGAGACACGTACCACTCGTAAACTGCTTCGTTTGTGGGACCGTCTCATAGAGCAGAACAACGTACTCTACAAGCAGAAGGTTGAGAATGGTTCAACGGTACGCCAGCTTCTCCTTCCTAGTGCCCTCAGACAAAAGGTGCTTCAAGCTCTTCATGACGAGGCTGGACACCAAGGTGTGGAGAGGACAACAAAGCTCGCCCAGTCTCGGTGCTGTTGGCCGGGAATGTCCACGGACATTGAGACCCACTGCAAGCATTGTCAGAGATGCACTTTAGCGAAAGCTGGTCGGAAACTTCACCCTACTATGGGGTCGTTGATTGCGAGGAAGCCGCTGGAAGTCTTAGCTATAGATTTTACAGTCCTCGAACCAGGCACAAACAACATCGAGAATGTTCTGGTGCTGACAGATGTGTTCACCAAGTTCACGCAAGCAGTACCATGCAGGGATCAGAGAGCGAAGACGGTTGCCCGTGTCCTGGTCCGAGAATGGTTTGTTCGCTATGGTGTGCCACAGCGACTGCACAGCGACCAAGGACGGAGCTTTGAGGGCAGAGTTATCCAAGAACTCTGTGAAATGTATGGAATTTCCAAGTCACGGACAACACCATACCACCCAGAGGGCAACGGTCAATGCGAGAGATTCAACCGTACTCTCCACGACCGGTTGAGGACCCTCCCCCCTGCACAAAAACGACGATGGCCAGAGTTCCTGCCTGAACTCTTGTACGCATACAACACCACACCACACTCATCAACAGGTTTTTCACCGCATTACCTCTTCTTCGGTCGAGAGCCTCGACTGCCGATAGACCACCTCCTTGGTGTGCAGAATGATGGCACCGAAGCCGATGACCATGACAATTGGGTCTCAGAGCATCGCAAGAAAATGCGGATGGCATATGACATGGCCTTGGCGAAGATGGAGAAAGAGGCAGCACGGAGGAAGGCAAGACATGACCAGAATGCCGACGACACCGACCTACCAATAGGAGCAATGGTCTTCCTCCGAAAGCGCGACATGAGGGGACGCCACAAGATAAGCGATGTGTGGGGATCCATTCCTTACAAGGTGGTGCGTAGGCCTAACCCAACTGGGCATGTCTATATGGTTGCTGCACTTGATGGAAATGAAGAGAAGACGTTAAATAGGAGAGATCTGCTGGAGGCACAGGCTTGGGCTGTGCAGGATGTTGTGCAAGATGCTGCACGAGATGTTGTCCCACAGCGTGATCGGCCGTTGCGTCCTGTCAATAACACCCCACCGTCATCAGAAGAGTCTGATGATGACGACAATGTACTTATTCACACAGAGTGTCGAGAAGAGCCAATGGAGCCCATGGTAGAAGCGACCGGTCCGGAAAAAGCAGGGGAGCACCACGTCACATCAGCAGATCCTAAAGTTGATGTTTCAGATGAGTGTCTACCAGTTCAACCATCCTGTGCCCCAGTGAGTCCATTGGTAGAAGCAACAGTCACGTTACCAGCTGAACCAGTTACGGAAGAGCCTGAACCTGGTCTGCCAAGACGTTCTACCCGTTCCACAGCCGGACAACATTCTAATCTCCACCGTGAGCCGAAGCCAGCTGTTCAGTCAGAAATACCAGTCCAGATGGCATCAGCAGCCCCAGTGATTGACCCTCAAGTCCTGGCAGAGATGTCAAAGGCCCAACTGCTTCTGGCACAGATGCTGGCTGGAGTGTTGAAGAGCACCATCTAATGTGATATCTCCATTAACGTATTTAATTTAGTAATTGTTATCCTGTATAAGATTAGTTCCTGCGTACTTATTATTTTGTTTGGTTGTCGGGACGCCAACCTTAAAGCAGGGGAGTATGTGACATGCCATTTCATACGTCCTCTTGCCTAGCGCCCTCGCTTGATTTTATTATATATTCCTCTAGAGCCCCTACAGCCAAGCCAACATTCCTCAGGACCCACCAATTGACCAATAGTTCTCATTCCCTTATTCCCACCATAGAGCTTGAACAGTTAACAGCTCTGTGGACCGCTCAGCTATTTTCTATAATTTACCCGAGATCAGAGTTTTATGTTTTCCTCTCATTGAAGATTGCAAGAAGCTAGGCTAGGGTAAGTGTCTACTTTATTTTGTGTTCTTTTAGAATTCCAGAAAGTGATATTTAATGGTTTAATTATTATCAATTTATCTCACTTACTGATGCTTTCTTCAGAAGTTAGATCTTGTTTTAATCACACGTCATGTACTACTAGTTCCCTTAGAAATGTATAGATTTCCTTTTCCTATTATTTACTAGTATTTGTTATTTTCTGATTGATAGTTTTGCGGAGAAATTAGTATCTTAAGTTTCTTTATATTTACTTGACTTAGTTTAGTCATATAGAGCAAGTGGCCAAACTTTCCCATGCTTTGCAGTGGATTGCCACCTGTTAAACATCACCACTGTGGAATGTTGATTGCCCCTCTGGCCAGAGTAGAAATGCCCTAAGGCCTTATGCTGAGTATAATGCTAGTGGTTAGGAAGTGAACATATCGATAGTCCCTATTGCTACACAGCATTGTTTTATCGATATAGTGTCTCCAGTACTGTGGTTTATGCTGAGCCTGTTCAAGTGATTGATATGTGATCACTGCAACATTGCCCTGCACTAGATGGACCACTGTTTATAGACTGCCCTTGATAAGAGAGTGACCAACTGTGGGTTTTCTTTGAGAGTAGAGCTAATTATGTATTCGCTCTGTTCTGGGACAAGTGCTAGCATAGTGCTAGCAAGCTTTTGTTTTTCTTTATTCCAGTAACAGACTGTTTAGCCTTGGATAGACTCTTTAGTTTTATAGTTTACTTTTCCAATATTTACTCCTCTTTATTTCTTAGGTTTGATACAAAACATTTAGAGCTTATTCTTTTAGTTTGTCTTGATTAAGATTGTACTCGATTACTTATATTTTCTTTGATTCAGTACAACATTATTTTATGCAGTTTAGCTGAGGTTGTGTTGAATACTTCTAAGAGTTTTAAGTCTAAAGCAATCACTTGCCTTGTACATTCTTTGAACCAACATAACTTAACTTTCTGTTGACAGTTAACAGCATATTCTTTCTAGTTTATATTAGAGTTTAACTTTCTTTGTTTTATTATGCAGTTCCTAATTTGTGAATTCTTTGTTCTTTCTCACGAAACAATGTATTTACAAAGAATTGTGTTTATTATCTTTTCTAGGGGTTTTTCCTAGTATGCAGACACCATATTAAAGAACACACCAGTCAGAGTATGCTTGTCTCGAGTGCACAATTTCTGACGGTCACACAAGGAAGAATGTTCATGCTAAACACATTTTTATGGTTAAATGTTTTATGAAATTGGCCCCTCAGGTCACCTGTCTGCTCAAGTGATGATAATAAAAATGATTTAAAGATGGACTACAACGGAATAATGATAAAGGCTTTGTTGCCTTTTTTTGTTCGAGAAATGTATAATGATTACTAATATATCATTAGTATTCAATAAAACTTGTTCCTTCATGCAAAACAAAACCAAAATTGATCGGCGTTCTACGACCCAGAAAAACTCAGTTTCAGCAAAAGCCCTTAACTCATGAATAATTCATACTTTGTGTGTGACGTACTACCCATGACGATTCACTCGGGTCGATCGTGTGCGTGCATTTTTACCGTACAATGCAATGCGGAATAACAGCGGACAAGCTAGGCTATATTTTGGTACAACTATTTTCGACCGCCGGAAAAACAGCGAAAAATGTCCGATAGCAGCGAGTATTGGGAAGACCACAGTAGAGATGAGGAAGAGGCATTTCGTGGAGGTACTTCTGAGGACAGTGATGGCAGCTCTAGCGATGAGGGGAGCTCACCAGACGAGAGAGAAGGCGATGACTCTGCGGCCACGGCAGACCCGGCGGTTGCCGATGACTCGGCCGACGTAGAAGCAGTAGGCCTGGTGGTAGTAGTACGAATTCTCTCGATGTTTGGCGCTGCAATGTGGGGATCGATCCAGGCTTCAAACGAAACTTTGTTGTCAATCCCAGTGAATTTTTCAAAGCACTTGAAGGTTCAACACAGTCCTCTGAAAAATGTGCTGAACAAATCAAAGGCCTACTTCTTGCCGAGAAGGTCAGACATGTCAGAAGGTGAAATCCTTTCGTGTAATATTTACGAACTTCACCCATTCCTTTGATAACGCAGGATCCCGCGGAAATTGCACAAAATGAATCTCTGGATTCTTCGAACAATTTCTCGTGCATCCACCAACAACACATGAAGTTGGCATTATTGTAGCTGATAGTGATACACTATAAAAAAAAGATTCGTAAAAACTTCATGCCTCTGCATGAAAACGCATACATAATACACACGGAATAACATGGCGTTTTTTGTTTACTCTCGGTTGCTCATGGGTAGTACGTCATCACTTTTCGCTGGTTGACAAGTCCGCTGGTACTATATCGTGGATTTCATCGTGGTTTTCAGTGGATCTTTGCCGGGAACCAGTACAGGGCGGGAAATTTCAAAATCGAAGAATCGAGGTCTAATTTTTTCGGTCAAATTGCAACAAAATTATTTAGAGAAAAACATGACCGTAACAATAAAGTGTTACCTGAACACAACATAAACAAGGTCCGATAATAAATTTAATGTGTGAGTTTTCGTTGTAGTCCATCTTTAAGAAGGTATTATCGAGCCTGGGAGATATAGTTGGGATTATTTTAATATTGAACATTTGCATAAACTTTATTTGTTGGGTACAACTTGCTTGGGTAATTGCTTGATTTATCATGAATGCATGAATCTGGGGGTTGTATTTTATAGTAAATATCGTTTAACTGACCTGTTCGAAGTTTTACACTCATGGATGCTAAGAAAAGCAGGAAAAACGGCGTTCGTTTCCAACCAGCGTCGGACAGTGGTTCTTATGTTGTTCTTGGTTTTTTTGATCGCCGACAGGCTATCGTTATTTATTTATTTTATAAAATCGGAACAATATTTTCGGAACAATTATAGGATATCTATAGCGCAATCATTTTGCTGGATGCCTACAATCATTATTTACTTTAAAATAAGTAAGATATTTTATAACAATTCGGTAGTAAAAATGTTTTCGATATTTGCGGTATCCTACCTTTAAAAGAGCAGGATATCTCGTACATTTAAAAAAAAAAAAACCTGGCTGCTTAATTTGGATTGCCAGAAGATTGGATTACTTATACAACGGCATGGCTTACGGTAAAATATTAATGAATATTTACGATGCTATATTTCTACCTCGTGATCATCTATCTACGCGTTCTAATTTCTTAAACGGAAAACAAATCAGATCTGTTAGATATTTTACCCATAATCGGTAACAAAATTAACATTAACGAGATGATTTACACTAGATACAACAAGGCCAACAAGTTAGTCAACAATAAAATCGACGAATGTACATTTAAATTAAAAAACCTTCACGGTATATCCGTCGATAATCAAAGTAGACACGTTACCATACATTTACAAATGTATTATGTTTGTTTAATAGTTTTTATAAGCTTAGATATATTTAATAAAACAAAACAATGAATCTACTAAAAGTATTAAACTGTCGCATACCTTTGTGATGGAAAAAAGTCTTCAAACTTTGAGTTATCAAAATCTATAGATACCTCCCGTGGTGATCTACACATAAAATTAAACAACGATATTTTAAATGTGGGTTTTTATAACGTCGGAAAAACTATACAGTGGCAACAACTAGAATCTAAACGAACAAGAGCTGGGGAGGTACAATGGAGTGTTATGGAGACGGAGAAATTGTAAAACCAGAGCAACGGTTTAGAGTTTTTAAAAATTTAAGATGATAAATTCAAATAAACTGCCAGCGTAAACGTGCAGAGACACTGCTGGAGCATAGAGGAGGTTCCTTTCTCCGATGGTCGGAGAGAGCACATTTAGTCTTAATTCGAGGTCAGCTGTCATCGTCGGGTTCGCTGTCATCATCGGGTCCCGTATATTGCCGGCTAGGTGTATTATTTGCAAGCAATAGGGAGGTTGATTCAAACATTCTTTTCTGTTACTTGGGCCCAGAAACTCTGCTTCTGGTTGCCCGACCTACCCCGACCGGCTCCATCACCATTGCCAAACTGCATAAATGAAGCCCCAAATGGGGCTATATTGACCTTATATATTTTTGTTTACACTTTTCATTCTTTTTAAGAAGTTAACTTATTTGCCATGTGAAACATTGAAAATGCATTTTCAAGGCTATTTCTAATTGAAAAGTGTAACATAGTTGAAACGTATTATATGCGGTCTATTAGAATCAATTAGTAATTAGTATTACTTTCCATTAATAAATACTGTAACGGAACCGTTTGTGGGGTCGATACACACACAAGAAGAAAACAGAGACAGGTATTCCGTGGTTTCCGGTGATTCTCAGCCTGTTTATTGGCACAACACTCGCATCAAAACCCGACATGAAACTAGCGTTATCACGCGGTACTGGAAAACTGGTCTCAACCGGTTCGGCGTATGCGCTAACAAGTACGGGTTTCCGGGGCGCACCAGCATGGACCACCAGAGCGTCTCCACCGCGGGATCGCTCTAGTGCCCTCTACCGGCCAACCGGCACCGACGCTACACAGCCACCCACGAAAACCTTGTTTTCCCCCAAACAAGACGACGGGCTCTGCCGCCGCACACACGGAAGATCCGCACTGGAAATCGCATAACGCCAACAATTACAACAACACAAGAAGAAAACTAGTTAGAGTTCTCGTCTAGGAGGTGAAGGTGGCCGGCGCTGAAACTCAGTCTGCCTGAACAGCTGCTCCCAGAACTCCCGCGGGACGTCGTCAGGGTAGCGATGGGCGTGGTCTCCACCCATCTTCACCCTCAACTCGTCCACGTACTCCTGCTCTCGCATCAACCGTCGGCTCCTCCGGCTGTCCCACCACCAAGTCCAACGGCAGTCGCACCTCTCGGCCGAGCATGAGCATGTTCGGCGTGAACTTGGTGCTGTCGTGCTGGGAGGAACGGTACGCCATCATGACGTATGGGAGGCGTTCGTCCCAGTCATCCTGGTTCTCCTGCACAAACAGGCTTAACATCGTCTTGACGGTGCGGTTGAACCGCTCCACCATCCCGTCAGACTGAGGGTGGAACGGCATAGTGCGGTTCTTGTGGACGCCCAGTAGACGGCAGGTATCCTGGAAGAGTCGGGCCTCGAACTCCCTCCCCTAATCCGTGTGGATCTCGAGGGGGGTGCCGAACCAGGTGACAACCTGCTCCACGGGAGTTTGGGCCACGGTGCGCGCTGTCTGATCCGGAATCGGAAAAGCCTCCACCCACTTTGTGAAATAGTGGGCCACCACAATCATGATGCTCGTATTCCCGGCCTTGGTCTTTGGAAACCGGCCCTTGAGGTCGATCGCAAGGCGCTCCTTTGGCGCACCCACCAAGTACTGCTGCATTGGGGCCCGGACGGGTCGAGGGGGCGGCTTCTTAGATCTACACTTGTGGCACTTCCGGCACCATTCCTCTGCCTGACGTCGCATCTCTCGGAAGTACACCGGCGCCTGTCTCAGCCGAGCAACCGTCCGGGCGACCCCCAACTGCCCCGATGTCCTGCCATGATGGGTCAAACGCAAGACGTCCCCCACCAGCGTCCGCGGGACTACTACCTTCCACGTCGGGGGTCCACCCCGGGGCTGCTCCCACCTTATCTGCAACACGCCATGGACAGTCGCAGGGTCTCCCACTTCGCCCACCAGAACTTCGTGCCATCGTCCAGGGCCGACACATCCGACCAGCCGGGTCTGGAAGCCCCATCCTCCGGGTCGTCGCGTTGTTCCTGCTTCAGTTCTTCGGGGTCCCAAGCCGCCAGGAGTCCCTCCACAGTGGTGGTCTCCTCCCGCTCTGCTCCCCCAATGGCTCCCAGCAGGGGTCCCTTGGTGTAGCACTCATGGCTGACCTCGCCCGAACGTCCACACTGACCGCACGGGATCCTGGAAACAGCGTCGGCGCTCGTGTGCTTCTTGCCCGCCCGGTGTTCCACGTCGAACTCGTAGCACCCCAGCCTCTGGATCCACCTGGCCGTTTGCCCCTCCGGCCGCTCCCGGAAGTTGAACAGCCACCGCAGGGATCCATGGTCCGTTCGGAGCAAGAACCGCTTGCCGAGGAGGTAGTGTTTGAAGTAGTGCACGAAGTGGACCACGGCCAGCAACTCTCTCCGAGTGGTGCAATAGTTGCGTTCGGCCTTGGACAAGGTGCGGCTCCCGTACGCGATCACCTGATCACCCTCTTCCCCTTCCTGTGCCAGCACTGCTCTGATGGTGCAGTTGCTGGCGTCGTCGTCCAAGATGTAGCGGTGCTCTATGTCCGGGTAACGCAGCACCGGCGCCGTGGTCAATGCATCCTTCAGATGTTTGAACGCTGACTGGCAAGCAACCGACCAAGAGAACGTTCTATGGTTCTTGGTGGTCAGGGCGTGGAGGGGGCGGGCAATCTCGCCGAAATTCACGATGAAACGCCTATAGTAAATCCAAAGGAATACCACATGACATCTCTATCCTGTGGTATATTACCACAGAAAACCATTTGTTTATGACTGTCCTGTGGTAATTTGTGTGGTATCTAAGTAATTACCACAGGAATACCACAGGGCGGCGATGTCCTGTGGTACATACCACGCAAATTTGTGTGGTATTTGACTGTTCTGTGGTAATTGTGTGGTATCACAGGAGTACCACAGGACTTTTTCTTAAGGGCAGCCTCGTCCCGTTGCTCCCTCTGAGGAGCAACTCCAGCGGCGCTGCTCCATTGCCCCGTGTAAGGAGCAATCTCGACGGCTTCGCTCCACTGCCTTGTGTGCGGAGCAACTCCGCCACGTTTGCTTGCTGGAAGAGCCCTTTTCCCGTTGCCCCGGGGCAGCCTCCCGTCTCCCTGCTGGCCTCAAACGATGACTTCATGTGTAGTCCGTCGCTCCCTGTGAGGGCGCTGTTCTGGTGACTTGTCTCCAGACGACCCCCCGCCCCCGACGAACACGACCCGCGAACGCTCCGAGTGGAGCGACCCACCGGTCGTTCCGCCGTCCACGGTGTTTGGTGGGCCTCCCCTGGACTGGGAACGCCCTGGGGTAGCGTAGTAAACCCTGGGATTGTACCGACGAGGCCCCGCCCCCGCTGCACCGACGGCTGCAGCTCGGGATCGCTCCGCGTGGAATGACCCGTCTGCCGCGCCGCCGTCTACAGCACGGCCCCCCCCCCCCCCCCCCCCCCCCCCCTCGGACTCGGTATAATTTGTATCGGAAAACTGGGGAATGTCCCGACGAGGCCCCGCCCCCGCTGCATCGACGGGCACAGCTCAAAATCGCTCCGCGTGAAACAAAACGTCTGCCGACCCGCCGTCTACAGCACGCCCCCCCCCCCCCCCGACTCGATAGCGACCCCGGACGATTTATGGGGTGGACGCACAATCGCCCCAACCCTTGGCACATGTCCCCAAATTCCCCTCTATCATTTCCCTAGAGTATGCGCTAACAAGTACGGGTTTCCGGGGCGCACCAGCAGGGACCACCAGAGCGAATTCACCGCGGGATCGCTTTAGTGCCTTCTACCGGCCAACTGGCACCGACGCTACAATACCTAGGAGAGTTGATGGCTTCTGATTGGTCGAGACTCGATCAAGTGGAGGGGATTATTATGTAGTAATAACCCGGCTTTCAAGAAGAAGCGAATACATGTTCCCTGAACCAGCATTAACCAGTTCGCGCCGAGATTATTTTAACATCACCGAGCCTACGCGCGGGATTATTATTCACGAAACTCGATCCGAAGCAGGTTCAGGCCGCCAGTACCGGGAACCACACCCACGCATTTCCGGTCTTGCTCGTGACGTGTTTATGCGTCATCCGTTTATATTCATCATCCGGCGCGAACTATAATCAAGCATCATGTAAGCCAATTAATGATTGGCCGAATGCAACAGTTCTACAGTAACTTGTAACAAGGACGCGTCAAATCTTGATACTGCGCGCTATGAATGTACGCGTAGAACGTTTGTATCTATACGCGCGGCATTTTTCAAAATGCGCGTGTCTTCTGTTAACGCTAGCGCGTTGCTATGCACGGTGGGCATCAGTGGTCAGCTAGTCTGGTCTCAAAGTATGGGTTATAATAACAACACATATTGAAGAGACAGGGTACCACGCATAAGCTAGAACATAGCCCCTGAACATGAACACAAAACGCTGGAAATATCGCCGAAAGAAAAGTCACGAAATTTGGAGCATTTTCACAATTCTTTTCTTTTAAAAAGGTATTTATTAAAGGTAATAACAGTGCGAGGACCCGGTTATTACCGCGTGACAATGACCGGGTTGGAAGATGACCGCTGGTAATGGACCTCGCCTTCGGCTTGATCCATTACCAGCGGTCATCCCACAACCCGGTCATTATCACGCGGTAATAACCGGGTCCTCGCACTTTTATTACCTAAGTAATTATTCAATCACAAAACGGTGCATATTTCCTACCAAACGAACAGCCCTATGATTAATCCGCCGTTCGTTAATTGTCCCCCTTGCGTCTGGGTATGCTGCGCGAGGCTAGAAGTACATTGTTTGGGTAGGATAACAGGTGTTTTTTTGGAGTCCTGGTATAAATAAAACCAGTTCCCCCGTAGGTTTCTCCAAAGACGTATCCCCACAGTACGTGAACTATTTATTTTAGAAATAGGGTTATATGTTTGGATTATTGTGGTTACGTTAACCGTGTTAAAGAGATTGAGAAAAACTGTAATGTAGAAGTAAGATTTGACCATTTACAAAAACTCTTTGTATTCAAATTCCATATTCAAGTACCAAGTGCAGTGCGCAGCCCACCTTCTTCAAGACATGGACCATACCTTGTTATGGACTAAGTCTGAAATGACCGATTTATATTAGTCAGACAAGCCAATGACTAACATTAATTAGTCAAATATAAGTCAAATATTAGTCACATTTGACTAATGTTTATTAGTCATCTGACCAAATACAAAAATGTCTGAAATGACTAATGGTTCGTCATCTGACTTTTGCGATTAGTCATTCAAAATGATGACTAATCACATTAGTCACACGACTAAGGTCTTTTCTCCTGCAAAAACAGTAGGAAATAAAATAATAAAAATAATACATAGTTTTCCAAAACATTTATTCCAATAGAACCGTTCAACACTGAAAACTGAACATTTAAAACCGTACCACAAATAATTAGGTGTCTTAAAAAATGTCGTAACTTAACAAAAACCTAGTGTGCATTAGACTGAATAAGTGAACAGGACTCGAACATAAGGCGCTCATAACTGTTGAGAATACAAGTAAAAACATATCTCTCCAAGTTCCGCTTCATTGACATTTTCAAAATATTTACTGTTAAAAAAACTTGAACAGCTACAAACAAAACTCAGGAGACCAACAAATGAATTATACTTCCTCACTTGGATGCATGTAGTACACCCCTTCCCGTTATAGCAGTGAAGTTTTTCTGTTTTCTATTGGCAAAAAAATGCATGTACGTGTACATGTATACAATTTCCTTACATTTACATATAAAACAAAGGTTTAATATACATTGTAATTTGAATATGTAGCACAAGTGTGTACATTGATGTTAAAGGTAGGATGCACCATTTGCGGTTATCGGAATTGTTTACTACCCAATTATTCAGAAATATTTTATTTGAAAGTAAGAAATGATTCAGCTTGTGGGAAAATTGGAAATTACATGTTCTAGTTTTGCCATTTTGCACAACATAAAGATGTGTTTATCTGGGGGGGGGGGGCGGTTGGCAAGTAATGGTTTGCTTCTGAAAAAAAAGAAAATTCTATGAATTGTAGAATGCCAGCCAGCACTGCCCATATCAAAAAATTATTATTGTTATTATTATTATTTGTATTATGTTATAATATAATTGGGTTTTTTTTTTTTTTTTTGGGGGGGGGGGGGGGGGGGTTGGGGGTTGGGGGGGGGGGGGGGGGGGGGCTCTCACAGCTCCGGGGTAACATAATGTGAATGAAATTAAATATACACATGAAGAGATGTTGGCAAACTTTTATTAATCACATACCTCAGTAATGACTAGCTTAAGTTAGTCATTACTGACTGAGCATTAGTCCCGTGTTGATTTAATTAGTCAACGAGACCTGACTAATCTAAATAAAGTTCATGCATATGGCGTCATACGCACGTCGCGCTTCACGACAGCGCCCCCAATGAGGTCTTTGCGTAATCGCGGTAATGTACCGTCTGCACTTTGTTTAACCTCAATAATGGCCACTCGGCCCGGTTGCTAGTGCGATTAGCGCGTACGTGTAGCGCGTGACGTCATGCAACCCCTTCATTGGTCATTTTGACCCATTTATGAACACCAATGACTAACTTTTGTTTACAGCGTGCAACAGAGGATACTATTTTCCTTCTGGAAATTGGAGCCCTGCTACTGACTGTCAAGGTAATTAACTTGCTAAGATTAAATAAATATGTTTAAAATTAGTCCGAGTTACTGGACTCTAGTTATCGCTTTTTTAACATTTGGACATTATCTGGCGCTTTACTAGAGTCCGAGGAAGTTCTGCATGCATCATGCTAAATCTCTTAAATGTGGTTCAAAAAGTCGCCCAAATCCACAAAAATATTTTGTCTGTCGTTCTATTTCTAACGCCCCAACGACTTCTCAGCCTATATAGAGAACTAAATTGGGACCACAAAAGTGGCCCAAAACAGTCCAAATACTTGACAAAATATCTTGGAAAGCGCATACTGGCTTCTATACATGTTTTAAAAAAATTATCTGGGCTTCAATGGTACTCACGGTTATTTGGGGTTGCAAATCCGAGCAATTTCGACCAGCTTTTAAAAAACAATGTTTTCAAATGATGCCAAAAACCTTCCTGTCGTATAAGGGTCATTCCACTTCATTCCACGTCATTCCACACACTTTTTTGCTCGACCCCCTCCGATGAAATTTGGTGTGTGGCTAGGTACTCATGAGAAACTCTGATACGCAAAATTTTAGCGAAATTCGGTCATTTTTTGTAGGAGCTGGAGCAGTTTGAAGTTTTGGGTTTTGCGGCCAGAACCCACCAATCTACCTTAAAATGGCCAAATACCCCTACAGAATGGTTCGATCTCAGCAAGTGAGGTATCGATCTCAGCAAGTGACCTTGACCTTTGACCTCGATTATCTCAAAAGTATATGCTCTGGTTTTGATGAACCTTTTTTATTCGTGAGATAGTTAACCATACATGGCGCACACGAAAAATCAGCTTGGGCAATTACTAACTTCAGGAGAAAAATGACTTTAACGACCAACAAATGTGTAATATCACTCCTATGAATGCGGATACAGTCACAATTATCAACTATTATGCATGTACATGTATCTCGATCTCGGTATTTAACCGCCGTGGCTACTGTAAACCGAGTTACTATAAGATTCTGAATACTGCCTTTTTACGCCATAACAGAGTCTACCTACTTCAGAGGCGGGCATTGAAAATACCGAGATCGAATTCAAAAATACATGCATAATAGTTGATAATTGTTACTGTAAGTTCGGATTCATAGGAGTGATATTACACATTTGTTGGTAGTTAAAGTCATTTTTCTCCTGGAGTTGTTAATTGCCCAAGCTGATTTTTCGTGTGCGCCATGTACAGTTAACTATCTCACGACTACAACAAGTTCATCAAAACCAGAGCATATACATTTGAGAAAATCGAGGTCAAATGTCAAGGTCACCTTAAATGACCCAGATTTGGGTCAACACAAAAAAGCATGTCAAGTGACATATTGGTGGATAGAGAATTTTGTGCTCTTTCCAACGATACCTCACTTGCTGAGATCGAACCATTCTGTAGGGGTATTTAGCCATGTTAAGGTAGATTAGTGGGTTCTGGCCGCAAAACCCCCTAAAACTAGATGATCTTGGTGTCAAAATGCACAGAATTATACTAGAAGACAAACAAAATATGGAATGGATTCTTCACCACCAAAATACGAGGTTAAAGGTCAAAATGAGCAAAGGGGGGGGGGTTAAAGTTCATTAGTGTCAAATAGTTTGTGTATGTAAAGTATATGTGCATTTATAATCATGTGTTTTGTGTTTAATGGGAAAGAGCGTAATCATACATGCGGCCTACGTTTTTTTAATTATTAAAACGATTCTCGGTCACGTGGGAAGAACTTTAAATTGAAGGACGTCTAATAACGCTGAATTATGTGGATTGTTTTTCTTTTCTGTGAGACTATTAGGTTTTTTAGTTAAAGATGAAGTGCTTTTGCAAGAAAATAGCAAAGGAAAACCGGTTTACGCAGGCATACTTCAAGGAATGATCATTTTATTTTGTGTGTGTTTGTTTGATCAGTCCCAGAGTTAGCTGCAGTGAATCAAAACTCATTCTACTATGGGAAGGGGAGGGTGTTTATTGGAGTTGTCACAAGTCAGAACTATTTCTCCTCGTTTTCGTTATTCTTTTGGATATGCTGCAACAGTTCTGCTGCGTGAAGTATCATAGGATTTTATGTTTGTTTCTGGTCTGCAGATATAAATCTGTATATTTATGATTTGCTGGTATGCCAGCAGTGTGGTTGCGTAAACTATATTGCCCAGAGCGTAATTCTTAATATAAGTTTTGTTCTTAGTGATATACGCTTCTGGGTCAGTTTTGGCCACATTTTTTCTGCGAAATTGCAGTCGGTAGGAATGGGGGGTGGAGGGGGGGGGGGGGGGGGTGGTTACGTGTACAAGTTTCAAGAGAACCCCTCCGTGTTTTTCGTACTTTTGAGACGCGGAAAAGGTTCTGCTGACAATTATAATATGGATTGTATTTGTGACTGGTCTGCAGAGATAAATCTGTAATTTTTGTGTGTAAGACACACATCAGGGGGGAGGGGGGGGCAGTTCTAGCCACATTATCTCTGCTAGATGACAGTCAGTGGTTGGAGTTCATGGACGGGCAAACACATCAAACGTCTGCAGGCCAATTGGGTTAGACATTCCCTAAAAGCGGGAGTTTCAAACCCTGTCTCTAGTTTTGGCGACGCGATGACTGGTTTGTGTATTGCAACATTGCCTTTTGTTTTTAGTTCACTCAGTGATTGATTATTACCGGTGATAATATGCCGTCCCCTTTTTTCTCCTTTTTTGGAAAGGGAGCAGGGCATATTTTCTGTGAAATTTCATGCACTATGATCAGTCACCATTCTTTCAGTTTACTTTTCTTTTTCCTTGTTTGTATTTGTGTGTTGGTTTATATGACAGATGGCAAGGACAAATACCGGCTTTTGGGGGGTATTGATCGAAAGGAGGGTATCTTGACTTATTTATTTTGTTTTAGTCTTGAGATCCATTTCTTTGATCATTGTTTTGTTCTTCCAATAGTTCCAATAGGATTTGCACATTCTCCTCATCCAGATTGTTTTCCTCTTGGTTGGATTGTGGAGATGCTTTAGTCCTAGATCGAACAAGTTCATCTTTTAGGTTTTTGTGCCGTTTGTATACCAAGTGGGTTGGATATCATAGCCTATTTAGGTATTCGTTTTCACTAATCCAGTGCCAGTGTTTGAGGAGGGCCCGTTTAAGGGCTGGGTGCGCGACTCGTGGGTAGTATGGTAGGACGAACACCAGTGGGATTTTTTTCACGCTTAGAGTCCGCGGAAGTCTCGCCCCTTTGAGGAAGAAGGGCTAGGTCTTCGTTTGTGTATCCGCGCTTTTGAAGTTTGTCTTTGTAGAATTAAACCCTCTCCTCAAAGTCTTTTAAATGGGTAAATCCAAAATTCGAAAAAGGAGTGAAAACGCCCCAATTATTGGGTCTACAAAATACCCACACCCACTGTGCAGTAGTCGCTCGAATACCGGGGTCGAATTTCCTGGATTTGCAAGCAAAGAATTGATCGTGAGTACCCCAAAAGCCCATTACGATGTTCTTGGACACACGTGGAAGGCTGTATTGTAGTCCCACTAGTGTGCCCCCGCCCCGGTATGCTGCGCTATATACCATAGCGCAGCATACCAGGGGCACACTGGTGGGACTAGCTATTTATTTAGGTGATTTTGAGGTATTTTTGTGGATTTTGGCGACTTTTTGAACCACATTTAAGAGATTTGGCATGATGCATGCAGAACTTCCTCGGACTGCTAGTACATATTACTAGCGCCAGATAAATGGTAAAAAAACCTGGAGTCCAGTATAAACTCGGACTAGTTTAAAAATGTTATTGAATTAAAATACCTTACATTATCAATGAATATGTTGGGCGCGATAGGGAACATGCGCTCAATTACGCAGAAATGCACTTGCGCGCCAGTAGGAAATCTGCGACTTTACTTCTTGTGAATCTGTGCTATCGGAGGTTTTGTAAAAAAATGGAAGTACCGATTGCGCAAGTGAATTTTTGCGCGATCGAATAATAGCGCAGATCTACCGATCGCACCCAACAAATAACATTTTTCCGATATCATATTTTGGCACGTTTTGAGTACAAACTTTGAGGCTATAGACATGATATACAATATATCTAAATTTATACTACTCTGCACAAAAAAAGGTGTATTCGATATCTGATTGTGCACATCGGGTATTCTTTTCAAGCACAGTGCGCCCGCTAACGACACAATTAGTCCAGCTCCCTTTTGCAAACTTGCAAAATGGGGGGTGACTTTTTCTTGCAAATCATTGACCATTCAAATATGCATAGCAGGTCACGTAGTCAACTACCCAGTCGCGCGCGTCCGGCCCTGCATTGCATATTTAATTAGCGCTGCTTAACTTCAAGGCATTTCGTGCGTAAGCAAGGCAAAACACAGAAATAAGACCTTTGGGGAAAGAACTTGGGTCACTAGTTATTTATGCTTTCTCATATTTTTCCCAAAGCGTGTACACCAATTTCACACTGTGTTGCTGGTCAGCTGCATTGCACAACTGCTACTAATCAACAATGTGACCATTGCGATGGAGACTATGGTCCTAATGGAGCAGCCTACTCAAGAATCAATAATGGAAGAGAATGCAGGAGTAAGTTCAATAAATCAATATGATTTAACATTTAATTAATGGGCGTGGTGTATATAGTGATTAGTGGGTCAGGCAGATAGGGGAAATGTGTGCCTTTGGTAATTATTCTGAAATTTAGCACATGTTATGAGAAAGATTTGTAGGGCCATTGCACATTTGTTGTTGTGTACATGCATGTACATGTGCATGTACGCCTCAGGGAAAATAGAATGCTCCATGGATCACCTTGGGAGGCTTTGTCTCCACTCACAGTAGGCCTAAATATTTGTTTACTGTCTGATATAATTGCAAGGCAAAGTGTTCATCATGTGCAAATGAGATAACATTCTTTCTGATATACCATTAGAGCAATGCTCATGGAGGACTGACAGCAACGCCTGTTACCCAGGCAACTGCATAAACGCCAAGTGTTACTGCATGAGTGGATTCTCAGGACCAGACTGCAGAACAAGTGAGTTTATCAATCATTTTGTGTATCAGAGAATGTGTACAGTATACATGTAATCTACAAGAGAACACTAAACTTTAATAGTTAGAACAACAGTTGGGGCAAATAAGTGAACAAATACATTTTTTTGGTTGGCATACACTTGTGTTTTTGATTTGTTTATATTAAGGGGATGTGGTTGGCAGGTGACAAACAAGTATATGTTAAAAACTGGCTCATGGGCCTGGACACATTAATGCTCGAGCTGAATGTGAGGGCATTAAAAATGTTCAGACCCATGAGCTGGTTTTAAACATACCTGGCCAAAGTACATTTTTAAACCCCCCTTAGTTAAAACCTAGATCCACCACTGCGAACTACCATGTACATGTACACGTGTCTGAAACTACTGTTAAACACGTGACCATTTGAAAGGCTTGTATGGATATTTCATTTAACCTCCCTAAGACACGTTTTTTTTTAAACATAGTTTTGCCGACTGGGAAGTTTTAATGTGAACAAGATATACTGGATAGCTGGAATAATACTGTAGGTCTATATCCATGGAACCTATCATAAAGCAAGCATGTTTACAGCACCTCCATATTTTAGATATTTGGAACCAATCTCAGGGTCTCATTCTTATTGGTTCACGTACAGTATTGCCTTTCATTTGAATTTTAACCCTAACAATCTCCATCCAGTCAAACTTGTAGTTTTAATTTGTGTAAATACCATATATTTATATTTATATATTTATATATTTATATATTTATATATTTATATATTTATGTTTAATTGTTTTGTCATCCAATCAGTTTGGAGAGCCCCCTGACAGAAACTAGTTTCTTTGGGGCAATCCTGCGGGAGCTAATTGGATGTTGTTTTTGTTTTTATGTTAATTTGCATTTTTTATTTTCATTTATTCTTTATTATGTTCATTATTTGTCAGTAGTTCTGTGACATTAAGTGTATATCCCGTAAAATGAAATAAATAAAATAAAATAAAATCCAGTCAAACTCCAACACCAGGTTTGGTTGGGATCTGTTAATTTAAGGATGGGTACCGGTACTAGACTCTAAACTGGGTTTAGCATACCCCTAGAATCTTAGTGCAACAGTTTGTGTGTACAGTTTGTCATATGGTGTTGGGATTTGCCAGGATACTTGTACAAGTAGGTATGGTTCCTAGTAAATTACACTAGTTAATTAATGAATGACAGAATAGTACATGTAGGTTAGATCTGTATGTTATTTTAATTTGAAAATAAACATAATTAAAATAATATATGACGAATACTTGTTCTCACAACTTCAGTTGGCAGCAGTGAAGCACACGTCTTTTCAGAACACCTTGCCACCCTGGAAGAGGGGGAAACAATTCTGGAATCCCCCGCGGTCGATGGCAGTATGGCCCTCGTCTACACTAAAGTCCACAACTTCACTAGCTTTAAGATCAATTGGAAAAGCTCCTACCAGCCTACACTACTTCCAAACCCTTTTGCTAGTAGTCATCCATACATCAAACTCAAAGGAGTTAGTCTGGGTATAGTGGGCGCAAGAGTTGAGGCTGTTGTGAATCGTGAGTTCAAAAGTTACAGTGGAATTGTACACGGATGATTCGGTTATTATTGGTTACATTCTTTGCAATTTCGATGTACGTTGGTCGTACTTGGTTAATTTTTTAATTTCATTACAAACACATGATTTGTAAGCAATTTTTTGTCCAAAAAAATGTACTGTATGCTTTAATACTGTGAACATTGTGAAATTGCATTTGTTTTTGCAATTAAAGGGCAACTCAATTTCAAGATTAAGCTTTGTGTTTTTAGAATTTTTCTGAACTTGTTGGAAAAAAATTGTTTCCCTTTTAGCCCTCAAATAACAAGATTGAAATACTAAACTGTTTTTTTGTTCTATGCGTTCAGGAGGGACATCAGTGATATATTCGATAGCCTCACGAGCCTGCTCGATAACGACAAACCCTGCTAAAGACCTAGTTGTCTGTGAGTTTACATTCAACTTGAACTACAATTCCTGGACCCCTGCAAGTGGAGATGTGTAAGTCATAACTGTCTGTGTGTGTATTTGGAGGCAAGTATGACAAAACTTCTAATAGATGAGACAATTAAAGACAAGTTTAGTAAATATGGTCCTAGCTAACCAGCACAGAATTCTACACAATGGATTAAGAATGGCTATTCTTTAGAATAATAACAATTTAAAATTTATAATGCGCCTTTTCCATACAATTATCGAAAGCGCATTGCATTAAAAATAAAAAATTTACAAACCAGGGCCCAATTGTATGGGTCTGCTTACATTAGCAACAAATCCTTGCTTATAGGAGAAGATTCTTGCTTATATAGAAGAATATTATGTGCTGACAGCAACCGTATTTCATGGGTTTGTGTGGAATTCTGCGCTTTACAGGATTAGCACATAATTTTTCTACTGAGCATTAAGTGCAAAATGGTGATCAGAAGCATGGAATTTTGTGGTTAATTTATAGCAGAACCATGAAATTGTGTCAATGTGAAGTGAATTTAAGGTAACGGAGAACCTCGCAATGAAACTTCAATTGTTGAAGTCATAAAATTCACTTCACATTCGCTTTCACATGAAGTATAAACCGACCTTGGCCTATTACGAGGTAATCCTAATTAACCAGGCTAATTCTTAATTGTCTGTCAGTAATTAGTCAGTCATGCAAGTACATTGAGTCTGCACCAACCCTCTGGGACCAGCAATAAGGTAACTATAGCCGTGTTCGCATTGGACTTATTTTGGGGAAGGTTTTACTGAGACGATGGTTAAATAAAAAATGGTCAAATGTGACCACTGTTCGCACTTGGACTTTCGACACGGGAAAATTTTACCGAGACCGTGGGAGAAGTAGCCGAGCTGTCATTATAATGACTCATGAGGGCGCTTTGCGTGACCTTTCTGCATTGACCCCGGTGTACCCATTCGATGCGATAACGATGCGATTTGCATGCATCAGCGTGCCCACACGTAAACAATGCAAAGAGCGCATGCGCAGTGCCTTGTATAGCGTGACCTTGCACTGGATCCCTGGTGGTACGTTTTCCTGGGACGCTTTTACCGAGTCGCGCTGTTCGCACTGGACTTATCGTCTGGGGAAAAGGGACCAGGGACGTTTTCCCGGGCAGCAGTTGGCCGGTAGAAGTACCCACTGGACTCGGGAGAAGTACCTGAGAGGAAAACGTCCTGGGCTGTCCGCACTGGACTTAAAATGGGAGAAGGACCCATCGTCTAGGTACGTTTTATCATTTTAAGTCCAGTGCGAACAGGGCTTATGAGTGGCCAAAATGCCCTTGTATATCTTTTGTTAGTTAAAAAAGGGTTTTGGGTACTTTCTTAGCAGCCATGTGAAACTTTATCACTGATAATTTACTCTGGTGCCTGCACCACAGATGAATGGTACCACAAACAAATTAAACTCAAATGATTAAAGAATAAAACAAATGATTTAATGATAAAAACTAATGTCCAACGATTGAATTTTTTGAGGAATTTAAGGCAGGCCACGAGTGCAAGAGACAATAAACTTGACTTTCAATTCTGCATTTTGTTTAAAACCAAACTTCTTTGTCTGTTACAGACTGAAGTATGACGTATCTTCAACCAACGGAGGGTACATGAAACTTTACAACAGAGATGCTTCCGATGCCATCATCACACGCTACTATAATGGACGGACAGTGTCTAGGTCTTCAACTTTCACCTTTGACTTTGTTGACCCCTATCACTGTGTGAATGTTGGCAGTGAATGTAGAACCACCATGCTGAATGCAGGGAATGATGTAACCTCACAGGTTAGTGACCTCACAGGTAACCTCACAGGTTGTAACCTGTAACCTCACAGGTTGAGGGCGCTCTTCGTAGCAGCCAGTTGTGTTTTTATGCTCTCTGAGTTTGTCCAACTTATATCCATTGTAATCCTTTTTATGCTTCAACTTTGATGTCTTTTTTAACTGTTTTGTACATCTTGGTGAACTGGTGATTACTTTCATCGTCTTTTTGGATGTAGTCCTTGCTGGTAATGTGACTTTTGAGTGACTTTTTATATGGATCAACATAGCTTTTTGAATTAACATGGCTGCCTGCAGTGCCAGGATACAACAACAGGTGATATTTATTGTGCTGTTTTTGTACGCCGCAGCAGTGTGCTGTTTTTGTACGCCGCATTTTATCATAATCTCCGAGTATTTGATGCTGCACGATTTTAACCCCAAACTGTCGGTGAAAATGTCGTCGTATAGTCGAATGGAAATGATGTCACATCGTTCATCAACATTCCATCTTCCTGATGATATTAGAAATAGACTTAAATCTATGAACATTCTCAAACGCAGTCGAGGTAAACGCTCGGGTACAAGGTTACGCCGTAAGATTCCAACCGTTTTTGATGTTTTCATCCGCCACAACGCGAGAACCAAGGACACTGGTGATACGGTGAATTACCAAAATCTTACTCAAATTCAGAGAGTGAGCAAATACATGCTTAGTCGCAATGTGAACTTTTCATTGTGGAACGCCAGATCTTTGGAAAAAAAGGTCACTGCAGTTTGTGATTTAATTTTGCACAATCATACTGACATTGCTATACTCACAGAAACTTGGATGTCAGATAAAAATGCAGATTTCATCAAAGCGGAGTTCACATCATCGCTTAGCGGTTTTAATATCCACCATGTACCACGAGACCGACGGAGGGGTGGAGGTATCGCCATATTGTCCAAGTCTAACTTGAAAGTGACAATAAACAAAATTGGTGCCCTGTCCAATCCAACACGAACAATACCTGCTTAGATTGGTGTTGGGTCGCAAAACCATTCATTCATCAACGACTTAAAATAATTTAGGACATCCCTAAGACATGTCGTAACTGCGGTTGCACCAGAGAGCATATCTTACGACACGCCATAGGACATGTCCTAGTGCATAATTATAACTGTATTGGGACCGACGCAGGTCACAATCCCGAAATTAGATATACAGTAGCAACTGTACACAGCATGTTTTCAATCAAATATGTTTTATTTTTCTTAAAAAGTAATCAAATTTGATGCACCAATCAAGCATGTCAATAAAGAGCATGTTCTCTCACTCAAAGAATTACCGAAATTTATCCATGCTATATCAGAAGTTATGAATGAGCATGGAATACTGTTGGAAGCTGTTGAATTCAAATACAAATGAGATTTTGTTAATTGAAATTTAGACTAAAAACCTTATTTGCATTGTCAGATTTTGTATTTAGATTTTGTATTTAGAAGTGAACACTTTTTCCCCAAAATTTTAAAGGAGATTTTTGTATTTCTTTTTTTGCAAGTCAATAAAATGTACCTTATATCCCCGTAGAAAAATATATATGCATATATATTGGAGTGAGCCAAATATTTTTCATTTTTTTCGTTCAAATTCGGTCACTTTGTTTTTGACTCGTCTAGTGCGTGTTCCGTTTTTAAAACAATTTCGAATTGTAATTTGAACAATTTCACTTTGTTCGACCCTACTTCGACCCTGTTATAATTGTTGTATTTTTTTGTAGAAACAATTGGAGCATTAGAACAAAATCTAAATAGTTAATCCCTCATGCAGTTTCAAAACGTCTTTTAAAATAGCTGTCTGGTTGTTCTTTTTTTTACTCAGCTACTGATTTTCAGAAAGATTTTTTGATAACTTATTGCCTAATCATTTTTAACACGATTTTTGTGTTTTACGAAAACTCGTCTAATGTGATGCTATTTGGTCCTTCGAAAATGTTTAGTTTTGAATAAAAAATGGTTTTAAAACATGCAGTATTGTTTTCAATATTTTCATTACAAAATTATAATTGACACTGTACTTCAACCCGAACATATTGCCACAAATGGCTACCATAACTATTTAAGTCACCTCCCCACTAGACGTAATTTCATGTCGTAAATCCATGTCCTACTAATGCGTAAGTTGTGATGGTGCAACAGTTGTGTCATAATTTCTTTCGGTTGCACGAAATGTGTCTTACACCACACGTAAGTCAGAATGCGTACAGCAAGGAAGTTAGTACAAGTTGTAAGACATCGATGGTGCAACCCATTTTCGTTCGTAACTCTAGTACAGCTAACCGTTGGTGCAACTGGGCCCAGATTATTAGTTTTTAGCTTTTTGGTCATAGAACTTTACCTCACATGTCACTCTCAACTCACAGGTTACCTCGCATATCACTCTTACCTCGCAGATCAAGGAAAGATAACACCTTTCAGCCATGATACTTTTGTCCATCTTATTTATATTACGTACAAAGTGGATTACATGTAAGAATAGCTACAATATGCATTTCAAATTTGACCATTTATGTCTGCTGATTAGTACGTTTCAAATCCTCGCAGGCTAATGCCACAGTCACTTGGCAAGACTGGGTTGATGATCTCGCTGGCGTTAAAGAGTACGACCTAGATGTGCGAAAGCTGTCAGGTAGTCACGGCAACGAGATGACAGAAATATTTGACAGTCCAGCTGTTCATTCGAGTGTTACTGTCTCTGATCCAACAGATGTGTACAGCACCGTTGTCACTTTGCCTCATGTTGGTACGTACGAATGACAGGACGTAGATCTTCCTACTGAATTAGAGTCTGTCCACTGTATGAAATAATGAATCAAATACAAAAGGTGTACACATTAAATGAAACACTAAAATGGGTTATAATCTGAAATAAATAATCTCAGGTCTTTAAAAATAAAAAATAATGTGATTCTGTAATTCAAAATAACCTAAATACATGTATCATCAATGTTTCCTTGTATTTTGTTAAATGCAATAATAGGGAGACACGTACTTTAGAGTAAATAATTCGGTAACATGGAGGCATTTCCAAATATTGAGACTTTGAGGTGTCTCCCTATTGATTTAGCTACTCGAAGGAGCCCAACATTTAGTGTTTTTATGAGTTATATTTGTAGAGCAATGTCCAAAATGTATAAATACAAAATTTAAAAAAAGCTGTACGGGTTAGGTGACAGAAAAGAATGAAAAAGTGTGCATGTGTCTATAGGAAGTCTATTTATCCATTCCCGCTAATTATTATTATTATATTATTATTATTAATTCTTTCTGGGAATGAAACCATTAGAGGAAGGTACAGTTTTAGAGGTGGGAGGGAAACCCCAGAAAAATATCCTGGGAAAAACCCACGGAATCCTAGGCAGGGACTGAAAACCCAATCCACATGCCCAGGCGGGATTCGAACCCGGGTCACAGCAGTAGAAGGCGAGGAAGAACCGTTACGCTAACCTGATCGACTCTCCCAACTTTCATTCTAGTTGAAACCTGCTGCATCACACAATGAAATGAAGAGGAAAGCGTAGTACTTAGATTTTTTTTCCTTAAAGGGATCGTATACGTTTGGTAATTGGAACTCACTATTTGTTTCAATCCTATCTAGTTATAGATATATACCATAAAACTAACCTGTAACAATTTCATTTCAAAAGGTGGTAGCGATTCTGAGATATTGCCGAAAATCTGGAGCGGTTATTTCCACGCAGGAAGAATAATCTGCATTGGAATACACAGTCTGAGAAACGTCACTGCAGTAACGCTTCTCAGATTCAAATTTTGGGGGATAAAAAGTGATATCTTTTTACATAACCGCAGTACTTTGAAGTGAAAAGTTTCTAAAAATGCAATATACTATCCAAAGCTGCTGTACTTCTTACCAAGTAAGTTTTAATTGCCAATAATTTTTGGAGTAATTACCAAACGTATACGATCCCTTTAAAGAAAAGGGTTGGAACAGCAAGGTGTATGTGCTTTGTTTATTTGTGTTTAGGAAATATCGGTGTGTTTACTGCATTACTTGACCCTATAGTCACAACAAAAATTGTTATACCTCTGTCTTGGATAATGTATCGTTATTGGTCTAGAACAAGCACGTGTCCATTGTATAACGACACATATCCCACCCCCAGTGTGATATAACATCAGTGCGAGGGGGTGATATCACACGGCTGCTGTTCTGTGAGCTGTATTTCATTGGTACACGCACAATTTTCACCTGCACACTATTGATGATAGTAAACTGTAGTGCAGAAGCAAACGAGCAGACGATCAGCTGTTTTGAGTGTGCCTAAAGTTGAGTTAATTGCAAAATAAATGTTTACTTGAATGTTTCGTATCTTTAGTCCTCAAAATGTCTGCCGAACTTTAAGACCTTAATATAACAAAACAATTGTTGACTGTTGTGATTTGGGATGTGACGTTTTGAACACCCTTGGGGATGCATAGCACCCTCGGCTTCGCCTTGAGTACTTATGCACCCCTCGGGTATTCAAATTGTTATATTCCACATCACAGCAGTCAACAATTGTATAATAGCATTTGGTTCTTTGATAATCCAATTACTCCCCAGGTGTTTACTCCTTTGTTCTTACTGCTGTCGACAATGCTGAAAATGTCAAACGCAGCAGACGTTTTGTGTTCTTTGATGATGATCCTGATGATGTCACCCTGCAGAACAATGCATCTGTGCGATTACTCTCAGCGACTGAAGCAACCAACTACAATTGGTTGATCGATCTCGACTCCAGTGGAGGGATGACATCGGTGGTTCTTGATTGGATAAACAGATTCATTAATATTCATCACTTGAACCAAGGATTGCTGAAGCCTATAGGGAACTACACTGCTACCGTTGAAAGTGGTAATTAATTATGCGTAGAGAAGAGAGAAAAAAGGAAAGATGTACAGTCAGGTGTGCAGTATTTGTGCTTTGGTTTATTTGCTTTGGTTTTGGGGGGTTTATTTGCAACATATGCATAACTTCCTTGGTAAAATAAATATTTATGAGATTGGACGCCACATTTAGAAAATAATTTTTCTTGGCAATATGGTCTTTAAAACAAAAAAAGTTTAGCCTTATTGTTCAACAAGATTTCAATAAATATGGGTGAATTGTTGCTGTTATTCAGTCGCAAATTTACAGTTGGCAAAAAACATTTTTCTTTTAAAACTAAAGAGGGCAGACTAAATTGACAATTTTGTGACAAGTTTGGTTATTAGATGAACTAATATCTTGGTAATAATTGTTCACTAGATGATCCGAAACGGTCAGAATCACTCAAAAATCTAAAGCATTCCGAATGTTTTTGATAAAGTTTATTGCATGGGTGTGCATTTTTCATTGGTCAACCCCAAAAACCAGCTTGCATCCTGACCAATCGGGTAACACGACTTTGCAGCACAATAAGGCTGTCAGCTGACCTGATCAGGTGTTATGTGCATATGCATCATCGTTCGCCTTGTTCCACGTCGTGTGCTACTTTACGAAAGCAGATGGATGTCGACCGTAATACACCCACGAATACGTAACCACGTGTACACCATACATGTATATCAGACAGAAAAGTGTGCAATTCTGCCGTATTTTACATCAAAATAAAAAATCTCCTGTCGAACTGGCAGAGAGTGAATGGTAAGGTTCAAAAGCGTAACTCTTCACCTTTTAAACAAATGACAAATTTTAGCTTCAACTTTCCATGGAATGACTGGGGCTCCATTCTTCAAAATTTTCTTGAAAGCTACTTCTAATTTTAGGGTCAAGAATAATATGAAGAACCTTGATGATTGTTTGCTCCTAGATTATGACCAAAACTTTGGGAAGCGAGGCCGTGCAGCCGTCCCGCATGCCCTTGGCATAACAGAATTCCGCGTCTTGTACGATATCGACCACAGTGGTGGTAGGACCACTGTCAATACCAGTGATGACAACTCGGACAACTGGAGTAATGAAGCTACAAACACACAGGCGACCTATGACCTTGCCCTAGTGGACGGTGATTCCATTCGGTTCTGGGTGGAGGCCAGGGACCTGGCTAGTCATTTTGTGAGGGACAGTGTGTTGGTTCATGCTGATTCTTCCCCGCCTGTGATTGAAGACTTCTGGCTGGTACGGGACGGGGAGGTGAATCTAACCATTCATAATGCAGTTGAATTGCATAAAATGAGGTAGGATTATTTCTTGTGTGTCATATGTTTCGTTTTTTATTTTTTTTATTTTCTGGTTACGCTGTGATGATATCATCAGAGTTGTATTTGAGTCTCTGCAAATCCATCACAAGTCCTTCAGTCTTAAGTCAAGTCATGAGCTATTCGAATAACTGTTAACAAAAGCATTCCTTTTAGTACACAAATATAAACCACAAGGAAAACTGACTAGTTAAATTTCAAAGTGAACAAAGAAATTGGTAAGGCGGGACTCGAACCTGTGACCTCCGGAATCCCGGACCGGCGCTCATACCAACTCAGTTGGTAGAGTGCCAGTCCGTTATTTCGGGAGTTGCAGGTTCGAGTTCTGCCTTGCAAATTTCTTTGTTCACTTTGAAATAAAAGCATTCCTTATGGTAATAATGTTTAACCAGGACTTGTGACTAGACTTGTGAAAGGACTTGCAGGGACTCTAATAAAAAGTTGCTTTTAGTTGTACAAATTATGAATATGAGCTACAAGTACATCAGCCAGTAAAAATTAGATAATATAAGATTTACTGATTGTTCATACATGTAAACCACATTTTTGGTGTAATACACATTTATACAATTTTCTTCGCTTCATTTTATAGTGTTGAGTTCAGGACATACGACATTCACAGCGGTATCAGAACCATTGAATGGCATCTCTTCGACAACTACACTCGCATAGAGATGGAAAACGGGAACCAGACTTTTCAAGATAATGACACCAGTTCACAGATGATACATGGGCATGGAAAAATAGCTGCAAGAAAATTGAATACGGTAAGGTAGCTAGGGCATTTCAGACATTTTTAGTTCAGTTGTTTTATTAACTTTTATTTAGTTGTGCATGTAAGTTTAAAGATAGTATAGACTATTTGCTTTTGCTGTAATTTTTGAAAATGAATGGGTTAGGGGATTTTTATACTCAGACTCATTAACGACCAAAGAGACATTTCTTGAGTTTATGGCCACAGCCTGAGATAACGTTTTATTCATCCGGATACCAGATTATGGGCATACCGGTAAATTATTAGTAAAGTTATTTTAATAAATTGGGCAACACCAGGCCCGACCAGAAATGGGGCAACAACAGGCCCCTGGGCAACACCAGGCCCGACCAGTATGGGCAATACCACATGCCCAAAGCTACATGTACATGAGCCAAATTCACTTAAAATGCTGTATAATTCACAGTTTACATGTGGATTAACACACGATAGCTTCCCACCGGTATTACGTTCAGTCGGGAAAACATAGCCTCAGGATACTTTCGAGCGCTATGGCTACCAATTCAATTTGCATAACAAATAGACCTAAACCTGAAGTGATTTAAATGCCCCAAAATATGAGAACTTGGATTACTGGCTGTCTGAATCCGCAAAAATTGCCACCCGAGCACCCCAATGGGGATGAGCAATGTACATTGAACTTTAACCCGCAGACATTTCGAAAGGGAACCATTATATAGCCTCATGACACCTGCGAGCACTATATTGGAAAATTGCATTATGCTGTGTGGTTAAAATGAATGGGGGGGTGGTGATGGGGGAAAATTTTGGGATGAACGAAATTGTGTCTATGCACAAAGGATGGCTGTGACAGAGTGACTGTATTTTTTCCAGCCAGCCGAACGCCCAGAGACCCGACGCGCGCCCGGAGAATCTCATTGGTTAAAAGTTTAACCAGCGCAATTAGCATATCAGTGACCTTTCACATTTTGCATAATTATCCCTTATAAGGCAACTACCTTACCGGGCCTGTAATCATTTACGCCCACAACACCAGACAGTCAAAAGTTCAATGACCGGGAGATTTTGGTCTTATTGACAAACTGTTTGCAAGATTGATTTATACTGACGGCCTGGTGGCTACATGTCGGGATAAAGGGCTGTCGCTGAGTATAAGGCCTTTTACCCTGCAAGGGTAAAAGGAATTATACTCAGACTCATTAATGACCAAAGAGACATTTCTTGAGTTTATGGCCACAGCCTGAGATAACGTTTTATTCATCCGGATACCAGATTATGGGCATACCGGTAAATTATTAGTAAAGTTATTTTAATAAATTGGGCAACACCAGGCCCGACCAGAAATGGGGCAACAACAGGCCCCTGGGCAACAACAGGCCCCTGGCCAACACCAGGCCCGACCAGTATGGGCAATACCACATGCCCAAAGCTACATGTACATGAGCCAAATTCACTTAAAATGCTGTATAATTCACAGTTTACATGTGGATTAACACACGATAGCTTCCCACCGGTATTACGTTCAGTCGGGAAAACATAGCCTCAGGATACTTTCGAGCGCTATGGCTACCAATTCAATTTGCATAACAAATAGACCTAAACCTGAAGTGATTTAAATGCCCCAAAATATGAGAACTTGGATTACTGGCTGTCTGAATCCGCAAAAATTGCCACCCGCGCAGAGCGCGCCCAAGGAGAAAGACAACCAGAAACCCCAACTACCAGGAGAGGCACTCACGAATTTGGAAGGGAGTCTAAGAGGAAATATGGGATGAGATAAACTGTTGAATATTCGAGGTGAAAATACGATTGCCCAACGGAGATAAGTGGGCCCCGTCATACCTATACAAAGAAAATTCAGACCAATTAAATTGGGGGTGATGCAAACACAGCGCTCTCGGCAAATTTGCACATTGCGATCTTGCCCATCTATTTATAGTGCGGCGCTTGCGTTCTAATGCTGGTTGAGAATAAGCTCCGAAATAGTAAACTCGGGGAAGAATGTCCGACCATATGATTGTCAAAGTTGGGCACCATTCCAAACAATCGCGAAGCATGACCGCAACCCTTTGACGCAGAGCAAACTCATCCACCTTAACCAGGTCATTCGTACCTAAATGAACAATTAGAAAGACTGGAGGAGGAGACATTTTACTCAACTCATCCCTGAGGTCATAAAGATCACCTACACCTGCCCCACCTTTACCCTTCCAGTGAATTTGAACTGGGAGGGCAAACCCACACTCAGCACGGCGGATGATTGAGTCACCGACTATCCAAACGGTATCTGAATAAAATTGTAAGCAAAAATAAAACTAATCACAAACCAACCTGATCATGGTGTATGAATTCATTTCTGACTCCCATAAGACCAGCTGCGCTGACTAGCAAAGGTCAGAACCCGATGTATTCGCTATGCTGCAAACCGGTATTGGGCGTATATAGGATAAGAATGCATTAGAACGCCAGCGCCCCATAGTCTGAATGTCAGCATTGGGAACCCCCATATGTGAGGCCGAAGATGCCGCCCCAATGCGAAACGAATGCCCTTTGATATGGGCCCCTTCGAGACCCAAAAACGCAAGAGCCTTTTGTAATACAGCATTGAATTGATGCTGTGTAAGTGGACCCCCATCAAAGTGACAGAAAAATGGACCTAAAATGCAAGGGCGAAGGGATGAAAAATGTAATAAGGCTGACACAGGGCAAAGGGCATTGTCGCTAGACTGTACTAAGCGAACGCTCTGGGGGAGGCCACGCTGATTATTCTTGGAATTCCTAAAACTAATGACCACAGAAACAGCCTTGCTGTCATCATTAGCTTGCGAAAACTGTACATCTTTTGAACCCAAAACAGAGTCACCAAATTCGCTAACTCGCATAAAACCAAAAAAGGCACTCAGGAACACAGCTTTAAATAAAACTGCCTCGAAATTCGAAGAGCATACCGCAGGTAGAGAACAAAGAATGTGTCGCAACAAAGGCAAGGAAATTGGTAGCCGAGAATCTTTACTCGGGCGAAGCCGGCGCGCACCCTCTAATAATTTGGAAACGACAAAATCTTTGGTATGGTCCACCCACCCCCATAATTTGTGTACATAACCCACACCTGACACATATGTAGCAATTGTGGAAGGAGATAATCCCCTTAGTGAAAGCCATGCGACAAATTGGCAAATCTCATCAGCAGACGCCGGTACATGTACTTGGCTTGACCGAGGCTGCTGCCTAAACTGGCTAAAAGCCCTCCAGCCCGAAGCATAGGTTTTGTGCGAATTAGCCGAAATTGCTGCAGACAATAATCGCTCCACCTCATCATCTACCAAACTAGAGGAAAGGGAGGAAGTGGGGTCATAACCTGGTCCGCATGGGGGGCTGCACGACGAAAACGGTCCATCTGAAAATGGGACAAAGCATCCGCGATGTCATTAAACTTCCCTGGCACATGTACAGCTTTAACTGAAATATTAAAGTGTAGGCACTGCAGCACAAAGGGGCGCACTAGTTGCATAATGCGTGCACAGTGTGAAGATTTCTTGTTAATGATTTGTACCACTGCCGTGTTATCCGTGTGAAAAATGACCTTGTGGCCAGCTAGCAAGGGCCCCCAGCACAGCAAACTGACATACAGTGGAAAAAATTCCAACAAAGCAATGGAGGGGCAGAGGCGCAAGAGCTCGGCCGGCCAACGGCCTTGAACCCATTTTCCACGAAAATATGCACCGTAACCAATACTAGCGGCAGCATCTGTAAACAGGGAAAGGCTAGCATTAGATTCCCATTCCGCATCCGGAAAAACGGAAACACCATTGAAATTTGTTAGGAATTCAAGCCAAGTTAGCAAATCCAGCCTAGCCCCTTTAGAGATGCGAACCCTGTGGTATGGCTGGGAGAGACCCGAAGCCAAAGCGATTAAGCGGCGCAGAAAAGCCCGCCCCGGAGGGATGGCCCTACACAGAAAATTAAGGGACCCAACAAGTGATTGAATGCCCTTCAAGGAAATTTTTCGCTTGCCTAATACCTGCTCAATTAGACGGCAAGTGGTTAGTACTTTCTCTGTTGGGACACAGACTGTTCTATCTACGGTGTTGATGTCTAGACCTAAAAATGTTAACACTTGAGCAGGACCAACAGTTTTTTCCTCTGCCAATGGGATGGACTGAAAACATGTTAATAAGTGCGCACAAGCGGGTGCTGAGGGGGCAACAAACAAAAAATCATCTAGGTAATGTGTTACTAATGAGGAACGGGTGACGCGTTTCACCTGATGCTCGAGCAAAGAGCTAAATTTCTCAAATAAGGCACAAGAAATGCTACACCCCATTGGTAAACATTTGTCGTAATAAAACATGCCTTGAAATGTGAAACCTAGCAACTCATAATCGTCTGGGGATATAGGAAGTAAGCGAAAAGCTGACTTGATGTCAGCTTTAGCTAACCACGCGCCCTCTCCTGCACTGATGGCAAGAGCCACCGCTGTGTCAAATGAAGCATAATTTACTGCACAGAGATCCCGGTCAATGAAAGCGTTAATTGAATGGCCCATCGGAAAAGATAAATGGTGAATGAGACGAAATGAATTGGGTTCCCGTTTGGGCACTAAACCAATAGGGGAACACTGCAAATTGGGGAACGGGCGCTCTGCAAAGGGCCCAGCTATCCTACCTAAAGCTATTTCTGAGGACAATTTGTTGTGGACAACGTTAGGTCGTTCAGCCGCTGAGGCCAAACAAAGGGAATCCCGAGGTAAACGGGGACCAGCATAACCTACAGTGAACCCCTTCGAAAACCCGTTGAACAATACCTCCGCATCGGCAACTAGAGGATAATCTACCAGAAATTCCCGCAAAACCGACACCTTAATTGGGGTTGGAAGGTCGAAAAGAGTGCTGAGTTTGAGCAGCATTGATGGATGCCGGCACAGGCTTGGAATTGGTGCCAACTGATGCACGCCTACCCCCCGCATAGGGCTGGGCTCGAAAAGCCCCCCCGGCAGCTTGGGAGCTGCGAACATGTTGCATACCTAATGAGGTACCTGCACCTCCGGCATTTGGATGCACCCAGCGCGGTTGGCTGACTGCGCGGCAACGAGTGGCTCCGTGACCGGCACGCATGCATTTTTGGCAAGTGTGCGCAAATTTGCATTGGGGAAAAGTGCAACCCGCCGAAGAATTGTATGCAAAGCAATGGCCCGGCCTCATTTTGGGCCTATTTGCAGGCTGGAAATTACCGGCCTGGATAGCACCCCTCATCACGGGAGAAGTGACGCTTGCTGCCGCAACCGTGAGCCAAAGCTCGTAATCAATAACCCCCCATGACTGCGCTGGGTGAGCCTCCTGCCTAAGGCGAAATTGCTCGTCATAAGCTTTCCAACCAAGCCCTGGGAATTGCAAGGAAGCAGTGCGAATTATCTCTGCATATTTAAGCAGCTCTGGCCCACGACCTGGATGTTTTGCAAGGTAGATCGACATAAAGACATGAAATGCAGATTGCCACATGTCGAATGTGTCAATCTTCTGGCGCTGCGCTCCCGGCTTTTTCAAGACCAAATTTCCCCCTTCGACAGACACGGTGAAATTTTGGCTGCAATCATTGGATTTTGCAATGACTGCAGTTGCAGCGTCGCTGTACAAAACTGAAAAGTCAACAAAAACTCCTTGCCAAATTTTTTCGCGCACCGCTTGGGGAACGTGTAGGCCCAGCGGGGAGGCAACGCTGACCGCAAGGGCCGGGCAGCCTGCCATAGGATCTGGCGAAGCAACAATGTTAGGAATAGCAGGTGAAATATTAGCATGATTAGTGCTAGAAATGCATTCATGCCCAGCACTAGTCATGACAGTGACAGGGGTAGTTGTGGGCATAGAAAAATATGGCCGAAATGGAGGCCTCAACTCACCCCCAGGCACCAGACTGTTGTTAGTGTTAGTGCCAGACATCAAAGAATTGGAAACAGGATAATTCCCCTGAACCACTGATTGTGGTTGGGTAGACACAGAGTTCACTGTATGTTCACCAGTGTTCGATGACGGCACTGCCCAATGACCAGCAGCGGTAGCGGCCGACACCCGTGGTTGAGCTTGCATGACCCCCGCTGGAGCCGGGGACAACCCCGCACCGGGAACGCAAGATATAGAGGGCGGTAGCTGGCTGTAGTGGTACACATCGGGCCCGTACGCGTACTGTGGTGGTGGCATGATGACGTCGGACTGCTGACCTGGCGGACGATAGTTTCCCCCGGAAACCTCCGCTGCAACACCCGCATGACCCAGCACGGCAGGCCCTGGTGGGACGCCACTAACGTCAGCATAGCTAGCACAAGTTGCAGTAGGCGCAGGCATCGCAGGCTCGCTGATGTTGCCATAGTTACTGACGTAACCAGTCTGCGCAGACCGAAATGGGGCCATGGGCACTGCGCTGCTCGACGAAAATACCGGCCGGGTTGGGATGTACAGCGTTGAGCCGTCTCCAGTGGGCGGAGGCACGGCCAAGCCCACGGCCGGGCTAACTAGTGGAACACCCTCGGCGAGCGGGAAGGACGAGCGAGCTCCACGCCTCGGATACCTGGCCCCGCGACGCGTCGCAGATTCACCGCCGCCGGACGTTTGCCGCCGGGTTCGCTGACTGGTAGTGGTACTGGTGGTGTTGGTAGCAGTGCCGCTGCTTCTCACGGCCGAGTCCCTAAAACGGGCCGGTCGCCGACGAGTACGGTGAAGATCACCTCGATTCATTTTTGGCTTAAAATACTGGACGAAAGTCGGCAAAATCAAGACCAAGCAAAGCCCCACGTGTCGGCGAAAAAACAGACGGAAACAATGACCGGTGAGAAAGCAAAAACAGGAAAATTCAAAGGAACAAAATGTAAATTTTGGGATGAACGAAATTGTGTCTATGCACAAAGGATGGCTGTGACAGAGTGACTGTATTTTTTCCAGCCAGCCGAACGCCCAGAGACCCGACGCGCGCCCGGAGAATCTCATTGGTTAAAAGTTAAACCAGCGCAATTAGCATATCAGTGACCTTTCACATTTTGCATAATTATCCCTTATAAGGCAACTACCTTACCGGGCCTGTAATCATTTACGCCCACAACACCAGACGGTCAAAAGTTCAATGACCGGGAGATTTTGGTCTTATTGACAAACTGTTTGCAAGATTGATTTATACTGCCGGCCTGGTGGCTACATGTCGGGATAAAGGGCTGTCGCTGAGTATAAGGCCTTTTACCCTGCAAGGGTAAAAGGAAATATTTTATAGTAATTATTGTGATGCTGACCTGTTTTAAAGTTTTGTGTTCATAGATGTTAGAAAAACCAAGAAAACAATCTTGCAGTCTGGTTCCTCGACTTTCTTCAGATGAAACAGCAATTTATAGACATCACAAAATTATGGTCCGGTTTTTCCAATCATTGCCAGCCGACAATTGCTGGTAATTAGTGATACACAACTCCACTTTTCTTGAAAATCACAGCACACCAGGTGCTGTGATTTTACAGGATGCTTGAGTCTGTTGTTCACTTACAGTCAAGTAAGATAAAAAGTGGTTTTGTTTTTCAATGTTTGCAAATGGTGTATACATGTACTGCCTTTTAGGATTTTCTTTGTAATTTTGTTCTGTTTCATTGACATACATACATGTGTGCCTTTACTAAAGCTAATTCTAAGCAGTGACTTTTGCTGTTCATAGGATGACTGTGATGCAGTCAGCTGTTTGTGTGTCCCTGTCGGTGACTGCTACGCTGTTGACTACGGTTTTCATCCAACATCTCACGTGGGTACTCATGACTATGATTACTTCATCAAAGTGACGGTTACCAACCATGCGAGACTGGTAACCACCCAGACAATCCAGGTATGTTTGTTTAAGTAAATGTGCAACTTTTTAGTCAAGTTAATATGAACATCAACCGAACTATACCCAGCACGACATGAGACCGAGCTACTTCCCCGTCCCCCATACCTATACACTCTCTAGACTATTGTTACCTAACGCATCCCCCCCCCCCCCCTAAAAACAAGAATTCCTGAGAAACCACAACATTACGTAAGCACAATGACCACCACAGGGGGTTCCCTCCGTCTCATATCTTACTCCATATAAACCAAACCGGAGCCATTGACCCCTAAATAGTATACCCTACATGTCGGCCCTAGTTCTCCAGACTACTGTCTGTGGGAATAATGTGATCAAATAATTGCTTTCAGATCGTTGGAAAGACCTACATGCACTGCAGTTGCCAGAACATAGATGATAAAACTGAGAGTACCAGGGTATAACATTCGCCAAAAAAGCCAAACAGAAATAGGTGCCCCCCCCCCCCTACAGCCGACACTAGCAGGGCCTTGATTTGCCCGGCCCCTACCCCACCCCCAACCTCCCTTCTGATCTGCGTACCGGGATGCCACCAGCACAAGATAACAAGTACGAATTGGTGCAGGATCCGTGTTGTTGTGTATAGGCTAGTTCAAATGCACATATCGCAGAATGTTTTCTCTTAGTCTATATTATGTTCATTTCATAATTTTCATAAAGGCATTGTAATTCCTCTACAACCTCTACAGTCAGCTTGGTTGCTCTCTTTAACAAAGACAAAGAAGAACAACAACGCTAGGCGCTTAGCCGCCGTTTGCGACACGGCTAAAAGGTGCACGACGCTCAGTAGCTAGAGAGTCAAAACTGTCCAGACGTGTTCTAGATGTAGAAGATCCACCCACTTTATATATTCTTATCAATTCACATATAAACAGGTCAAAAGTAACAAGTCCCCCCCCCCCCCCCTGGGAAATGTGCATTTTTCTGGCAAACAGTTAGGCTCCTTAACCTGTTACAAAATGTAAAATGTAGTCTAAAATGTTACACATTTATTGTGCAATAAAGTTTCACCCAACAGTTAGCCTTCGCCTTGAAATGCTGCCATTTATTAAATGTGATGACCAATAAAAAATGACACTTTCTTGCATAGGGATTGGACAAATGGAGAAAATCATGTTTTTATATAATTTTTTAATATTCTTTTCTCACTTCAATTAATTTTCCTGAATTTTCTAAATTTAGGAAGTACAGTAAATTATAGTCACCCAAGCAAAACAATTTCTTTTTAAACACAAATGTTTTGTGGTTTTATTTCCAAGAAAATGTTGTTAAAAAAAAATTGTTTTGCTTGGGCGACTCTGATTTACTGTACTTTAGAAATTTAAAAACAAAAACAAAAACAATAAATGCATGTTTACATTTGTACACTTCAGGAAAATTAATTGAAGTAAGAAAAGAATTAAACAATTCTGTAAAAACATGATTTTCTCCACTCCAGGTACCCTGTCTCGAATATGTGTTGTTATTATAACCCATACTTTGAGACCAGACTAGCTGACCACTGATGCCCACCGTGCATAGCAACGCGCTAGCGTTAACAGACGACACGCGCATTTTGAAAAATGCCGCGCGTATAGATACAAACGTTCTACGCGTACATTCATAGCGCGCAGTATTAAGATTTGACGCATCCTTGTTACAAGTTACCGTAGAACTGTTGCATTCGGCCAATCATTGGCTTACATGATGCTTGATCAATGCTGGTTCAGGGAACATTTATTCGCTTCTTTTTGAAAGCCCATGATATTACTACCTGATATTCCACTCCACGTTATCGAATCTCGACCAATCAGAAGCCATCAACTCTCCTAGGTATTTATTAAATACAAATAATAGTTCAGGAAGGGCAGTGACTACATCAGTGGTTTCCACCTGTGGTTTAGATCTTGGTTCAAGCATGGGTTCAAGTTACAGTAGTTTATTGCCTAATCTAATGGAAACTGCAGACAAGTGGCAGAAAGGGTGTAAGGGAGTTTTCTTCATTCGTATGGACCGAAGTTCGGATTGACAGCTTTAGTTCGAGAGGTCTTTTTTCTCTTAGCTGGATCACCACGAGAAGGTAGCTGTCTTGATCCTCCAGATACACCGGGGCAAACCCCTTCTCTTATAGCGATAAGTTTTTCTGGGTTCTTTTACGTGCATTACACAACACACGGGACCTCCAGCTTTACGTCCCATCCGAAGGACGAAGCAATAGTGGTTTAATTGCCTTGCTTAAGGCCCCCCCCCCCCCCCCCCCGGTCGACACCGGGACTCGAACTCACGCTCTGCAGAACAGGAAACCGGGTTCTTAACCGCCCGGCCACGACACTCCACAGAGGGAGTTTTAATGGAAGGTTCACCATGCCTATTCCTACTGGTTTATGCAGATAACAGTAGATACATCAGCCCCTCAAGCCGGCGTGGTGCATGATGGGATACGTGGGTCCAATGAGGTAGACTTTCAGGAGGGCAGCGACCTCTCGGCTCACTGGGAAGGCTTCTTTGACAAGGAGAGTGGGGTCAAGTTCTACCAGTATCTGTTTGCTGATTCCTGTTGGACTGGCAATACAACAATAGGCAGTGTCAGAGATTCGGTAAGTTTTTGGAGGTTCGCGTTTGTGCTAAAGTATTTTTAGCTGTCAAAATGCATGTAAGATGTAATAAAACACAGATGACAATCTAACCCATCTGATGCAACCATACATTAGTCATCAAATCATTTAATTGTCGTGTGCCCAGGAAAAGGTAATTTGGGTGAAAAATAGGTCAACATTTCAAGTTCGTATTTTTTCGGGCAACTCATAGAGTACGTAAATAATGAAATGAAAAGGATGGGAGGGGTTTTGCAACCCGGCATTCGTTAATGCACTGCAATTAAGTAGCAGTTTGAAAAAAAATGCGCAGTACTATTTACACTATTTTGGGGATTTCAGCCTTATATAATGTTTAGTTTAGAATCGGCAGCACAAAAAACTTTATTAAACTGGATTATCTAATAGTCCAGGAAAAATAAGTTTTGACCTCAAACAAATTGCAACAAATTGTTTTTCACCACAGTGCACTTCTAAAAGGTTCCTAGAATGACATACTAAAAATCTACAAAAATCCAAGTGGTGGAAATATGTCTAATTTGCATAAATCGTTAATCCCTGCCATGTAATATGTTTATTCCCATATTTGGGTATATATTTTATTTTTATTTTTTGAAAAGTTTATTTTGGTGATTCTACTTACATATTCTTACTTGAATAACATTTGCTAAAGCATATAAGTGACTGAATAATTATGAGAACACAGTAATTATCAAAAATGACAACTTTGTGACCCTATAAATGTGCGCACATTACACTGTCTCCAGATATCATCATGTAGTCAGTATGGTGAGCTTCAAATTCACCAAGTTGCTTACTGGCACAGTTATCTTAATAAAACCTTATGAAAAATCATATAAACAATAATAACATTGTGATATTTAGCCCAGAAAACAAAAACTGGGGAAAAATGGTGTGTCTATAAATTGGGCTAAAAAGTAGTTAAAGGGTTCCCTAACATGGAAGACTTGAACAAGTTCAAGGAAATCCCCAAAATACATTTTAACGTAGATATGATTATTGTAAGCAACAAAAATCTTAAATTTGGGGGTTTCCTTGAACTTGTTCGAGTTAGGCAACCCTTCACCTACTTGTTAGCCCAATTTAGGGACACATCATTTTTTCCAATTTTTTGTTTGCTGGGCTAATTATCACAATGTTATCATTGTCCATATGATTTTCCATAAGGTTTTAATAGGATAACTGTGCCAGTAAGCAACTTGGTGAATTTGAAGCACTTCAATACTTACTACTTGATGATATCTGGAGACAAGGTAATGCGTGCAAATTATAGGCTAAAATTATAGTCATTTTGATTTATTACTCTGTTTCCAAATTTATTCAGTCACTTACATGCTTTAGAAAATGTTATTGAAGTAAGGATGTGTATAAAGTAGAATCACCAAAATAAACTTTTCGAAAAATAAAAATAAAATATATACCCAAATATGGGAATATAAACATATTACACGGCAGGGATTAACGATTTATGCAAATTAGACATATTTCCACCACTTGGATTTTTGTAGATTTTTAGTATGTAATTCTAGGGACCTTATAGAAGTGCACTGTGGTGAAAAACAATTTGTTGCAATTTGTTTGAGGTCAACAAAACAACATTATGTATTTTGCCTGGACTATAAGTGATTCGTGTGTGCCTGGGATGCTAACGAGTTTTTCCTTGACACACGATGAGTTGTGGTATACATCGTTGCACCTCCGATTCTGTAGATGAACAGAACAACATCCACACATGCGAGTTGGACAGCGCCATCGCCTGGTCAGTACTTTGTCACCGTCATCGCTTACAACCGAGCCTTAGAACCATCAGAGGCTGTCTGTTCCGACGGTGTCGTCATCGATACTAGTCCTCCTGAGTTGACCCAGATTGCTATCAGCTATGCTCGGATGTTGCCTGGTCTGGCCAAGGATGCTGAAGGTCGGGTGTGGTTCATCAATGAGCATCGTAGGAAGAAAGAGCTGATGAACGCATCCAGTGAATGCAGGTAGGTACATTGATGAGACTCAAGACGCCATGCATTCTGATATATGGTATCTTTCATAATGGTCAGTATTAGCAGAGCCGATGAACGCATCCAGTGACTGCAGGTAGGCACATTGATGAGACTCAAGATGCCATGCATTCTGATATATGGTATCTTTCATAATGGTCAGTATTAGCAGAGCTGATGAACGCATCCAGTGACTGCAGGTAGGCACATTGATGAGACTCAAGATGCCATGCATTCTGATATATGGTATCTTTCATAATGGTCAGTAACAGAGCTGATGAACGCATCCAGTGACTGCAGGTAGGCACATTGATGAGACTCAAGATGCCATGCATTTTGATATATGGTATCTCTCATAATGGTCAGTAACAGTATCTTCTAGCTGGTTTTGGATCAGCCAGCAGATAAGGCACTTCTTGTTTCTGAGCAAGATACTTTACCACAATTGATTTTCTGTTCCCGGGAGTACAATTTAAAGAATTCAGAAATGCTCTCCAATTTTGCAAGAGTTGCAAAAGTTGATCGCATGCGTTTTGACGTCAAATTTGTATCACATCCGCTTTCGCGTGAAGTATGAACCAGCCTTTATAACCAACATTCCGCACATAATATATTATGTCAATGTATTTTTGAAACACAGTGCTAAGGCTGTTCTGGTAGACGATATATCTGTATATCCTGAGATGTCTGGCATCAACGACACCTCAGCAATTCTTCAAGGAGACCTAGACTGCCTCTGGATCTCAGCCATAGAGCAGATGTTCTACCTTCCGACCGACAAACACGTACGAATTGGTTGACTGGAATTGGCTGGGTTAAACCTGGTCTGTAGGGCTTGGTTGGATGCAATGGGAATGGCTAAATGACGCTAGATAATCTGGTCTGGGCTAAAATGGGTTGGTCTATGTTGAATAATTGGTCTGGGATTAGCCAAGCTAAACCGGACTGCAAGGCTTGCAAATGGGTAACTTAAACAGTTCGCACCGGAGGATGTGTATTTCTGAAAATCAAAACGGATGACTTATAAACACGCCACAAGCAACTCAGAGCGAGGCCGGAAATATCTGTCACCGACCGGCTCGCAGCTGGAATGTGTGGGTGTGCTGCCCACGGACTGCCGGCCTGGGCCTGCTGGGGTCCATGTTCGTGAAAAATAATCCTGCGCCTGGGTCCAGTAAATAAAATTAAAAACGCCGCGAACTGGTTAACTAAGTTGGGCCGAGATAAGCATTGGCTAAAGTAAGCTTAGATGTATAAAGGATATTTATCACTTAAGTCAACATTACCAAACCCTTATGAATCTGTGATAGATTACCTTTCTTGTCATAAGGGGTAATATACCTTTTGCAACTATCCAAAAAGTAGCCAATCAAGATACTGTTGAAAAGCTTACTTGTTGTAAAGGTATTAATGATTATGAACTCCCTGTGAAAATATTCCTTCTGGCATGCTGTCATTTTGAAGAAAATAACAAAAGAATGTCATTTCTAATGATGCGTCTCAAAGATTCATTTGGAAATTTCTGCAAATAGTGCCGCGAACGATGCACGGCGCACACATGGATGCTATTATTGATCTGTTCAGTGTGTGACGTGCGAGTAGCTGCAATCTGCTAGATGAGAATGTGCCCTTAACTATTGCTGGGCGAGTAGTGATTTTTTCCACTCAAGTACTCGCGAAGAAATTACTTGCGAGTAATTGATAGAGGCATATTTGCTGCCATTGTATAAACTCTGCGGTCAGAGAGCTGGCCAGGAACATCTGCGGTCGGCGCTTTTTGCTACATTTCGTGTCGGCTCACTAACAGGATTTAGTTTGTTAAACCTTATTTATTTTGGAACGTGCAATTGTGGGGAGCTGCAAGTCAATTCATTTTGTGTTGTTGCATTTCACGATCACAACTTAATCGGTACGTGCCAACAATTATCGCTCGCCAACAATCACTACTCGAGAGTACTTATTGCTACTCGGGCTGGCACGAGTACTCGAATAGTTGAAAAACCGCAAGTATAGTTTAAAGAGTAGTAAAAACTGATCACAAATAGTGACATAATCGAGTTACTCACCCAGCTCTACCCTTAACGCAGGTTGTGGTCGCAATTCAAATTGTGACTCAACAAATTTTGAATTAAAATCAAAATCTTTAAGAATATTGTTTTCTCAAAATATGCAGCATTCACAGAGCTAAAATCCTCATCAGGTTGCTTGTCAAGCACCTTTCTTTATATTTTGAGCACTTTTGCTGCTTCACACGATAAAAATGTTTTACTGACAAAATCTCTATTGTCCATTTAATAATAGGTTACCATCTCTTGGACGAGACAGGATACAGAAAGCTACGTCTATGACTGCGAGATTGGTCTCAGCAGTGACCCATCAAACCCGATCCCTGACCTTGTGACCTTCATGTCAACATCAGGTCACGATCACTTTGTGATGTACCATCCTCATATCAGCCATGGGGCTGTGTTCTTTTTGATTGTGAAAGTCATCAACAAGGCTCAGTTATCTACAGTCAAGGTCTGTGCAGAACCGATAATAATAACCAAAGACTGTATGCGATTCAAATGAGATCTGGGGTGTTTACCCACTGTTGATGGTGATGATTCAATGTAAATTACTAGTCATAACAATCATGTCCTTAAAACTGACCGTCTTGTCTATTTTACTGTTATAACTAGGTAATTGGGCCAATTATTGTTGATACCACCCCGCCAGTGTTTGTTGGGCGTGTCTCTGTCTATGTGGAGGATGAGTACTTGATAGCTGAATGGGGAGAGAGTGGCTTCATTGATGATGAGGATACCAGCCTGAGATACCAAGTTGCCATCGGTGAGTCAATCCAACCTAGATAGTGTGACTATTTGTCCTTATTGCCCCGCCTATGTTTGTTGGGCGTGTCTCTGTCTATGTGGAGGATGAGTACTTGATAGCTGAATGGGGAGAGAGTGGCTTCATTGATGATGAGGATACCAGCCTGAGATACCAAGTTGCCATCGGTGAGTCAATCCAACCTAGATAGGGTGACTATTGGTCCTTAGTGCCCCGCCTATGTTTGTTGGGCGTGTCTCTGTCTATGTGGAGGATGAGTACTTGATAGCTGAATGGGGAGAGAGTGGCTTCATTGATGATGAGGATACCAGCCTGAGATATCAAGTTGCCATCGGTGAGTCAATCCAACCTAGATAGGGTGACTATTGGTCCTTAGTGCCCCGCCTATGTTTGTTGGGCGTGTCTCTGTCTATGTGGAGGATGAGTACTTGATAGCTGAATGGGGAGAGAGTGGCTTCATTGATGATGAGGATACCAGCCTGAGATATCAAGTTGCCATCGGTGAGTCAATCCAACCTAGATAGGGTGACTATTGGTCCTTATTGCCCCGCCTCTGTTTGTTGGGCGTGTCTCTGTCTATGTGGAGGATGAGTACTTGATAGCTGAATGGGGAGAGAGTGGCTTCATTGATGATGAGGATACCAGTCTGAGATATCAAGTTGCCATCGGTGAGTCAATCCAACCTAGATAGTGTGACTATTTGTCCTTATTGCCCCGCCTATGTTTGTTGGGCGTGTCTCTGTCTATGTGGAGGATGAGTACTTGGTAGCTGAATGGAGAGAGAGTGGCTTCATTGATGATGAGGATACCAGCCTGAGATACCAAGTTGCCATCGGTGAGTCAATCCAACCTAGATAGTGTGACTATTTGTCCTTATTGCCCCGCCTATGTTTGTTGGGCGTGTCTCTGTCTATGTGGAGGATGAGTACTTGGTAGCTGAATGGGGAGAGAGTGGCTTCATTGATGATGAGGATACCAGCCTGAGATATCAAGTTGCCATCGGTGAGTCAATCCAACCTAGATAGGGTGACTATTGGTCTTTAGTGCCCCGCCTATGTTTGTTGGGCGTGTCTCTGTCCATGTGGAGGATGAGTACTTGGTAGCTGAATGGCTTCATTGATGATGAGGATACCAGCCTGAGATACCAAGTTGCCATCGGTGAGTCAATCCAACCTAGATAGTGTGACTATTTGTCCTTATTGCCCCGCCTATGTTTGTTGGGCGTGTCTCTGTCCATGTGGAGGATGAGTAATTGGTAGCTGAATTGGGAGAGAGTGGTTTCATTGATGATGTGGATACCAGCCTGAGATACCAAGTTGCCATCGGTGAGTCAATCCAACCTAGATAGTGTGACTATTTGTCCTTATTGCCTCGCCTATGTTTGTTGGGCATGTCTCTGTCCATGTGGAGGAGAAGTAATTGGTAGCTGAATGGATAGAGAGTGGCTTCATTGATGATGAGGATACCAGCCTGAGATACCAAGTTGCTATCGGTGAGTCAATCCAACCTAGATAGTGTGACTATTGGTCCTTAGTGTCCCGCCTATTTTTGGGGGGCATGTCTCTGTTCATGTGGATGATGAATATTTGATAGCTGAATGGGGAGATAGTGGCTTAAGATACCAAGTTGCCATCGGTGAGTCAATTCAACCTAGATAGTGTGACTATTGGTCCTTAGTGCCCGCCCATATTTCTTAGGCGCGTCTCTGTCTATGTGGAGGATGAATAATTAATAGCTGTATGAAGAGATAGTGGCTTCATTGATGATGATGAGGATACCAGCCTGAGATAGCAAGTTACCATTGATGAGTCAATCCAACCTAGATAGTGTGGCTGTTGGTCCTTAGTGCTCGGCCGATGTGGGTGTGTTTCAATGGAGGGTGAATAATTTGAGTACAGAGGGTTTGTTAAAAATGAGCATACCAGTCTTGTATTGTGACAAGTTTAAGGTGTACTGTTAAATTATTAGAGTCATTCCACATTCGATATAAATATTATTTTTTTCTGCACTCTTCTAGGGAGTACTGCAGCTGGCACGGAAACTCTTCCTTTCCAAGAGGAAAAAAACTACAAACTTGGCCCGTGTTCCTCCCGAACATCCTGCGCTGCATTCTCATTGGCTGACCTAGACTGGCATCTCCATGGTGATCATGAGTATTATGTGTCAGTCAGAGCACAGAACGGCGGTGGGTTAGCGACGGTGGGGACCTCATCGGTTTATAGACACATTGTGCAGTTACCATCTCTGGGTGTTGTATTGGATGTTGCACCCCTTGGGGAAGGTGCAGCCGTCAGCTTAGGGGTAGGACTAAGTTGACTGATTTAAATTGTCTTTTAAGTTATCTCTCATGTTTAACTGACATCATTATTTCAAAGTTATTTCTACTCATCTTGTTTTGAGTCAACCAAACATTATTCTCATATTTTAAAATGTTATTTATTCCCAAGTATATACCTACTACAAACATCTCATCAATTCTAATTATATTGAATAATTATAGGTGTTTAAATCACATTTAGTAAATGTTGCCACTAATGTGATTTGAATATTAGAGTAAGTTTATTTAGAAATGTCACCCTCTCCTTCTATCTACTTGCCCGCAGGTGGCCAAGGATATTGACGTTCAGACGAATATCACAAGCATCTCGGCTCGTTGGTTTGGCTTTGAGCATCCTCATCTCAATATCAACTATGAGATTGCCGTCGGATCGGAGGGAGGTGCTGATGATGTCAGCGGGGGTTTCATTGATGTCGGCAACATAACCTTCTATCGACTGGAAGGACTAGATCTCATACCACTCACGGTAATAAAAACATAAATTTAAATGACTGTAAAAGCAAAGATTAACGTACCTTGATGATTTGTTTTTAAACTACTTTGTGGCAATATTGACAGACCTATATTTTACTGGCAATATTTTATTGACAGACCTATTATGTGACCATCTGTGCCAACTCTGAAGCAGGTAGCGTCAATGTCACCTCAGATGGTGTCAAAGTCATTCAGGAGGGTCAGGCACTGGAGGGAGCTGTGATCAAAGACGGGCTAGGATGCGATCAAGATGAAAGTAAGACCATTCACTTTTCTTTAGAATGGTTGAAGCTCATTTACAATTCGTTCACGTTTTTATGTTTGAAAGATATCTCAGTTGATCCGTCTTTCTTCTCTACTCTTTATTCATAGTTTGTTTGTCTCCTTGCAGTGTCTGATGTGCTATCAGAATTCTCGCATCACTCTTCTGCTGCTGATTAATATTCATAGGATGACATTAACTACCAGTTCTCTACCTCCAACGTCTCAGCTCGCTAGACCATTCCTCTGAATCCCTCTCTACTCTCTCTTCATTCAGTTTCTTGTCTCCTTCATGCACTGTCTGTGCCATCAGGATTATCCCATCACTTATCTGTTGCCCCTCAACCCTGTCAGGATGACATCACCTACCAGTCCTCTACTTCAGACTCGGCTCATTGGGCCATCCCTCTAGATCCCTCCCTATATACTCTATCTTCTTTCAGTTTCTTGCCTCCTTCTTACATTCTCTGTGCCATCAGGATTATCTCATCACTCATCTGTTGCTCCTCAATCCTGTCAGGATGACATCACCTACCAAGCCTCTACCTCAGACATCTCGGCTCGTTGGACAATCCCTCTCTACTCTCTCTCTTCATTCAGTTTCTTGTCTCCTTCTTGCACTGTCTGTGCCATCAGGATTATCCCATCACTCATCTGTTGCTCCTCAATCCTGTCAGGATGACATCACCTACCAAGCCTCTACCTCAGACATCTCGGCTCGTTGGACAATCCCTCTCTACTCTCTCTCTTCATTCAGTTTCTTGTCTCCTTCTTGCACTGTCTGTGCCATCAGGATTATCCCATCACTCATCTGTTGCTCCTCAATCCTGTCAGGATGACATCACCTACCAAGCCTCTACCTCAGACATCTTGGCTCGTTGGACAATCCCTCTCTACTCTCTCTCTTCATTCAGTTTCTTGTCTCCTTCTTGCAGTGTCTGTGCCATCAGGATTATCCCATCACTCATCTGTTGCTCATCAACCCTGTCAGGATGACATCACCTACCAGTCCTCTACCTCCGACATCTCAGCTCGTTGGACAATCCCTGAGCTGCTGCAGCCATTTGTGACTAATGTCCTCTGGGCAGTTGAGCAGGAAGTCGAGAGTTATTTAGGTAAGGGACACGATCCTCAATGGAACCGTTCAAGAAGCGGGTGAGCTCGACCCGATAGGTAAGCCCCCCTGTTAGCTATGAACACTGTGGCCACCCGGTTATACTCAAGCATGACACAGTGACATTCTGGGTCAACAGTGTGCATTGAAACCCTTGGACAATGATAGCTCAAACTTCTTTTGTTAAGTTCAGGCTTCTACTTAGTCAGGGTTCTACTTTAGTTCTCTTAATCTGGGCCCACCCATTTTGGAGGGGAGTCTTAACCCCTGGGAGGGTGTTCCCACACTTTCCGGGAACCGGGCGGTTTGGGATCACGGGCCTGAGATTAATTTAACAATTGTTTGAGGGAATTGTTATGATGATTTCTTTTAGACCCCAAACTTAACAGAGTCCTCACAAAACTGTTTTCTAGTATGCATCTAGTCATCAGTTCTATTTTAAATTTAATTTAATTTGTAGTTTGAAGTAGGGTATATGTTCTATCTCTCACAGATGATGAGACATCTACAATCGAGTGGATTTCAGTTCTTGATCAAGATCTTAGCATGGCATTTCATCATGTTGCAGCTGGTGTAGGGTTGCACAGTGGAGCCCATTACAGATCAAAGGTAGTAAGAACCAATCATTTCTCTTGGTTCCAGTCTCACTCTATAGTCATGTTATTCATATCAACTGAATGTTCCTTCTAGGATAATATATGTACCCTTACTTTCCAATGTGCTTCATTGTTATTTCACCTGAACGAAGTTCAGAAAGAGACTATGCATTCACTATATTGCTGAACATAGTCCGTACATAGTCTGTACATGTGTACGTAGCATGTGTCATTTTGGTTATGTTTCAGTCTTAAAAGTTAAAAGTAGTCTTATGTGGAAACTTAAAATCAAATTGCAGTCAAACTTGGGTCATGCTTGCATTATTGTACCCTTTATATATGGCCATGTCAAAGGTCAAATACTGAGGTCAGGTCATTTGAGGTCAAGTTATAAAATAGGGTTGAATTGTAGAACTCGGTCTCATTTGAAAACTTCAAGTCCAATTGCACTCTAACTTGGATTGTGCATGCAATATTGTAACCTTTTTATGATGCTCATGTCAAAGGTCGAATACTTAGTTAAAAGGTCATTTGAGATCAGGTTGTAAAATAAGGTAATTGAAAAAGTAGGCGAGACACGTGATTCGAGAACCATCCTTGTTTTATGTCATTTTTACCTTAGGCTACATTTTGCCATGTTGATGTATGCTTCCAACCCATCTTCACTGATGGATTCTGGGTATTGTCCCAACCTCCCGAGGTTGGTCAGGTCACAGTCACCAACACTGAGACTACACAAGTCAGGACAGAGATCCGTGTGGTCTTCCAGCCTTTTGCGCACGATTACGTCCGTCATGACGACCCACGTGAACTGATGGATTTTTATGAGTGGAGCATTGCTGAGGATGGTAGCGACGGCGCACTGCTGAGTCCGTGGTTGAAAATCCAGGATTTGGTGCCGACTGGAGATGTGGTAAGTGCAGTTGAAGGATTGCAGTTCAATCGTTCGGGGTTATTTTTACATTGACTTTACATTGACCAGGCCTAGTAGCGGGATTGTTTTTCACGAACCTCGACTCAAGATGGGTTCAGGCCGGCATCTGTGGTTAGCACACCCTGATATTTCTGTCCTCACTCGCTGCAAGCTGGTCGCTGACAGATATTTTCCGGCCTTGATCGTGACATGTTATCCAATATCGATCAACCGTTTTTAATTCCAAAAAAAACTTTGCGTGTACACGGCATCCGACGCAAACTAGTGAAAGATGGACAGAGTTCAGAGAAAGTATAACATTAGTAAAAACTTCAATGACAATTATTGCAGTAGTACAATTTGTAATCCTAGATTTATTTGCAAAGGGGGATGTTGTGCTTATTAAAGATCAATTATAACATTGTTTGCAGACTACTTAATGATTTTCTTTTTCTTTGAGGGTTAAAATATTTATTAACTTTTGTCAAAATAAAAGAAATATAAATAAATACCCATTGTTTAAATGACGAACAGTCCAAACAATTCTTGCAAAAGTGTGCCTTATTATTAAATTGATTTTGAAATACCTCCAGCTATCTCGCTCTGTACATGGTGTCACAGACAAAAGGTAATTCTGACAATATAAAGGTTAGTTTGACAAAGATATACATTTTATGGGCATTCATCATGTTTTACCATAAAGTATATAGTAAAATGCTTTTCAGCAAATTGCATTCCTCCAGTCATGCATCACTGAGCACCAATGTTTCAAAAATGGTATGTGAAAACCCTTTTGGGACAGTTCATGCTTTGAATCGTGCTTTGGAATGGCTGGCTAGGTCACTGGATTTGACTCGAAGAAATTAGCTATTACGTAAAAGTAGTCAAAGAACACTTCCATCCAAGTTTGCTCATATTGAGTGATTTAGACAGCACAGACAAGAAATTAATCAATACTTCTTTCAAAGATAACATTCATAATCTTTTTTCTGGTTCTCTTTTTTCTTTTAATCTAAATAATATTCCAGGTCTTAACCAAGTTCAACATAATATTGCACATAAAAGTTATCGAGATAATTTGTCACATTTAAAACTTGATAAAGGTTGAAGTTAATCGCCAATTTGCGAAATAATTAAATCTGTTATCAGAATTGAAAACAAAATTCAATCATCTTATTCACTTTCTCAAGAGACTTTATAAATCGTAATCTCTCTCCTTACAATGAGTTGTAATGTTTTGTTTTGTGGTTATGAATGTCACGATCGATTATTACTCAGTACTCGAATGATATGAAGAAATGCATTTATCAAAGTCTTTAACAGTGCTGGCTAATTGAAAAGGGAAATAGTAAGTAACCACCTGTACAAAGGAAAATCTGTGTAATACACAAACTTGGATGGAAGTGTTCTTTGACTACTGTTATGTAATCGCTCATTTCTCTGTATTAACTGAACCGAATCAAGGGCGGTTTTATTTAAATTACAGCCAACTAATTTGACTTTATTTTGTCTTTTGAATTTTTCTATTTTGACACTCATTTGGGAAGTTACGATCACCTAAAGGTGCGTTGTAATTTTTTTGAGACACCCTGTACACTTATAAGCATTGATGTAATCATTTAAAATCTTGCTGAACAGGTTCGTTTCATAGCATCCTACAGTGGTTCTTTAGACCTAGATGTCTGCCTTCGGTTATCGGTGAGAGGCTACAATAAGGCTGGTCTCTCCTCTATTGCCAGCACAGAGATAGTTGACTGCGATGACGTGAAGCTGATAGTTCCCCATACTGTCATTGATGCCGATCGTAAGTTTTTCTTCTTTGATATTTCAACAATTAATCCAACCCAAGTTTATGTACTATAAACTAGCTGGAGTACCCGGTGTTGCCCTGGAAATTAAACGAAAGTTGCGCTCGCCTGTAATGCATTTCCTTTAACTTGCCAGTTTGCTAAAGTCGGCGTGTAATTCTCAGTACCACAGCGCAATAAAAATGGGGTTTCCCTAATACCATGAGCAATAGCAGTACCCCCTCTAGTCCTGCACGCATGCGCTCTGTCTATTTCGGTGTTTTTGAATGAATAATGTTAGTACGATAACTTAAGTTTATTGTTTAAATTTGTTGGTTTGACAGCATGTCTCCCTGAAAATGGAATGGGACCTGCAGTTCATCTTGCTGGTTCTGAGTATGTTTTTAAGTTTAATCTGAGATGCTTAGTTCTTGAGTTATAAGCGGGGAAAACAAACACATTTTTCTGTCACACACACACACATAGTCGTGTTTTACAAAACGACTGAGGATTCCCTATTGTGTTTCCCTTTGTTTCTGTACTATAACCTAACCCAATTCACTTATTGTACACTTTAACGACAGAGGACAAAATTCAACAAAAGACAAATGCCCGAGAACTGAAAGGTTCTCTTGTTTGCCTATTGTGCTTCTGTCCTCGTGGGTTATGTAGTACACATACACGCAACACAGACAAATGGTGTAAATCAAGGATTTCTTTTGTTCTTCTCTGTGATTTCCTTTGTTTGTACTTTCCGATGGCTGTCATTGGTTTTGTACACAAATCTCAATCGAGGACGTCCTCGATTACATACCTAACCAGTGACCTATCGCCGTTTGTAAGTTAGCTTTGCCTCTTGGACAACTTTACACACGTGCAGCCCGTGGATGTGATGCATACACACTCTCTCTCTGACAGGATACAGGAATGTTCCAGATTTCTAAGACAACTTTGCCCACCCAGTCGTGTTTACATAATGACCGAGGATTCCCTGTTGTGTTTTCCTTTGTTCCTGTGTTGTAACCTGCCCCAATTAGGACAAAATTGATCTCTTGTTTGTCTGTTATTGCATACTTTTGTGCTACCACTTATCGCAAAAGATAGCTTTTCCCATTTTTCAGTCGCTCGTTATATCGCGTATCTGAATAATGCAGACTCCTTGGAACCCACTCACACAACCACCCAAAGAAACTTAGGTAATAGGCTTATGAACAGAACAAACTACGCTAAATGGGCTAGGCTGCAAACAAGATTATATAAACTTCATAACGGGCCCGTTGAGCATTTGCGTTAAATTTGCCGTGTATTCGCAGATTGTGTTTCAACGACCATGGTACACATTCGGCCGAATAATGCGCGAATTTGGAATTTTTTTGTTCATCCAAGATTTGGAATATCATGTGATGTTCAATAGACGCTACGATTGGATAATGCCCATAGACGGCGATAGGTCAATTGTGACCCACTCCATCGAAATCAGGAATAAGTCTCCAAATGACTTTTTGAGATATGCATGCATGGTGAGAAAGGGAATTTCATAAGCTTTCTAATTATAATTGTGTATATGTTAAGGTTAACAAGTTATAGTCTGATGAAGATGTCAGGTGTATATTTATTTGTTGAATCCACATTCCGAGAAAAACAGCTTTGAAATTGACCAAAATCATATGGACAGCGCACACAAATTCTCTTCATTTTCATCTTTATCGATCGTTTTTACATACAAGACATTAACGACAATAATCTGTGATAACTACACTTTCTAAAAATACAATGTTCAGAAAATTGACTTGGTCACGATTTTCACCCATGCCTTCACTTTAACGACCGATTGCGTAAAACGGCCTCAGCGACTTATTCCTGATTACGATGGAGCGGGTCACAATTGTGCAAACCAGTGCCTACATGCAATGTGTTTCTCACACAATAATCCTGCAGCACCATTTGCTAATTATAGAGTTAACTGGACACACTTCACATTTGTTGTCTTGTTTTTGAACAGATGAAGTCGCCATGGAGCAAAATGCATTGTGGCCGGATCCAGACAAGAACTACATCTCCTCTACGTCTTTCTTATCAGCAGTCTGGCCCACGCTACGCCACAGGGCCTACACATGGGCAGTCATAATGGATGCTGGATCCTCTGCTTTTGGCAACTTGGATGACGGTCTTCAGTACCCTTGTAATCACCCATGGATGAAGGCCTGTGGAGAGACAAGTACAAACATTACTTTTTGAGGTTATAATAAGGGAATAAAAATGTGGTTGGCCGGTTTTAACCAGATTGCGCCGGGATTATTCTGACTTTAATCGGGCCCAGGCACAGGATTGTTTATTTACAAACCTCGATCCAAAGCAGGTTCAGGCTGACATCTGTAGGTAGCACACCCTTATATTTCTGACCTCACTCGTTGCGAGCCGGTCGCTGACAGATATTTTCAGCCATGCTTTTGACGTGTTTATTCGTCATCAGTTTTAAATTCTGGAAAAACTTTGCATGTGCACATGGCGTGTATACACTGGTTAAACAATTATGTTTAAAACTAGCTCATCGGACTGGATGCAATTTGCAAACAAGCCCATGATAAGCTGGTTATAAACATTCTTGTTTGGTAGCTAACCACATATTTTTTCCTATTCCTAAATAATTTTCAGTAAAAAAAGTCGAAACAAAATGATTTTGTTCAACAATTTTACCTCTTGTTTTGATGAACAACCCTCCAGCCATTGTTTATGGTATTTGTCTCGCACACTTGCCCTTATGCTGTAGCATTGGGACTATAATATACAGACTCATTGGTTGTATTGCACATCCTGTGGGAGGTTTCAACCAATGAAAGGGTAATGGATTAGACTCCATAGGAGTCCACATTTAATGTGACACCAAAAAAGCATTTTAAAACCAGCTGGGCTATGTTTGATTGGCCATTCAAACATACCAATGTGTCGGGCTCTCGACCAATAGCAATGGCTAATCTGTCTTGGGTATTTGTGATTGGCTCCACAAAAAAGGTTTGTTTTTTTGTCATGAATGACATCTTTAATACCAACAGTTTTAGGTTTTATTGACAACAATTGTTAATAATTGATATATAAAGTGAAAGAAAAAAAAGTTTTGTGGACATCATTTTGTTTTTCTCAATCGTAGCTAGCTATTTCAAATTCTGTTTTCTCAGTTGTGTAATTTAAACTCCAATGAAGCAATTAATATGCAAACATGTCATATCCCCAGAATGGGAGGGGCTATGGAGCTCTATTATATACACCAAAGAAAAGCTTTATGTTGTGGGTTTTGCAATCAAGTATATGAACTCAATTTCACTTTTTTGCAACATAATACCCATTTTTGTGGAGTAGGTCACATTTATATGGATCAGATTTAATTAACACGTTTTATAATTGGAAAAGTTGTTTAAAAAGTATTTAAAAATTCTAAAAAGAAAATGGGGAAAGGGGAATATTGCTCTAAATATCAATAAATGAATTATTACACCATCTTAAATATGAGATTGAGATACAACGCCAATAATTTGGTTTAATAGATAAGGAGTTCGTCAACGTTCCCGATCTAGTCCTTCATCATGGCAAGCGTTATCGCATCTGTGTCCACGCTGACAAAGTGAAATTAGAGCATGAGTTTTGGAATGAACCACTGCCTGCCGTGTCTAGCTGTAGTGATGGCGTTGTCATAGATACAACCCCACCGACCCCTGGCTCTGTCTGGATTGGATGGGACCAGCATCAAACTTACCAAGTACGTTTCTTTATTTGTTTTGCTTAATTTGTCAAGCTTTTTGGGGTGCATGAAGGTAAAACTTACTCACACCATGGAGAAATAAGTCACAGGGAGTTACAACGACCTTTGGATCAAACGTTTAGGCAGTGGTACCGCGGTCGTTAAACAACAATGGATAATTGACTGTAAACACCCCGCGGGCAATCTCGCGACCGCAGTCACACGAATTCATATGAAGCGCGATATGTGGCAGAGAAACCCCCCCCCCCCCCCCTCCCCCCACCCCCTCTTTTGTGTTGATCATTGTGTTCCCGGAATCTCAGGAATTCTTTTCAGGTTTCAAGGGGGGATGGGTTAGGTTACAATAGTGTTGAGTGCGTATAAAGTATAGGGATAAGAGGGGGGTACCACTCTGCCACATATCGTGCCGGGTATACACGAATTCGGGAAGATGTGCGCCTGCGCACTAGCGCGCACTCACGCTAGTGCGCAGGCGCATATCGAAATAGTACGTAAGTTTCTAAAAAAAGTTAGATTTTCTTATGCAAAAAAAATAAACGCAACACGCCGCACACCGTGATACACGAATGGGCAGACAAAAGCCTCAACGAGCAAACCCTTCCATTTCTGGCCGGCCAAACTCGGCCTTAAGTCGTCAAAATCATAAAAATATGCTACCATATTTCCATGATTGTACCGTTCATATTTTAAAAGGATAACAAACGTAACTTGCCATCAGAATGTCGGATTTCGACAACAAAAATATCGGCAGATTCAGTTTTTCAAGGCGCATCGATTTTCCACAATGACTCACGTGTTTCGACGACAGAGAGCTACTGCGCATGCAAAAACTGGTTCGTTTGCTTGATAGTGAACTATTAACTATTGACCGCACGAGCAATTCGTTACTCCAGTAAGTGGTGGCGAGCGGTACCAAACCTTGCGATGTGAGAGATCTTATCGCGGTCGTAAATCGGGAGGTCTCCATGCCTTTACCACTGGTCATCCAGGGTCGCTAATTGGTCAGTGAATACCCTGTTGGGGATTAGCGGGCCGTTCAAACTCCCTGTGACTTATTTCTCCATGCTCACACCAGGGACCAATTTTATGGAGCTGCTCAAGCACATAAATTGGCTTAGCACAAAAAAAGTGTTGCTCAATAAAAACAGGTTACCAGCAAAAATTCCATGTGTTTTTCATGCTAAGCAAAAATCTAGCTGAATATTACAAACAATAAACATCACGTACAAATTTGGTCTGTAATTCTGTTTTTGCCAAGAGCACATTTTCATGCTAAGCTGATTTGTGTGCTTGGCAGCTCCGTGAAATTGGCTACTGATAATTATTTGCAACTTGTTTGAGTTATGGTTATTTATGTCTGGTTTACCCAATTCTTTGTTGTGGTATTTGAGTGAGGCTGGATCATGTAGTGCCGTGGCCTCGTCTATATTGGCTCAAGCATTGAATTTGCAGTCTCTGGGTACAGCTGCAGGTTGTGGGCCTGGGACTATGGTGCATGTGCCCTCGGTCAAGTCACTTTCACTCATTCAGGGTTCCCACGGGTCATGGAAAGAAAAGTTGTCCTGCAAAGTCATGGAAAAGTTATGAAAAATTGGGGAAAATTAAAAAGTCATGGAAAAGTTATTGAAATTAAGATCATGCAGGGGTCATTCAAGTTATTTTTTATTAAAGTGGGTGGATCGGATGGCTGTAAGGGGAGGAGAAGGCCATTATTATTTTAAACTAATTTTCAAAAGCTAACAAATTGTTAGCCCAACATCAGTGGTTCATCAGTATCATAATTCATAACAACATTTTTCTTGCAAAATGTCATTAAATGTCATGAAAATTGTTATATTTTAGTCCTGGAAATTCTGGAAATGCATGGAATTTGTGAGGGTGAAGATGGTTGTTATTCGCTGCTTTGCGCCGAAACGGCAGCATTGTAGAGCTGTAAACTGCCCACGGAGCTGAGACCAGGCACGGTTCTACTGGGGTCTAGGGGGCTTTAGCCCCCCCCCCCCCCCCCCTAAAAAAAAAAAACATTTTGTCTAGCCTCCTCTCCCCCCAAAAAATGCAATAAAAAGTACATTCTAGAAAATACGTATATTGGAGATGCAGAAGTGCAGAAGTTGACTAGAAGGCTCTAGAACCGCGCCTGGCTGAGATGGTATGTGGAACGTGGGCCCAATGAGCAGGGATAATAATGACACAGCGCCTTTAGCACCAGTTTTGGTAGATACTTGCGTTATATAATATAAGCCTATCATTCTTTATTATTATTATTAATCATTATTATAACAGTATTATTATTTTATCAATTGTTTAATCTAGAGCTCTGTGTCTGAGTTAGTTCTTCACTGGGAGTCCTTCACTGACATTGAGGAACATGGCATGGCAAGACATCACTCGGGGATCAAGTACTATAAATATGCCATCGGTAAACAGCATTAGGTTTTCATGATTTTACAATCAGATCCCATAGAATTTGGAGAGTAATAGATAAATGTGACTATATTACACTGGTAACGAGATCAGGTCGGAGGACGTGTATACACCCGAGGTTTTCCGGAATTCAAAACGGATGACACAAAACATGTCGCAAGCAAGTCTGGAAATATCAGGGTGTGCTAAACACAGATGACGGCCAGAACCCGCCTGGGATCGAGGTTGATGAGGTGCGTTCAATGTCAAAATAATCCTGGCGTGAACTGGTTTATAATCATCTATTATATAGGGATTTTTTTATGTATCAAACTTAAAAGTAGTTTTGTGATTTCAAATTGATACTTTGTTGATATTACAGGTTCAGATCGAGGCTGCAGTGATGTGATTGGTTTCACTCGTGTCGGAATCACCAACAGCGTTATAATCCACAACCTGAGATTACAGAACGGACATAGTTACTACGCTACCGTTCAAGGTAAACAATCTGATGAAACCAAAATGTATTGAAATACAAGAATTTACCTGCAACCTTGATCTTCTTTCTCCTAAATTGCAATTCTTGCCAGCTGTCTGCATCTCTTGGCAACATTTCTTTGTTATTGTAGCTTGTTACAACTGATAGTAACCAACGAATCAACATCATGGTGACGTATGTGTGCGAGCAGCGCACAAACGTTGCTTAGTGACTACATCATAACGTATTAACCAGTTCGGGCCGGGATTATTTTAACATCACCAAGCCGAGGCCCATGATTCTTTTTAACAAAACTCAATTCGAGGCTGGTTTAGGCCGATGGTACCGGGAAGCACACCCACGCATTTCTGGCCTTGCTCGCTGCTGACAGACATATTCGGCCTTGCTCGTGACGTGTTTATGCGTCATACGTTTTGGATCTGGGGAAAACCTTGCATGTATTTACGTCCTCCGGCGCGAACTGGTTATTTGTTCGTTTCTATTGTTCCGCATTTTAAGTGGCTTAGTATAGCTGATTCAAGATAATACCAACTATCCTCAAGTCATCAGAAAGTTGCTGTTGGTAGGTTCGCAGAAGTGCGCCACCTCTACGGTACGGTGTTGTAGGTTGGTTGTTTTTGTTGGTTGGTGCAAGTGAAACATCGCGCCTGGTTGCATGTCCAATCAGTTGTTGGCATTGTTTGCAGAGTGTTGTTGATGCTGGTGGGACTTTGCTTCGGTAATAGAGTTCAACATTAGTCACATGAGTGATGCGCTCAGGGTATCTGATATTTAGTGCGTATTGTAGCAAAGCTCGATGTGATGCATTTATGGTTTTCTCAAGCGTTTTCGTTAGTATCCATGCAGCTAGTCCCACTATAGAAGAGCACCTACTCAATGCACATGTCAAATAGTTTGACCTTTATATGATCGCTTGCTAAACAGGTCCACGATATATAGAGTTTTTGGCACGCCACCCATGCCAGATGTCGTCGACATTGAAAAGCAGATCTATACTGTTGCTGATGTTACATCCAAGGTAGCAAAAATCTGTGCACGTGGGCAGCAGATCCTCTGACAGTACACGAATTGGCGTATTTGGATCAACACTAACGTACATAACCTCAGTTTTCTGCGGGTTTATACACAGACCCACTTATACCAAAACATGCTAAACCGGTGAAATTGGAGCTGTGGGGCAATCGACTGTGTTACTCATCAGAAAAACGTCATCGACAAAGGCAAGACCAGGTAACTTAACCGCCAGGTTATGTAAAAACATCCGTCGGCGAACCGTGTACCCATCAGCGTTTTCGCATAACGAAATACAAAGAACGTAGTCGAGCACGATGATGAACAGGTACGGAGCCAAAGTATCCCTTGCAACATACCAGATGTGGCTCCAAACCGATTGGTGTCACCTGTTGATGTTCGCACGATGCTTCAGTGTTTAGTGTACAGAGACATGATTATTTGCATAGGTACTCTGTAGAATTTGAGGATCACAGGTAGGCATGCCTGTGTAGTCAAATGCTTTGCTATTGTCAGAAAATACAGCAATAACGCTCTTCTTGTGCGCTTTGCATGCATCAATACAGAGTTTGAGGGACAGGATTTACTCCGTGGTGTTGCGATAGGGTCAAAAGCCGGCTTGCAGATTTCAAAGTAGGGATTCCATTCGTTCACGTAGACGCCCAAGCATAACTCGATTGAACAACTTGGCAATGACTGACAGCAAAAGTCCACGTTAGTTGTTAAGCAATGTTGAGTTGCTCTTCCTCGGTCGGTACTGTAACGATGGTGGACATAGTGAACTCTGAAGGTGGTGGGTTGCCATCTGGCTATTGGCAGCAGCCTGGCGACGTCGGATGGTATGTTATCATGACCACTTGCTTTACCGAATAGTAGTTTTCTGTGGGAAAGTGAAGCACTGAGTGACTTTAGTCACATTTGCCGTGGCGGCCGTGGGGTCTAAAATATCCACGGCCAATAGCAATTATAGGGCCGCTGCAGCATTCCCACGGTCACATACTGAAGCAGTCACATATGTTAGGGTAGCCGCACGGCGTATTTTGAATTTGTGGCGACAAAAAACCTGCGGCTGCCGTACGGCCTTTGAAGTGATGACGCATGGTCACCTTAGGGCGTCCCTTTGACGGCCGTAGGTTTTTGACAAATACCAAGGCAGACGCAAGGTAGCCGCAAGGCGCCCGCAAGGCGGTCGCATGGGGACTATACGGCAGATATATGACAGATATGAGAGATAATATACATACGAAATATATATACCCGCTCCATGCACGGCGCAGACTGCTGTGCGTGGGCCTTGGAATTCCTGTGACCGCCGCAATTTCTTGGGGGTCCGCAAAGGCAATTGTAATTCATAAGACCCTAGGGCAGCCGCACGGCAAACGCAAGGCCACCGTACGCCCGACGTATGGTCGCCGTGGAACCACTCTACGGCATGGCTACAGCGTGTCTAATTGCTACAGCAAACCAAGAAATGAAAAAAGTTATAACTCCATGCTATAATCCCACGGCGACCCCTACGGCCTGTAAAAGATAGGGATACGCCCTAGGGCGACCCTGAGGCCACTGCAGATCCTCTGCGGCCGCCACAGGTATCTCTCGATTACGGGGGGCTATACAGCCGCCATATCCTAGCCGTAGAGCAAATGTGACTGAGGGTATGATGGGGCTTGAGCATTCAGACACTTGTAAATTAATGTGAGAATTTTAAACAAAATCAGCTGCTTCACAGGAAGCCAGTGAAGCTCTACCAACAGGCCAGCAGGGTTGGTCCCGTGAGCAATGGCCAAAGCAGCAGGGTGAGAAAGTTCAAGAACGGCATCCCGTAGGGCTCAGTACTCGCACCTATGCTGTTCAACATCTACATTCATTCATGACCTACCTGCAACACAATCAAGGAAGTACGGCTACACAGACGACCTGGCCATCCTACTCGGCAAACCATCCTGGAAAGCAGTAGAAGAGGGTCTCCCTGAAGACACTAATGAACATCATGATCGACAACACCCGGCTACAGTTCCAGCCCTTCCCCACATATCTCGGTGTGAAGCTGGTGTTCTCTGTCGCCAAGTATTTGTGCTCCGGTCTAAGAGCAACCCCTACAAACCATCTGCCTGCTGTTCTTGCTGGTATCACTCCAGCAGAGGTCAGACAAGAAGCAGCCACGCTGGCTCTCACTCGAAAGGCACAGACGAGTGAATTCCACCTCCTTTACAAGATCGCCACTGAGACACCACAGCACATGCGCCTCAAGTCCCAGCACCCCTTTGCCACACACGCCCAAGAACTGCTTCGCTTAACACCAACTGACACCCCCAATGCTGCATGGGTCAAGGCAATAGATGGAGGGAAAGGTGAAAGTCAGCAGATCCATCTTGGCTACACAACTACATTCAAGACCCCACGGATGTTCTTGGCCATCACCTGCCCCAAAAGCAATGGACAACCCTCAACCGCCTGAGGACAGGCGTAGGACGCTTCGGTGCAGAAATGGAGTTTGACGGACAGTGCCCACTGCGATTGCGGGCACCCAACACAAACCGTAGATCATATAATAAACAGCTGCCCCAAACACCAGCCACCAAATGGCAAACGTGGTCTAATCAACCTGGACAATGACACATTGGACTGGCTTGCCTCAACGAAGCTAAAAGTCTAAGGACATACGCAAGAAGATAAGAAGCAAAATAGAGCGTGTCATTGGCCGATTCCGCCCCGCGTCCGGAAATTAAAAATGATACGCTGCCATGTGGTGTCATCCCGGTGAGTATCCAGCTCGCTGCCGTGCGGTATTCTTTCTATATACACAAATAAACCACAAGGGAAACTGACTAGTTCCCTCTGGAACCCGCCTCGTAGACATGTAGTCTGTGGCATGTAACTTTACGGAACTATTCTCAGTAACGTTACTAGATTTCCGTCGTTGACTAGACAGACGAAGAACTTAAATATCTTGTGCTGAAAAAAGATGCAAAATCTACAGTATCGGTTAATTTGTGTGACATTATCGATTGGTGATACATTTACCATTGGTTACTACATTGTCAGTTGTAACATAGCTCAATCAAATTGAAGAATTCCTAAGTGCATGTAAACTGTTTCTTCTGTGCCTTGTGAAAATAAAATAAAAAAAGTGAAAATAAAATAAAGTAAAGTAAATTAAAAGTAAAAATATAAATATACAAAGAGAATATAGGTTTTCTAACGGATATATTTCAATTCCACCCAGCGACTGACTTTGTAGGTCTGTCATCACAAGCAATGTCAGATTCAATCACCATTGATACCTCGCCTCCTGTCGTCACTACTGATCATACGTTAGACATTGGAGGCAGCTTCATCCAATCCACAACTTCCATCTCTGCAAGGTACAGTTGACATCCAATCCAAATGTCGTGCACTCGGAGAAAAAGTAAAAGAAGCCGAAAATTACACCCACAATGAAGGCCAGTTCATACTTCAAGCGAAAAGGGATGCGATGCGAAATTTACGTCAAAAATCATTCACTGCTAAAATTTTTCCATCGTTCCAATGTATTGTCTTAGTTTTGTTTTGAAGCCTGTTTTCTCAGATGTGTATAATGTTAATTTCTTGGAAGCTATTAATATGCAAAAAAATCATATCTATGGAGCTGCACTGTGTACCAAATGAAACTTATATCCTGGACTTTGCAACATTTTCATTTTTTGCCACATAATATACCTTTTTCCAGAGCGGGTCACATTTGTATGTTTAATTTACAATATAAATTTCATCAGTCTCTGGCTCCTCACTGGAAAAATAATAATAAATTAGAAAAATAAAATTACACACGCCACTTTTTATCTCTAATATTTTCAGTTGGGAGAATGTATTCTCTGACCAGGAGAGTGACGTCGCATTTTACAAGTGGGCTGTGGGTTCACATCCAGGTCATGCAGACATTATGCCATTCACTAGAGAGAGTACAGAGATTGGGGTCAGTGACCCCTCAAGACCTTTGCTCCTACAAGAAGGTCACTCATATTTTGTTTCAGTCAAGGTACGTAGGCCTATTTCCTTTTATATAATAGCAGTGCTGACTTTATTTGTTGTTTATGCTAAGGTTTTTCAGACTGTTTCATACATCATAGTTAAAGTCATGCTATCTCAAATATCAAGCTTCTATGGCAGGAATCTTAAAAGAAACACAACATTTGCAAACATCAAACACAAAACTACAAAATTATTACGAAATACCTTACTGGACTGTTGGTGAATAACAGTCTACAGCATCCTGTCAAATTATGGCACCTGGTGTCCGGTCATTTTTAAGAAAAGCTATGGGTATTTGTATATAATTTCTATTTTCTAACACTGGCCGGCTGATCAGCGTTAACAAAAACGACGACTTCTTTAAGATACTACCCTTAATTCACTATTTTTAGTTGGTCCGCATTTAATAGCAATTAATATAAACAGTTACAAGCCAGCTAGACTGGTTTCCTGACTGTACAATTCCCTGACATTTATAATTTGCTCCGTTTAAGGAAACCAGACTACAAGAACATGATTGTTTTCGTTGGTTTTTCCAGCATCTACGAACACAAACCTTCAAACAAGTCAGTTTTAATAACAATATCTGCTATACAATACTAACACCCCCCCACCAAAAAAATTAATAAAAAATAAATCTTCATTTTAAAATCATTTTACCAAGGCAATCAACACTGTCGGTCTGATCACACTGAAGAGTTACGGAGCATTCAAAGTTGATGCAAGCCGTCCATTGGCTGGTCACGTCTTTGACGGAAACCCTGCCAATACCTCAGCCAATCACAGAGACCAAGACTTCCAGGAGGATCGTACTGTGATCCGTGCATTCTGGGAAGGGTTTCAGGACCCTCACAGTGCCATCGTTGGATATTCCTGGAGAGCTGGGATGTGTTCAGGTTGCAGTGATGTCATACCGGAGCAGCATGTGGGCTTGGCTACTTGTAAGCAGAGTTGTGGTCGAGTACTTTCCAAGTACTTTGTTTACTACCAAATATTGAGCTGTAAATTTGTTGCCAACAAAGTGAGACAAACATTGACAGTAGACAACAAATGCAGTCAATGTTAGAGAAAAACATAACTAGGGACTTTGGATTCATAAAGATACTTTTAAATCAAAGTTTTGGGACAGAAGTACTTGGAAAGTACTTGGAAAGTACTTGAAAAGTACTCGACTACAACTCGGCGCTTGTCTGATTAATGAAAACCTGCACTAATGATGTGCAAACCCGACCTGAAACCGACTTCAATTTTGGTCGGGTCTTTTTTTTTATCATTTCAGCCGGGGCGATCGGTTTCGGTTTTATGCTTGCAATTTTCGGGTCGGTTCGGGTCGGTTTAGCCATCTTGTAAAAACCCTGAAATAAACTGAAATAAACTGACACAAATTGAAAATAGTGTAAAGTTGACGAAGTTGCAAATATTAACTTAATTTAATAACTGAAACTTCCAGAATGTTTTTTTTAAGTATTTTCTAAATGTGTTAAAACAGTTAATTTATTATGTATTAATTGTGTACATTTTCTAATTATTACATTTCTCTTTCAAGATATAACTTTTTATTTACAGTATATTGATGCAATTTACTTTACAGACGTCATTGCTAAGAACCTGAATCTCGTGCCTGGTCTGACCTACTATGTAACAGTGACGGCTTGTAATGCCGCCGACCTTTGTACCTCGTCGGCCTCTGATGGCATCATGGTGGATGACTCTCCCCCGGTATCAGGGCGTGTGTATGACGGCGGTCCTGGGGGTGGGGATATCAGCTATCAGTCTTCACGGTGAGTTAATTACTAATGCCGCTGACTTTGGTACCTCCATGGCCTCTGATGGCGTCATGGTGGATAACTCTCCCCCGGTATTGGGGCATGTGGATGACGGCAGTCTTGGGGGTGGGGATATCAGCTATCAGTCCTCGCGATGAGTTAATCCCTAATGCCGCTGATGTTGGTACCTCGGTGGCCTCTGATGGTGTCCTGGTGGATGACTCTCCCCCGGTATTGGGGCATGTGGATGACGGCGGTCTTGGGGGTGGGGATATCAGCTATCAGTCCACGTGATGAGTTAATCCCTAATGCCGCTGATGTTGGTACCTCGGTGGCCTCTGATGGTGTCCTGGTGGATGACTCTCCCCCGGTATTGGGGCATGTGGATGACGGCAGTCTTGGGGGTGGGGATATCAGCTATCAGTCCACGCGATGAGTTAATCCCTAATGCCGCTGATGTTGGTACCTCGGTGGCCTCTGATGGTGTCCTGGTGGATGACTCTCCCCCGGTATCGGGGCGTGTGTATGACGGCAGTCCTGGGGGTGGGGATATCAGCTATGAGTCCTCACGGTGAGATAATTCCTAATGCCGCTGATTTTGGTACCTCAGTGGCTTCTGATGGTGTCCTGGTGGATGATTCTCCCCCGGTATCGGGGTGTGGTGATATTAGCTATCAGTCCTCATGGTCAGTTAATCTCTGAGCATCACATCAAATTATTTATCTGACTATTAATGAATTGACCATTGACCGAAGTCAGATTTTATAAAATGTGAGGCGTTCTGGCAAAATGAGACGGAACTGGCCACATATATTCATATAGTACAAAATATGTTGAATCGAAGTGTTTTGATGAAAAATGTTTGACATCTTTAATTTTTTTGAATACAACATTTGAACCTTTTGTGTGCCTTTTCCTCGGGTTTAGTACTGTTTGACTTGTCTATAAATGCAAACTTTAAACAGGCATAGCTCATCAACGGAATGTCAACAAACAGTACTGAAGTGCAACAAACAGTACTGTCAGGAAAATTTTATTCTCTTCCCTACTACCCACAAACCCACATTTTGACCTCTGCCCAGTTCTATCTCAAATGTAATGAATATTATCTATTATCTATTATCTATTATCTATTATTTCTTTCGGCAATGAAACCGAGGATTCCTCAAAAAGCGCCCAAGGCACTGTAAGCTCGTAAGCCTGAGAAAACCTGCAGGAGGATGAATGAAATGCCAGAAACACCGGGGCGAACCCCTGCTCTTAGCGATAAGCGTGACTGGGTTCTTTTATTATTCTAGCTACATTTTTGGCCACACATTTGTACAGGTGTATTCGTTTCAAAACTCATTCTTGTGGTATTTATTCCCTGCAGAGTCCAGCTCCATGCCCATTGGTGGGGCTTCCACGACCCTCACTCTGGCCTTTCCCACTACGAGTGGCGCGCCAGTACAACACCAGGAGCCGAAGACATTCTCCCCTCCACACGCATCGAGCTGTCAGAGGATGCCCTGATATTCCTGTCAGCAGCAGACCAGATGCCTGTTGGAACTAATATCTACATCACGGTGCGCGCCTATAACCAGCTTGGTATGTGGAGTGAGGCTACATCTAATGGGTTTCGTGTGGACTCAACTCCACCTGATGTGGTAGATACACCTACTGTAGACAAGACCCATGGAATGGCTGTCAACAATACTCAGGTAGGAGTTCTTGGGCCGTTTTCATAAAGCTCTGCGACAAGTCATAAATAAACATTAAATATTTTAACAATTTAAAATTACAAACATTATATAAAAGAAACTATAATACCAAGACAATGTGTTGGAAGTTGTGAATGGAACATTCATCGTAGTCAATATGAAAAAACCTTGGATATTGCTCTCAAAATTTCAAATTAGCTAGAAGTCCACAGCAAACTCTTTAATTTTTGTAACTGCATCATACGTCAGGTATTTTTATTTACGTTTTGAAAACTTTCCGAGAAGAGATTCAATTATTTTTTGACTGAATATTAGACGACTATTTACCGTGTGTTAAATAAGGGCAGAAGGCAATAAGGGCAGTTTGTTTGTTTGTTTGTTTGTTTTATTTGTATCGGGGAACGGGATCGGGGAACATATAGGGATCGGGAAACATATAGGGATCGGGGAACATATAGGGATCGGGGAACATATAGGGATCGGGGAACATATAGGGATCGGGGAACATATTGGGATCGGGGAACATATAGGGATCGGGGAACATAGGAACACACACCTCTTAAGAAGGCCGTGCAAAGCCTGAAATATCAGACTATCCAAAGATGTTTCAATTTGCCAGCTGTTCTTAATCTTGCATCTGAGTCAAACTTCAACGTTGTTTATTAATTTGTCTCCCAGGTTCTTCGGGATGTGATTCACTTCTCCTGGAAGTTCGTTGACCCTGAGAGTGGTATTAAGGACCAGTTTGTATCTGTCAATACGGATCATAATGGAGATGTCAATATTTCTCCATTAAAGGTAACATCCTCTAAAGAATTAACAATTTTTTACAATTTTCAGATTATGAGTAAAAAATTCAAAATTACTGTCATGACTTTTATATTTATTCCAGATTGCGGGGAGTGAGTTGGACCTCATCTTCACCAATCTGACATTACATGAAGGTAGTAGTTATGTCATTACTGTAGTGGCTTGCAACTTTGCTGGTCTCTGCACACAGGCTGAGACAGAACCTTTATTGGTAAGTAATTGAGGATTATTTGTCAAAAAGTAGTTGATGGGTTTTCCTCCCACCTCTAAAACTGTACCTTCTTCTTATCGTCTTCTGTCTACAGGTTTGCAAGCTGCAGTGCAAAGGGCACTTTTGAGGAATCCTTTGTTTCATTACCAGAAAGAATTATTAATAACATTTCAAACTGACTCGAGCAACTGTCCAAGAGTCCTTTTTGTATCGTCAAAAAAAATATTTTTTGGGTGAACTATAACCAGTGCTAAATAGTGTGTGTCTGTATGTCCCATGTGTCAATAGGGGAACAATAGATCCTTTCAGTCCTCGGGCGTTCGTCTTTTGTTGAATTTTGGCATTATAGTGTATGCTAAGTCAATGGGGTTAGGTTATAGTACAGGAAGAAAGCGAAACACAAAAGGGTATCCTCGGTCGTTATGTAAAACATGAGTCTGTTCCCGTATGTGTGTTGAAGTTTACGGTTAAAGTTTTTGAAAAAAAAGTATAACTTCTACGTGCTTTCATGTATTTTCAAGAAACTTGAATGCAGTGACCCTTGGGTAGGAAGACACAATTGTTCATGGGATTGCTGAGGTCAAGAGCATGTAGGGGTCATTAGAGGTCGTCATTTTAACATGCACACAATTTTTACTTTTTAAGAACACAAAACATATATCGATCGATCGCGGGAAAGGGCGACACTAGCGATCTTTGGACTACTTTTTTTTTTAAATAGTTTTTACACGGTTGCAGCTGCTTTTAATCACTCTGCATGTTCTTACGCCATTTCTGATTATACAGTTGATGTCTGAACAGACGAAATTGTTATTCCTTAAGGTTGATGGTAGTCCACCGTCTGTTGGGACGTTTGCCGTGGGTACAGAGAGTGCCGCCAACTTGGATCGTCATCTTATCATCTGGATTGATGCAACCAACACAGCAATACCAAGTAACCCTCCTGCTGATTTTGACAACACCACTGATTTTGACAACACCACTGATTTTGACAACACCACTGATTTTGACAACACCACTGATTTTGACAACACCACTGATTTTGACAACACCACTGATTTTGACAACACCACTGATTTTGACAACACCACTGATTTTGGCAACACCACTGATTTTGGCAACACCACTGATTTTGGCAACACCACTGATTTTGGCAACACCACTGATTTTGGCAACACCACTGATTTTGGCAACACCACTGATTTTGGCAACACCACTGATTTTGGCAACACCACTGATTTTGGCAACACCACGACCCAGAGTCCACCAACCACCCCATCGCCTCCACCCTACCACTCTGGCTGGATGACATGGATAGAAGACCCCTATACCTCCCTTGGTTCCTTGGCCCTCGCCTGGCTGGGATTTGCTGATGTACACTCTGCTATCAGCCACTACTTTGTCTCCGTCGGAAGCACCTATGGCAGCTCCGAGCTCACACAGGTATCTCTAGGCATTTTCTCTTCTTTTTAACTTGATAAAAGACATTTTTATCTTTTTAACCTTGCGACGTGCGGCCATTTTGTTTTTACACAAACTCGCGTCCGTACTTTTTTTCAAAGTCGGTTGTATTTCGTGTAACCCCCATAGTGTCTGAATATATTTGATCCCAGCTGGTGTTGTTGAATGTGGCAAGGCAACAATAGCATGATTAATTGCTTGGGTAGGTCTGGTAAAACCATACTTGAATAGCCCCTTTATGTACACAAAGTAATGAGATACTCGTAGGGCAACACTTTCCTTTGCAAAAAGCTGTGTCCCCGGTTCAACCATGGTTCAAGCGGCACTTACCATGCTATTCGGCATGCTTTGAACTAGGAATACATGTAATATGAGATTTTTTTTAACAAATGATGAAAAATCAATTGTTTTTTTACAGCGAAGAGACTTTGAAAAAAAGTGCAGTGGCACGTCGCAGGGTTAAGAATTGTTATTTGTGAGGCGTTCTGGCAAGATGAGACAGAACTGGGCAAATTTTAAAACTTTTCCTGACAGTACTGTTTGTTGCACTTCAATCAGACATTCCGTTGACGAGTTTTGCCTGTTTAAAGTTTGCATTTTTATATGTCAAACAGTTAAAAACCTGAGGAAAAAGCCCACAAAGGTTTGCGTTTTGTCAAACATTTTTCTTTAAAAACACTGTTATTCCACAAAACGCATGTAGTAGACATATCAAAGATTAAATCTGAAAATTGAAGAAAAACAATCCCCCATTTCATTATTTTCGTTTTTCTCTAATTTGGCTTATGCCCAATTCCATCTAATTTTGCTAAAACGCCTCACATTTCTCATTTTTACCCAATTTGATTTGCTCTTTTCCAAAACTGTATTCTTTTTTCCTTTTCTGTGATCTTGTCCACATGATATACTTTTTATTAAAAGAAAAATCAACATATCAGCAACACCAATCAGTTTTCCCTACCTTAAATAGAGTGGACCAGTCCGCGTTGACCACAGCAGCGATGGTATGTCATTGGATGAGGGCATCGTGCAGACAACTATCATACCACTAGAGGGCAGTATAACAGACTTGGCTCCCCGCTATCTCTACATCTCCATCTGGGCTGTCAATGGGGTAAATTGCTGCTTCATTCCATTCAATCAGCCAAAACACTGGAGCTTTTAATTAACACTCAATTTTATTTAATGTTATTTATTATATATTTTATGGGGTTGCTGTAAAGTTGAAACAAAATATAAACCAGTCCTGTGAAGTACTCGTCTAGGCTTCTATGTGGTATAAAAAATGATTTAAAAAAAATGGTTAAATGTCACTTGTTAAATAACAATAATAATAATAAGCATTTATAAAGCGCTCTTACACATGGTATCATAGCGCTTAAAGATGGTGTGTCCGTGCTTTTGGGGGGGTTACACCCTGAAAAATAGATTTTCAAATTAAATTGATAATTTGTATTTTCTATGAAATTTCGAATGAGACATCGCACGAAAATATTTGGCCAACGGCGAGTAATTAATTAATTAAATTTAAATTTGGAATTAGAAGCGTCCCGCTCCTAATTCGTGAGGGGCCTAGTATGCGTATGCGCTTTTTAGACTGCATGCTCAATGCGCGTTGTATACATGTACAAACAGCACGTGAAACAGCAGCAACTGCTTTCACCGTTGGCCATCTGCACTGTACTAAACAATAGACAGGTTTCCCCATGGGCTCCCATCGCTTTGAATGTTGAGGAGTCTGGGAACAGTGCAAAAGAATATTCTTCTGGGGTTTTCACCCCACTTCTAAAACTTTAATTTCTTCTCATTGTCTTCTCTGCGGGTTTACAGTGCCTTTAGTGTGTTCTTGGGGACAGGGTTGTAATAGTCATTCACAAGTCAGTTCACGAATCAATTCACAAGTCAGTTCACAAGTCAGTTCAGAAGCATCAAGGTGACTTGTGACTGACTAGATTACAACTCTGCTTGGGAATTTGATGGTTTCATTATCAGAAATATAACAACAATTTACCTAGTCAGATTCCCTTGTGGTTTATTTGTGAATTGTAATAAGAATTACATTATAATGATGGCCCATTGAAATCATCTTTGAGGTGACATAGCTACCATCAGAAAATATAGTAATTAATATTATAATACAAAGCTATATCTTCTTGTTGTAGTGGTTTTTGTTCAAGGTTTCTCCACTGTCGTCATTTTACCCATTCCAGGTTGGACTACCAAGCACTCGTCATCATTCTACTTTTGAGGCTTCCCCTACTTCACCAAACGAGGGCGCTCTGGTCCTGCTGCGTCGCTGCTCACCTACAACATGCGAGGGTCACTGTGCGTGTGCACCAATTCATCAAGTGTGTCATGTGATTCCACAGTGCACTGATCTAACTTACAGTAAGTACCAAACCGCAATTTGTTGATACAATAATAATAATTTATTTGTATAGCGAATATTCTATAAAATATATATTCAAATGCGCTTTACAAAACAGATCCATAAAAGTTAAAAATCTAGTATAAAAATACACTGAAATAGTTATTAAAAATTTAAGTTATTAACCAGTTCGCGCCGGAATACGTATATACATGTACACGCAAAGTTTTCCCCAGATTAAAAACGGATGAAGCACAAACACGTCACGAGGAAATGTCTGTCCGCAGCGAGCAAGGTCTGAAATGCGTGGGGGTGCTTCCCGGTACCATTGGCTTAAACCCGCCTCTGATCGAGTTTCGTTAAAAAATAATCCTGCGCCTCTGCTCAGTGATGTTAAAATAATCCCGGCGCGAACTGGTTAAAAACACGATATCGCTAAGACATACACAAGAGCACACAAATTAAAACCCTGAGCCCTCACCCCACCAACTGTTGCGTTAAAGTATCAGTAAAAAGCCTATTTAAACATGCATTTTCAACAGTACCTTAAAATTGGCCATACTGCTCGCTCTTCTAATTTGTATATTAAAGGTCATTCCATTATTGTTGCAATAATTGAAGATTTTTTTTAAAGTGAAATGTGTTTAATATCCTTCACATTTTGCTTTAAGTTTGGGTAAAACTTGCAAGAAAAAGTAAAAAATTAGACTGAAGCTTCAGATAAAATATAAATGACCTTTAACCACATTGCCTGCATCATATCGAGTTCAGTGGTCCAAGTATGTTACCTGAGTGTAACTGAGTGTAAAGTCACATTATGGCTTTCTGAGTTACAATTTTCACTAAAAAATTAAGTCAATTTTGGGATGTTAACAACTTTCTGTTTGAAAAACTCTATTCTGTCATATCCCAAAGTTTTTAAACTGAATCTCTTCGCGAATTCTTTTTTCAGGGATTTCTTTTTTGAACTGTGCACAGATCAAAAACTGTTAAACTCTCATAATCTTTGATAAAACTCTGGTAAACTCTAATAAACTTGGATAACCCATTTTGTGGTAACAGGTCACATAATAGTTTCAATACTGCTTTTCAGTAAATTGTTTCCTGTTAATTCCAAGATAATTCTAACACTGAGATGGAAGTTTTGGATGTACTGGATCTGATGCATGACGATATCGATTCAGTGATCAATATTGATGACACACCAACTCAGTACATGGCAGCTGCAGTCTGGCGAATCACAGAGCAGAAAGGACTGGATGTAAAGTGGTAAGTTCACTCATACAAAGAAACGACAACTCGGTAATCAACAAATTTCTCTTTCTGCAGCCTCGTACGGAAGCCCGTTAGGGCCAGGTATCTCTTTTTCTTTCATGGTGGTTAGTTTTTCTTTCCCGGTGGTGCGTTTCTCTTTGAGTAGCTCATCTCTCTTTCAGAACATGCATCTCTCTCTTTCAAGGGGACACCCCATTTTTCACAGGGGTGTATTTTTATTATGATTAAGTGGCAGCTGCAACATACTAAATCGCGGCCGTGAAATATTATCTCACGGCTGTGACTTATTTATCTCACAGCCACGACTTAGTAAAGCTGTGGAACTCCCTGGATGTTTCTATAAAAAAGATATGGAATCTTTTATTATTTAACAAAAATATAAGGCCAAATGACTTACTGGGTACATAAATTATAATTAGTCTTTTTGTTTAATAGTGTGGTGTCTCAGTTTTGTGTACTATGTCAATTAGGCGAGGCGTCATTAAGATGACATGCCGTTCTCCTGCTTGGGATGGAACGGGAGGAACGGGGCTATTGTTGTTTAATTACCCCATCTTCTCGTGAGCGCACGGGCCCCGTTCTGCCCGCGTTCCATGCTCGAGAGCAATACAATAGAGCGGTCACGCATGCTTGAACGCATTGTGTCAATCGCAGCGGATGTGAAGAACGACCACGCAATCAGTAGCTGATGTATTAAGCTTGTAGGCCTACATTTATATTATTAAGTATGAATATGTGACCTGTCATCACAAAATGAGCGTAAAGTCGCACGGAGTGATTTCCCAGTACGGCCAGTCAAATTCAAAATTTGAAGGGGTGGTCGATTTTGAGATTATATGTTTTCTTTAAAGACTAAATCCCCAACAATCAATTCCCAATTTTTCAGGACGATCAGATAAAAAAAAAAGTTTTTGAGACAATTTTGACTATGCCTTTCTTCGCGCAAGAAATGCCCGTTTTCTCATAATCTCTGTATTAAGACTCCAGACTAAAAAATAAAAAAATAAAAAATATTGAGTATCAAACCTCCAAGTGTTATATACCATTGGAAAGCTCTGTTTCCACAGAGTTTAGAAATACCAAAAACTCAATTTTTGATTTTGCCGACTTTACGCTCATTTTGTGATGACAGGTCACATATATGTACATGTACATAGACAAACTGATTGCGGAAAGAAATGTTGTTCTAGCGGTTGTTTTTCAAAACGTTTCTTTCCCTTTTCTTTTGCAAGTACATGAAGGCATTCAAACTTTGATAGAAAAGTATCACAATTTAAGTGAAGAATGTTTTGAATATCTTGGATTGGAGTCATTTGCTGAAAAAAAATGTTGGATTATTAAAATATAAGACGAGAAAGGAAAACAAAATTATTATGTGACCATAAACTTTATTAACAAAACATCGATAGCGGACAACAACATTTCATGTCAACATCAAAATGTACTTGCCCCGGTGTGAAACTACCTGAAAACAAACCAGTACATGTACATGTACATATACCACACAAAAGCCTTGTAGAGGTTTAGACCGATTTTGGATCTATCCTATAAAACACATCTCAGGCTAATCATTTGTGGTTTTCTTTACGCCCAGCTTCCGTTTATTTGTCACCTTTTTGGATCGTTTTGCCGCTGCTAATGACCTGCCCACGGCGGAACGCAACAATTTACATAACAAATAATGGCGCGTTCCAGCATCGGTGGATGGCTGAACTTTTTCCCTGTTCCGACGCGAGAGAACGGGCCCATTGTTGTTTTTATTGATTCCTGTGCAAGAACGCCAAGAAACGCGTGCGCTCGCAGGGGAACGACATGTCATCTTAATAACGCCTCGCCGAATGTAATTGTCAATAAATGGAGGTCCCTACTCGACAAGCAGTTGCTTTTTGGGGACCCCCATCCACATTTATTTTCCTTTACCTATGTTATATTACGTCGAGACCAGTTATGTGGAAAAAGTAAAGAACGAATGAATGAATGAACTCGCAGCCGCGACTTATTATGTCGCGGCCGCAAGATAAATAAGGCTTGGCCGCGAGTTAGTATGCATCTGCCACTTAACCCTCCCCCCCCCCCCCCCCCCCCCACCACCCAAAAACAAACACACCCCTGTGAAAAATGGACTTGCTCCTTGAAAAAGAGAGGAGACACCTCCTAAAATAGAGATGAGCTACCATGAAAGAGAAATGCACCTCTGTGAAAGAGAAAGAGGTACCTGACCCTAACAGGCTTCCGTAGCCTAGCCCTGCATATGATCTTTGATCAAAGACAAAAAATGATCTTTTTAGAATCAGAATCATCAGAACATGGTCTATTCTTTGTCAGCACACAACATAACGATGTGGTATTAATATGATCCTATAGGGTCTTACACAAGCACCTTGCTTTTATCGTTTCTTACAGGTATGAGTGGAGTATTGGTGATTATCTGTCTTCAGACTTTGAGCCAACGGGAGTCTTTGATCCAGCCTACGAAAGAATCTGGTTTGATGTTGGACAGGACAATCACACTGTTATCATGTTTGACAAAGGTATTAAAATCCTGTGCTATGTACAGTTCGAGTTCAGTTTCTACACATCAGTGTACACATTTTACCAGGAACAAGCTCAGTTTGATCGCGGAAGCTGCGGGTCATTGAAATTGATGTTTTCGAAATGGCACAAAATGCCCTAGAATATAAGATATTACACATAACATGCAGTACCTATGAAGGCCAGTAGTGGGCCGTACATTACGAGTGAATACATATACCAGGCGTCGCGCGCTGGTATGTTACAAGTGGGAAAATCTAATTTAGCACCCTCGTTTGGTAGCATATTGCCAATTCTCTCGTTTCACAATACGATGCGCCCCCATGTGATTTAATATGTACAGGCTATTTTAATAGCGCGTTAAATCTTGCGAACAAGTCGACATGATGTACTTCGTCTACTTACGTCATGCAAACGTTCACTCAACTTTGCCAACGTCGTTCGGCACCATTCTCAGGTGCTGAATTGTCAAAATACCCAGTTCATCGGGTGTCCAGTTGATTTTTGTGCAGGGCCAAGTTGGTTCATCCCCAGTTGTTAGATTGCCAAGTTTATACTAAGATGCCCAGTCATAGAAATAGAAACCTTCAGTACAACAAAGCTGTTTTTACTCGGTAGCAAGAATGATTTACAGGGGACAAGTTCTCAATTTCAGTATATCTGAAGATGGTTTGCTTATAGTCAGTGTGTTTCTCCTTTTAGATCGAAAGCTGACCAGAGATGTAACATATCACGTGTTCATCCGGGCTTGGTATGATGCTTCGACATACGCAGTGTTTAAATCAGACGGCATTACACCTGATATCACACCACCCAAAATATCAACCATCAGAGGCACAAAGGTGAGTTTAAATAACTAGTTTTCCTAAGATATTTTGGTTCAATTTTAATTAAGAAGTATATTACTGGTCCTTTCTTCCTCAATTTGTTAAAAACCTACCGACCAAGTTTGTTCAGGGACTTCCTAGGAATCCTATGATTTAAAATTTAATTACTGGTACACATATAACACATCGCAGTCGGAATTGAAACTGTGCTCTTTAAAGAGTATGCTTTTAAGACACTTGGGTGTATGAAACCACAGCAAACATATTTAATCTAGGGACCCCTCTTCCCCGATAGGCAATCATCAGTAAAGTCTAGGTCACAATGTAATAATTTTAATACTCGTAGTCGTAGCAGCATCTTGGTGAATCCTGTTAAATCTTGATGAGTCGTGATGAATCTTGGCTGGTCGGCAAACTCCCCTAACAGTTTTGAACTGTTCAAAATTGTTGTGGCGGTGCTACGATTCTTTGAAACCCTAGGGCAGTCGCAGTGCGATCATAACTCAATCACGTACAGTCGTATACGTAGTGCCATCTTGTAGGTATTAGTAGGCATTTGTGGCCAGTCGTGGTTTATCACGTATCACTACGACTATCCTCGACTGTCTGTAATCGTAGAGTAGTCCTAGTCCTGATGATGCTATCGTACTAAAACCATAGTACACTGTAAAAGACCGTAATAGGTCGTTATGAATTGGCCTTAAAATTGTACAGACATCGTCAATATACATACAGAGATCGTCGATATTTGTAGTGTCACCAAAGAAGGACTGTGAGTATTTGTAGGAGGGTGCAATTGGGACATTTTTCTCCCGATTAAACTGTTACAACCAAATTGGGGGCTTTGGTCTTTTGTTGCTGTCAGGTTAAAGATCTTGTGAGACCAGATGCCAGCAAAGACACTGATTACTTAATCGATCCCAGTGTTGTCTTCGTCTCATGGAAGAGTGTGTTTCAAGACACTGCAACATCCCACTACCAGGTGTCTCTAAGTACCTACCCAGGAGGTGAGTTCTTGTTCGCCCTGCTCCATCTTTTATCTAACCCATCTTTTATCGTTCAACTAACCCAAATATTTAATCTCCTTGGAAAACAACAGTTGTACTGTTAAGACTGAGTTTGCTACATGCTTTCCTACATGTATCTACTGAACCTTATACACCATGCATTTCTATCTACTCATCCTCAATAGGTGAAGATATTCGTCATTTTGCTGACCATGTCTTTCCGGCCAGCGTTTCGTCCACACAGTTTACCAGCCTGAACCTACAGAGTGGACTGCGATACTACAGCAACGTACGAGCATTCAACAGAGCCGGTCTGCACACGCTCAGAAGCAGTGACGGCTTTGTGGTAGATACCAGGAGGCCAGATCCCGGCCTTGTCTTTGATGGTATAGGTATGGAGCATACTTGTATTTGAGTCACCAAATATTAAGTCCGAATTTGAGTCTCAAGTCATATAGGTCGAGTCCAAGTTGCGAGTTGTGAGTCACAAAGATTGAGTCACAAGTCCCAGTCACGAGTCACCTTTAGGTACTGAGGTACCACGAAGAGAAACAATGTAAATAGTTCAATTTTTGTTATAACTTTACTCTAAATTAATGAACTAGTAACATGTACAGTATGTCAAATAACCCACAGGGTTCTTCATTGAAGTCATTTGATCTACATGTGACCTGTTTGCCTTTGTCCTTATAGGGTTGAGTCAGCGTCAGTCTAAATCACTTGTCATCATGACCCAATTCTCTCGGTCACAAAAAAATGAGACTCGGTCCAGTCAGTAACACAAGTCTGGTATGAAGCCTATTACCTAAATGGCATTCTAGAGGATATACTAGTATGTGTATTACTTAAAATGTATTACTTCAAGTATCGTTGATGTGCTCGAGTGGACTCGAGCACTACTCCTCCATTAACCACTCCTTATCACAGCTCAAGAAAACAAATCAACAAATACCTCCAACTCAACTTTCTTGTTTATTTCTTGTTTGGGTTGGCAAACAAATAAATAGACATGCATACCTCATTGGACAAGCATACTTCCACTAACTACCCTAAGGCCAAATTTACCAACTTGGATGGAGAATCTTTCTGGAAGAAAAATAATATCAAGATATCTCGATTTGGGCTAGTAGTTTTTAGCTTCAGACCCTATTTTGTGTAACAGAGTCAGATATCTTTCGCACTGCTAAATAACTAAACTATATGTCATGTTTACCAGTGAAGTTTAGTTATTTCTTGATGCGTAAGGAATTTGACTGTGCTTCACAAAATAGGGTCTGGGGCTAAAACTACTGGCCCAAATCGAGATATGCTGGAATCATTTTTCATCTAGAAAGATTCTCCATCCATTGGTATAAGTAGTTTTGGACTCGAGGTAGTGGAAGTAAGCTGGTTTGTTGTTTGTGGCCCACCTGTATAGTCAACATAGTCACCACCTTTAGTGACCATAGCCTTGTTGATGAACTGAAGACTTTATTTTATTCCAGAGCTTCACGATGTAGAGTACCAGAACTCCAGCACCGTCATCTCAGCCTCCTGGCATGGCTTTGTTGATCTAGAATCCTACATAGACCATTATGAGTGGTGTGTTGGACAGACCCCTAGCCCTGAAGATGTCAGCGTTCTACCCTGTACCGATGTTGGAATGCATCTGTCTGCCTCCAAGACTCTAGCAGTACCTCTCACAAATGGTAACAATCACATGTACTTTCTCTGTTAACCCTATTGGTTTGAATGGTGCCCACTTGAAGCTACACAGCGATGCATTGGCCAATTATGCATTGTGTTACTGCAGTCAAAGTTAAGGTTAACAAATATTCAGAAATAAGATCTGTGAACCAAAAAAAATTAAAAATGAGTCACGATTCGCCAGAGCTACTTAATGGCCCTGTCACACCAGAGCGTTTTAGGCCAACGCGTGAGAAACGTGTTGTAATTTTGGCAACACGCTGGCAAACGCTGACCAACGCTAGGCCAGCGTTAGCAACACGCTGAGCGCGTTACTCACACGCTGGGACACGCTGTCACATGCCGAGGAAAACATATTTTTTTCAACATACCTACAATTTCCAGCGTTTGCCAGCGTGTGGATGCACACGCTGGCGGCGCATTGGAGGTACGTTACTCACGCGTCGAACACGCTAGACGATCGTTATCAACCCGCTACTCACACGCTGGCGTACGCCGGCGACACGCTGGTTATGGCCCTGTCACACCAGAACGTTTTAGGCCAATGCACGAGTAGCGCGTTAAAAATAGTTGATACGCTGGCAATCGCTGAACTTTCACAGAAAAAGTCAAGTGGAACCGTGATTTCAGCGTGTCCATACAGGTTGATAACGGGTTCATAGCGTATGCCAGCGCGTGAGTAGCGTATGAGGAACGCGCTTAGCGTGTGAGGAAGGCATCACTGATTTATAGTAAAAATAAGACAGCGGGTCCCCAATGTGTGAGTAGTGGGTTGGTAACGATCGTCTAGCGCGTTTGACGCCTGAGTAACGACCTTCCTGCGCGCCGCCAGCGTGTGCAGTCACACGCTGGCAAACGCTGAAATTGTTTAGGTATGTTGAAAAAATGTATTTTTGCCACAGCGTGCGACAGCGTGCGACAGCGTGCGACAGCGTGCGACAGCGTGCGACAGCGTGCGACAGCGTGCGACAGCGTGCGACAGCGTGCGACGGCGTGCGACGGCGTGCGACGGCGTGCGACGGCGTGCGACAGCGTGCGACAGCGTGTGGGTAACGTGCGACAGCGTGTGGGTAACGCGCTCAGCGTGTTGCGAACGCTGGCGAACGCTTACCCGCGTGTTGCCAAAATTCCAACATGTTACTCGCGCGTTGGCCTAAACCGTTCTGTTGTGACAGGGCCATTACTGTAGTAGCGCGTCGGCTTTTTACACAACTAATCATGTGGTCGTTGCAGTACGCTTGCGCGCGTTGGAACGCGATACTTACGCGCTAGGCAGTCGTTCATCAGTCGTCGAGCGCGTTACTAACGTGTTACTCACGCGCTGGCGAACGCTATGAACCCGTTATCAACGCGTTATGGACACGCTGAAATCACGGTTCCACTTGACTTTTTCTGTGGAAGTTAGCGTTTGCCAGCGTATCAACTATTTTTAACGCGCTACTCACGCGTTGGCCTAAAACGTTCTGGTGTGACAGGGCCATAAGCCAGAGAAATAAGCCTTTTAATAACAGTATTTGGCACAATAGAAATGATGGAACCAAGCAATGTTTTTCCTAAATAACATGTTTATTAGGCATCAGCCTGAGTGATATACATGTACCAAAATGAAAGCAAATGGTGTGCTTTCTACTGGGTGTAAAAACCTGAAAACTTGTCAATAAGATAAATTTTGAGAGATCTTGAACACAACTGACAAATTTTCTTACCTTTATTGGAAAGAATTCCATATCTGGACATCACATGTTGTTATGCTGAGGAAGTCCCATTTTTTTACCACAATTTGATGCTTAAATTTCGGAATTTGGAGAACACTGTTTTCTGGTTGTTACCTTTTTTTGTCAGGGCCCATAGGTTTTGTAAACAAGAACTTGGATAATTTCTAGATATAGAATTTTTTTTTTTATAAAGTGGGGTGGGTTAAACTTTTACCCACAGCCTTTGATAATAGATAACATTAATAACGTGCTCAATAACTATCTTTTTCAGGCATCCGGTATTACTCCAAGATCTCAGCTATTGATGCTGCCGGCCTACAGTCTGTAACAGTCTCTTCAGATGGGTTTGTAGTGGACATCACAGCCCCTGAGCCACTAAAACACATCCACTTCGGGAATAACTTGATCCAGAATCCATCATTTGAAGGTATAGAAATTCCGCTATAACTAACAATTGGGTTATGCCTAGTTATCACCTATAAAATGTTTATTGTGGTATTTGAAAGATTTGTCAGTTTTGAACAGATGTACTTATCCTTCCAGATATAAATGTTGACACAACAACAGATGAAATCACAACAACCGAAAGTGTGTGGGAAACTGAATCAGAAAGTGAAAAAACAGAGGCAACAACAAAAGAATCTTCAACAGGTACTACCTATGTCTCAGATAGTTATCCCACTGCTGCCACCAATTTTACAACTGAAGTTCCAAACGCTACAGACAGTATGAATACCGTTGAGGATACACTGCTGCCAGAATGGCATGTGGAATCCGGCAGCCAGATTTCTGTGATGACATCTGAAAAGAAGATTGCTCAAGATGGTCGTTCTTTCTTGTCTCTTCACGGCTCTATCTCCCAAACCTTCGAGACATCACCGGGCAGCCACTACCAAGTTGTGGTATTTGCAAGTCACGCTGTACCATCTCACAATCCTTTGCTGAATCAGGAAGGTCGCATTGAGGCTCCGGGATTGGAACGTGTCTTTAGGTTGTATGACAGGCTCGCACATGGTCACTCCGACCAGAGTCCGAGCTCCACCCGATGGCATCAGCACAGGTTTTATTTCACAACCAACGACGATGTCTCAACATTAACAATCTCCTCAGTGGGAGAATCCAATGGAATCCTGTTGGATAATATTCAGGTAAGCAAATCCCTAATCATATTCTTTAAAAAATATATATATTATAAACTCTTTTTTATAAATTCATGTTTTCCTGTATCAAATCACTTGGACACACCCCATGTAATTGCTTGCACATTCTGTGGTGAGTAGTTGATAGCCAACCATTTAATAATTTTTTTTCTCATCTTTTTCATGTCAGGTGAGGGAAATAACCGCTGGATCAAGTACCGGTGATGGGTCCGTAGAAGTCCATACTCAGTTCATTCACAACTGGTCATCCATACAGGCCAAGTGGCATTTCATTGATCCTGAGAGTCACATAGTGGACTACAGCTGGGCTATAGGTAGGTGGAATCGTGTTCTCTATAGTCACCCATTGAGGCATTTAATTTATCCTGAGAGTCCCATAGTGGACTACAGCTGGGCTATAGGTACACTGTAGGTGGAATCGTGTTCTCTCTGGTCACCCATTGATGAGGCATTTCATTGACCCTGAATGATGTCACATAGTCACTATTAGTGACCCCATCGGACAAATAGGAATTAGGAAACATGCCAAACTCCCATAAAATAAATGAAAAGTAGCTAGACAGTTCTCACTATTCCACGTACAATATACAAACTAATTTATTTACACCTAATCTCCAACAACAAAAACAAACAAAAATCTAAAATCTAAATATTCACAAAATACAAAATTCGCAAGTTTATCGACTTGTACTAATTCAGGTACAGCTTTCCTCCAACTCCAATTAATTCTCAATTTATAAAATTCTCAATCTCAACATTATGGAATAGTCCTGCAGAATTACTACAATAATATTGCATTTAGTGATACAAGCACCAAAATTGGCACACATGCTCATTTTGGGTCCTTATACAAAAACCCTGTTAGCCAAATTAAAATCCAAGATGGCCGCCATTTTTGAAGATGGCCGCCAATGAAGGCCAAATGTCACCGAAATATTGATGTAAGGATGGAAAGAATGGTAATACAAGCACAAAACTTGGCATTTAACATCTGTTTGGTCTCCCTGTTGTTGGCATATCCAAAACAGTATATTAGGCACTTGAAAATTTAACATGGCCGCCATTTTCCAAAATGGTCGCACGGAATGGCTAGTAGTAGTGTTACCAAGGATCAAACAGTAATAGGACCAAAATAGGCATTTAATCTCCATTTGAATCCAATATTTTGCTAAAATTGTCAACCACTTGGTAATTCAAGATGGCTACCATTTTTAAAGATGGCCGCCACAAGATGACTCAGCCTATATATGTTACAAAAAGTGACACATAAATCGTAACATATCTTGTACAAAGACATACAACACACTCTAAAAACAAATTGGTTGAAAATAACCAATATATTGGTCGATTTCAACCAATCCAGTTGGTAGATATGTGGATAACCAAAATATTACTGTTATTACCCTGTTGAAACCGACATTTTACCGAGTAACAACAATATAATACAGGTAATGTGGGTAATGGTGAAAGGCTTGAATTGGTCATTACATTGGGAATTTGCGTAATAACAGTAAAATTATAGCAATTCCAGAAAAATGTCCAAGTCCAAATATTACTGTTATTACCCTGTTGAAACAGAGTTTTTTTGCGAGTTTATAACAGGGTAATGAGAGGTAATGGGTAACATTTTACCGAGTTAATAACATGGAAATGCCGGAAATGCCGGAAATGCCAGAAATATTGTTACATTCTCCTTGGTAATATTTGGTAAATAGGGTAATATCAAGGGGTAATATCAGATGGTAATAACACGGCAATGCCAGGAATATTAGTTACATTCTTCCTGGTAATATTGGGTAAATGGGGTAATATCGGGTGACCCAATTTACATGTTGACCCCAAGTGGGCGTGATAAACTTTGGTGAAACATTTGTGTCACTTTTTCTACATGAACGTTATGTTTTGCGTAATAGCGATACGTTTAGGGTTTTTTCGTAGAGATAATTGTGTAATATTTATTTACTCCAAGTCTCAAAGAAACAAATTTGCCAAAAAGCCAACACACAAATAAATAACAAAAAATTAGTTGCAAACTGTGATTATAGACGGCGGTGATATTGCGCACATAGAGTTTAAGTACATGCTAAGATTGTAGCAGTGGCAAGCGTCATTGATGTTTATATGTGTATATATTGTAGTATTTTCCGGTAGTATTAAATTAGTATTAACCAATAAAATTAACTAATTGGGTAATATCGGGTGGTAATAACAGTACAATATGCCAAACATATCGGGTACTATCGGGTGGTAATAACAATGCTATGCCAGAAATAACGTTAAATAACGATTACATTTTCTCTGGTAATATTGGGTAATAATATAGGTAAAGGGTGAAATATCGGGTGGTAATAACAATGCAATGTCGGAAATATCGGTAACATTCTCCCTGGTAACAGTGGGTAAATGGGGTAATATCGGGTGGTAATAACAGGGAAATATTGGTCTACTATTTCCCCGTTATTACCCAGTAATAACAAGCGTTATTACTCGTTACAACCCGGGTAATATCGGGTAAAATGCCCAGTGGGTTGGTTGAGCTCAACCAATATAACTAGTTGGAGGATAACCAATATATTGGTTATGAATAACCAATAGATTGGTTAATACCTTGGTTACAAGCTCAACCAGGACTGATGATATCGATTTGATCTATGCATGGGATGTTAAAACACAGACTGTAAGCATCAAAGGCACGCTAAGTATGCCTTCAAATGTTCAGTAACGCAAATACAAAATAAAGAGTTAATCTTGGAAAGCAATTACAACAGTAATGGTAAGAATCTCAAGTCAGGTCGCAATTCTTGTAACCATTTTCTTCTTTACTGACACCCGCTATTGTTATAAATTGGTATTGTACGTACGTGTTGGCCGCCATTTTGAAAAATTGCGGCCATCTTTGATTTCCAGTGATTTATGATTTGTTAATTATAAATGACCAACGAGAGGTAAATTGCAGCTTTATTGTATGACCATTTGAGAGGGTATCCTGTTCCAAAGTTGAGGGCCAGCAATTGTGAAGGATTTGTCAGTGGAAGTGTTTTTTGATCTGGGTTCTAACAGCAGCGTACCATCACGGCAGGATCGAAGACCGGATCGACCTGATACGTGAAGTTGGATACAGCGATCAAGATATTGTGGAGCTGTGTGATGGAGACATTTGAAGATGAGGAGTGCGACCTTAAAGCGAATTCTTTGCCGGACGGGAAGCCAATGAAGTTGAGCAAGTAGCGGAGCCGCCGATTCACGTCTGTCAACGGCAAATAAAAGGCGTGCAGCACGGTTTTGCAGTCGCTGGAGTTTATCCAGATTGGATTCCGTAATACCGAAGAGTAGGGAGTTGCCATAATCCTGACGGGATAGAACTAGCGCACGAATGACTTGGTGACATGCTTCAAAATCAGGGTATCGGCGAATTTGTGAAATGTTGCGAAGCTGAAAGTGAATGCTGTGGTTGAGGTTATAACATGTTTTGACATTGACATATTTGCATCAAAATAGATGCCCAGGTTGCGAACGGACTGCGATGGTTTTATGGCAGTGTCCCCTATTGTCAGAGTGACAGGAGGTAAGTTGCGAAGCGTGTGTGTTGAAGCCGCTATAAGAAACTCAGTCTTTGTGTCATTCAGTTTGAGCATATTTTGGGTCATCCATAGCTTCACATCTTGGATGTGTAGGATATTTATAGTTGTACACAGTACGAAAGTTGTTGTCAACTCACCACGGTATTTGTCCGTGAATTGGGCAGAAGTCCACTCGCTCGGTCTCCTCGCCGCGGGACGAAATTGGGTCTGTCGGGTCGATATAAGTTCTGGCGCGGATGCGCGAACTACAGTTCGTGTATAGTTTTATCCACGAGGATTGTTCAGGACACACACATACGATTACTGACTTGACGAAGACACACGGAGACGAAGATAAACGCTAGTAAAATTAAGCCGAAGAATGGTGCTCAAAAAGTCACAACGCGATAATTTCCTAACTTTTTACCAACTGCTAGAAACACGTGGAAAAACCCCACATGAAGCACATGTGGACGCACCAGCGAATTTATATACATTACAGGGTACCAGTCAATGATGTTCGCTGGCGTTGATTGGCGAGTTCTATACATGTGACGCCAATGTTGTTATTTACATTAAGTCGCGTCACGATTAAAGGAGCAGTCGCTACAGTAGCTCCCTCCTAGATCGGAGCAGGTAAGAAACGATCGATACAAACGACCAAAAAACAAAACAAAAATGTTTCAAGTGTCTGAAGTGCAAAACTGGACATAACGAGCAGGCCAATGCACATGGCGTCCAGATCTAGTGGTCTTGACCTCTGGAACTGGAGGAGTCGGCGTGGGTCGATTAGGGTGCATGGCAGGAGGAAGTTTCTGTTGGATCACAGGTGCTCCGAGGCCGACGGTGGTGACTTCCTCAAGGTATGCAACTTTGAGACGGTCAATGCTGACGGTGTCGCGCTTACCCTTCCTATCTAAGACGAAATACTTGTTCGTCCGTCTGAGTACCAGAAATGGACCATCATAGGGGGGTTGAAGTGGTGTTCTCACTGTGTCGTTTCTAACATATACATGGGTGCACGTGAGGAGATCAGGGTGCACATGAGAGTTGCTCTGCTGGGGCCGAGGTGGCGGAGGCTGAATGGTTTGCATGTGTCGTCTAAGACGATGGATGTAGTCCATGGGACTAGGTGCAACAAATTCACCGGGCAACCTGAGTGTAGTACCGAGAACCATCTCTGCGGATGAGCAACCAAGAGTTGATTTGACAGCAGTCCTGATACCAAGCAACACCAACGGAAGGGATTCGGTCCACTTCTGATTAGTGTGAGCTTTGAGGGATGCCTTCAACTGTCTATGGAGGCGTTCCACGAGTCCATTCGCAGAAGGGTGATACGACGTCGTGCGTATGCGCTTGCAGCCGAGCATGTTTGTGAGGGCTCGGAACAGTGAGGATTCAAACTGTCGTCCCCTGTCAGTAGTGATCGTTGAAGGTGCACCGAAACGGGCCACCCAATGGGTGATGAAAGCTCGAGCAACGGTCTCTGCCGTGATGTCAGGGATTGGTATGGCCTCCGGCCATCGGGTGAAGCGGTCAACGCAAGTCAGCAAGTATGATTGTCCATTGGAAGGCGGAAGAGGGCCAACGAGGTCAATGTGGACATGGGCAAACCTAGCGTCGGGTGTGGAAAATGTTCCCAAAGGCGATTTGGTGTGTCGATGAATCTTGCAACGTTGACACTGGTGACACTCTTTAGCCCAGGACCTGACGTCTTTGTTGATACCGGGCCACACAAAACGTGCAGAGACTAACTGCTGCGTTGCTCGTATACCAGGGTGAGACAAGCCATGTAATGCATTGAAAATGAGCCGTCGGAACTTGTGAGGGACATAAGGCCTAGGATTGGCCATAGTCGTGTCGCAAACGATGGTGCCAGGCGATGTGGAGAGGGGCACTGTGATGAGTCGTAACGAAGTGTTGGTCAGGGTGGGTAATTCCGCATCAGTCTGTTGGGCGGCGGCTATGGCCTCAAAATCGATGACATCGGAAACCTCCAAAGCATCAATTAGTGCCATGCGTGAAAGTGCATCTGCTGCCGTGTTAGATTTCCCACTGATGTGACGGATGTCAGACGTAAACTGTGAGATGTAATCAAGGTGACGAACGTCACGTGGTGAATGGCGATCTGGCTTGGATTTCATAGCGTAGGTGAGTGGTTTGTGATCTGTGTAAATGCAGAACGAGCGACCTTCGAGCATATGACGGAAATATTTAACGCTGAGGTAAATTGCGAGGAGTTCTCTGCCAAATGTACTATAGCGCGTTTCGGCCGGTTGGAGACGCTTGGAGAAGAAGGAGAGAGGTTGCCATGTTCCATTTACACATTGTTGAAGAACACCCCCGACTCCCACATCTGATGCATCGGTGAGGAGGCATAATGGTGCCTCTGCCTTTGGGTGGACCAACAGCGTTGCATCTGCTAGTTTTGCCTTGACGCGCTCGAATGCTGACTGGGCATGCTCGTCCAACTCGATGGGCTGGTTTTTCTTCTTACAGTTCTTGAGCATGTCAGTGAGAGGTTGAACAGTGTCTGCACAATTCGGAATAAACCGTCGGTAGAAATTAATCAACCCAAGAAATTCTCGTAACTTGCTAAGTGACTCCGGCACTGGGAATGCCTGAATGCTCTTCACCTTGTCTGCCAACGGGCGGATACCAAACTGATCAACGTGATGGCCGAGAAAAGTGAGGTTGGGAACTCCGAACTGACATTTGCCTGGATTAATGACTACGCCATACTCAGCTAGACGATCAAACAGCTGTCGGAGATGATCCAAGTGCTCCGCCTCGGAAGTGCTTGCCACCAATATATCATCGAGATAGACGTAGACAAAAGACAAGCCTCGGGTCACCTCATCGATGAATCGCTGGAAAGTTTGCGCTGCATTCCGCAGCCCAAAGGGCATGCGCACAAACTCGTACAGTCCAAAGGGCATAGTTATGGCGGTCTTATGTACATCAGCAGGCTCGACTGGTAGTTGATGATATGCTCGGATCAAGTCTATTTTGGAGAAAACTGTGCAACCGTGCAGGGACGATGAGAAATCCTGTAGATGTGGGATCGGGTAGCAGTCGGGTACGGTGCATTTGTTGAGTGCCCTATAGTCACCGCAAGGGCGCCAGTCACCGGGCGTCTTTTTCGGCACCATGTGCAGAGGCGAGGACCAATTGCCGCAGGATGGCTGTATGATGCCCAACTCGAGCATGTGGTCGAACTCCGCTTTGGCAACATGCAGACGATCAGGTGCAAGTCGTCGGGGTCGAGCACTGACCGGGGGTCCCGTAGTCTGAATATGATGGGTGATATTGTGTCTCACTTCAGTATGCGTATACACCGGACGCGAAATCCTGGGGTATTCTTGAAGTAGAGTGTCATAGCATGAAGCTGATGCTACCACAAACATAGGACTGACGGAAGCTGTATGCGATGAAATCCCTTGTACAGAAAGATTCGTGTTGGTATCGATAAGTCGATTGTGTCGCACATCAACCAATAAATCAAAATGGCGGAGAAAATCAGCACCAATAATTGGTGTTGGCAAGTCAGCAATGATGAACACCCAACGAAAAACACGCCTCAACCCAAAATCTAATGTTACAGATTTTTCTCTGTAGGTCTTGATTGGTGAAGCATTGACTGCCTGTAAGTTAACGGAAGTAGATTGCATCTTAAATTTTGGGTTATGTGGAAGGACATTTACTTCTGCCCCGGTGTCTACCAGGAAACGTGTGCCCATCTGTTTATCCGTGATGTAAAAGAGGCGACTGGGTATAGTGTTGCCAGACTGGCTTGTCGCCGCTAGCCGCTGGCTTGGGGGTTTTCCGAGACTGGTTGACTACGGCGGGAACACGGGCTGGTGCAATTCGTTGCCTTGCTACCAAACTTCCAGTGGTACCAGCACTGTCTGTCTCCAGACCGACCGGCGGGGGCGCTGGGACTGCGGTCAGCAGGGTAGGTGCGGGATTGTGGACGACTACGGCTACGGCTATTGGCCTGTCCACGCTGTAATTGTGTCGTCAAGGCTTGGACTTGACGCGTGAGCGAGGCCATTTGGTCTTGCAGCACCAGGATATCCGGATGAGCCTTTGGCAGTGGGGTCTGTGGTGGAGAATAGGTAGCAGGAACTGCAATTCCAGCAGCCGATGCGGTTGAAGGGGGAGACACTTCCACGATTTTGTCAGCTAAATCAGCCAACTGTTCAATCCCTACGGTATCAGCCATGGAGGCAAGAATAGACTGCGTAGTGGTCGGCAAACGTTGCAGAAAGAGTTGTTTCAAGATCTTATCCTCCAGTGAACTGTCTCCGAGGAGCTGCCGCATCCGGCGCAGTAGCTGGGACGGTTTGCGGTCTCCGAGTTCCTCGGAGATGAGGAGTTGGTGAAGGCGTTTCTGCTCCAACAGGGAGGTCCGGCGAATCAGCTCTGATTTAAGACGGTCATACCGGTCAGTAGTGGGTGGTGTGATCAATAGATCTCTGACTTCCTGAGCTATCTCGGGTTGCAGTGAGGCAGTGACGTATGCAAAACGGGTGGCCTGTGTTGTAATGTTACGTGTGAGGAACTGGGCCTCGACCTGCGCGAACCAGAGGGTAGGATCGTTTGGCCAGAATGGTGGCAGTTTGAGACTGACCACGGCAACTGGGTACGGCCCTGGCGGAGGTGGTGGGGCGCCCTCAGGGGCGGCGCCGTCGGCCGGAGCTGGTTCCATCACGGCCGAGTTGAAATAACAAAACAAACGGGCGATGTGTACCCCCGGCGAGGCACGAATGGTGGTGATGGAGACTAGAGAATTTGCGAACCTTTTCAAGGTGTGCAGGGTCACCAATGTAGGATATTTATAGTTGTACACAGTACGAAAGTTGTTGTCAACTCACCACGGTATTTGTCCGTGAATTGGGCAGAAGTCCACTCGCTCGGTCTCCTCGCCGCGGGACGAAATTGGGTCTGTCGGGTCGATATAAGTTCTGGCGCGGATGCGCGAACTACAGTTCGTGTATAGTTTTATCCACGAGGATTGTTCAGGACACACACAGACGATTACTGACTTGACGAAGACACACGGAGACGAAGATAAACGCTAGTAAAATTAAGCCGAAGAATGGTGCTCAAAAAGTCACAACGCGATAATTTCCTAACTTTTTACCAACTGCTAGAAACACGTGGAAAAACCCCACATGAAGCACATGTGGACGCACCAGCGAATTTATATACATTACAGGGTACCAGTCAATGATGTTCGCTGGCGTTGATTGGCGAGTTCTATACATGTGACGCCAATGTTGTTATTTACATTAAGTCGCGTCACGATTAAAGGAGCAGTCGCTACAGATGCAAGAAGACAAATTGTTAAGAGCAGATTGTATCGATTCCGGATCCTTGGGGTTGAATGTGGAATAAATTTGAGTGTCGTCGGCATATATCTGGAAACGAAGACCATGTTTGAGAATTATAGCACCGATCGGCTTTATGTAGATGGTGAATAGCAAGGGACCTAAAACAGAACCTTGTGGTACTCCGTAGTCAAGTGGTTTTGTGTGTGAAAACTCGCCATCAATACACACATTGCATGTCCTATTGCAGAGGTAGCTACGGAACCAGCATAGTCCTTTCCTTGTCAGGCCAATGGACTCACTGAGCATCCGTAGAAGGATTCGGTGGTCCACAGTGTCGAAGGCGGCACTTAAATCTAGAAGAACTAGAAACACACCTTTGTTGTCACCAATCGCCAGCATTATATCATTTTTGATTAAAAGCAATGCAGTTTCCGTGCTGTGTCCGGATCTGTAAGCGGATTGGTAAGATTCCCAAAGATTATGATCATCCATATGTGCTGTAATGCAAGAAACTATTACCTTTTCAATGACTTTCGAAATGAAAGGTAAGTTCGACACTGGACGGTAGTTGGCAAGTTCATTGATGTCGGACGATGGCTTTTTACGCATGTTCAAAGGTGGTAGTTATGTAATCAAAATTATGGATGAACATGCCAAGTGGGGATTTAGACAGTAAGCCAATCCCACCATAGTTATGGGTTCGGTTGGAATCGGCGATAACCGGTCGAGGAACGTTCAAAAACGAATAGCCTGGTGGGGTAATCTCCCCAATGACAATAGAGCTTTCATTTGTGAGCCAGGTTTCAGTTACTGCCATTATGTCAATATCATGTTCAAGGACATATTCCGAGAATGAAAGAGTTTTATTACGGATCGATCGGACATTCCAGAGGCAAACTTTAAGCTGACTAGGAGCATGTGATGGGAGTACATTGATCGTACAGGTTGATCGACGCTTGGTCTTGCGCGATCCAGCACGGGTCCCTCTATGGGTTGGGGGCTTGGAATGAATCCCAAGATTTCTGATGGTAGACCAAATATGACAAGGAATGGGTCGTCCAGAACAGGCAGTTCCGATGGTCAAGAGTTGAGTTGTGGTGTATGTAGGATTCGATTGCCGAGAAAGATAGTCAGTTTGATCAGGATGTTGGCTATCTGGGCCTGGGTTTGGATCGACATCACCACAAGGTAATAATGTCACACTAAAGGTGGCCATGGAGTTACAGTAATAGGGAATGCGTGCCTTGCAAAAGCCCATAGGCCTGTTGCGACATTTTGTAGCTCCATTTTCTTTGACGTGGTTGCTATCAACAGCAACCCATTGTTGTTTGATGAGCAGGTTGAATGAACACAACAGTGTTACTAAAAGTAGGGTCTAACTCCATTGTTCTGCTCACCTGTGTTCATTCACTGAAGTAATTGTTATGATACGCACCGGTGATCAGGGCTAGGATAAGATGGCTGTCATCGAGATCGTTCCTATCGATTCAGTACATGCACATCAAGTGTGCAGAACTCAGTTTAGAAGGTCCATGAGACCAATCTGAAGATCCCAGTATGCTCTCTGAAGTTTTCACTACCATCTGTCAACGATCAAGGATGTAAGTCGATCGCAACTTCAGTAAAAGATGGTATTTAATGAGAGGTGTTGCTTGACGTGGCAGCCTGTTAGGCGCACTACATGTACTACTTGTACTACTTTACCATTTTACAATTGTCGACTAAAACCCTCAATATCCGTATTAATGTCAACCTATACTTGAACATAATAGGCACCCTTCTGCAGGATTTCGTCAAAACTAAAACTGTTCACAATCTTCTGAAATACTTCAAACTTCAATTATATATATATACCCGGAACCTTCTGCTGATAGTAAGTGTTTAATACAGTATATGCTCAATCTTTTTGTTTTAGCAGAATTTTACAACACTTTACTATATACAAAGAACAATGATCAAATGTTCCGGGATGGCAATGCGGTTTGTATTTCTAACAGGTGAAGTTAGCGATGCTAGGCTACGTGTTCCGAATCACGTCTACAGATGTAGTGTCGCCCCCAATTCCCGGTGGTCTGTCACTTGTAACAGGTACGGTAGGCTAGGGGGAGTACAGGTAGACCTCGGGTAGACGTCGGCACCCACGAGAGACGGTATAAAGTATAACTTCAAATCCCGGACTTTCGTGTTATGGTTATAGAAGTATCTTCACTTAAATAATTGTGACCAGGCACTTTCAGTGTACTGCCCCTTTAAGACGATATCAGATCAGTGGTACAAGCATAGTACAAGGTAGGCCCACTGGTTGCCCACTGGTTGCCCTAGCAACAACCACCCACCAAGGGTCTTAGGCCCCACAGTGTGGTCAGCCTGAGCTATCAGCTCATTCCATTATCAACTACCACTGTGTGATACAGAAGATATTTGCAAGCTCCACTCCTATAAAGCAGAACTCGGTGATCCTTTCCTATCCTTGTTCTACTTACCCATCAACCTTTTTTTGCTGATTAAATAAACTTGTATAAAGAACACTTTGCCGGGTCACATGCGTCGTAGACAGGATTACAAGTAAAGCAAAAAAAAGGTTGGTGGCGTGACCAACAACGAGGATGGAGGCACTACAGGAACAGGTCGAGTTGTTGGCAGCACAGCTGGAGGAGATGAAGAGCGACAAAGGGAAAGCCAGCATGTCAAAAATAGTCGTCGTGCCTCGAGACCGGGGTACGAAACTGGCGGGAAGGCCAACCAGTGACAAAGATCCCGAAGTTCGCGAGTGGGCGGAAGATATGCGCCGGCTGACTAAGGATATGTCGGACGACGAGGGTGCACAGATGGTGCTTGACCACCTCACTGGTGGTGCACGAGCGGAGATCCGACTTTGCCCCCCTTCGGAGAGAAGCACCGCAGACAGAATAATCGAACATATTCTCCAGACATACACATGTCATGAAACACCGTCTGCCCGCTGGGAAGACTTCTACGGCCGAAGACAGAGAGGGGGCGAGTCTATTCAGGAGTTCTCCCTGAACCTGCTGAAGTTGCTAAGGAAGGTGGAGATCGCCTCACCCGAGGGCAGTCCCCTACTTGATAATAAAGACGGCATCTTAAACGAGAGGTTCTCGTCGGGCCTGGCTGATGCATCCCTACGCAGAGAGGTCAGGCGATACACCCAAGAACACGCAGGAATTGAGTTCGCTGACCTCAGGAACAAGGTCATGTCCTGGGAAAGCCCCCCGCCACCCACCATTGCAGAGGCTCGTGCAGCGAAGGTAAAGGTAGAAGACACGGAAATTAGTCTCCAAAATCAGCTGGATCAGCAGGCCACCCAGTTAAAAGCCACCCAGGACGCCTTGAATCAGCTTTGTGGACAGGTTTCCCTACTCCTGTCACACCAGAAGACCCCTGGCCCCACTAGGGTAAGCAGAGGCCCGCCAACCTGCTACAACTGCAACGAGGTTGGTCACATCGCTCGATACTGCCCGCAACCCCCAAGACCCCGAAGGGAATTCCCTAGACAAGCCCATGCTTCCCGCCCAAACTGGCCCGAGGCCACGCCGTTCAACCCATCTCAACGAGTATGCCAGGATTCCCCAAACGCCAACCCTCCACAGTAACGAGCCAGGCATTGGAGGGAAGATTAACTGGCTCAACGAATTGGAGCAGAAGCGACATCTTTAATAGAGCAGTTTCAAAGAGCCCGGAAGTGACCATAACAGTGTTGGGGCAGGAAGTCCGCTTCGTCCTCGACACTGGGAGTGAGGTAACCATCTTACCAGAGACGGTGTTCAGCAAGTTGTCACCCCTACAGCCTGCTGTGCAAGATGTCACCAAATGGCTGAAGGTGTATGCGGCAAACGGAATGGAACTGCCGTACACTGGGTACACAGAGCTGGAGATGGAAATCCTAGGTTTTAAACTCAGTCAAGTAGGAGTCCTAGTCTCCAAGACGTCTCGGGCAGATTCCCAACCTACTGGCCTGCTCGGATGTAACGTCATAAGTGAAGTGAGAGAAGCCTTGAAGGAAAAATATGGCGGCAACTACCTAAAAGCGACACGAACAGAGGAAAATCCTCGATGGGCAGAAGCGCTACTGGCGTATGAGATTGCCGAACGGGATGGAGCAAAGTCCGGATTCGCCCGACTGAAAGGAGAAACGCCAATCTGTGTCCCTGCCCATAGTGTCAAGGTGGTGAGCTGCTCCACGAGACAACGAAGGAGTGGCCCCCAAGAAGTGCTCACCCAGGCTGTCAGTGGTGGTACTGGCAACCTCCCCAAGAACATAGCTCTGATCGACACGTGTTCCCTCTCAAAGAATGGTACAGTGTCTGCCCAATTGGTCAACGTAAGTGAGGAGGACGTGTGGTTGCAGCCGAAGAGCCGGATCGGCATCGTATCCCCCATTCAAGTCCTCCAATCAAGCTCTGGTACTATCCATGAGACAGGCGACGGCATCCACCTTGATACGGAAGATGTCAGGGAGGTGAAATCCAACCATCTCTATACGAAAGGGCAACCAGACACCGAGCCTCTGCCCTTCGAACCTCTGCCCTTCGATGTCAATCTCGAAGAGACAGAATTAGACCACGATGAACGGCTGAAACTTATGGAAATCTTGGGGAAATACAGGGATGTGTTTTCCCATGGAGAGAATGACTTGGGCTTCACAACCACTGTAACCCATAAGATCCCTACCACCAATGAACACCCAGTCCGGGTGCCCCACCGTAGAATTCCCCCACACCAAATGGCAGACGTCAAGGCCCATCTGCAACAACTGCTGGAGCAGAAAATCATCCGACCTTCCACCAGCCCATATGCTGCCCCAGTGGTTATCGTTCGCAAGAAGGACGGTAGTATACGCCTCTGCGTTGACTATCGGGCCTTGAATGAACAGACGAGGAAGGATGCCTACCCCATCCCAAGGATCGACGAGGCCCTAGATTCCCTAGGAGGTGCAAGAAGGTTTTCCTCATTGGACTTGGTACAGGGGTACCACCAGGTAGCGGTCGCTGAGGAGGACATCCCGAAGACAGCTTTCCGTGCAGGCACTGGTGGCCTTTACGAATACGTCCGTATGCCATTCGGACTCAGCAACAGCCCGGCAACCTTCCAGCGGCTGATGGAGGTCATCCTCGGTGACCTCAACTACGGGAGTCTCCTTCTGTATCTTGACGACATTCTCGTGTTTTCCAGCTCCTTCGAGGAACACCTTGAGAGGCTGGAAGTGGTGTTCCAGAGACTAAGACAACATGGCTTAAAACTAAAACCCAAGAAGTGCCATTTTTTCCAGGGGGAATGTAAGTATTTAGGCCATGTTGTCTCTGCAAGAGGTATCGCTACTGACCCTGCCAAGACGGAGGCCATTGGTGGCTGGAAACAACCCCAAACTGAGAAGGAGTTGCGAGCATTCCTTGGAATAGCTGGCTACTACCGGAAATTTGTGAAGCGCTTTAGTCAGATAGCAGCACCGCTTCATGCACTCCTCACAAAGCAAGGGTGCAAGAAGAGGGCCGCCTGGAGGCGTCCATCATCAAGCCAACAGCAGGAATTTCAGCGACAGTGGACCCTAGACTGCACCAAGGCCTTCAACGAGCTAAAGCTACGACTGACATCCCCACCCATCCTGGGTTACCCCAACTTCAGACTACCATTTATCGTGGAAACGGATGCCTCCCTGGATGGATTGGGCGCTGTCCTATCCCAAGAGCAGGAACACGGCAAGGTAGTCCTAAGCTATGCTAGTCGCAGTCTTCGACCACCAGAGAGGAACATGTCCAACTACAGCTCGATGAAGCTTGAGCTACTGGCTCTTAAATGGGCTGTTACAGAGAAGTTCCGTGATTATCTCCTCGGGGCGGAATTCACGGTCTTCACTGATAACAACCCATTGTCGTATCTTAAATCGTCCAAGCTTGCTGCAGTGGAGATGAGGTGGGTGAGCCAGCTTGCCCAATTTAACTTCACGATCAAGTATCGTTCCGGCCGATTAAACACCAATGCTGATGCCCTGAGTCGCCAGACTGCTCACGCGGAACAGACCCTATCAGACGCGACCAACTCAACATCACTACGAGAGATTGCAGAGGCAACCATTAGTGCAACCTGCGGCAGTGTTCGTTCAGCCATTGCGGTAGAGGCCCCACCAGCGATGACTACCCTGCCAGAATACCCTCCTGAAGAATTGGCTCAACTGCAGAATGCAGACCCAGTAATCTCCAGGTTCCGTGTGTTCTGGAAACATGGCACGAGACCAGCTGCAAATCACATGAGACACGAGACCAGAGCGGCAAAAAACCTCCTGCGGAAGTGGGATAGGATTCAGGAGAAGGATGGTGTCCTCTATCTTCATTCATGTGATCCTGTTGAAGGTGATCGAACCCAAATGCTCTTGCCTGCCAAACTACAGCCGAGGGCACTAACAGCACTTCACAATCAAGCGGGACACCAGGGACAGGAGCGCACCCTAGCGCTGGTCAAACGAAGGTTCTTCTGGCCTGGGATGGCTGCAGATGTAGAGAAGTGGTGCAAGAAGTGTGAACGATGCACAGTTGCCAAGGCACCAACTCCTAATATCAGACCCACCATGGGAACACTCCTGGCTGAGCATCCCCTAGATGTCCTCGCTATCGACTTCACCGCAATGGAAAAATCTTCTGATGGTCGGGAAAATATACTGGTCATGACCGATGTTTTCAGTAAGTTTTCCTTGGCAGTACCGTGCCGTGACCAAAAGGCATCAACTGTCGCAAAGGTACTGGTCAAGGAGTGGTTTCAGAAGTATGGTGTTCCCAGGCGCATCCATAGTGACCAGGGGAGAAACTTTGAATCCCAACTCGTAAAGGACCTGTGCTCTGTCTACGGTATAGTCAAAAGCCGGACGACTGCCTATCACCCGCAGGGTAATGGGCAGTGCGAACGCTTTAATCGCACCCTTCACAATCTACTTCGCACCCTACCCTCGGAACAGAAGCGGCGCTGGCCGGAACATCTGCAGGAACTGGTCTTCATATACAACTGCACGCCGCACGCATCGACCGGCATGTCACCTTTCTTCATATATATGGGAAGAGAGCCAACCCTACAAATCGACCTGATGTTTGGGTTAGCAGAGCCAAAGACCACACCAACACCAGATCTAGATGCGTGGGTGAAGCAACATCAGCAGAGATTGAGAAGCGCGGCTGCATCAGCTAAGGAAAGGATGGAGGTGAAGATTGCCAACCGGTGCAAGCGCAACGATGCTAGGGCAAATGACAAAGGCATCACCATCGGTACCAGAGTTCTCCTTCGAAGTCACCCCCTTGGAAGAAACAAGATCTCAGATCACTGGAAAGCAACCCCCTATCGTGTCATATCACAACCCCAAGACAATGTGTACGAGATTCAGCTGGCAGATGGCACTGGACCACTGAAGCGAGTCACCAGAACCGAGATTCTAGACACCAAGGAAATTGTCCCGGACCTTAGTGATGATGATCAGGAGGAAGTGACACCCCAGTCCTCTGAAACAGCAGAGGAGCCTGCCAACTCGACACTTCCCCGGCAGACAGAGAAGTATAGAGTGTCATCAGAGGTCGTTCCAGCGGGTCCCGAGAGGAAGGACCAGGACAACCTGGACAAAGCGACTCTTGTGGTACAGTTCAGTTCAGTTGCAAAACCTGCGGCGAGTTCTTTTTCAGAAGGATCTAAGATGGCAAGTGCTATCATCCAACCCGATGCCACACACATAGCAGCGGAGCCTAGTGTGGCTGCAGTCTTCCCTGATCCGATGATGTCTAACACTACAGATGTCCTGCAAACACCAGATGAACCCCAGAGCTTGAACGTAGTAGAGGAGGCTACAGTACCTGAAGCCTCCAATATTGTGTCTCCAGTTCTAGGTACCCACCACACTAGTCTCCTTCATGAAACTATAGACTGCGAAGTCCCTGTTGCACCCGAGTGTACAGATGACACTCAACAGCCCTCCCCAACTCCAGTTGTCAAGACCGCAAAAGCTACTGGAACAACCTCCAGGGAGCCCATAAGTGAGTCGGCGAGACGATCAACCCGTGTGAATGCCGGGAAACACCACAATCCCTTCCACCTCCCTAAGGCGTCCAACAAGCGAGTTCACACGGAGACGTCAACCACATTCACACCAGAGAACAGTGCCCTTCTGAGCGACAGACTAGAAATATGGCTTGAGGGTTTCCTACAGCAAGCAGTTGTGTTGACTACACCCCTCGAGACACCGCAGTTATAAACGAACAATCAAGAACTGTAGTACAGTATCCAGATAGTCGAAGTATATTATAATTTTCTTTATCAAGCGTAGCTATATCCATTTTGTTTTAGTTCTTGATTAATTTTAGTTGCTCACAGTACCAGTATTGGTGTGGAACCCAATAGGCTAGCAGAGGAGATTGTGACCAGGCACTTTCAGTGTACTGCCCCTTTAAGACGATATCAGATCAGTGGTACAAGCATAGTACAAGGTAGGCCCACTGGTTGCCCACTGGTTGCCCTAGCAACAACCACCCACCAAGGGTCTTAGGCCCCACAGTGTGGTCAGCCTGAGCTATCAGCTCATTCCATTATCAACTACCACTGTGTGATACAGAAGATATTTGCAAGCTCCACTCCTATAAAGCAGAACTCGGTGATCCTTTCCTATCCTTGTTCTACTTACCCATCAACCTTTTTTTGCTGATTAAATAAACTTGTATAAAGAACACTTTGCCGGGTCACATAAGCAAAAGGGTACTGCTTATCATATACATGTACGGCTGTCAATAACAGCATTGTGTTTTCCTTTAATAGCAATCACACACAGGAATAAGCAAAATTTATCCTGCCAATCGTTGACCCTTCTACAATCGTGCTCTGATCAGATATGACCAACTGCGTGACTAGGCCGCACCCCGAGAATTGCTGAGCAAATTTGTCAGGCTCACTAACCATGGAACAACACACTTACCAACAACACACACACAATCAGCATTCAACCATACATCAAATATCTGTCCATAAAAGGCTTATTCACTCGGCTGTAAAAGGAATATCGAATGAGAGCAAGGGCTTAATAATATATTCACGAGTTAAAACTATTAGCCAGTCGGCACATTATGACAAATAAATACACACAGAGACCAACTAATAAAGGGGCAACTTAATATTCTTATTTCTAAAAATGAATCAAATGTGACACCTAAGAGTCCCATAGTGGACTACAGCTGCGCTAAAGTTGAATCGTGTTCTCTCTGGTCACCCATTGATGAGGCATTTCATTGACCTTGAGAGTCCCATAGTGGACTATATATGGGCTAAAGTGGAATCGTGTTTTCTCTGGTCACCCATTGATGAGGCATTTCATTGACCCTGAGAGTCCCATAGTGGACTACAGCTGCGCTAAAGTGGAATCGTGTTCTCTCTGTTAGCCATTGATGAGGCATTTCATTGACCCTGAGAGTCCCATAGTGGACTACAGCTGCGCTAAAGTGGAATCGTATTTTCTCTGGTCAGCCATTAAAGAGGCATTTCATTGGCCAATAGAGTCCCATAGTGGACTGCAGCTGGGCTAAAGTGGAATCGTGTTCTCTCTGGTCAGCCATTGATGAGGCATTTCATTGACCGTGAGAGTCCCATAGTGGACTACAGCTGGGCTAAAGTGGAATCGTGTTCTCTCTGGTCAGCCATTGATGAGGCATTTCATTGACCCTGAGAGTCCAGGAGTGGACTACAGCTGCGCTAAAGTTGAATCGTGTTCTCTCTGGTCGCCCATTGATGAGGCATTTCATTGACCCTGAGAGTCCCATAGTGGACTACAGCTGCGCTAAAGTGGAATCGTGTTCTCTCTGGTCGCCCATTGATGAGGCATTTCATTGACCCTGAGAGTCCCATAGTGGACTACAGCTGGGCTAAAGTGGAATCGTATTATCTCTGGTCAGCCATTGATGAGGCATTTCATTGGCCCTGAGAGTCCCATAGTGGACTGCAGCTGGGCTAAAGTGGAATCGTGTTCTCTCTGGTCAGCCATTGATGAGGCATTTCATTGACCGTGAGAGTCCCATAGTGGACTACAGCTGCGCTAAAGTGGAATCGTGTTCTCTCTGGTCGCCCATTGATGAGGCATTTCATTGGCCCTGAGAGTCCCATAGTGGACTACAGCTGCACTAAAGTGGAATCATGTTCTCTCTGGTCGCCCATTGATGAGGCATTTCATTGACCCTGAGAGTCCCATAGTGGACTACAGCTGGGCTAAAGTGGAATCGTGTTCTCTATGGTCACCCATTGATGAGGCATTTCATTGACCCTGAGAGTCCCATAGTGGACTACAGCTGCGCTAAAGTGGAATCGTGTTCTCTATGGTCACCCATTGATGAGGCATTTCATTGACCCTGAGAGTCCCATAGTGGACTACAGCTGGGCTAAAGTGGAATCATGTTCTCTCTGGTCACCCATTGATGATGCATTTCATTGAACCTGATATTCCGGTAGTGGACTACTAGCTGGGATAAAGTGGAACCGTGTTCTCTCTGGTCACCCATTGATGAGGCATTTCATTGATCCTAAGTGGACTACAGCTGGGCTAAAGTGGAATCGTGTTCTCTCTGGTCGCCCATTGATGAGGCATTTCGTTGACCCTGAGAGTCCCATAGTGGACTACAGCTGGGCTAAAGTGGAATCGTGTTTTCTCTGGTCGCCCATTGATGAGGCATTTCATTGACCCTGAGAGTCCCATAGTGGCCGGACTACAGCTGGGCTATAGGAAGGTGGAATCGTGTTCTCCCATGGTCACCCATTGATGAGGTATTTTATTGACCCTGATCGAGAGTCCCATTTTAAACTACAGCTAGCTGGGCTATAGGTAGGTGAAATCGTGTTCTTTTTAGTCACCCATTGATGAGGCATTTCATTGACCCTGAGAGTCCCATAGTGTGCTACAGCTGGGCTATAGGTAGGTGGAATCGTGTTCTCTCTAGTCACCCATTGATCATGAGGCATTTCATTGACCCTGAGAGTCCTATAGTGGACTACAGCTGGGCGATAGGTAGGTGGAATTGTGTTCTCTTTAGTCACCCATTGAGGCATTTCATTGACCCTGAGAGTCCCATATATAATAGTGGACTACAGCTGGGATATAGGTAGGTGGAATCGTGTTATCTCTAGTCCCCTATTGAGCCATTTCATTGATCCTGAGAGTCCCATAGTGAACTATACGTACAGCTGGGTTATAGGTAGGTGGAATCGTGTTCTCTCTAGTCATCCATTGAGGCATTTTATTGGCCCTGAGAGTCCAATAGTGGACTTCAGCTGGGCTATAGGTAGCAGTTCAGGGCATTTGCTGTTGATTTTTTATTGATTTTCAAAGATAAAACCTTTAAGATGACGTCATGTGACCCCTGATGACGTCATCATGGCGTTTGTCTGCAAGACATGAGTTCACTCTAGGGCCTTCACTTAGGTTAAGTTCTATGAAAATACGACTTTGTACAAAGTCTATGGGGTTTAGGTTACACAAATAAAAAGAAAAAAGAAAAAAATAATAAACAAATCAGAACAAAAACAAAGGCTTTTTCGCAAAAATCAAATAAAAGCCAATAACCATCCCTGCCCTCACAGGTACCCATTTTCTTTTAGGTGGAGAAAAGCAATGAGTGACAAAGTGCCTTGCCATAAGGGAGACGCACCGTAGTCCCAGGCCGAACTAATTGAACCCAGAACCTGCAGCTTTATAGTTACAGATTACAAATTCACTGCTTCAGATCACGAGGCCACGGCACTCCACGTGTGTCATGATAGTTCAGATTTAAGATGTAACTATTATGGCATTACGTTTGAGAAGTTTTTAGAAATTAAGAAAAGCGAAATTAAAATGTATTAAAACACATTCAACCTACAAATTTGTTAGGTACTACCGGGGGTGGCACCCAGCTACAAAGCTTTACGTCAGTGGGTACACAGACGGACGCTATCAACACAGACCTCAACATGGCACATGGCTCCTATGTCTACATCACTGTCATGGCCAGAAATGCAGCTCAACTCATTGCCATAGAAACCTCTGATGCTTTTCTGATTGACCTAACACCACCACTGATTCATTTTGTGATTGACGGTGGCGAGGCACAAGGTATGTCAAATTCAATTTCAATTTCAAATTTAATTTATCAAAGTCTCAAATTGCTTTGTGAAGAGTGATACACATGATGAAGTGCACAGGAGTACATACAAAATACATCTCATTTTGCATTTGTGGCATTTTGTTAGCAATTGTCACTTGTATTTTTGTTTTTCAACAGATGTTGACTTCAGTGCGGAAAATTCTTCTCTGACCTTCAGTTGGTCTGCGTCTGATCCGGAAAGTGGCATTAACTACTGTGAATGGGCTGTTGGTAAGTCCTCCCTTTAACCAGTTCGTGCCAGGATTATTTTGACATTGACCAGGCTCAGGCATGGGATTGTTTTTTATGAACCTCGATCCAAGACTGGTTCAGGCCGGCATCTGTGGGTAGTACATCCGGAATTTTCTGGCCTTGCTCGCTGTGAGACGTTCACTAACACATATTTCCGGCCTTGCTCATGACATGTTTATCCATCATCCATTTTGAATTTTGAGAAAAAACTTTGCGCATATACACGTCCTCCGACATAAACCGTGTAAATGGTCAGGATCTGAACATCATTTGGTCAGCTTTCTCCCATAGTTGATCAATTCAAGGTTTGGGCACAGTCAATAGGCATTGATTTGGTTGATGTTTGTCAGCTATTTGTTCTGTAAATCTTTACTCCAAGTTGTTCAGCAACTGACCTTCAATCAGGGGCCAATTTTACGAAGCTGCTAAGCACAAATAACTTTTCTGAGCATGACAATTCTTCCTTGGCAAAAACAGGGTTACAAATCACATTTTGAGGTGATCTCTATCGTTTGTGACTGGTATTCAGCTGGTTTTCACTTGGCATGGAAAGCACGTGGAATTTTTGCTAGTAACCCGATTTTAACTGAACTTTTTTGTTTGCTAAGAAAAATGTTGTGCTGAGCAGCTCCATGAAATTGGCCCCAGATGACAAACATTTGCTCTTCATCAGCATCTGACTCCTAATCAGCAGCCTGAACTTTAGTCAGCATTTTACTTATAGGATTGATGATGAGTTTGGTATCTTTATTCCCGATTCCCTGTTAATTCTCTTAATTACCTCCGCCAAGGAGGTTATGTTCTTGCCGGCGTTTTTTGTCTGTTTGTTTGTTGGGCTGTTTGTTTGTCTGTCTGTTGGTGTGTTTTTTGTTTGTCTGTTAGCAGAATTACAGAAAAACTACTGAAGGGATTTTATTGAAACTGGGAAAGAATTAGATAGCTTATGGGTCAAGGATGATTCCATCACATTTTCAGATTAATCAAAATCACTTTGAATTATTTTTCTTAACGTTTGGGAGATGGGGCAATGTAGAGACAGCGCCACCAAGCGGTGCACGTCATTCCCCGGTTGAGGCATGTTTTTGCAGTTGGGGTGGAGGTCTGTGCTCTATTGAGTGCCCTTTTTCTAGTTTTTTGAACTTGTTTTTGTTTTTTCATTCAAGGATCAGAGCCTGGACTTGATGACATCGTACCATGCTCACTGTCTGCTGATAACACGTCCACTAGTACTGTCACCACCAATTTGTCCCATGCTATGGTTGAAGGCCAACATCTGTACGTCACTGTCACATGCCACAATCACGCTGAGAAGTTGTCTTGGAAATCATCAGATGGCGTTACCATAGAAACCGTGCCTCCTAGTTCATCATCTGCTGTAGTCAACGTGAAAACACTGTCAGAGACTCGGTATGAAACACGTGACGGGTACCAGTCTCAGATGGATGCTCTCAAAGGATCATGGGATGGATTTGTGGATCCGTTTGGAATTCAGTCCTATGAGGTTAGTGCATTGTGCAAATAACAGAGCAAGTTTGATCAAGGACTATAATTTATCGTAGTTCAACTAACTCTGATTAAACTCACACTAGTTGACGATAGTTAGACTAGTCTAGACGACTATTTGCGACCAACCTACCACGGTTAGTTGCGCTGGTTATCAACAGCAACATTTTCAGTTTCTGATTCTGTCACTTTTGTCACCATTGTATGATAAAACAGCAGTTATGTAAGATATTCTTAACTACGCAATCACTAATGTCTGAATTGTAAACCTATTGTTCACGTTTCAGACATTGTGACACTAACAACCGCGTTTCAGTTATTCCTGGTTCATAGTGTAATATAGCGGAGAAGCTCAAATTTGTAATTTCTTTACTTAACGGATCTGTTTCACTTGTAGTGTCACCTTAGTGGACTCAACGCCTTCACCTACTGGATACATTGTGGATCTACATCAGAGACCCACCTTGATTGGTCAGGCCTTAACCTGGTTGATGATACAACCTATAGCCTGTTGGTCAGAGCCATCAATCACGCTGGTTTGACCAGCAAGGCAATCACAAGCAACTTCACCATTGAGTCTTCAGAGCCTATTGTACAAGGTATGTAACACAGGCTTACTCAGGGTTTTAAATTGTTTCTTGCTAGATTTTCAAAAAATGTCAAAGTGTATATAATAACAGTCCTTCTGATTTGAGGCGTGCGATCGTGACCCCATGCCATCGCATGTCTAATGGCTCCCCAGAAGTACAAATAATCACACGAATTCCACTGTACCGCACACCTCGGCATGCATTTATGGCATTGTTATACTTCATAGAAAAAAGTATGTCGGTGATGAAAAATAAAGCTTTACTGTATCAAAATGCATATATTATTTATTTGTTTATCAAATTGTTAAGTCCCCGGCAGCTTGGACCAAAGACACATGACACAATCGCACACCTAGAAAAATCCAGGTGTGCCTTTTTCCATACGCCTGTGATTTTCAAATCAGAAGGACAGAAATAAGTCATACAAAAATGGCTAAGCCATTCAAAAGGACAAACGGTACATGCCCAACCGGACCCTAACATCCACCCAAACTGAAACCAGCCATAAGGCAATTTATACTCTTAGATTTCAACCACTACTGCAAAATTCAACTGGTGAGTTACCATTACGCTCATCCCTTTATGGTTTACCTATCTTGCTTTCCACCCAACTCAAATAACCACTACATATATATTATTGTTTGATTTGTTGTGTCTCTGAAATTGATTGATTCGTCTTAACAATTTCTTGATTGACAAAACAGGTTCAGACTTGATCCGATATTTTTGGCGTGGTGAAGGAACGGTGGATCTTGCCTGGGATGGCTTGTTCTCCTCTCCTTCCTCCTCCTTGGTCTATGAGGTATCGCTGGGTACCATCCCAGGAGGTAGTGATATCATGCAGTGGGTGGAGACCATGGAGACTGGTATGCGTGTCTTACCGCTGGCTCCCTTCACTGACTACCACTTGACGTTGACGGCCATCAATGCGGCCGGCTTGTCACAAACAGTCAACAAGATCATTAGTGTGTAAAGGATAAAAATGGTACTTAATTTTATTGTTCCATTACTACATGTAGATGTTTCGCCTGAATGAAGTTTAGAAATAGTCTTGTATTCCAATCACTATTTCTATGTGTAGTATGTATGTATGTGTCACTTTGGTTAAAGTTTAGTCTTGTATGCAAAGTGGACGTCCAATTCCAATCAAACTTGAGTCATGGATGCAATAGTGTAACCGTTATATTGTGGTTGTGTTAAAGGTCAAGTACTGAGGTCAAAGGTCATTTTGAGATCAAGTTCTAAAATAGGCTTGAATTGTAAAACGTGTCTCATTCGAAAACTTGCAATTAAACTTTGGTCATGCATGCAATATTGTAACCTTATATGGTGGTCAAGTACAGAGGTCAAGTCTCATTTGAGGTCAAGTCGTAGAATAGGATAATCGCAGAAGCAGGCAAGACGCGTGGGTCGAGACGCATCTTTTCTAAATGACATTTACTCAGCAATTTAACTATACACAGATGAGTTTGCATATATAGTTGTGAAAGATTGTTTATCAATTTAATCAAAATTGTGATTTAATTATTTTATCGCTTTGTTGAGGCCAACATTTGGATGTTCATTTTAAAATTATGTTCTTTGAAGACATTCACATCATCTGTCTAAACTAAGCATGTATATTTGTGTCCATGTACCCACATTCTTACAGAGAATACTAAGGATGGGAGTCAACATTTAATTTAGTAAAGATTAAACAGATGGCATATTAAATTAATGTCATTCCTTTTATTATTTCGTGTAAGAATAACTGGGAACCAGTCACAAGCAATGATCATCATTTTGGGGTTAGTAATCTTTTCTTTTCTTTTTTTCCGAGAATTGTTAACATTGTAGTTGATTTACAAGAAATGTGTTCATGGCTTCTGTAGTTACTCTATAAGGTTTGATTTTGAAAAGACACCTGCACCATTGCAGCCAACAAGTGAAAGAAACAACATACAAGACATTAGTTGCTCCAAACATCTGGGACCCACACACCAAGTCTGACAAAACCATACTCGAGATAATCCATCGCAAGGCAGCTCGTTTCGTAACTGAGAACTACAGGAGGGATGCTAGTGTCACGGTAAAGTTAAACAAAAGATGAGCTGGTTAACTCTGGTAGCTTTCCAGGATGACAAATTACCCCAAACATGTAAAATAAATCAACTAGGGGCTACACACCAAAATGTATGCTCATTAAACTTCTAGAGTGGAACGTACCTTCTTCCACTCTCCAACAAAAGTGTAACAACAAAAGTGTCAACATTTACAAAGGAACTACATCAGTTTTATACTGAAGAATTATAAAGAATAACTAAAATGTTGCTTTGAGTGAAGAATTTTAAGCAAGCAATTTCTCATTTTGTTTTAGGAAACTAGATGGCAATTTGAAAATAATCTTGAAAAATGTTTTATGTTTTATGTTTATTCTACTGCACAGATTGTTTTTGTCTAAATATCAATTGTTTATATATCCAAAGAAATAATTTCACTGGCCGAAATGAACTCGAAAAGTGGAAATATTGTCTGTCCTTTGTTCATGCTGCAGAATATGTATTTTTGATATCAAAGGAAGCATAATAGCAAAGAATGGTGTTACCATTTTGATTTCCATCAAATTATTTTCTTATTATGCAACTACATAGAATTTTGTCATCTAATTAGCCAGGATTCTAATTAGTCAACAGAACGACAAGTAAAATATTGAATTGTGCCCAAGAACTTAAATTGAAGAGCTTTCAGAAATGTTTAAGTTTATTTTCCTCCGTTATACCCATTTTGGGGGGAAATTATTGAATGTGATATGAGTGTACTCAGATTAAACTTTGTCATTGCACACATACGTGGTAGGCTTTTGTTTTTATACTTAAAAATAAGATATTGCTAGCAGGCAAAAGCTTCTACTCAAAATCCAAAGCTTGTTTCTTGCAAGCAAAAAAATCCAAAATAAGCAAATGTTTAAGATAAGAACAACTCCGGCCGAATACGTAAAAACTAGCAATTGCATATAAACAGAAGCTCATAGCAAAAGCAAAAGCAATTGCTTAAAAACATTTAAATGTACATAACCTTTTGCTTTGCCTAGGCCTAACAGCTTTTTGTTAAGCTTGCCTAGCAAGAGCACCAAATGCTTAGTGACAAAAGTAAATGCTTGTTTTTATGTATACATTTTTAATCTTGCCCTGCGCGATACGATTATTGCATAAATCAACTTCGATCAGGCCAACGACTTCACGGTGTGTTTCAAGGCGCTGGCCCCGCGCCACACCCAATTGTTTTCGGCCGAGGCTGATGAGCGGACGGGTACGAAAATACCGGGTTCCCAACCGATGCAATGGAAGAAACCTGTAAGAACGACCCCGATAATTTAAATAATAATTTAAATAAGGGGGAAAGCTTACGATGTTTACAAGTGAAATGAAGGAACGGAAACAAATCTAAATCTGACTTGCAATACATGTACATGTACTACAAAGTTTTAATAAACTAGGTAATGGTCAAATAAGGAAAACCTCCAGTGCGCACTGTTTTTTGATTATGTAATGCAAAATAATCACATCGCAATGTCAGAAGTCAAACTTCGGGAAAAGTGCCAAACAAATCAGCGGAGAAAACCAAAAGTCAAATTAATACTTCTGATCCGCTCTCAATTTGTAAATACATCATGTACACAACACGAAACAAACCCATTACTACTTCCGTATCAAACTCAGTTTTCCTACGATTTCTATTAACCTAAGGATTATCGCCCCAGAACTTGTTTCCCACTTTGACGAAGTGCCCACTACCGATCTCCCTCACGTAGCAGTTCTGGCTCCCCACCCAGTCGGTACTTGGACCCCAATTCATTTTTTATCAGACGATGTTTCGATCAGGAATTTCCAGATTTCTAATTCACTTCCATGGCTCAAAAGGGGTGATTCCCCTTACGAAAATGTCCTGTGGTATTCCTGTGGTATACCACACAATTACCGCAGGACAGTCAAATACCACACAAATTTGTGTGGTATGTACCACAGGACATTGCTGCCCTGTGGTATTCCTGTGGTAATTACTTAGATACCACACAAATTACCACAGGACAGTCGTACAAAATGGTTTTGTGTGGTAATATACCACAGGACATTGCTGCCCTGTGGTATTCCTGTGGTATTCCTGTGGTATTTACTTTGATATCACACAAATTACCACAGGGCATGTCATACAAAATGGTTTTGTGTGGTAATAATACATAGGATACTACAGGATAGAGGTGTCCTGTGGTATTCCTGTGGTATTTACTTAGATACCACACAAATTACCACAGGACACAAACATGTCATACAAAATGGTTTTGTGTGGTAATAAGTACCACAGGACATCTCTGCCCTGTACTGTGGTACTTTTGTAACTATTAAGAGACCACACAAGGACAGTTAGTACCACAAGATTGCCGTTTCCCACATCTCTTTCCTGTGGTATCCCTGTGGTAAATGCTGAGATAACACACACATTAAAGACATTGAAGTACTACATAATTAGTTCCCATCTTGTTGTCCTGTGGTATCCCTGTGGTACATATACTGAGATACCACACAGTACACATCGACAGTCATGTACCACATAGATTAATTGGTTCCTACATCTCTGTCTTGTGGTATCCCTGTGGTACTCGAGTTAGATTTACTTTTGCTGTAATTTTCATAGGGATTTTAATTTTGAGGGCAGGTAGAAATAGTAAATTGTTTCACAGAACTGTCTGCGTTTTTTTTTGTGGATGCTGGGAGAAAATACCAGACAAGAAATGCTGTTCTTATTCCAGTTAATACACACATCACACAATCTCAAACTAAATGCTTATCTCTCAGTCATTGTGTACATATACTGTACACAGCTCTGGTGCAGTATAGGCACACAATGGCTTGTGGTTGTCTTGCAATGACATGTGAATGCCCTTTGACCCCTATACAGTGCATGCAAGTCTCAAGGTCCAATGACCTTGCATTAACTCTAGGCTTGGCTACACCACTGCACATGCTGCATATTTTGAATTGGGTTGGGGAAAGAGCAGTTTATCAGTGGTATATGCACATCAATGTTTTCTTGAAAACTGCAACTATTCATAGTATAATGGTGCCCCAGAACTGCCAAAATGTATCTCACATGCCTGTCAAGATATCATGACAAAATGACTTGAGTTTATGTATGTTTTGGTTGAAAACATAAGGCTTTCATTTGGACAGAACTTCATTGCATTCTGCATATAGTCCTGCTGTCATGGCTGTCGGTTGACTCAGTTGTGTGGTAAGTTTTTTTGTATTGACTTCAATGTTCAACATTTATATCTTGTCAATCTTTTATATACTTGTTGTGATCCTGTAATGTTAGTCAACTGATTGTTTATTCCAATATGCAACATACGATCAACACATTTTTGATCACATTACATGTACTTGGGATAATATAAAGACTTTCTTAAAAACCAATGTAATGGAATATTAAAACATCATCATGGGTGCTTAAACAACTACAAACAATGTCAATGTAATGACTGAAAATATTGAAGGCTAAAAAGGCTAGGTTTGTGATTGGTGCCATTCTTTAAGGTGTACGTCTTAAACTACGTTTGATTCTTTCAGATTATATATTTGTTTTTTCCCTTGGTTTTGAACTTTGTTAATGAATTTTCCTTTTTGTAATTTTTATTTTTGTTTGTTCTCAATGCCAGGGAGTTGGTCAAGATTGAAGATCAGTTTAACCGTTCTACTAGTGAAGAGATCAAATTTGTGGCTGGTTGAAACAGATGTAGACGGGGGAATTCAGCGAACACCGAGAGGAGCTTGTACAGAGACTTTATAAATGAAGTCTTAATTGTTGATGTGATCGAACAAACTTGTGCATTATAAGGGTAAACTCTGGACACTAAGAAATGTTGAAGGACTTTTTTGGTATACATGTTCATTATTCAATTATACTTTTCGCATTCGCATCACAAAGATTTTAACAGCTAATTATACTTGAACATAATTGTATTTGTAAGTCAAATACATTAGGTTTGAAACTAACCAATCAGTATTTTCTTTCATCTTCTTGAATCAGTACAATTTGCAAATATCAAGCGAAGAGATTGTTCTATCACTTTTGTATCATCACATGTAAATCAAATGTGACAGAACCCAATAAACCCTCCACTTTACTTAATCAAACTACGCACAAGTTGACTCAGAAATATATATAAAATAACTTGCTGACTTGCTGTTATTACCGTCATTATAGTTTAAGGACATGAAACTTCATTGCAAAGAAATGTATGAATGCAAACAGTTGCTCCTTGAATCCAAAATTTGAATGTAACCTGAATCTACTTTGTTTGCTGTATATCTTAACAAATCGACACAAGTACATGTAGGATTGGTGGTGGTGGTGGTGGTGGTGGAAGGACTTTCAATAAACAACAATCTGAAAGAGCATATTTAAAGGGTTTTAGTGCATCACTTTAATTTCTAAGTGCCATGTTTTTACAGGAATATTCAACAGAAGAAAGTGGTACTCATTGAAAGGTAAATACCACATGATACCACAGGAACAAGTACTGGGAACATGTTACCACAGGAATGGTATCACAGGGATATAGTACCACAGGTACCACAGGAATAGTACCGCAGGAATAGTACCGCAGGAATAGTACCGCAGGAATAGTACCGCAGGAATAGTACCGCAGGAATAGTACCGCAGGAATAGTACCGCAGGAATAGTACCGCAGGAATAGTACCGCAGGAATAGTACCGCAGGAATAGTACCGCAGGAATAGTACCGCAGGAATAGTACCGCAGGAATAGTACCGCAGGAATAGTACCGCAGGAATAGTACCGCAGGAATAGTACCGCAGGAATAGTACCGCAGGAATAGTACCGCAGGAATAGTACCGCAGGAATAGTACCGCAGGAATAGTACCGCAGGAATAGTACCGCAGGAAAAGTACCGCAGGAATAGTACCGCAGGAATAGTACCGCAGGAAAAGTACCACAGGAATACCACAGGAATTTGTCCTGTGGTAATGTCCCAAAAAATGACAGGACATTTCCTGTGGTACTGTCCTGTGGTATTTTTCTGTGGTAATACCACAGGACATTTTCGTAAGGGTCCTAAAGTGGGACGGTTACTTCAATTCCTTTCACATAATTTGTTTAAACCGCTCGTTCTTTCTTCCGCAGGGACTATACATTACAGATAGCGACACATACTTCAACGTCCCTCAAATTGTTACCGAGGTCAAGGACAAACTCCGTGCTGAAAAGTATGGTCCATCCTAGAACAGAAATATGTCTTCCCTGACAAACGCTCCAATTAGGAACTACATTTAAATAGAATGTTGGAGAATGCAGACCGCCACCTACGTCAGGTGGCTAAGGTCTCCGGTTTTTTCATGCTTCTTTCAGATACTCTTGCACGGATTTGTGAAGACCCAACAGTAGTTGACCCTGATCTTCTTCAAACGAAGTTTATGGGTGACTGCCTCCGGGAATTCGCCACCACTACATCTATCCGTCATCCCAAAACTCTAGCGAACGAATAGAGTTTCTTTCCTTGGCCGGCATCCCAAAGCTCTAGGGAACGAAAGTAGTTAAGAGAGAGCATCTCAACCCCCACTGAGGTGGCATGAGGTGTGAGGTGGTGAGGTGGAGGTGAGGTGGTGAGGTGGAGGTGTGAGGTGGAGGTGAGGTGGAGGTGGGGTGTGAGGTGGAGGTGAGGTGTGAGGTGGAGGTGTGGTGTGAGGTGTGAGGTGGAGGTGAGGTGGGGTGTGAGGTGGAGATGGTGAGGTAGTGAGGTGGGAAAAAAAAAATAAAAAAAAAAATAAATAAATAAATAAAATAAATAAATATTAAAAAAAAATAAAAAAAAAAATTAAAAATTAAAAATTAAAAATAAAATTTAAAAAAAAAAAAAAAAAATTTGAAAAAATATATTGAGTTTGAATGTTTAAATATACGCGTGATCTGATTGGTTAATTTAAACAAATGCGCGTGATCCGATGGGTTAATTTAAACAAATACGTATGATTTGATTGGTTAATTTTTAAATGTACCGTGTGATAAAAAGGGGTAAGTGATGTCCTAGTTGTGACGTCACAGACAAGCCTGGACGAATCCGGGGTGAAAAATAGAACGCAAAGGGTGTTGAAATTCGGACAAGTTAAAACACGACCTACTCTTAAGAGGGAAGTACGTGGTGGTTCGTTAAGAGAGATGTGATTGGTTAACTAAAACAACATATGTACGTGATCAATTTGTAAGACGGGCTTTTTTTTTTTTTAATTTGTAAGACGGGCTTTTTTATGATGGGGCTTTTTTCAATTTCTAAGACGGGCTTTTTTATGATTGGGCTTTTTTCATGGTTGACCTTTTTTTTTTTTTTCAATTTCTAAGACGGGCTTTTTTATGATTGGGCTTTTTTCATGGTTGACCTTTTTTTCAATTTCTAAGACGGGCTTTTTTATGATGGGGCTTTTTCAATTTCTAAGACGGGCTTTTTTATGATGGGGCTTTTTCAATTTCTAAGACGGGCTTTTTTCATGGTTGACCTTTTTTTTTTTTTTTCAATTTCTAAGACGGGTGTTTTTATGATTGGGCTTTTTTCAATTTCTAAGACGGGCTTTTTACATGGTTGGGCTTTTTCAACTTCTAAGGCTGTCTGTCAATCACCCTTCTCTTTGTTCCGATCATAAGAGCATATCCGGGGTAAAGGTGTCTTTGAAAATACGGGTGCTTTCTGGGTGGGTATATTTGGATACAGCACGAGGAGGTACTCATTTCTGATTGACCCACGGAGCGTAGACAGTTCACTTTACTTATTGCACGTCGTACGTCAACCATCTCCATTATGTCTCAGCCATGGCAGAGCCCCGATTATACGGACAGCGAACTGGACGAAATTCAACGAATCGCCGACGAGATATATGAAAACGTAAGTACATGTTTTATTATAAAAGTTTGCTATTTGAATTTAATAATTTGTGGAATTCCTTGTGGATGTTAACCTATTTGGGTTTATAAACTCAAGTCTAACTAGTAAATATTTTAATTCATTTATAAGTATTTTCTTCAACTTTTATATTTGTAAACATGTGGGGTATCGTACTATACTTCTTTATACACCATCGTTAATTTTGATAATATGAATGTTTGTCATAACCATGTAAGATATGTATTTATATAATTTTCTTTTGTGTACTTAACAGGACGGAGGATTTGTTTACAATCCTGTTGATTTTCCCCCTCTGCAACCCCTTGATCAGGATCTCGCGTCAGAAAATGGAGTAGATGAGGTACGTGAAAATTGTATTTAATTTATTTCTATCTTAACACAAACAAAAAACCAAACAAACCTAAAATCAAGTTAAGACTTGTCCGTTACTACACATGACGTCACGACTTCCATTACACCTGTAACGTCACGACTACCATTGCACCACCCTCCCTTACCATTTAAGAGACTGAATACTTACCCAGTCTTGTTCTTGACGTCACGATGTCTATATCTATAATAATAAATATATATATATTATTTTATTTAATGTTTTTTTTTTTGTTTTTTTTTTTTTCTTTTCTTCTTCTTAATACTAGGTGCCTTTGGATATGAGTGCTCCAAAGAAGCTAAAGAAGGGCAAGACACCTGGTCTCCACGTATGTTTTGTGTGTGACAAAACATTTGCCCGCAGGGATTCCTTGCGACGTCATAAGGGTGTTCATTCCACCGAGAAGAAGTTCGCCTGTTCAACCTGCGGCGCTACCTTTCGGAGAGTGGACAACATGAAGCGTCATGCTCGCATTAGTCACGCTGTTCAACCCCCCGCCAGCCGCAGAAGCAGCACCCCCAAAACCACCCCGTCCGTGAAAAGTGTCGCTACCAGCAACGGCGGTCCAGCAGCTACTTCGCCGGAGGATCGCCCCGGATGCAGTCACTGGCTCACCCCACCAACAAAAAGGGTCGCTACCAGCAACGGCGGTCCAGCAGCTACTTCACCGGAGGGTCGCCCCGGATGCAGTCACTGGCTCACCCCACCAGCAAAAAGGGTCGCTACCAGCAACGACGGTCCAGCAGCTACTTCACCGGAAGATCGCCCCGGATGCAGTCACTGGCCCACCCCACCAGCAAAAAGACCCACCACCACCAGCAACAATGACTCCGCTACACCGCCGGAGGATCGCCCTGGATGCAGTAACTCGCCGCCCCCTTCAGGACTTCAAGAAAATCCTTCTGCAGGCAACGACAAACCAGGTGATAACGGTCCATATCGATGCGCAGAATGTGGTAGGTTATTTGCTCGCAGTGACATTATGATCAGACATTTTCGAAGAAATCATCGTGACACTGATAATATCGATCATGGAAATGGAGATGATGATGACGTGCTTCAAGAGGACCCTGCGGTTTTTCCTGAAGCAAGAAGGGAAAATGAAGACGAACTTTCTCGTGTGTATAGGGACAACTGGGGAACCATCAGGTCCCGTATGCTCACGGGTAGGCCTATTCAAGACATATACAACGTAAGAATGACGCGACCTGGTGTCATGATGAGAAACATTATGGAAGCAGTTTTTAAGCGATTGACCTGTCGCGCAAAAATAAACATTTCATTCGGTTTTGTATTGCGCAATACAGAAACGGGGGAACTGAAGTACTTCCATCCGAGCGACAACAATGCTAGTTTCACGCCTACACCGTTTACCATCGGCTCTCGACAAGACCTCGAACAATTAATCGCTCATTTTGAGGATGCCGATCTCTTGGAAATCCTACGCCAACAACGCCCAAACACGAAATGGACGGTAGTTTCATTCATGAATGTAGCTGTATACGTGAATAAAATGCCTAGCTTCTACATCGGTGGTCGTGTAAACCTACCAGATTACATTACCAACAACCGAGGTGTAATGGGACTTACTCACAATGCCCACAACGGTCGAGTGTATGACGACAACCTCTGTTTTTTCAGATGTCTTGCACTCCAACAAGGAGGAGATCTCGACGCACTCGAGAGACGCACACGATATCTGGCGAACACATTTGAACAGGCCACCGGCAGGAAAGTAGACAAGGGTATAACTTTAGAGGATTTAGTCAAAGCTGAAACTTTGTTCGAAGTTAACGTTCAGGTTTACACCCTCGGCGTTCCAGAAAGTGATCCCACCGACGACGCTCCCCAGACAAGAGTACACCTGATCCGCCGACCTCTGTGCCACTACCCAAGTAACCTCTACGTGAATTTGTACGAAAATCACTTTTCGTACATTTCTGATCTGCAGAAGTACAGCAGAAATTATGAGTGTGTCAAGTGCAGAATGGTTTTTGTCAGATCGTTCAATCTACAGCGTCACATACCTACGTGCAATGTAAACGTCAAACACAAGTTCGTGGGTGGAGCATACCACTTACCCCCCAACATCTTCGAACTTCTGGAGGAGGAGGGAATTCGCGTGGAGGAAGACTTAAAATTTTTCCCATATCGCGTTACCTACGATTTTGAGTCCTACTTTGAACAAATACCACAAAACAATGACCAGGCAGCAAAACTGACGTGGGAGAACCGCCACGAACTTCTCAGTGTGAGTATAGCGAGCAACGTGCCGGGTTTTGAAAACGCAACGTGTTTCGTGTCCGAGGGAAATCCTGCTGAGCTGGTGAGTCAGATGGTAGAACACCTTCACCGCATTAGTGATACGGCCTATGTGTTGCTGAGGAAGAAATATCAACGACTGTTTGAAGAGTTGGACATCATGATCAATCACCAGCAGCAAGAACTGGAGCAAACCAAAAGACAACAAAACAATCGCTCTAAACAACCACATGCTACCAAACTGAAGCAGGCATTAGACGACTATTTACTCGAACTTCCGATCATTGGTTTCAATTCAGGAAAATACGACTTGAATGTCGTAAAGAAACACCTGTACACCGAACTACAGAGAACAGATCCTGTGAAACTCATCATCAAACGAGGTGGGTCTTACATGGTCATCAAAACTGAGAAACTGAAATTCTTGGACATATCGAACTATCTTGCCCCAGGATATTCGTACGCGAAATTTCTGAGAGCGTATATGACTGCCCACAGACCAAAGGTCATTTCCCGTACGAATGGATGGATAGTTTAGAGAAACTACAAAATGACGAACTGCCACCGCACGAAGCGTTTCACAGCAAGTTAAGAGGTGAGAACATTTCTTCTGATGATTATGCATACTGTCGTAGGGTTTGGGATGACAACAACATGACCACATTTCGGGACTTCCTGGTATGGTACAACAATCTGGATGTGGAACCCTTCGTAGGAGCACTGGAGAAGATGTTTACATTCTACAGAAAGCGCAACATGGACATGTTCAAGTGTGGTATTTCAGTTCCAGGACTATCGCTGCACTATCTTTTCCAAACATTGCCCAAAGACATATACTTCAGCCTAATTGATGAGGCCAACAAAGACATCTACTACACAATCAAGAAAAACATCGTAGGTGGGCCATCCATTGTGTTCCACCGATATCATGAAAAGGACAAGACCTACATCCGTGGAGGTCCAAAACTGTGTAAAAACGTCGTTGGATTTGACGCGAACGCACTTTACCTATGGTCACTTATGCAGCCGATGCCGGTGGGGACGTTCATCAGAAGAATGGAGGCTGACCATTTTAAGCCCGTGAGGAGCCACAAGTTTGGAGTGAAAGCAACTGAGTGGTTAGATTGGATTGCGCATACAGAGGGTGTGTTTGTCAGACACCAATTCAATCGTGGGGAAAAATGCATCGGTCAGAAAAGAATCCAAGTTGATGGATATTGTCACGACACCCAAACCGTGTACCAGTTTCACGGGTGTTATTGGCATGGACACGTATGCGAACTGAATCCGCACGAATTCAACACCGTCAAAAACCTTTCACGAACCGAAATAAGCCACCAAACGGAAGAAATTTCCAGCTACATCCGCCAGCAGGGTTATCGGTTGGTAGAGATGTACGAGTGCGAATGGAATCGTCTCAAGTCCTCCGATCAAACCATCTCGGACTTTGTCAAATCTAGGAGAATGCCCCACGAAAACCGCATGAGGATGACCCAACGGGAAATATTGGATGGTGTGCTCGATGGATCCATCTTTGGTATGGTGGAATGTGATCTCAGGGTACCCGACCGACTGAAGGTTTTTTTCGCCGAGATGCCTCCTATCTTTAAGAATACGGAAATCAGCAGACAAGACATCGGCGAACATATGCAGAGTTACGCTGAACAAGAAGGGATCATGAAAACACCACGCCGTAGCCTAATCGGTAGCATGCACGCATCACGTCTGTTATTTGCAACACCGCTTCTGAAATGGTATCTGACCCACGGGCTTGAGGTGACTCACATCTATCAGGTGATACAGTACGCCGAATCACCTTGCTTCAAGTCTTTTGGTGATGCTGTCAGTAATGCACGAAGAGAGGGTGATGTGGATCCAGCCAAGGCAATAATTGCCGATACAATGAAATTGTTGGGTAATTCCGCATACGGGAAAACTGTGACTAACCAGGAGAAACATCTTGATGTAAAGATTTGCACTGCCAACGAGGAAGCGTCCAAAATGATCAATAACCCCAATTTCCGCACCTTGCATACACTAGAAGATGGTCGACTATACGAAGTTGAACTCAACAAAAAATCCATCCGCCTAAACCTACCTCTCCACATTGGGTATTTTGTATACCAATATGCCAAGCTAAGAATGCTGCAATTCTACTATGAGTTTCTCATCAAATTCATCGATCCTTCGGACTTTCAACTCTGTGAGATGGATACGGATTCGGCGTACATGGCAATTTCTGGAGACACTCTGGACAGTGTCGTAAAACCTCACCTGGCGGATCTCTACCAACGAGAAAAGTGGGATTGGTTCCCACGCGACGATACACCCACACACCGCGCCTTTGACAAACGAACACCGGGTCTCTTCAAGGTTGAGTGGGAGGGAGACGGCATCGTGGCCCTTTGCAGCAAAACATACTACTGTTTCGGAGCAAAAGACAAGGTGAGCTGTAAAGGACTGAACAAAAGATCAAATGACATCACGAAGATGACCTACCTGGAGACGCTTGAAACTCAACGAGCCGGTGAAGGAGTCAACAGGGGGTTTCGTATGCGCCCAGATGGGATGTACACGTATCAACAGGTGAAAGCTGCATTTACTTACCTGTATCCCAAAAGGAGAGTTGCCGAGGATGGAGTTTCTACAACCTACCTGGACTTGTGATAAGAGACTATTAGGATCGATCAAACATCAAGCAATTTTCTTTAAACATGATCCAGTTTCTACAACCTACCTGGACTTGTGATAAGAGACTATTAGGATCGGTCAAACATCAAGCATTTTTCTTTAAACATGATCCAGTTTCCACAACCTACATTGTCGTGTGATCAGAGACTATCAGGGTTGCTAAAACCGCAAACAATTTCTTTAAACTGATGTTGTTGGATTTTTGTTTTTGTTATTATTTATTTATTTATGTTTTATATATTTACGTATTTTTAAGTGGTTATGTTTGTTTTTTTTTGTTTTTTTTAATTTTTTAATTTTTTAATTGTTTTTTTTTTTTTAATTTATTTTTTATTTTTTATTATTTACTTATTTATTTTTGAAGTGGATTTCTAAGACTCCATTTATTCAAACTTAATTCATGGATTGATGTATTTAATTTAATCAATTTGTTGACAGAAAAAGAAAGAAAAGATATTGAAAAATTACAAATAATAAATAAATACAAAATAAGAACGATACAAACGAAAGAGGTGTTGTGGTTTACCATTACTTAATTTTTTATAAGTTATATAATTAATATAAAGTATATAAATAGGACAAGGGTTAAAATAATGAAAACTTTGGTATTTAAAAGAAACGACATTACAAATATGGGTTCATTTAGTCAAATGGATGCGAGACTGAAACATCCTTTTACCAGCGTAATCGCCGGTCCGACCGGGAGCGGGAAAACTCAGTTTGTAAAGCGCCTTATTCTCGCTGAGGGAAATACATTTATTGAACCGGCTATTGACAATATTATTTGGTGTTACGGGGAATACCAAGATGCTTACGACCATCTGGCTAGTCTGGTGCCTCAGATACGATTTGTGGAGGGCTACCCCGATGATTTACTTAACTCCCTGGATCGAAGTCAAAGAAACCTGGTTGTGATAGACGATCTCATGTCAGAAAGCGGCAATAATATAAAGGTCACCGAACTTTTCACTAAAGGTAGTCATCACAGAAACCTGTCGGTTATTCTCATTCTTCAAAATTTATTTTACAAGGGAAAGGAAATGAGAACAATAAGTTTGAACGCTCATTACATGACCCTCTTTAAAAATCCGCGAGACGCTTCACAAATTACCCACTTAGCGAGGCAGATGTACCCCACCAAGTCCAGGTATATGATGGAGGCCTACCGCGATGCGACATCCGCCCCCTACGGCTACCTCTTCGTCGATTTAAAACCCGATACCCCCGAAAATATGAGACTCCGAACCAACATATTTCCCGGTGAATACCCTATCGTTTACATTCCAAAGGTATAAATGACGGTGTTTGAAATAGACCGCAATCATTTGAAGATGTCGAGGCGTGTGCATCACAACGCTCCCTATCTACACGTGCTTGCGAAGGGAAGCGACAAACAACGCCAGGGTGTAATCCAAGGAGCGAACAAGGATCTGATACATTGTTTATGCGAGTGCGCCCTCAACGTCCTCAATGGTAATGTACAGCTGAAACCCTCTGAAAGGAAAAGATTGATGAGATATAAACGACACGTGCGAGTTCTGAGTAATAAGAAAGTCGGTGTTCAAAAGAAAAAGAAAGTGTTACGTCAAAAGGGAGGATTCCTCGGTGCTTTACTCACTCCAATATTGGGCGCCCTCGGTGGATTGTTGTTCAAATAGACATGGAACACACCAAGAAAATGGTCCTGGTACCTCAAGAAACTCTAACCAAGCTACAATCGACCAGACGATTGGAACAAACACCAACCACACGTATTGTACACAGTTTGGATGCCGAGATGAGAGAGCTCCTGGAACGACAAAATCTTTCGGACGAAGATAAAATCAAGCTATACCACCAGACTCTGCAACGCTACATTAACCTGAATAGACAGCGAATGGCACCGCTGACCATGACTCTGGAGACCAAAAAAGAGGACGACCAACCGCACAAATTAGGATCGGTGACACCCGGTCCTCCAAAATTGAAGAAAGAACCGGGCTTTGGCGAGTCCTCCAAAGTAAAATTACACTTTGAGGGAGAATCGGAGGAAGAGGAAGAGGGATACCTACCTCTATTATTTGCTGAAGCGTCTCATCTGAGCAAAACAAAGAAAAAGAAAACGGTTTCAAGTAAAAAAAGAACAGGATCCAAGTCCAAATGGACACCTTATTAATACACACACACTACCCTATACTCTATCATTTGAGACTTAGTCATCATGGAGTGTTGTCGACCGAAACCGGGTTGTGGCTTTAAACAACTTATCAGGAAAATTCGGTGTTGGTGCATTTGTTGTCATAGTAGCGTCGTAATTCAAAACACAGATTTCAGCGATGGTACAGAACGAGGCGTACCTGAAACGAGTGTACTACGACCCCCAACATCCAGCCGGTCTTGGTGGTGTGGAGGCTGTCTACCGTGCTGCCCAAAAAGATGGCGTACACATCAACCGGAAACAGATTAAAACCTGGTTGAGTCAACAACACACTTACACGCTACACAAACCAGTCCGCAGACATTTCCAACGGAATAGGGTCATAGTGGGTGGGATTGACCATCAATGGCAGGCGGATCTTGTGGACATGACCTCACTCAGTCGGTTTAATAAAAAATACAAGTATCTGTTGACGTGTATCGACATATTGTCAAAATATGCCTGGGCAATTCCACTTAAGAATAAGACGGGTACTTCGATCATTGACAGTTTTAGAAAAATCTTGGAAAGTGGGCGGAAACCCAAAATGCTACAGACCGATAAAGGCACCGAGTTTACCAATCGTCAATTCCAATCATTTCTAAAGAAAAACAACATCGGTTTCTTCACTACACAAAATGAAACAAAGGCCAGCGTGGTAGAGAGATTCAACAGGACACTCAAGACGAAGATGTACAAATACTTCACGGCCACCAACAGACACGTATACATCAAGACCTTACCGAAATTGATGACAGCGTATAATCACGCTTACCACAGAAGTATCAAGGCAACCCCAGCGTCTGTAAACAGCGACAATGCCGAACAGATCTGGAGAAACCTGTACGGTGGTACCGATAACGTGGTCAAACTCGTTTCTTTCAAATTCAACGTTGGAGACACGGTACGCATTAGCATGGCGGCCAGACCGTTTAGGAAAGGTTATCTTCCAAGCTGGACCACCGAACTGTTCACGGTCAGCGCTCGAATCCCGCGCTATCCTTCCGTGTACAAGTTGAAGGATTATGACGGCGAAGAGTTGGACGGTACGTTCTACGAACAAGAACTTCAACGAGTGGTTAAATTGGACGATCTGTACCAGATAGAGAAAGTACTACGGACGCGGAAAAACCGAGGAAAAACGGAGTATTTTGTCAAGTGGTTAGGTTATCCAGACAAGTTTAACAGTTGGGTAGCACAACTTCGCAAGTTATAAAAACCCATCGACACGCTCATTTGTCCACACAGGCCCCCTAACATTAACCATGGCGGACTCATTTTACGTGACACTACCTAGCAACAGTTCTATGGATACGCATCCCAACAATACATTGAGTCATTTCTTTGTGAATTTACCAACACCCCTGTCATTCGAAGGAGAGTGGGAAGTGGCCCTGGCTGAAGTTACTTACCCTCACCGATGGTTGAACGTGACTGAAGGAAACAACGTATTGGGATGTAGGACTGGACCTGATTCGGGGTTTCATATCCACCACATACCGGTGGGATACTACCCAACACCCAAGGAATTATTGAATAATTTTGTACCTCCCATCAATCACGACAACCTCGTCCGATTCACTTACAACAAATACATTCAAAAGGTCATAATAAAGACGGAAGACGGGGTGGAGCTGAAATTGTTGGGTCGTCTTGCTAACCTGCTCGGTTTTGACAAGGACACCATCGTGACGGGGATAAAGAAAAGCACAAGAGTAGTGGATCTGCAGCCATTTTATGCGCTATTTATCTACTCCAATATTGTCGAGTACCACACCGTGGGAGACACGCGTGCTCCCTTATTACGCATCGTGAATGTGGACGGCGAGTATGGAAAAACCGTTACAAAAATCTACGACAGTCCGCATTACATGCCCCTGCAGCATAAGTTATTAGACATGATCGAGATAGATATAAGGGACGGTACGGGTCAGCTAATTCCATTCGTGAGCGGGAGAGTCATCGCGAAGCTTCACTTCAGAAAAAAGCGCTCTTACTACTTCAACTAAGTATCATCATGAGGAACCATTTTCTACCCAGTAGTAAACACTACGAAGATTATTACGTTGGACAGGTGGGACGTGGTCACCCGGTGTTCACTGGACCAAGAAGTCAGAAGGGATACGGACTTGGAGGAATTTTAGGTGGACTTTTTCGGTCGGCCATGCCCCTTCTCAAACAAGGATTAAAAACCGTGGGTCGTGAGGCTCTACGTACGGGTGTAGGCATCGCGCAAGATGCGCTGGAGGGAAAAAACATCAAATCGGCCGCCAATGAAAGACTTCGGAACGTTGGACACACGGTTCTTCGCGGTATAAATACCCGACTTTCACAACCCAAACGACGTGGTATAAAAAGGAAAGCAACGGGAAGACGCGCCACTTCCTCACCCCGCCGGAGAGCGAAAAGATCAACAGATATATTTGATTAAGCGCTTACCCCACAACCTCATCATGTCGCTATTACACAATAACTCGTGCGAATGCACTAAATCTGAACTTGATATTTTCTCCATCCCACCTACCCAAACCAGCATCGAAAGGGGGCAGTGGGAGGAATTTCACCCCATCTCTACCATTTCTGATGGAGGACCCATAGAGTTTTTCGTACCGGGGTCCGGAGACGAATACATGGACTTGAACCAAACCCAGCTATATGTCAGAGCAAAAATCACCAAGGGAGATGGTTCCGACCTGACGGATGCAGATCACGTGGGCCCCGTCAATTTATTTCTACAATCCCTATTCAGTCAGATTGACGTAAGTTTGAACGAGCGATTGATTTCCCCCTCCACACCTACCTACCCCTATCGCGCCATACTCGAGACGTTACTTAGCTATGGCAGCGATGCTAGGAAATCCCAGCTGACGACCGCTTTGTTTTACAAAGACACCGCCGGTAAGATGGACATTGCGGACCCACTGGAGGTGGACGATGTGGTCAATCGGGGTCTGAAGAAGAGAACTGAGTTTACAAAGAACAGTAAAGTGGTGGATATGATCGGACCGATACACAGCGATATTTTCTTCCAAGACAAACACATGTTAAACGGCGTGGATTTGAAACTGAAACTGATACGCAGCAGTAGTGCGTTCTGTCTCATGTCGACCGGTGCTAACCCCGCCTATAAAGTGGTCATCCTAGACGCGTCCGTATTTGTCAGAAAAGTCAAAGTCAGTTCGGCCGTCATGCTGGGCCACATTAAGGCTTTGGAGAAAGGTACCGCCAAATACCCCGTCAAGCGCAATCTATGCAAGATGGTATCCGTACCCCGCGGTAACCTGACTCTCACCCAGGACCACGTGTTTTTAGGACAGCTGCCGAACCGAATCGTGGTGGGGTGCGTGACCAACGAAGCGTTTAACGGTCGGTATACAAAGAACCCCTTCAATTTTCAGCACATGGATATCAACTTTTTGACGGTGCATGTTGACGGGGAACAAATACCGTATTCCCCACTGAAACCTAAGTTTGTCGACCCCTCCAAAAATTACATCAGAGCCTACCAGACCCTCTTCTCCGGTACTGATAAAATGTTCCAAGACGAGGGCAACGGCATTAGTCGTGAAGACTACGCCGCAGGGTACACACTGTTTGCGTTTGATCTGAGTCCAGACTTGTCCATTGGAGGACACTTCAACCTCGTAAAGCGTGGCAACCTACGACTGGACGTACACTTTGCTCAGCCACTGGACAAAACCATCAACGTCATCATCTACGCCGAGTTCAACAACATTATCGAAATTGACCAGGCTCGAAACGTCATATTTGACTACGCCAGTTAAATCACGAGTTGGGACCATGGATAGTTATGAAATCAGTCACATTTTGCAAAATGACTGTGTCACCAAGCATTACTTCAGAGGAGTCTTTGCCTGTAACCAGCTACCCAAGAGCCACGTCCCTCGACCGAGTGCTCTCATTTTCAACACGGACCCGTCCTCCAAACCTGGACAACACTGGGTGGCTATTTACATCACGCAAGATGGAGAGGGCGAATATTTTGACTCCTACGGACAACCAGTCATGATACCCCAGGTCAAGAAATTCCTGAAGAAAAACGTGACGTGTACCCGCCACAACCACCAACCCCTGCAGGGACCCTTGTCAGCGGTGTGTGGACAATATTCCATCTTTTTCCTGTTACACCGTTGCCGAGGATTAAATATGTACAAAATCACCCATCTGTTTTCGTCAGATAAGAGAGACAATGATATTCTCGTTAATGATTTTATACGAAAACATTTTCCCAATATTAAAACGTCGGTGTATGACAAACCATTTCTTGTACAGCAGATTGCACGAGCTTTGTTAGAGACCGTAAACTAATACGTTTTCACTTGTAGCTATTTTACTTAATGGGCACTTTGGGAGACAATTTAGCGATAGTTTTGATTCACTTGGGAGACAGTGGCACTTAGGGAGACATTTCAGTGTCTCCCTAAGTGTCTAGCTACCCCACAAAACGATATTTGGGAGTTATTTTAGCTCGGAGAAGACAGATTTGGGTCTAAATAGCATAAATATGTAATTTCGTGGCGAAAGCTCCAGGTAAAAACGGGTTAGGGTACAAAAAAGATTGTGCACGTCTCTATGGGATTGTCTCCCCAAGTACCCATTTGGGCGTTTTATTAGTTTTATTATTATTATTATTATTATTATTTTGTTTATTTAATTTGTTTTTGGTAACCCTTTGTTTGTAGTATTTAGCGTTGATTTTATGGTTAAATAAAATACTAAAAACTGTATATTGCCCGTTGACCACTTAAGGAATGTTCTGGTGAGTTCCGGTTGGTTTTAGGCACCCCTTGTCGACTTTTATTTGTATGTGTACATGTCAATACCGCAAATGGAGGGCTTTAATGTAAGTACACACTCACATACTGAGGACACCTTGCAAACCGAGCGCGTCCTCGGTATGAAATATTGTGAAAAATGGCACTTTCGTGGCCGTTTTTGACTGTTGGTTAAATATCAAAGCGTTTGGGAGGAGTCCTCGGTTGACGCATAAGACCTGACGTGAGGCAGTATGCACATTTTTTTCCCCGTCAAAAAAACCGCAAACGGGATTACTCTGAATGGCATAGCGCCCTCCGTTGGTTGCGCGTGTGAAAATGACGTAAATGTAAACATGTATGTACAATTACATGTGTACATTAGTACATGACAACATACTCGTTCAGACATGTCTTAACTATTATAACGTTGTTTTGGCCTAAGTGCATATTGTAGTTTATGCGAAGACGTGGTCATTTGCAGCTAGCTAGGTGTACCATGGAGCTGGAATAAATGGTAAGTAGAGATATTGTATTTGGAAGCTTGCATGTTACTCGCTATGTATGACTATGAGTATGACTGAGTATGAATGTAGCAGAGTATGACATACCCGTCATCTGGGGTGACTTTGATAGTTTTTGGCACTTCTGATATCTTTTGAGTAGGATAAATGGGGTTTTCACCCTTGATTCTTTCAACTAATAACAATGTGCCTCTTGGCTATCAATAGACCAAATCACTTCTTCATCAGATTGTGTTTTCATATTTTTTTTAAAACCACAACAAAATATCAAAGTCACCCCGTTGTCGGGGTGACATTGATAACCAATGAATAAAGCCTATGTTATCAAATTAACCCTCTTATTGGGGTGACTTTGATAATTTTAATTCGTTTTAAAAAAACACAAGCTACAAAACTATTCAAACAATACAAATATTTGGGTTTTCTGATAACTTTAATGGTTTGATAGCCCCTCGACCCAGCCTTCCGTTTATAGACCCGTGGCATGATTGTTACGGTACATCAGAGCTCAATCAGTATCTGCGAAGACAGAAAAGACAAATACTATCATAAAAACACAACTACACAGAGTTTTGGACACTTTGTTGTTCAATTTTGACATTCGGGGTGATTTATCAAAGTCACACTGAGTATCAAAGTCACCCCAGATGACGGTATATGACGTGCTCATTTACGTTGTAATGTAATTTTTAGTTAAATGGCCTCGATCTCTTACTCTAGTCTATAGGATGATATGGGAAGTGAATATGCCTAATTTCAGAATAATATAGAAGTTATAACCAAATTTAACTGCTTTATTTTGCCAACGCAAGCATGAGTTGTTGAGCACCGTGCGAACAAGAAATAGTTAATTGTAGTTATTGTATAAATAATAAAACAAATAAGTAGCCACAATTATTAATATTTAATTGTATAAGCCAATTTGGTATTCCAACTGCACATGCGCACATTTTCCCTTGACGATTTTTCTTTCGATATAAACATTTCATCGATTGCGTGCAAAAGCATAGCGGGGTACCAGCAAATTTCAAGAGATCGTCGTGTTTTAAAGTTACTAAGTAACATATTTTTGTTTACGTTTTGGTGTTTTCAGCCGCTTTGTGTGGCCAAACTTTTGTTCGAACAAATATTATTTATTTTTTTCGATTTCACAAGAAAATGTAAAAAATGCGGATTTGGTTACCACGTCCCCCATAGCCTTGTGTGCATTTGTCTGCCGTGTTTGTATCACTTGACCTCCTTGAGAAAAATTGTTGAATCTTGTTGTGCACATGCGCAGTCGGAACTCCAAAGTGGCTTATTATCAGTTTAATGGTATATTGTTGTTGTATTGTTGTGTAGTCTAGGTGTGGCTGACAGAACTACCATAACAAACATGAAACGAAGTAGTCGTCTTGATGGAACCTTGACAAATCACCAGCATCATGAAGGGGAGAACGTAATCGCACTGTGGCCTCCAGATTCATCATGGTATCCTGCCGTAATAATCTCCTTCACCAAAGGTAAGTGCGGAGCCTCTAAAAGGACATATGACGAAAACAAATGGAATGCCCTCGTAATTTGTGGGTTCACGTTAACGTGAACCCACATTAGGGTTGTGGGTTCTGTAGGTAAGAAATGTAATCCATAATGTAGAATCCCATTTGTCACACATAAATTAAGACAGCTGTATACCCTCTTACATCCCCCCATGACATGTACCACATGTAAATAAACAATGCCATTTTTCCTAAACTTGATTCCTCCCCCCCCCCTTTCAGAACCAAAAATATATATGATCTGTAAACAACAAATACTTTTCAACATTCCACTCCCAATTGCATGTAATCCCTTTAAAGTTTAATTAGTTGAATTTGTGGCTTTCTTATCAGGAAAGTACTGCGTCCGATACACAGATGGTGTGACACGCTGCCTATTTGAGCACCAGGTGAGAAAATTACCATAGAATGCATTAATTAAAAACAGACAGGTTAGGAAGAATACCAATGAAATGCGTAATTCTTCCAAATAGGCACTTGGGGAGACAAACTAGCGTAATTTTTTAGGTAATAAGGAGACAGTGGCACTTAGGGAGACATTTTAGTGTCTCCCTAAGTGCCTTAGAAGTCTTAGAAGTCATATAATGAATGCACATGACACAAATTCTCATTTGAATTACATATCTTTTTATGAAGAGGATAAATACCGTACATGAAATCCTTTAATGTAAACACCCGGATCTTAAAATTGTTTTACCAGAGCACAATTCAATCATTGTTAACTTTCTGTTCTATTGCTTGGTTTAACTCGCTCACTGTTAACAACCGGAAGAAACTGGAACGTATTGTGAAACGTGCAGATAGGATTATAGGTGATGGTAATGAGAGCCTTCAGGTGTTGGTTCAAAGGAGTCTCATGAACAAGTTCAACTGTGTTTTGTCTGACGGCACACATCCTCTCAACCCATTAATTGTTACAAATAAATCGGGTAGAATTCGTCAGTTAAGTCTAAAAACAAACAGGTTCAAAAATTCCTTTTTACCAAATGCCATACACAACTTTAACTGTAATTTTACTAGATGATTGCAGGGTGTATTTACCTTGTGCAATGTGTATAGTCCCAAAGAAATAGGCTTTTAAATTCTTTTACCAACTTCATATTCAAGGTATAACAGAGTAGGGGCCCGGGTCGTTATCATGTAGTTAATTGGAATTGAAATTGTATAATTTGTAATATGTAATGTTAGTAAATGATTTCTTGTGTGTATTGCCTTTGTGAGCATATTTTCTAATATTTGTGTAATTTTTGTGTAATTACTGCTGTACTAGGGAAATCAAATTTCATGTGTGTCACATGATGAATAAATGAATTGAATTGAATTGAATTGAATTGAAATACCGGTATGTCGTCAGTTAAGTTGCACATCAAGGGCGAATGTTGTTGCTTGTGATGGTGTTAAAATAGATAGTATATTTTATAGATAACACAAAGAAATTGTTATTTGTTTAAAATTAAATGTGATTTTGATTTGATTTCTATGCCAGGTGGCCCATCCGAGTTTCTTGAATCCGCACTTGAATGGTTCAGACAGTCTACAAAGCAGTTCCATTTGGGATGATGGCCCACAGGCTGATTCTGGTACAGGGCCTGCCGTTTGTACTGCTCCATATGAGGTAATTCACACACACTCAACTTGTTTTCAGAACCCAAATATTCACTCTGGGTGCCCAGAAGCCAGAAACAAATTTATAAATCAAGTGTTTTTTTTGCAAGCACCCCCCCCCCCCCCTTTCACCCCCCCCCCCCCCCCCCACCCCACACCCCACCCCTCCCACCCCTACTCCCAACTCCCTCTCCTTCAGAGGGGCAACTAGTCCGAGGCAATTAGGCATATGCGTCTACCCCGAAAGAAAATAACAGTGGTGTTTTGGGTTTTTTCCACTCGTTCTAAATCATAAACGTTTTCTGCATCCGGCAACATAGAAAGTAGTAAGATTTTGATTCATTAGTGAACTTGTTTTCTGAACCCTATCAAATATTCACTGTGGGTGCCCAGAAGCCAGAAACAAATTTGTAAATAAAGTGTTTTTGGCAAGCACCATCCCCCCCCCCTTCCCCCCCCCCACACACCCACCCCTCCCCCACACACCCACCCCTCCCCTCGCCCTCCCACCCCTCCCCAAAGAAATTGTTATTTGTTTGAAATTAAATGTGATTTTGATTTGATTTCTATGCCAGGTGGCCCATCCGAGTTTCTTGAATCCGCACTTGAATGGTTCAGACAGTCTACAAAGCAGTTCCATTTGGGATGATGGCCCACAGGCTGATTCTGGTACAGGGCCTGCCGTTTGTACTGCTCCATATGAGGTAATTCACACACACTCAACTTGTTTTCAGAACCCAAATATTCACTCTGGGTGCCCAGAAGCCAGAAACAAATTTATAAATCAAGTGTTTTTTTTGCAAGCACCCCCCCCCCCCCCTTTCACCCCCCCCCCCCACCCCACACCCCACCCCTCCCACCCCTACTCCCAACTCCCTCTCCTTCAGAGGGGCAACTAGTCCGAGGCAATTAGGCATATGCGTCTACCCCGAAAGAAAATAACAGTGGTGTTTTGGTTTTTTTCCACTCGTTCTAAATCATAAACGTTTTCTGCATCCGGCAACATAGAAAGTAGTAAGATTTTGATTCATTAGTGAACTTGTTTTCTGAACCCTATCAAATATTCACTGTGGGTGCCCAGAAGCCAGAAACAAATTTGTAAATAAAGTGTTTTTGGCAAGCACCATCCCCCCCCCCCCCCTTCACCCCACACACCCACCCCCCCCCCCCCCCCCCCCCCCACACACCCACCCCTCCCCCACACACCCACCCCTCCCCTCGCCCTCCCACCCCTCCCCAAAGAAATTGTTATTTGTTTAAAATTAAATGTGATTTTGATTTGATTTCTATGCCAGGTGGCCCATCCGAGTTTCTTGAATCCGCACTTAAATGGTTCAGACAGTCTACAAAGCAGTTCCATTTGGGATGATGGCCCACAGGCTGATTCTGGTACAGGACCTGCCGTTTGTACTGCTCCATATGAAGCCTCAAGTGCCGAGTCACAGAGATCATCAACCGAGGCTACTGAGACCGGTCACATAACGGTCATGGAGACCAGCAATGAAAGTGGGCACAGGAAATGGGACAAGAAACACTTTTGCTTTTTCTGTGAAGTACCTCAATCTAAGTTGCCCCGTCATCTCCAGTCATGTCACAAAGAAGAGAGCGAAGTTGTAGAGATTGCGTCTGAGACCAACCCAAGTGCCCGTAAGATACTTTTGTGGAAAATCCGCAATGTTGGTAATCATAGGCACAATTGCCAAGTCCTTCGGAAAGGCCGGGGTGCACTTATTGTAGGATATAGGCCTAATCATAAGGTATCTCCACATGCATACGGACCGTGCATATATTGTTATGGCTATTATGTGCGAAGTGATCTCTGGCGTCACCAGTGCCCACTGAAACCTGCACTCCCTGCACACTCGCATGGTAGCACTACCACAACTCCTCTGCGTAGATGTGTTGCTCACAAGAGTGATTTGTTAAAGCCTCCACCTGTCGGTGTGTCTTTCCAGTTGAACCAGGTTCTTATTCCGATGAAGAGAGATGAGGTGACTCTGCTGGCCAAGAATGACACTTTGATTGTGGAAGTAGCCAAGCGGGAATACGCGAAACTCGGGCACGATGTAGATCAACATGGCTACATCCGAAACAAGATACGGGAATTGGGTCGTCTTGTCATACAACTCCGCAAGAATACCCACCAGCCAAATGCATCACTTGAATTATTTGTCCACCCCCACTACCTGAATGATATCATCAAGGCTATTCACGGTATTGCTGGCTTTAATGAAGACAACCAGTTGTATGATGTTCCGTCTCTAGCTTTAAAGATTGGACATTCCATCAAGAAGTGTGCACTCATACTTAAAGGAAATGCTCTAGAGTCTGGCCAGAAGCAAAAAGCCCAACACGCTGAAGAATTTCTGCAGTTGTGCGAACTGACCTGGCGAGACCGTGTATCCACCCATGCACACAGAACACTGTACCAAGGAAAGCGCAACCAACCTCAAATTCTGCCGACAAATGCTGATGTTGTGAAAATGTCGGCGTTCCTCTATGAAGCTGGCAACAGAGAAGTGGAACTTGTCCAGGATGCTCGGGGCGAACAAATTGGACCAGCTTGGAAGAGATTGAATGAAGTCGCACTGTGCCACCTTATTATGTTCAACCGCAGAAGGCAAGGGGAGGTATCAAAAATGAAACTAGAAGACTTTCAGAAGCACACAACAGCTAGTGTCAACGGGGAATGCCTGCTGACTGATCTTGAACGGCATCTGTGCAAGATGTTCAGAGTTGTCGAAATAGTTGGCAAGAGGGGTCGAACTGTTCCTGTGCTTCTCAGCAATGAGGTGGTGGCGTGGTTGAGTGCTCTGATTGCGAAGAGAAATGAAGCTGGAGTCGCCCACGACAACACCTACTTGTTTGCACGATGTTCTTATGGAGGTACAGGTCATATAAGAGGATGTGACTGTATAAGATTGTACGCAGACATGGCGGGCCTTGACAATGCTGCCAGCATCCGGTCTACAAAACTTCGTAAGCACGTGGCAACCGCATCGCAAATTCTTGCCTTGAAGGAACATCAACTTGAAACACTTGCAAACTTCATGGGTCATGATTTGCGTGTCCATCGTGAATACTACCAGTTGCCAGATACTGTGCAGAGGGTCACCAAACTTTCTAGACTTTTTCTCAGCTTGGAGAGGGGAAACTTGCCTTCCCAGCAGGGCAAATCCCTGGATGAACTGCATGTCACTGGCGGTAAGGACACAGTTGTTTTAAATTATTTACTCAACAGCAAAAGAAAGACATTAATTATTGCTTTTGTTGAAACATATTTGATCAGTAATTACTATTCACTAATACATCTTCAACAGCGAAAGAAATGCAAGAAATAACATTTTGTTATCAGTTCACAATATATGATAACAAATGGTATACGTGTTTGTGTGCATTTCTTTTGCTATTGCTCCTGCATTACAGAACAAGAAAGAGAAATAGAGAAAAATAGAAAGAAACAGACCACAGAAATTTGACAAGAGTTGAGTCCACTTTTCTGAATTTACATGCAGGACAACAACCAACTGTCGGGTATGTGTGCATTAATCTAACAAAAACTGCTCTTTGTGACTTGCAGAAGGCTTCACTAGTGACGAGGACAGCGATAACAGCAGTGACAATTCCTGTGATGTGCCCAGTGAAAACAGTAAGTTTAGGCTTTTATGTGTCTGTATTTTAACCAGTTCGCGCCGGATGACGTATATAAACGCAAAAATTTTCCAAAATTCAAAACGAATGACGCATAAACCTGCCAAGTTCAAGTTCGGAAATGTATGTCAGCAGCGCGCAAGGCCGGAAATGCGTGGGTGTGCTTCCCGGCACTATCAGCCTGAACCCGCTTCAGATCGAGTTTCTTAAAAAATAATCCCTCCCGTGGGCTTGGCGATGTTAAAATAATCCCGGCGCAAACTGGTTAAGTCGGGCTGTCTTTAAAAAAACAATTGTCTGTCTGTCCATTTGTTTGTTCATCTGGCTATCGGGCTGTCTGAATTAAAAGTGCCGAAATATCTGTGTTTTATATCGACTTGTTTCCTATTTGACATTAGGTACTCGACAGGCTCCTATCAGTGTTCCATCTGGAAGTCTGGCATCTCTGAACAACTCGAGACGAGTGAAACGTCGTCCCTGGACTGCCGAGGAGAAGGGAGACGTTACGAAGGGTTTGCAGAAATTCTTTCTGCTGAAGAAGCTTCCTGGCAAACGAGACATCGAAACATCCTGTCTTGTGGCACTGCAGACACGAAGCTGGAGGAACATCAAAGACTTTTGTCGGAACAAAATGAAGCTTCATCAAAGCTAAGCAGGGTGTTTCGTCAGTTCACATACATGTACGGATGCGTCAGAGTACTTGACTATTTAGAATTTGCAATCGCAATGATGACTTTAGAATGCACATCAATATGAAACCAATGGACAACCAGCAATTTAGTGTAGTGTCCTCACTTTGATAGGTGTAATTCACACACACTCAAGTGTCCTCCATTGGATAGAATGACAAGTATGCCCTCAGTGTGGTAGTGTCTACATGTATGCGTGTACATGTAGGTGTAACTTTTATTAATTTTGGGGGGTTATTTTTTGTAACCCTCAAAGTCCTCAATCCTCCAACAGGTGAAGGATTGAGGACTGTTAGGGTTAATGCAATTCGCCATAGCACACAAGGTGGGGGCTACTACTAAGGGAAGATGGAACAGAAGAACCAGCTTCTCACACTGAAAAAGATCCATGCTTACCCAGATCTCTTTCACAATGCGAATAGAGCTTTTTTTTTTAAACTGTTTTCCGAACCCTATCAAATATTCACTCTGGGTGCCCAGAAGCCAGAAACAAATGTATAAATCAAGTGTTTTTTGCAAGCACCCCCCCCCCCCCCACTTCACCCCCCGCCCACACCCATTCATTTGATTCATTAGTGAACTTTTTTTCTGAACCCTATCAAATATTCACTCTGGGTGCCCAGAAGCCAGAAACAAATGTATAAATCAAGTGTTTTTTGCAAGCACCCCCCCCCCCCCACTTCACCCCCCGCCCACACCCATTCATTTGATTCATTAGTGAACTTTTTTTCTGAACCCTATCAAATATTCACTCTGGGTGCCCAGAAGCCAGAAACAAATTTGTAAATCAAGTGTTTTTTGCAAGCACCATCTCCCCCCTCCCTCTCCCCCCCTTCCCCCCTTCCCCCCTCCCCCCTTCCCCCCTCCCCCCTCCCCCCTCCCCCCTCCCCCCTCCCCCCTCCCCCCTCCCCCCTCCCCCCTCCCCCCTCCCCCCTCCCCCCTCCCCCCTCCCCCCTCCCCCCTTTTCCAATGTTGGAGATGTTTGCCGGTCCGTGCGCACAAAGTGGAACCGCCCAAAATGAACAACACTGAACAGGGGGCGCGGGGGTTACGCTTAACCCCTGACCAAAATTAGTGAACAGCGTGTACAGAAATCGATAAATCTTGGTTTCCGCACAACAAATTCCAAAGTGTTTGCTTGGCATTTCGGCTGATGCTTTTGGGCAGCACAACAACCATTTTACAAAGTGGAAGTATAAAAAAATTTACACAGTCACCAGTATTCATTTAAATTAATGTACATTTTATTGTTCAAGTGCATTTTTTTTTAAATGTACATTATATATTCAGTTTTTTTCGTTTGGTTTTAGAATTTCAATTTCATTATGTTTTAAAGTTTGCTTTTGTTTAATTTTATTATATTACTTTTGGAGGGGGCGGGCAATTGCAGAATTGGCATCATCATTTTTATTTGCTTTTTCAAACCACCATGGACAGTTCTATAAAGGAATACTACCTCTGAACAAACTTAGGACCTTATTTTTAATAATATAATTGTTTTTGTAAACACTCTAATGCCTAATGCTCATCTAAAAAAAATATGATTGTTGTTAATTGTACTATGTTTGTGACATGACAGTATAGACATAAACATGGAAGTCTACAGTTAAATTGTAGATGTTTGCAATCGTGCTGAAAACCACCTTTTCACATTGTATGACAAAGATTGCCGTAATTAGAAAAAAAAACACCGGTTTAACATAGAGTTTTCCTTCAAGTGTTACAAACAAACAAGCGATATCGAAAAATCAGTACAAGTTGTGTAGCATAGTACATGTACATTTTATCTGGCAATAAAAACAATCAGTTCTTAATTGCGGAAAACTAATTCATGTTTCTTGGTCTTGATTTTGTGTTAAGGTAGAATACACCATTTGCAGATATCGAAAGAATTTACTACCTAATTATTAAAAGATATCTTATCATCTGAAAGTTAATAATTAATAATGATTGGAGGCATCCAGCAAATTGAGTGCGCTAGATGTCCTTTAATTATTCTGAAAAATATAATTTTATTTAAAAAAAATTGCGATCGCGAAAAAACACAATTAAGATCAACTGCTCGACGCCGGTTAAAAATAAACGCTGTTTGTGCTTTTCTCGGCATGCACGATTGTCAAACTTCGGACATAATTTACTTTAAACTACACCCCCCAAAATCCACCCATTCATGATAATTCAAGCTATTACCAATGGTGCATCCTATCTTTAAGTAATGATGTACTAAATTCCTTATTTCACCAGGGTAGACCCTATAATTTATCTAAATACACCGTGACCTTGAGTAAAACTTGTTTAGTTGAGAGAATATTTGTAAAGCAAATAATATATTTAGTGAAAAAACATTTGGGCGGGGGGGGGGGGGGGGGGGGGAATTCAAAAAACCCACATTTGTACCATTTGTCTTATTGTCTTATTTAACCTCTCATTCTAACAATACATATAATAATCAATCTTTACCCAATATCAGCGACGCAAAGCAGCGCGTACAAAGTGGAACGCGCTTTTGTTGGTCTTCAGGAATTTGGTAGTGGAATGGAAAAACCTTCCAACGGACAGCCATCATTTCAGTTTCCCTCTCATCCACAGCCCCACCCTGGACAAGCACAAGTTGATGTTTCCCAGTACAAAAAATTGGGGTGTCATTTTCTAAAACTAGATCTCGTGCAAAGTAGGATTTAGGGGCCGGAAGGTGGACAAGTTGACCTTCTAGTAATAAAAGAAGGTCTTGCCAGGGTATCATTTGTTGAGTCCAACGAAAGTCATTGAGAAAGAGGACTTCTGCCTGCTCAGCACCAATCCACGCAAACGTGGTTGTTGCTGGGTTGGTAAATGTTTTATAGATTTTGTTGAGTGGATTTAATAAAAATGTTTTTCCGCAATTTGCTGGGCCAGTAATCATTATGTTACGATATTTTCCCCTGCCTTTGTCCAGAAGCGTGGCAACTGCTTCTGTAAAAGTCTGTTCGAACACACCATTGTTATGCAGAACGTCTTTAGCACATCTCAGCCAGTCGCCATGACAGACACATTTATCGACTTTATGACACTTCTCCAGTATTTGAAGTCGAGTCAGTCTCGATCGCTCTAGTAGTGGTTCAGCTTCCGCCATGTCCCAGGCGTCCTTTAAACAAAATGGGAAGGGGGAAGGGGGGGGGGGGAGGGAGAGAGAAAAAAACCACACAATAACATTACTGGATGAATTTACAACAGGCTTCGAACAGTCAGGCGAAGGAGTTCTACTTTTTCCAGACAAAATAAATAAGCATGAGAGATAATACTATTAGGGCTTATTAACGAATTTTCAAAGAGTCGTATAAATAATAATTGTTGTTGTTGTTGTTTCTATTGTGGGATTCTGCGACCCTCATCAATATGTACACAGCTAAAGTGTAATGAAAAATTTGTGGAAATCTGAGTTTATTAAAACACTAATTTGTTAGCAAAGATGGTGTGTACCTCAAATTATTTGATGTTCATTTTAATGCAGCCTATAGGCTATGTGTTACCTTTAGTACTTGGTTGACAACTCTCTCGCCCCTGTTGATTATAAACTCGGCCAGGTCGGTTTTCCCCATCGTTTTCTGTTTGTTGGCAAAGGCCAACAACTCCAAGCGTGACTTGATGCCTTTGGAGACCATGATTTGGCCGACGTCGTAGGCCGACAACCGGGATCGACGCTTTTTTTTGGACGGTTGTTCCGTATCTTCTGCAGACCGCTTCACGACCGCGTCATGACGCACTTTAGAGGCCTGGGCTGTCCTAGGCGGGTCCGCGTTTGTCAAATCGGGATGGCCGGGTGACTGTATTACAAGTTCGTCTTCCTTCATGACATACTGCCATGCGCTGAAATAATTGGTGTGATTGGACGAAAAGTTCACTCTGATACCGTTCACATCAGCTAAACGATTTCGCACTTGTAGCCAGCGCATGGCAGCTTGAAGTTTAACCGCCATGTGATAGTGAAAACCCCCGTTTATGTGAGGTTCCTTGCAGCAAGACCAGCACACGACATGCACCGGACTAAAAGCTTGCACGACTTTTCCCGCAAATGTCGCTCGATCTGGTATGACCCTATCGTCTGCCTGGCTGTAGGTAATCAAGTAGACTTGTCGCACTTGACGGTCCGCCAGTGGCATTAATTCCACGTTGTTGTCCATGGTGGTTCGAGTGCGGCCAAAATGTAGACCAAGTGCCCGGATAGATGTCGATGATGCCAATTCTGCAATTGCCCCAATGACACTACACGACCGGCGGCTTATATAGCCTTGCAATTACCCAGCACCAAATTTTCTCCATGCTAGAACAATCAACTACAATGTACATTCAAAACTACACGTGTCTCGTTGGACAAATGTTACTTAACTCTTAATGACGTCATATTATGTACACCTGTCAAGTTGGCACCCTGCCAACGTCGTAGACCGTCACGGTCAACCCTTCACGGTTGACAGTCGGCAAAAAATGGTTTTAAATGTGATTGTATGAATCTTTTTCTTATTTGTCTTGTCATGAGAGTTTTAAATGTGCCGTCTGACCAATAGATGGTTTTGTGGTTGCAATGTGTCTTAATTCGCTGGGAAGCTTGAGTAAACGTGAACGGTTAACCCCTACTGGTAAAGTAAGATAAGAATTATTATTACTTTAAACACAGACTTATGGTTTACCGTTGAATAAAACAATGATTTCACGGATTCTCGTAAGTCAATATACCGAAAGTAACATTATATTGTTTTTTGACGCTGCAAAGTCACTGTTAAAAAACAGACATTCGTTTGGAGGCGTCCGGTTATCTTGAATTAGTCATGGTAAATCGTGGTGCCTCCTCTTTGGTCTATCGTGTCGACCGTTAGAAACTCCACCCACCCCTTCCTAACCGCAAAATATAATTTACCTATATGATCAGCGTGTGTAAGGCCTTTGAAATTAATAGGAGACACTCTAAACAGGAACAAAATGCTGGCGGCCTAGACACATTTTTATCATTTTCAATATGTGGGTCATCACGAGGAATATTGGTCCAAATTGGTGTCGGAAATATTGTTAGACTCGGAAAGGGTTAATGGATGCGTCGTTACGTAATTCTTATTATCTCTACTCAAAATCAATGCAGTGGCTTAGCTAGCCAGCGCTATATAAAAGCATGATTGAAAAGTTTAGTCAGTCGGTGTAGTACGGCCCGTCTGGGTGCGTGTACATGTAGGTGTAACTTTTATTAATTTTGGGGGGTTATTTTTTGTAACCCTCAAAGTCCTCAATCCTCCAACAGGTGAAGGATTGAGGACTGTTAGGGTTAATGCAATTCGCCATAGCACACAAGGTGGGGGCTACTACTAAGGGAAGATGGAACAGAAGAACCAGCTTCTCACACTGAAAAAGATCCATGCTTACCCAGATCTCTTTCACAATGCGAATAGAGCTTTTTTTTTTAAACTGTTTTCCGAACCCTATCAAATATTCACTCTGGGTGCCCAGAAGCCAGAAACAAATGTATAAATCAAGTGTTTTTTGCAAGCACCCCCCCCCCCCCCCACTTCACCCCCCGCCCACACCCACCCCTCCCACCCCTCCCCACTCCCCCTCCTCCCCACTTCCCCTCCTTCAGAGGGGCAACTAGTCCGAGGCAATTAGACATATTCTAAATCATAAACGTTTTCTGCATCCGGCAACATAGAAAGGAGTAAGATTTTGATTCATTAGTGAACTTTTTTTCTGAACCCTATCAAATATTCACTCTGGGTGCCCAGAAGCCAGAAACAAATTTATAAATCAAGTGTTTTTTGCAAGCATCCCCCCCCCCTTCACCCCCCGCCCACACCCACCCCTCCCCACTCCCCCTCCTCCCCACTCCCCCTCCTCCCCACTCCCCCTCCCCACTTCCCCTCCTTCAGAGGGGCAACTAGTCCGAGGCAATTAGACATATTCTAAATGATAAACGTTTTCTGCATCCGGCAACATAGAAAGGAGTAAGATTTTGATTCATTAGTGAACTTTTTTTCTGAACCCTATCAAATATTCACTCTGGGTGCCCAGAAGCCAGAAACAAATTTGTAAATCAAGTGTTTTTTGCAAGCACCATCTCCCCCCTCCCTCTCCCCCCCTTCCCCCCTTCCCCCCTCCCCCCTTCCCCCTTCCCCCCTCCCCCCTCCCCCCTCCCCCCTCCCCCCTCCCCCCTCCCCCCTCCCCCCTCCCCCCTCCCCCCTCCCCCCTCCCCCCTCCCCCCTCCCCCCTCCCCCCTTTTCCAATGTTGGAGATGTTTGCCGGTCCGTGCGCACAAAGTGGAACCGCCCAAAATGAACAACACTGAACAGGGGGCGCGGGGGTTACGCTTAACCCCTGACCAAAATTAGTGAACAGCGTGTACAGAAATCGATAAATCTTGGTTTCCGCACAACAAATTCCAAAGTGTTTGCTTGGCATTTCGGCTGATGCTTTTGGGCAGCACAACAACCATTTTACAAAGTGGAAGTATAAAAAAATTTACACAGTCACCAGTATTCATTTAAATTAATGTACATTTTATTGTTCAAGTGCATTTTTTTTTAAATGTACATTATATATTCAGTTTTTTTCGTTTGGTTTTAGAATTTCAATTTCATTATGTTTTAAAGTTTGCTTTTGTTTAATTTTATTATATTACTTTTGGAGGGGGCGGGCAATTGCAGAATTGGCATCATCATTTTTATTTGCTTTTTCAAACCACCATGGACAGTTCTATAAAGGAATACTACCTCTGAACAAACTTAGGACCTTATTTTTAATAATATAATTGTTTTTGTAAACACTCTAATGCCTAATGCTCATCTAAAAAAAATATGATTGTTGTTAATTGTACTATGTTTGTGACATGACAGTATAGACATAAACATGGAAGTCTACAGTTAAATTGTAGATGTTTGCAATCGTGCTGAAAACCACCTTTTCACATTGTATGACAAAGATTGCCGTAATTAGAAAAAAAAACACCGGTTTAACATAGAGTTTTCCTTCAAGTGTTACAAACAAACAAGCGATATCGAAAAATCAGTACAAGTTGTGTAGCATAGTACATGTACATTTTATCTGGCAATAAAAACAATCAGTTCTTAATTGCGGAAAACTAATTCATGTTTCTTGGTCTTGATTTTGTGTTAAGGTAGAATACACCATTTGCAGATATCGAAAGAATTTACTACCTAATTATTAAAAGATATCTTATCATCTGAAAGTTAATAATTAATAATGATTGGAGGCATCCAGCAAATTGAGTGCGCTAGATGTCCTTTAATTATTCTGAAAAATATAATTTTATTTAAAAAAAATTGCGATCGCGAAAAAACACAATTAAGATCAACTGCTCGACGCCGGTTAAAAATAAACGCTGTTTGTGCTTTTCTCGGCATGCACGATTGTCAAACTTCGGACATAATTTACTTTAAACTACACCCCCCAAAATCCACCCATTCATGATAATTCAAGCTATTACCAATGGTGCATCCTATCTTTAAGTAATGATGTACTAAATTCCTTATTTCACCAGGGTAGACCCTATAATTTATCTAAATACACCGTGACCTTGAGTAAAACTTGTTTAGTTGAGAGAATATTTGTAAAGCAAATAATATATTTAGTGAAAAAACATTTGGGCGGGGGGGGGGGGGGGGGGGGGAATTCAAAAAACCCACATTTGTACCATTTGTCTTATTGTCTTATTTAACCTCTCATTCTAACAATACATATAATAATCAATCTTTACCCAATATCAGCGACGCAAAGCAGCGCGTACAAAGTGGAACGCGCTTTTGTTGGTCTTCAGGAATTTGGTAGTGGAATGGAAAAACCTTCCAACGGACAGCCATCATTTCAGTTTCCCTCTCATCCACAGCCCCACCCTGGACAAGCACAAGTTGATGTTTCCCAGTACAAAAAATTGGGGTGTCATTTTCTAAAACTAGATCTCGTGCAAAGTAGGATTTAGGGGCCGGAAGGTGGACAAGTTGACCTTCTAGTAATAAAAGAAGGTCTTGCCAGGGTATCATTTGTTGAGTCCAACGAAAGTCATTGAGAAAGAGGACTTCTGCCTGCTCAGCACCAATCCACGCAAACGTGGTTGTTGCTGGGTTGGTAAATGTTTTATAGATTTTGTTGAGTGGATTTAATAAAAATGTTTTTCCGCAATTTGCTGGGCCAGTAATCATTATGTTACGATATTTTCCCCTGCCTTTGTCCAGAAGCGTGGCAACTGCTTCTGTAAAAGTCTGTTCGAACACACCATTGTTATGCAGAACGTCTTTAGCACATCTCAGCCAGTCGCCATGACAGACACATTTATCGACTTTATGACACTTCTCCAGTATTTGAAGTCGAGTCAGTCTCGATCGCTCTAGTAGTGGTTCAGCTTCCGCCATGTCCCAGGCGTCCTTTAAACAAAATGGGAAGGGGGAAGGGGGGGGGGGGAGGGAGAGAGAAAAAAACCACACAATAACATTACTGGATGAATTTACAACAGGCTTCGAACAGTCAGGCGAAGGAGTTCTACTTTTTCCAGACAAAATAAATAAGCATGAGAGATAATACTATTAGGGCTTATTAACGAATTTTCAAAGAGTCGTATAAATAATAATTGTTGTTGTTGTTGTTTCTATTGTGGGATTCTGCGACCCTCATCAATATGTACACAGCTAAAGTGTAATGAAAAATTTGTGGAAATCTGAGTTTATTAAAACACTAATTTGTTAGCAAAGATGGTGTGTACCTCAAATTATTTGATGTTCATTTTAATGCAGCCTATAGGCTATGTGTTACCTTTAGTACTTGGTTGACAACTCTCTCGCCCCTGTTGATTATAAACTCGGCCAGGTCGGTTTTCCCCATCGTTTTCTGTTTGTTGGCAAAGGCCAACAACTCCAAGCGTGACTTGATGCCTTTGGAGACCATGATTTGGCCGACGTCGTAGGCCGACAACCGGGATCGACGCTTTTTTTTGGACGGTTGTTCCGTATCTTCTGCAGACCGCTTCACGACCGCGTCATGACGCACTTTAGAGGCCTGGGCTGTCCTAGGCGGGTCCGCGTTTGTCAAATCGGGATGGCCGGGTGACTGTATTACAAGTTCGTCTTCCTTCATGACATACTGCCATGCGCTGAAATAATTGGTGTGATTGGACGAAAAGTTCACTCTGATACCGTTCACATCAGCTAAACGATTTCGCACTTGTAGCCAGCGCATGGCAGCTTGAAGTTTAACCGCCATGTGATAGTGAAAACCCCCGTTTATGTGAGGTTCCTTGCAGCAAGACCAGCACACGACATGCACCGGACTAAAAGCTTGCACGACTTTTCCCGCAAATGTCGCTCGATCTGGTATGACCCTATCGTCTGCCTGGCTGTAGGTAATCAAGTAGACTTGTCGCACTTGACGGTCCGCCAGTGGCATTAATTCCACGTTGTTGTCCATGGTGGTTCGAGTGCGGCCAAAATGTAGACCAAGTGCCCGGATAGATGTCGATGATGCCAATTCTGCAATTGCCCCAATGACACTACACGACCGGCGGCTTATATAGCCTTGCAATTACCCAGCACCAAATTTTCTCCATGCTAGAACAATCAACTACAATGTACATTCAAAACTACACGTGTCTCGTTGGACAAATGTTACTTAACTCTTAATGACGTCATATTATGTACACCTGTCAAGTTGGCACCCTGCCAACGTCGTAGACCGTCACGGTCAACCCTTCACGGTTGACAGTCGGCAAAAAATGGTTTTAAATGTGATTGTATGAATCTTTTTCTTATTTGTCTTGTCATGAGAGTTTTAAATGTGCCGTCTGACCAATAGATGGTTTTGTGGTTGCAATGTGTCTTAATTCGCTGGGAAGCTTGAGTAAACGTGAACGGTTAACCCCTACTGGTAAAGTAAGATAAGAATTATTATTACTTTAAACACAGACTTATGGTTTACCGTTGAATAAAACAATGATTTCACGGATTCTCGTAAGTCAATATACCGAAAGTAACATTATATTGTTTTTTGACGCTGCAAAGTCACTGTTAAAAAACAGACATTCGTTTGGAGGCGTCCGGTTATCTTGAATTAGTCATGGTAAATCGTGGTGCCTCCTCTTTGGTCTATCGTGTCGACCGTTAGAAACTCCACCCACCCCTTCCTAACCGCAAAATATAATTTACCTATATGATCAGCGTGTGTAAGGCCTTTGAAATTAATAGGAGACACTCTAAACAGGAACAAAATGCTGGCGGCCTAGACACATTTTTATCATTTTCAATATGTGGGTCATCACGAGGAATATTGGTCCAAATTGGTGTCGGAAATATTGTTAGACTCGGAAAGGGTTAATGGATGCGTCGTTACGTAATTCTTATTATCTCTACTCAAAATCAATGCAGTGGCTTAGCTAGCCAGCGCTATATAAAAGCATGATTGAAAAGTTTAGTCAGTCGGTGTAGTACGGCCCGTCTGGGTGCGTGTACATGTCAATACCGCAAATGGAGGGCTTTAATGTAAGTACACACTCACATACTGAGGACACCTTGCAAACCGAGCGCGTCCTCGGTATGAAATATTGTGAAAAATGGCACTTTCGTGGCCGTTTTTGACTGTTGGTTAAATATCAAAGCGTTTGGGAGGAGTCCTCGGTTGACGCATAAGACCTGACGTGAGGCAGTATGCACATTTTTTTCCCCGTCAAAAAAACCGCAAACGGGATTACTCTGAATGGCATAGCGCCCTCCGTTGGTTGCGCGTGTGAAAATGACGTAAATGTAAACATGTATGTACAATTACATGTGTACATTAGTACATGACAACATACTCGTTCAGACATGTCTTAACTATTATAACGTTGTTTTGGCCTAAGTGCATATTGTAGTTTATGCGAAGACGTGGTCATTTGCAGCTAGCTAGGTGTACCATGGAGCTGGAATAAATGGTAAGTAGAGATATTGTATTTGGAAGCTTGCATGTTACTCGCTATGTATGACTATGAGTATGACTGAGTATGAATGTAGCAGAGTATGACATACCCGTCATCTGGGGTGACTTTGATAGTTTTTGGCACTTCTGATATCTTTTGAGTAGGATAAATGGGGTTTTCACCCTTGATTCTTTCAACTAATAACAATGTGCCTCTTGGCTATCAATAGACCAAATCACTTCTTCATCAGATTGTGTTTTCATATTTTTTTTAAAACCACAACAAAATATCAAAGTCACCCCGTTGTCGGGGTGACATTGATAACCAATGAATAAAGCCTATGTTATCAAATTAACCCTCTTATTGGGGTGACTTTGATAATTTTAATTCGTTTTAAAAAAACACAAGCTACAAAACTATTCAAACAATACAAATATTTGGGTTTTCTGATAACTTTAATGGTTTGATAGCCCCTCGACCCAGCCTTCCGTTTATAGACCCGTGGCATGATTGTTACGGTACATCAGAGCTCAATCAGTATCTGCGAAGACAGAAAAGACAAATACTATCATAAAAACACAACTACACAGAGTTTTGGACACTTTGTTGTTCAATTTTGACATTCGGGGTGATTTATCAAAGTCACACTGAGTATCAAAGTCACCCCAGATGACGGTATATGACGTGCTCATTTACGTTGTAATGTAATTTTTAGTTAAATGGCCTCGATCTCTTACTCTAGTCTATAGGATGATATGGGAAGTGAATATGCCTAATTTCAGAATAATATAGAAGTTATAACCAAATTTAACTGCTTTATTTTGCCAACGCAAGCATGAGTTGTTGAGCACCGTGCGAACAAGAAATAGTTAATTGTAGTTATTGTATAAATAATAAAACAAATAAGTAGCCACAATTATTAATATTTAATTGTATAAGCCAATTTGGTATTCCAACTGCACATGCGCACATTTTCCCTTGACGATTTTTCTTTCGATATAAACATTTCATCGATTGCGTGCAAAAGCATAGCGGGGTACCAGCAAATTTCAAGAGATCGTCGTGTTTTAAAGTTACTAAGTAACATATTTTTGTTTACGTTTTGGTGTTTTCAGCCGCTTTGTGTGGCCAAACTTTTGTTCGAACAAATATTATTTATTTTTTTCGATTTCACAAGAAAATGTAAAAAATGCGGATTTGGTTACCACGTCCCCCATAGCCTTGTGTGCATTTGTCTGCCGTGTTTGTATCACTTGACCTCCTTGAGAAAAATTGTTGAATCTTGTTGTGCACATGCGCAGTCGGAACTCCAAAGTGGCTTATTATCAGTTTAATGGTATATTGTTGTTGTATTGTTGTGTAGTCTAGGTGTGGCTGACAGAACTACCATAACAAACATGAAACGAAGTAGTCGTCTTGATGGAACCTTGACAAATCACCAGCATCATGAAGGGGAGAACGTAATCGCACTGTGGCCTCCAGATTCATCATGGTATCCTGCCGTAATAATCTCCTTCACCAAAGGTAAGTGCGGAGCCTCTAAAAGGACATATGACGAAAACAAATGGAATGCCCTCGTAATTTGTGGGTTCACGTTAACGTGAACCCACATTAGGGTTGTGGGTTCTGTAGGTAAGAAATGTAATCCATAATGTAGAATCCCATTTGTCACACATAAATTAAGACAGCTGTATACCCTCTTACATCCCCCCATGACATGTACCACATGTAAATAAACAATGCCATTTTTCCTAAACTTGATTCCTCCCCCCCCCCTTTCAGAACCAAAAATATATATGATCTGTAAACAACAAATACTTTTCAACATTCCACTCCCAATTGCATGTAATCCCTTTAAAGTTTAATTAGTTGAATTTGTGGCTTTCTTATCAGGAAAGTACTGCGTCCGATACACAGATGGTGTGACACGCTGCCTATTTGAGCACCAGGTGAGAAAATTACCATAGAATGCATTAATTAAAAACAGACAGGTTAGGAAGAATACCAATGAAATGCGTAATTCTTCCAAATAGGCACTTGGGGAGACAAACTAGCGTAATTTTTTAGGTAATAAGGAGACAGTGGCACTTAGGGAGACATTTTAGTGTCTCCCTAAGTGCCTTAGAAGTCTTAGAAGTCATATAATGAATGCACATGACACAAATTCTCATTTGAATTACATATCTTTTTATGAAGAGGATAAATACCGTACATGAAATCCTTTAATGTAAACACCCGGATCTTAAAATTGTTTTACCAGAGCACAATTCAATCATTGTTAACTTTCTGTTCTATTGCTTGGTTTAACTCGCTCACTGTTAACAACCGGAAGAAACTGGAACGTATTGTGAAACGTGCAGATAGGATTATAGGTGATGGTAATGAGAGCCTTCAGGTGTTGGTTCAAAGGAGTCTCATGAACAAGTTCAACTGTGTTTTGTCTGACGGCACACATCCTCTCAACCCATTAATTGTTACAAATAAATCGGGTAGAATTCGTCAGTTAAGTCTAAAAACAAACAGGTTCAAAAATTCCTTTTTACCAAATGCCATACACAACTTTAACTGTAATTTTACTAGATGATTGCAGGGTGTATTTACCTTGTGCAATGTGTATAGTCCCAAAGAAATAGGCTTTTAAATTCTTTTACCAACTTCATATTCAAGGTATAACAGAGTAGGGGCCCGGGTCGTTATCATGTAGTTAATTGGAATTGAAATTGTATAATTTGTAATATGTAATGTTAGTAAATGATTTCTTGTG